>JASTWQ010000081.1:0-748151 GCA_035220615.1 Leptothorax acervorum
TTATTTAAAAAAAATGTTTACTATATGTTTAATTTTTATAGGGAGAGCTAGAATTGTGGCAACCACCGCGCAGAACGTTGACATACCGTCGTAAACGTTATCCGGTAAGAAAAGTTATTATAATAAAACATGGTTAACTCTTATAAAATATTTGTATAAGAATTAAAACAAATATAATTCTGTTTTAGATTCAGAGGAAGAGGAAGAGGAAGAAGAAGATGAAGAAGCCGATATCATGTCGCTGATTGGCACGCCAAGCACGGTCAATTCACTGACAATTCCAGATGAACCACGTAAGTTTTTAAAAAGTTTAAATAAAAATTTTTTATCGGATAATTTAGATAAAAAATGTTTCATCTTAGTAGAAAATATGGATAGATATGGACCCTTTCCACAAATAAATGCCTGGATCGAAAGGGAGGTGGAGGAGGAAAGGAGAGTGCTGCGAGAACAGCAGCAACAACAACAGCAACAACATGTCGACAACGCAGAGGTGGCGGAGGAAGAGGCAATGGAGGACGAAGAGAAGAAGAGTAGAGAAGAAGAAGAGGAGGAGGAGAGGAGGAGGAGGAGGAGGAGACTTAGAAGAAGAAGAGGAGGAGGAGGAAGAAGAAGACGATGATGATAATAACAATGCCGCTGCTGCTGACGAGGAAGATGAAGATGGAGATGATGACGGCGACGAAGATGACAGATGTTATCCTATCGAGCGCGAAGGTAATAATATTCCGCTATTAAAAACTTTTAATTCGATTATTTTTCACTGTAATCACAAGTAATTCTTTCTGATTAGATGTTTCGTATTCTCCTGTTCAACCTTTGTCTCAGGATAATTTGTGAAAGAGACAAAGGTAAAAAGAACATTCTTTGACGTCCTACGGTAGCGATAAAAGCAGCTAAAGGTAAGTTACCTTAGTATGCTCTATCGTAGGCGTGTAAAAAAAAAATAATTTTGTAAACATAATATAAATAATATTATAGGAGATTGATTAAGTTTTATTTAATTTTTCAGTGCAATATGGTGGCGGCGCTAACCGTCCTGCTGACGCCGACACTGATGATCCAACAACGCAGAGTGCGAGCGAGACGGGGAACACTCCCGCTGAAGATGTTCCACACAATTCCTTGGAGAGCACCGAGGATGTGGAGCATCGTCATCAGGATCGGCAAGAACAGGAGCAGCTGCAAGAGCAACATCATCATCAGCAGCAGCAGCAGCAGCAGCAGCAGCAGCCGGCAGAGGTCGGTGGATTTAGTTACTTAGACTTAGTGGCGGAAAACTCGCGTAAATTTAGAAATTTCCGGATACTCGGTAGGGAGGCTAATTTCAGAATACGGGCGATACCGGAAGGTGCCGATACTGTGCGCTGGTTAGAAAACGCGTTCCGCGAAATTCACGAGTATGCGTTGCGTTCGACCGGGCCGGGACATTACGTAGGCTTATCTTTTGATTCGGCGGAACTAACGCACGGTCCGGCGGGACTATCTTTTCGACCGGTAAGAGACTTAACTCCCGAGGATATATGGGGACTCGTTGAGTTTGGTTGCTCAAAGTGCCGGAGGAATAGATATCGCGCAAAACTTCCGTCGTGCGTGTTTTTAACCGTCGCGACGCCCGCGGGTCGGGGAGGGCAAATCAAATAAATTGACACGCGAGGACGTCGCCAAGCGTTCGATTTTAAAAATAAACAACGCCGATAATTTGTGTCTCCCTCGTTCCATCGTAGCGGCACCGCATCTATCAAGAACGCGGTAATCTTCGCACGGGAGAGTTACACGAAAGGTGGAATCGTGTAAGACGCGATAATTCCGTACTTCAGCGCGAGTTAGCACGGGAAACTAACAAGGAACGCGGGCGTTACGATTCCCGAAGAGGGATGCGGAATTCGCGAAATCGAACGTTTCCAACGTTTTCTCGCGGCCGAAAATATTGCAATAGTGGTATATAATTTTAGTACCTTCGGTCGCGGCGAGAATCCGATGTTCGACGGCTGCGAGTTACTCGCCTCGTTAGGACGCGAACCAGCGTATCGGTTAAATATATTATATTTAGACAATCGCGTCACTTTCAACGTGATATTAAGTCTACAAAGGTGCGGCCGGTTCTCGCGGAGGCTATTGCATTGCGTGCAACGTGGGCTATCGTCCAGATAGAAGGGGGGGCATCGTTTGTTCCCAAAAATGTCCACGTTGTTACGCCACGCCACCGTGTGAGAATCTCGAGGCGGAGATTGTTAGGTGCGCGGCATGTAATCGCGCATTTTTCGGCAACTCGTGCTTCGAACGTCATCGTGCGCAAAGATCCTACGACGAAAAAATCGCTCGCAAGTGTCTGCAGTTCCGTACGAATTTGCGATGATTGCGGGCGATTTGTCAAAAGAGGTTCGCGCACGAATGCGGCGTTTCATTTTGCAAGACGTGTTGTTCGTTGCAGTCCGCGAATCATCTATGCTTTATGCGGCCTCTTCGTCGCAATACCGTAGTCGAAGACCCGGGTGGGGGAACGAGTACTACGGCGGCACGGGGAGAGGCGACGCATGGAAACGTAAATGCCGACGCGGATGCAACTAACAATCGTAGCAAAAGAGATCGCGTCGCATTCGTGTTTTACGACTTTAAAACGCGACAAGACGAGACGCTCGAAGGTACCGAGAATGTCAAAATTCACGTGCCAACTCTCTGCGTCGCGCAACAATTTGCGAAACGTGCGCCGCGATAGACGACGTGTCGGTGCGATGCCGCTGGTGTGGAGTGCGGGAGTTCGTGTTCCGTCGCGATCCCGTAAAAGAGTTGTCGATTTCGCGACGCGATCAACTAAATATTTTAAACAAATTATTTGTATTGCGCATAACGCTAAAGCGTTCGACGCACAATTTATTTTAAAATATTTAGTAGAAAACCCCGTAACAAAAGAACATCCGCAGTAATTTTAAACGGGACGAAATAGTCGTGATGACGGTCGGTCATACAAAATTCATTGACAGTGTTAATTATATGCCGATGCGTTTATCTGATTTACCTAAGCTTTCGGGCTGAAGGATACATCGGATAAAGGCATCTTTCCGCATTTATTCAACACCCGCGATAATCAAAATTATATTGGACCGATACCTGATACACGATACTTTTCTCCCGAACATATGAGACCGGAAGTACGCGAACGGTTTCTTGCGTGGCACGCAGAAATGTCGCGCAATAATTACGTTTTCGATTTTCAACGAGAAATAGTCCGGTATTGTCGCAACGACGTAATTATCCTTCGACGAGCGTGCATGGCTTTCAGAAAGATTTTCTTGGAACGCGGAAACGTGTGCCCCTTCGAGGAATGCACGACTATCGCTTCCACGTGCATGAAAGTTTTTCGCAAGAACTTTCTGCGTAAGGAAAAAATAGGAGTTATTCCTGCAGGGGGATACAGATTCGCGGATAATCAGTCGCGAAAAGCTCTTCAGTGGCTTGTGTGGATGGAGCGCGAGCTCGGGCATCCCATAATTTACGCAGGGCGAGGGCGCGAGCATAAAATCGACGGCACGCGAGTTGACGGATATTACGAGACGCAGACCAATGTCGGCGACGACGACGACGACAACAACAGCAACGAGACGCGACGATACGTTTTTCAATTTCACGGGTGCTTTTGGCACGGGTGTCCAACGTGTTATTAGATCAATCGCGAATAAACCGCTTTCAACCGCGAATCGCGAGGACACGATCGACACGCGCTACGAGCGAACTCTCGCGATGACACGTCGTCTCCGAAGAAAGGGGTACCTCGTGATGGAGATGTGGGAGTGCGCTTTTGACCGTGAGTTAAGCGAAAATCAGGCAAGAGAGATTTTTTAAAAAATCATCCGTTGCTCAACTCACGCCTCTCGATCCTCGCGATGCGTTTTACGGTGGACGGACGGGTAATATCGCCACTCGTTGCGAAATTCAGGGTACGGAGAAAATACGCTACGTGGACGTGTGTTCTCTGTACCCTTACGTGTTGAAAACCGGTGCTTTCCCGATCGGTCACCCAGATATTCTTATCAATGAAGAATGTCACAGGTTAATCGGGATCGCGCCGAATTATAATTTCGATTCGGTCGAAGGACTCGTCCGATGCAGAGTACTCCCACCGCGCGATCTCTTTCATCCAGTACTCCCGTATCGCGTGCGCGGAAAATTATTGTTTGCGCTATGCCGTAGTTGTTGCGAAACGTTCTCGCAGGCCGCGTGCACTCACGATGACCCCACCGATCGTGAATTCGAGGGTACTTGGGTATCCGCCGAATTGCGCAAAGCCATCGAGAAAGGTTATCGCGTGACAAAAGTGAGCGAAATCTGGCAGTACAGAGTCGCGCGATATGACCCCGGTACTCGGCAGGGTGGTTTGTTTGCCGAATACATAAATACATTTTTAAAACTGAAACAAGAAGCTAGTGGGTGGCCGAGCGATTGCCCACGATGACGAGGCAAAGGAACGATACCTGCGAGAGTACGCGGAAACCGAGGGTGTCGTTTTCGATAGGGACAATATCGTTCGGCATCCTGGTCTGCGCTCGGTCGCGAAACTCTGCTTGAATTCCTTTTGGAGAAAATTCGGCCAGCGAACCAATCTGCCTCAGACCGAGGTCGTAAAAACATACCAACGTTTCGCGACTTTGCTCACGAGTGCCGAGCACGAGGTAATCGATATATTACCCGTCAACGACGAGGTGATGTACGTTTCGTGGCGGCTACGAAAAGAGGCGGTCGTGGCTTCCCCGTTGACGAATGTCGTGATAGCGGCGTACACGACAGCACAAGCGCGTCTGAAAACTTTACGAGTATCTGGAAATGTTAGATAGGCGCGTTTTATATTACAATACCGACTCTTGTATATATTTAAGTACGGGCGATCCGAACGAGTACGAACCACCTACCGGAAACTTCCTCGGCGACATGACGGACGAACTCGAGAGCTACGGCCGCGGTAGCTATATCGAGTCGTTCGTGTCAGGCGGGCCGAAGTTTTACGCCTATATTGTTCGCACAGCGGATGGACGCACGGAGGAAACTTGTGAAGTAAAAGGGATAACGTTAAATTATAAGAATTCGTTAGTTGTAAATTTTAATAGCATAAGAAATTTAATAATGTCAAGAGAGAGAGTAACCAGAGGAGAAGGAGGAGAAGGAGGAGAAGGAACATCGACGGGAACGGCAATAAATCTGAATTTTAGCGCAATTTGTCGCACCGCGTTTCACGAAATTGTAACTAGAGAAGAGACAAAAACGTGTGCGCCGGTATTGGTAAAACGTAGATTTATCAATAACCGTTATTCGCTTCTGTATGGTTACGCGACAGAGTAATTAATTTCTTCCTCTCTAAGTTAGACTAACTAGTTTTCCGTCACATAGGTAGGGTAAAATGTTCATATTTGTAAATAGTTTTTAATTTTATAAATAGTTGTAAGTGTAAATAGCTTTTATATACATGTAACTAGAAATATAATGTAACATTATGTAAATATATTTTGTACGCTTAAATATAAAATTTGCCATTAAATATAAAATTTGTCTTTAAATAAATTATGTTATTTCCCACCCAAAGAAATTTTCTAGAAATAAAATATTTTTAAATTTAAAGCGTAAATAGTTTTACCATATAATTTCCCCTCACCTCTGACTTTTTCCTGTAATTATTTTTCTCTTCCACTTTTTTTTTTATCCTCCGCGCGCGCGGAGCATCGCGTACAAGCTCGTTGATAGCGATGCTCCGCGGCTGTAAGCTGTGCGTACACAGGGTAAGCTTACACGCACCGCGGCGCGGATCAGCTGGTAAACCGTCGCGGCGCTCTTCGCTCGCGCGAGCGTATGCGGAGGTACGCTGACGCGCGCGTTCGTTGCCGCCGCCGCCGCCGCCGCCGCCGCGTTGATAAGCTTATCCGGGCTGCCCTCCTGTTTGCAACGGTAGAGTATTCACGAAAGGGGTAAGAGGAGGGGGTAATTATCAAACGGACTTATTCCTTTTTGAAGTCGCGCATGGAATTTGAGTCGATCATTTCGCAAAATGGACGTGCGCTGGAAACATCCTTGGACGTCGATCGTATGCGGGCCGACCGGCTGCGGGAAGACGATCTTTGTGAAAACTTTTCTCCGACATTTATCACGCATGTCCGACGTACGTTTCGAGAGAGTTTTGTTTTATTACGCGGAGTGGCAGGAAGCTTATCGTCAATTGCAATACGACGACGACGACGACGCGCACGTAAAAGAGGAAGTATCTGCACCGAAGAAAAATATAATAGAATTTCGCGAGGGTTTACCACGTCCGGAAGATTATTCCGGCGATCCGCTTTCCCCTAAATTGGTGATAATCGACGATCTTATGAGAGAATCGTCATCGAGCGACGCGATCGTGGATCTCTTTACCAAAGGCAGTCATCACAAGAATCTCAGTGTAATTCTCATCTCTCAAAATCTTTTCCATCAGGGACGAGGGCAACGCGACATATCGCTCAATGCGAATTACATAGTAGTTTTCAAGAATCCTCGCGATCGCGCCCAAATTCGCCATTTAGCGCGACAAGTCTTTCCCGACGATCCAAAGTTTCTAGAAGAGGCGTACTACGACGCCACGTCGAGACCGCACGGATATTTGTTGCTCGATCTGAAACAATCGACTCCGGACGAATATCGATTTCGAACGTGCATCTTTCGGTGAATTACGTCTACGTACCGCGTAGATCATTTTCCAACGGACGCGTATAAAAGCTGTGCGCTGGCGCTCGCGCGAGTCAGTCGTGTAATTTTATCGCGATGAAGGAGGAGGATAACGCGAAATCGGTCAGCGCGACGGAAAACGCCAGACGTTCGATCTGAAAGAAAAACGCCTGTCTTCTCGAAGCGCTGTGTTATCTGAACAAAAATCAACGCGCGTCCTTCCTACGAACCGCGGACGATAAGTTAGTACGGTGTATCTGCGAATGCGTTTTCAATACACTCAAGGGTAACGTTACGCTCGAACAACGTGAAAAAAATCGTCTGAGCAAATACAAAGCGACGTTGCGTCACATCGCGACAAAACGTGGTGATTGGAAGACTAAAAGAAAGCTATTGGTACAGCGAGGTGGATTCTTACCCTATATTATCGGACCTATATTGACTGCCTTATTATTGCGGATTATCGGTGGCAGAGATTAAAATCGCGTTATGGAAAGGGCAAAGAAAATGGTTTTAATTACCACGGAAAATCTCGAAAGAATGCAACGTCAACTACTGCAACAAAGTCCCTCCGCTGCGATTACCGCCGACGGAAATTCGGAAAGCGCCAATATTTCAGTGCGTACACCTGGAACCCCTCTATCGCGACTCGATGCGGAGATGGGCCGTATTCTTAATTCTCCCTTGCCACTCGACGAGAGCGAAAGGTGGAAAAAGTATAAAGAGACGGTATGGCGATATCTACACTTTGCTCGAGTAAAGCGAAAGCGAAATCAGACTGACGCGCGCAATGACAAAGAAGAAGAAGAAGAGGAAAATGCGGACAACGATACGCGAGAGGATCGTGGCGACGGCGTCGACGACGACGACGTGACGGACGAGACAATGACGCGCGATGTCGAAGCACCTAGCAGTAATGAGGCAAAAAATGTCTCAGCCTGGCGACCCACGTACCGCGAACATAATGTCGAACTGTCGAAAAGCGTTAGAAAAATAGTGGACAGTGTACCAAAATCTTATCGCTCGCATGCTCTCTTGCTGATAAAATATTTGCTCGAGAAAGCTGTGCCGAGTAGAATTAGCTGGAACGACGTTGGAGTCGTGACTATAGATGGTAGTGTTATAAAAGATTCAAATATCAAGGACCTGATAAACGAGGCGATGCGCGATAGAAAAACCGTGAAAGCAGTTGGAAGACTTCAGTTCGCTCGATTACTTCGCGTCTTGAACGTTCCCGCTGTACTAGTGAGGAATAAGAATTTATTATCCGCGTCCGCTAGTTCTTCGTCATTTCGGCCTTTCGCGAGCTCCACTCCCGCGACTGTAACGTCAACAGAGACTCCGAGAAACGCTGATTCGCCGACAGCGAGAAGAAGACGCTTGCTCGATTGGAGTAAACAGAAATGACGGAACTTGAAAAATTCTACTACGATCCGGGACATTACGCGGGCTATTCGGCAACGGAAAATCTGACGCGCGCCGCTAAACCGAATTTTTCCCGTAACGAAGTCACCCGATGGCTCGAAACGCAAGACGCTTACACGCTGCATCGCCCGTCGCGCAGGAAATTTCCACGTTTACATTACTCCGTAACGAATATCGACGACCTGTGGGAGGCCGATTTGATCGAACTCCGCAATCTTAAAAGTTACAACGACGGCTATACGTATCTTCTGGTGATTATCGACGTGCTTAGTAAATATGCCTGGGTAGAACCGTTACGCGACAAAACGAGCAAGCACGTGACGTCGGCTTTCCAACGCGTGCTCTCGAGAAGCGACAAACGCGTACCCGTGTACTTGCAAACGGACAAGGGTAAAGAATTCGTCGGACAAGCGCTGCAAAAGTTTCTGGAGGAGAACGACATTCGTTTTCGAGTAGCCCGCAATCCAGATATCAAAGCCGCTGTCGTCGAGCGCTTCAACAGGACGTTGAAAGAGCGAATGTGGCGCTATTTCACGCATAAAAATACGCGACGCTACGTCGATGTTTTGCAGGATATCGTAAGCGCTTACAATCACACCCGTCATTCCGCCATCAGAATGCAGCCAGCGGTCGTTACGCGAGAAAACGCTTGTGTCGCGCGTGATAATATAGCTCTGCGTTGGAAGAAGAAGAAGAAGAACGAAAAACGCAAACAAAAAGCTAAATATCGCGTCGGAGATCTCGTTCGCGTCAGTAGAGCGAAAGCCACCTTCGAGAAAGGATACGAGGCGAGGTGGAGCGAGGAAATATTTCGAATTCACCGTGTTCTCGAGTGGCGAAAACCACGCGTGTACGAACTGAGCGATTTAGCGGGCGAGGTCATAGACGGTATTTTTTACGAACAGGAATTAGCCCGAGTTGAGAAAAACTTGCGGGAAGAAGAGTTTATCGTCGATCGCGTGATAAAGAGTAGGGGACGCGGCGCTAATAAGCAGGTGCTAGTTAGCTGGCGTGGATATCCCAGCAAGTTCGACAGTTGGATCCCCGCTTCGAATTTAACTTCTCTTCAAAATGAGGGACGACCAATTTCTCGTAGTTCTTCCGAGCAATAGCAGTATGCGGCATTTTCCTGACAATAAAACCTCGTCGTTCATTACGGAATTACCGCAAACTCTACACTTACACGGCGAATGGGAAGTCGCGCTTAGCGAGATTCAATTTCCCAGTACTTTTTACCACATACGCGGCGACCATAAAAATGACCTGTACTTTGTCGATACTAAAGAAGGGGAGAGAGACGCAAAGTTAACGGCGAGGAAAGGCGTAATACATCAGGGAATTTACAAAAATATCGAAGAACTTATCGGCGCGATTAATTCCACGTTCAAAGAAGTCGGCTCACATTTTTATTTGGAACGGGAAAAGGAGACTGGCGGGAAAGTCTTCATTAGCATTACCTGTGGCAAAAATGAATGCAAGCTGGTTCATCATTTGAGCGTTTCTGATGCACTTCTACAAATACTCGGTTCAGGTGATGCTATTATAAATAACGGGAGAGGTGTATATTATAGGAGGCTCACGGCATCTAAACCTGATTCTAAAGATGATTTTACAGCGACTTATATTACACTCGGTTTTCATAACGCCAAAAAAGCACGCGAATGGGGTTACTATTCTATCGAACCTTGTAGTTTGCAGCGCGGTATTCCAGATAAACTGTTCGTTTATTGCGATATTTGCGAACCTTATATAGTCGGCGATGTGCAAGCGCCTCTTCTTCGAATAGTGCCGGTCGAGACTTACGGCCATAATCACGCGGACGCGTACGGTACGAATCAGACGAAACGTTTCTCCCCGCTGCATTATATCGCATTACGGCAAACAAATTTCCGCAGGATTGAAATAGATATAAAAGATCAACTCGGAAAAAATATACCATTCGAATCCAGGACGCTGACAGCGACATTGCACTTTAGACGTTTCCAGTAATATAACGCGGCGTCGTCGATATAAGTGAGAAAAAAGTAAGTGAGAAATGTAAGTGAGAAAAAATATAAATTCTGTGCCATGGACTTTCTCGAATCACAGAGCGGACGGGGAGGAGGAATTCCACGAGTTTTCGTCGGGACGGCTTATCAACGGGGACATGGAATCGGCAGTTTTCTCGGAGGATTATTCAGGAAGGTACTTCCTTACCTAAGTAGAGGAATGCGCGCGGTCGGTAAAGAAGCTTTACGCACGGGTATCAATGTGATGGAAGATGTCGAAAATAATATACCGATTAAGGTCGCTATCAAAACGCGCTTCAAGGAATCGAGTGGAAATCTTAAGAGAAAAGCCAGAGAAAAGATAAGCAGCATGATGAAGGGTTCGGGGTATAAAGTACCAGCGAAAATTCCAGCGTTTCAGTTTCCCTTTGGCAGCCACGTCAGTCGCGTCGCGGAACGTAAACGTCGTCGTCCTCCAGCAGTCAAAAGAAAATCGACAAAAAGCCAGAAGAAGAAGAAGAAGAAGAAGAAAACAACGAAGAAAAAGAAAGTTCGCGCAGTAGGTAGAAAGACCAAAAAACCGGCCACTACTACGAGCAAACGTCGTCGTAGCGACAAGAAACGCAGCGTATCCGACATATTCTCTTAATCGGCGCGCAAACCAAGAATTCAAGGAGAGGAAGAGGATAACTAAGTATGTCCTTTCTTCATACACACTCGAGCAAGTGTTTAAAAAGCGAACTCGATCTCTTCTCCTTACCTTCCACTCAAACCAGTATCGAGAGCTCGCAATGGATCTATTACAAACCCGTAACTTCGCTCGCGGACGACGCGCCTATAGAATTCGTCATACCCGGTCACGGGGAAGACTACCTGGATCTCACGCACACCACGTTGAGTCTTCGCGTACGCATAGATTATACACCAATGGCAGGAGCCGGAGGAAGTACAACCGGCGCCAACGTGAACAAAGTAGGCCCTGTAAATCACTTGCTACATTCCATGTTCAACCAAATCGACGTATATTTCAATCAAAAGCTCGTTTCACCGCCAAACAACGCTTACGCGTACCGCGCTTACATCGAGGCGTTGTTAAATTATTCTTCACCCGCAAAAACTTCTCATCTGACCTCTTGTCTCTGGGACGCGGATACCCCCGGCCTCATGGACGCGCTCCTAGACTCGGAAACACCAAATCCGGCTCTCGTGAAACGCGCTCGGTACATTCACGAAAGACACGCGCTAGATCTCATAGGGCATCTTCACTGCGACGTTTTCAATCAAGATAAATTCTTAATTAACGGAGTGGAAGTTAGAATGAGACTCGTTCGCTCGAAAGATGCGTTTTGCCTTATGGAAAGTAATTCGACATCAAAAATACGCATTCTAGACGCCAGTCTACTCGTGAGAAGAGCAAAAATAAGCCCCGGCGTGTTACTCGCGCATGCGAGAATGCTGAGTAAAACTACCGCCAAATATCCTCTTACGAGAGTCGAGGTTAAAAAATTTACGATTCACGCGGGGCTCGTAGGAGAATCGATTGATAACGTAATACTCGGTCAACTACCGAAACGCGTAATAATCGGTTTTGTCGATAACAAAGCGTTTAACGGCGATAGAAAATTAAACCCGTTTAATTTCAGAAACTACGGTATAAATTTCTTTTCGCTGTACGCCGATGGTATACAAATTCCAAGTAGGCCGCTACAACCAAGCTTCTCGAACGACGAGCCACTCTACGTCGAAGCTTATCACACTCTCTTCTCGGGGACTGGCATTCATTTCTTGAACGAGGGTAATTCTATAAGCAGAGAGGATTACGGCAGCGGATTCACACTTTTCGCCTTCGATCTTACGCCCGACTTATCCGCCAATTGCGCCGGACATTGGAATCTCGTGAAACATGGCAGTTTACGATTAGAAGTACGATTTGAAAGGGCGCTTACCGCGACCGTTAATTGTATTGTTTACGCCGAGTTCGATAACGTTCTAGAAATCGACTCCTCTCGTCAAATCATCGTCGATTTTACCGGTTAGTCTTTCCAATGTCGACGAATCATATCCCACATCAGCTCCTATACACATTATTTTTACCCCCACTACATATTTTCCTAAAATCCTGCGTAAAGTCACGAAAAGAGATTCAAAGAGAGATTCAGTTTCGTTCGAGACACGAACGTCGTCACATCGCTTGAAAAATTAAGAGTGCATTTTGGACCATGGATATAGTCATAGATATACAAGGTTTCCGCGATGTCGAGGAAAAGTTTATTCCAAAAGAAGTCGCAGTTGTCGCGGTTAACGCACCGATTATCGGACACTGGATTATGTCTCCGCCCTATCCATTTTACAATTTACCTGAAAAGTCAAGACGAGACAACACCTGGCTTTCGCGAAATTATCATGGAATCGAGTGGTTCGACGGTGAAACCGATCTCAAGTGCGTCGAGCTACGACTACGTGAAATTACGCGACAAGTACGTTACATCTACTGCAGGGGTGCAGAAAAGGCTCGTTACTTGACTCAAGTAATCTCCAGAAACATATATAATCTGCAAGAAATTTTTCCGCCGTTCAAAAGTTTACCGGAAGACAGAGAGTGCGGACAACGTTGCTCTCATCACGGATTTCAAGTTTGGAATACAGGCAAACCTATTTGCGCGCTACGTAACGCTTTCAAATTGAAACGCTGGCTAATAGAACAAGACGACGGTGGAAGTAGCAGCAGCAACAGCAGCAGCAGCAGCAGCAACGATACTAGTATTTCTCATAAAAACTTGAACGCAAGCGTCGAAGAAAAGAAAACCGACAGTGGTGTCCCTTATACAAATAAAATTCTCGACGATATAATTCGCAATATCGAGGCGTGGCAAAAGAAGAATAACGCGGCAAAAGAAGAAGAAAAGAATCACACAGACGACAGAGAAGAAGAAGCAAAAGCGTATTATATAATAGACGGCGTACAAAAAGAATACAACTTTAATAACCCCCCGATACGTCCGACATCAACCGTGAACACTAGTGCGACAACGAAGAAAGAGGTAAACTCCGAAATTATACAAATCATTCCTTACACGCGTAAAAATGAACTCGCTGGAAATATTACAAGCGTTGCAACACCTCAGTGTCAGATATGCGGGAGTCTATCCTGCCGACAGACTGCCGAGGGTGTGGACGAGGTCGACTGCCATCGTCGCTAACACGGACGATCACGATCGGCCAGGTCAACATTGGGTCGCCTTCTGCATCGATGAGCAAGGAGCAGGAACTTATTTCGACAGCTATGGACTACCGCCCTTAGACTCCAGATTCCTCTTACGCCTTCGTCGAAATTCTACCACGCATCGATGGAACACCACGACGCTACAAGGAGCGCTCTCTGAAACTTGCGGACAATACTGCTGTGTATTTTTATATTTCATGTCTATCGGTTATAGCCTTAATCAGTTTCTCAATCTGTTTACCGTCAATTGTGAACGAAATGATCGGTTGATCGTAAAATTATTCCGTAACATTTTTCTTCATAATAAAAACGTGTGCGTTAAAAACCACGCTGAATGTTGTAATGTCCAAACGTGTACTTTTAAGAATAATTAAAAAAATACTTATTTTCTCGTACCATTGTATTATTTTATGTAATAAACATTTGTGTAACTTTAGTTCCCGCCTATTTCTCTTTATTCCCTTTTCTCTTACATTTCAGGAATAGACACGTCGCAGAACGAACCTGTTCGTTCCTGTTTTCCTCTCCTCATACACAGCCATAAACCCTTCGCTAAAAAAAAAAAAGATCAGTTGCGGCTCACCGCAATGCGGCCTGTGCTTGCCGCTCCGTACCGACTTCCCCCTCCTTCCTCTCAAAGAAACCACTTTCAGCCACGTGCCTCGCAACGCGGAGAGAAGCGAACATGTCCATACATGTCCATTCCTATTTCTCCCCCCTCCCTCCCTCTCGTGGTCACTCTGGAAATCTCTCTTCGACCTCCGCCATATTGTCGTGCTGCCTCAGCGTCGTCCACCACGTGCTACTCCAAAATTCCGCCATCTTTGCCGCGCAACCCTAACCCCGTCCACTACGTGCTAACCGAAAATTCCGCCATCTTTGAGCGTCGTCCACCACGTGCTACCTCCAAAATGCCCCAAGGCAGGTTAGGGGGAAAGCCAATCAGAACCCGGGGAAGCTATGGCTCTCCAATCAGAACGCAACATTTAATTAACAATTACCCCCTCCCCCTCTTGCGTCAGCCAATCAGAGCCCCCCAGACGTCACGTGGTCAGACCGTCTGGCCACGCCCCCGGCGCCGGAGGGGTCGGTGGTGGGGGTTTGTTTTGACGGGCCATAGCTTCCTATATACTACTCAGGTTGGAGAGCTCTTTATTGCAGAAACCAATTAACAAAGGCAACACGAGCCGGAAAATCATCGAGGCGAAGAGCTTGCACCTTTTGCCGATGAAACGGATGAAGCAAATTGTCATGGACAATATTCCAAACGAGACTGTTATTAACATGGAGCTCGCGTGCAACAATTCTAGTACTTGTTGATGGATTATCTTCAAATTGCTCTAATACCTCTTCCTCAAACTGTGGAGTACGTGTTGACCTATTCCTCCCTGCGTTGTACATTCTCGATTGCAATGATCCCGTTTCCCTCAGACGTTGATCAACGTTAACAAAAGTCCTCCGGTTCGGCAGTCTTCTGTTCTGGTATCTTTCTTGATACATCCTCTGAGCGAGCGCACAGTTGCCTCCAGCAGCGCCGAAAGTTAAGTGTATGTCTGCGAGTTCCTCCCAAGTGTATCCATTGTAGCGGTTCATGATTATTTTAAAGAAAATAAAGCTACTTGTTTATCACCAGCTACTCGTTTCTCACTGTGAGTAGCACAGCTCGACTGACAACGTGATCACTACAGCTTGGCTGAGAAAACACGAGGAAAGTGAAAGAAAGAACTTGCAAGCACCTTGAGAAGTAAACAAACGAGAGGCAAACAAACTACAACGCGGGCGTAGTACTTGTGACGATTTAGTTTATACGCTTATAACGCCGTAACGAAGCGTCGCCGACCCATGGTTCCTATACTTAAAATGCTTGTATTGATTCCTTCTTTTATTACACAAATTTAATGCACTTAATTTTAAAACACCCTGTATATATCTTCCATATAAAAAAAGATTATATATATCTTCCATATAAAAAATATATATATCTTACATATAAAAAAAGATTCAAATTTTTATTACCATCTGGTAAGAAAGAAATTTTTTACAATTGGTAATTTTGTTTCAAGGTACAGCAGCCTTGCTGGACCTTGGAACACTTGTGAAAAATTATAATTAAAAAAAAAAGTAAATTTTTTAAAAAAAATATAGTATTTTATTAAAAGTTACATTTTGGTGAATTATTAAACTGAAAAAAAATAATCAAATCTAACAAGATAAATCATTATCGTCATAAATAAAACAGCCGTTCTCTTATTTCATGAATTTGATAAGTAATTTTGCGTGTTTTACTTAATTGCTTTTACTTTTTTTCTGATAAAATATATATTAATAATATAAAACAAAAAGGCAAAAATTGTTGATAAAATAAAATTAAAGAATAAAATAATATTACGTAATAATATTAATTCTTATAAGTTATTTAAGCATCTTTTAACAGACAATAAAATCAGGGTCGTCTAAATCTTCACTGTCCGAAGTATCTTTTAAACTTAATTTTCTTTTTTGCAGATTTTTCTTTTTTGCAGATTTTTCTTTGATACATCAAACGCCATAATATCTCTGATAAAATCTAATCTAAATATTTGTACTATAACTTAGAATTATGTCTGGTAGTTTGAAATCCTCAAAAATAAGCAGATAAAATAAAAATGTAAATTTAATAACAGGACATGACTGTAGTAGTAATCGAAAAAACCTAAGTAACAAGTGGTACATGTAGTTATCTTTGTACCTCGAAAATACTTAAGTAACGGGTGGTATACGTAATACCTTTGTACCTCGAAAAATAAGATATACTGTTCATATAAGATGCGTAATATTACAAAAAGGCATTATATCCGTACAAAATTACCTTTTTCAAAAAGGTAAAAAAAAGACGCCAAGCACGCGTGGTGTACCTCGAAAAAATCGAAGTAATATATTTGTACCTCGAAAAAATTTAAGTAATATCTTTATGAAAAACCTATTTTTGTACCTCAAAAAAAAACCCAAGTAGTAGTATATTTATCACAAAAGTTGCGTTACCTTATTTAATCTAAGTGATTATTTATTACAAAAAAAAAAGAAATGATATCTTTAAATTGCGCCAATTAAATATATATAAGTTTATATTTAATCTATATTGTCGAGCGCTTGTGTTTGCATTTGTTGGATGTTACTCCGAATTAACTACACAGGTATCATGCACTTCACATTCCTGGAGATAGTGGAGATGAGGATGTCATCTATCTTTTTTCTGAGGATGCCTGGGAGTTCTTCGGAGAATGCATCTGCGAATGTATAAGTGTGAGACACAATGCGTTTGCACCTTTGTAACATTCAGGACTGCGCTTATATAGGACCGCGTTTTGCTTTTTAATTGAACTGCGAGAATGTGCAGAATTTGTTGGACAGTTTTTTTAACACTTATGACTACGGTTTACATCTTATTTTTGACTACGGCATTATGCAAAGTTGCGAGTTTTTTTTTTATATTTGTGTATTTATTTAATTTATGCGCTGAAGAGGACTCGAAGATTGAGTCGAAAGTAAATTATTTTTGATTAAAAATTTTATTGCGCACAAATTACCGCGCGTTGGCTCTAGTGCCTTATTATCTTATATTTTTTAATTCAGAGAGCCTTTATATTCCTTTGATTAAATATATATTATCTCGAAAAATAACTATTGTTCTTTTAAAAAATTAAACCCAAGGGGTAGTATCTTTACAATAAAAAAAAGAAATAAATTTTAAGTATGTATCTATATGTATTCCCATTAAAGTGAAAAAATTAATATAAAATGTAAAAAATTTTAGTGAAAAAAACTTGGCGCTGCTAAACAAAATAATATATTAATGAAACAATTTCTATAAATGGAAAAAGTGCTTTAAATTAATGTGTGAAAGCATCTCTACATTTACATTGTAATTATTAATTTAATATTTTGAATTAGTTATTTATTGCTTTCAAATATTTTAAAACTTTGCAACGCCGTTTTTTTCACTAAAATTTTTTACATTTTATATTAATTTTTTCACTTCAATGGGAATACATATAGATACATACTTGAAATTTATTTTTTTTTTATTGTAAAGATACTACCCCTTGGGTTTAATTTTTTAAAAAAACAATAGTTATTTTTCGAGATAATATATATTTGATTGGCGCAATTTAAAGATATCATTTCTTTTTTTTTGTAATAGATAATCTCTTAGATTAAATAAGGTAACGCAACTTTTGTGATAAATATACTACTACTTGGGTTTTTTTCGAGGTACAAAGATAGGTTTTTCATAAAGATATTACTTGGATTTTTCCGAGGTACAAATATATTACTTCGATTTTTTCGAGGTACACCACGCGTGCTTGGCGTCTTTTATTTACCTTTTTGAAAAAAGTAATTTTGTACGGATCTTCTATACAGCTTTCTTTTATTAGATTGATATCTGAACCCGAATTGAACATAAATAGGCAATTTCCCATTAAATCCGGCGAAGACAGCATGACGTTCGGTGACCCACCAATTCTGGCAATTTTATTTATTCTCGCAATAACGGGGCTTCCGCAAGATTCTGAAATCGTACTGCTTTTTGATTCTGATTCGGGTGCCCTGTTGTAGTTGCGTTCAGGCGGGCACCGCTTACTGCCGGAACGCTTTCGGCGTTTCCCGGACTCTTAGTAAATAAATTTTGAATGTTCTGGCCTTGTGTAGAAGATCCAGGGACATTTGAAGGTTAGGGGATTTGATTGTTGACTATTATTTCCGTAACGAGCTTGAATGGAACGTCGGTAAGCTAACTTTCGGCATTCGTCAATAAGATGTCCCGAGTCTGCAATATTTGCAAACCTTGCCGGTTGGAGCGTTTGATTAACGGTTTAATGAATGAGCGAGCAGGATTTTGTAAGATTTGCGGATTAAAAGGTTGGGCAGGATTGGTAGAATAATCCACGCGAGGGGAAGGATTCAGTTTCGCGTAGGTCGCCTTTTTCCTCAATGATTCTGCTTGTAATGTTTTGCTAAGCTGTATCGCTGACGAAATTGCTTCATCCAATGTGTAGGCTGGTCCTTGCAACCTTACTCTAACTAGCAAATCGGCAGGTAATCCGTTTATGAAACTCTCACGGCAATCACTGTCAATATTCTGATGATCTACGTTAGCTTTTCCATAAAGCACAGTTTCTCCATCGATTATAGCATTTCTTAATTCTCTGACTTGGTCTATATACGCGAAAATATCTTTATTAGGTTGCATGTAAATATTACCGAGTTCTCCGCGATATTGGTTCAAGGATTTGTTGGGACCAAAAATAGTTTTAAGATGACGCGTCAAGGAGGCAACAGTATGAAAATCCATGCTTCCTACTGCCGTATAAGCATGATGTTGTAGCCGGTTGACAATTAATTGAACCAATTGATATTCTTGTCTGGGAAGTATTAATTTAAGTGCTCGATCGCACATTCTGAAAAATTGATAGACGGATATTCTGTGCCCATCGAATTTGGGAATAGAGTCTATTACGTCCTTGAGACGCATAGCAGGTTGTTCATCCGTGAAATCATTGATAAGAGAAAAATGAGGGGGTGTTAATGCTTCATCAATGAGACCGGTATAAGGATTATTACGGGTAGTCGAAGTCGTATTAGTATTTCTGTTTGTAACTTGTGATCGTAAGTCGTCTACGCGTGCATTTAAATTTCGTACTTCCTCGGGTATGGAATTCAATCTCCCGAGTTCCTTTCGAATGTTTACTAATATACCAGCAAGTTCTTAAACATCTACGCCGCCTGGCTTAGACCTTTTTAATTCATCTTCTCTTGTCTCTAATTCTTGTTGTTTCTTACGTAAAGCTTCTGTTTGTTCTAAGAGAATTTTTTCTTTTTCAGATAGTCGCTGTTGCTTGAATTCTCCAGCAGCAATTTCTTTAGCCAAAAGTTCTTTGGCAGGCATACTTTCGCTTGTTCCGGAAGTAGTACGCGACGCTTGCGAACGTGTATTAAGAGCCATGGTAATTTACAATTAACTTTTCTTAAAATATTAATTTGTAGATAATTCCCTTTCCAAATTTTAACAACGATTTCCTATCCCACCGCTGCCATCAAAAATGTTACGTCGCGGTTTCAGAATTCGCCACTAACGTTGTTTTCTTTACCTTTTAGCACCACTACCTTGGCGCAGCGCAAAAGGCCCTCTCCTTTCGTTGTTTAGGGTCAGTCTGCATGCACCGACTATAACCCGGGACAGGGGAGAGCATTCGTTGTTAAAACGGTATGGAAGGGAAATAGGGAAAAATAAAATAAAATAATAAAATCAAAATATTGAATACTTGATTTGAAATCTACCTTGACAATCGTTCGGGGGTAATTGGGAATCGAAACACCTTTTAATCTTTAAAAGAACCTTTATTTAATAGCCAGGATACCGGCTGTTGTTAGCGAACTTATCAGTGGAGGAATGACTGGGGGTAATAGTTGATAATTCAAACAAATGTCAAGGAGCACTTGCTTAAAATAATAAAAATTATACAAAGATCGAATTGCAAAATTTATATTTATATATGTATATCGGGAATAAGGTTGGATCTGAATAAATCGAACTGTTTGTGAATATTTCCAGTATATAAATGTATATTATATAGATTTAATACTTCTCATGGCTTGTACACGGGGAATAACGCTCGCTCGCAGTTACAACGTGTTGAATATTAGAAATAAACTTACAGGATGGTGTGGATCCCACCTCGTAGATAATAGCTCGGTCGCTGGAACCTCTCTCTAGGGGATGAGGGGCAGGTCGCAAGTCGCAGGTGCGAGCAGCAAACGGCCGGCGCAGCTCTCGGAGACTCTCAGGCCTGGAGGCACTGACTCTAAGTTGAATTTACTTTGAGACTTGAAGTTAGAAGTTGAATCGGTGTAAGAGTCGAAGTAATAAGACTGCGTGTGAATAATAGATGTGTACTAATTAATTGAGAATAAAAAGATTGACTGTGAATAAAAGAGTTTAATAAGTTTAATAAGTGTATAAGTGGCTCGTCCCGGCTAAACGTTGGGTTTTATATTCAAAAGATCGCTGAGTTTGCTGCGCCGCCATTGGCTAGTGATCGACTGGATGGGCATTTTCGGGGTGGTTCCTTACGCTGTCATTGGTCGGAGTTGTCTAAATTTTTGAGGCGGCTTGAGTCATTCAGAACTCTCCGACGGGTTCCCACTTTGTCGTAGCCTCGGGGCAGGCGCACGCGGTCCGCGGGGCGCTGGGGACGACGGGACCGCTCGGCGGACCCGGCGCGTACGGGGGCTGCGGGTGGCCGCGCTGAGGCGGGTGGAAGGGCTTAAGGTCGCGCGCGGGGTTCACCCGCTCAGGGGTGTAGCCGGGCGCGACCGACTAAGAGAAACCTCCCAAGCCAAGGTGTGTGCAACCGTGCTGAAGGCTGCGTGGCGCAGGGGGTGCTGCGTCGCAAACGGTGCCTCCCGGATACCGAGCGCCCTCCGGGAGTATTTAGCCAAGCCCCGGGCAATCGCGGCTTTGCCTGGGTGAAATCGCGCGACCGCGGTACTCGTGGGAACAAAATGAGTAAACCAAGTACAAATGATTTCACAGATGTCCTCCAGGGAGTGGCCACCTTAGGTGACGAACGACCGAAGGAACTTAAACCGGGCGGCTTGGGGGAGGAGCTGGATAAGGCCCAGCCACAAGCCGGTAAAAACCGGGTTAAAAAATTTAGTGGAGCGGCGCGTCGCCGCTATAAAGAGCAGAAGCAGATGGAGGAGAAGGGTGTGGCTGAAAAGCCTATCCCAGAACCAAACTCTGCTCCTGTGGCAATGCTGGAGACGGGGGAGCGCGTGTCCGCTGGGTCGTGCAAACGACTCAAGTCGGAACAGAGCACACCCAGTCATTCCGGTACTGCACAGCCGGGCAAAAGACCTAAGATCGCCGTCGATCAAAGAACTTTTGCCCAGACAACATCCGGCCTGATTAGGGTGGCCATGGTTCCCATGGACTATCCTGAACGCAGGTTGGACGACAACGAGGTGGTCCTCTTGAAGGAAAAAGTGAGGAACCGTATCCTTGGCATTGCGAAGGGTACCAATGCTCCCACCTTTAAGGGCACTGTGGATAGGGACGGGGCGGACATTTTCAACTGCACCGATAAAGAGACTGAAGGGTGGCTTCGAAGTATAACTTCAGAAATAAACCTAAATGGGGTCCGGCTGCGTGTGCTGCGGCTCGATGAGCTGCCTAAGCGACATCGAGTCGTAGTGCATGTGGAGGACCCTAAGATGCCTGTTAAGGAAACGATAGAGCTACTTGACAGGCAAAATCAAGGACTCCAGGCCGCGGATTGGGTGGTCGCGAGGGGTAGCGAAAGTAGGGATGCCACGAGCACCCACTTCGCTGTTCTTATCGGGGAGGGAGCGTTGAGGGCTCTTAAAGCACTCAAGTTTAAACCCTTCTGCGGACTAGGCCAGGCGACGGTTAAGTTGCCGGGAAGTGACTGCGGAAGGGCAACGAGTAAAAAGGTGGATAAAGCGGGTACTGCTTAGAAATGGCGGACTCGGGTATCCCCTTCATACAAATTAACTTGCATCACCGCAAAAGCGCCTCGGCTGTATTGGCCAAGTGCGCAGCTGAGATGCACACAAAGCACTTATTTCTCATCCAGGAACCGTGGCTTATCAAAGGCCGCATTATGGGCCTGGGTGGTTGTGGCAAGTTGTTTAAAGCCGACAATGCGGACCGACCAAGGACATGAATTGTGGTAAAAGGATAGACGCTTGTCTACTACCACAATTCAGTGACGGCGACTTAGTCGCTGTAAAACTGAAACTGAAGATGGCCGATGGGGGGGTCAGGGATTTGATAGTGGGGTCTGTTTACATGCCCTACGCTTCGGAAGAACTGCCCCCCCCCCCCCCAGAGGAACATGATAGAATTAGTGGCTTATGCGAGAGAGAAAGGGCTAGACCTACTCTTTGGGTGTGATGCAAATTCCCACCATCTAGTGTGGGGAAGCACCGACATAAACCCGAGAGAAGAAAGCCTACTCAATTTCGTTATAAACACTGACTTGCAAATCCTAAATAAAGGAACGGAACCAACCTTCCTGGACTCTAGAAGATAGGAAGTGATAGACATCACCTTATGCACAAACGGCATGGTGGATCTGGTGGCGGGATGGAGGGTCTCAAATGAACCTTCAGGATCCGACCACAGGCAGATCCGTTTTGATCTTGTGCAAGTACAAAAGGAAGACAAGTGGGGGAGAAACCTCAGGAAAACAAATTGGGAGGGCTTTAGGGCCGACTTAGCAAATCGGCTTAAAAATGCTCCGACCAGATTTCACACGAAGGAGGACCTGGAATTGGCGTCGGACTTTATGAATGATGCCATCAGGGAATCCTTCGAAATGAATTGTCCATTGGAGCTGAAGAACGCCTCAACCAAAATTTCATGGTGGAATAAAGAGCTATCAAAGCTCAGGGCTAAGGGGAGAAGGCTCTTTAATAAGGCTAAAAAAGTAGACACGCCGGTAGCCTGGAAAAAGTACAGGGACTCTCAGCGTGTCTATAAATAAGCGATAGTTAGCGCTAAGAAAATATGGTGGAGGAATTTCTGCGCAGGTATCGAGAGTGCTCCAGAAGCATCCAGACTGTGCAGAATCCTCTGCAAAGAGAGCAACCCACAGTGGAGCTGTCTCAAGCTACCTAGTGGGGAGTTCACTGAATCAACCGGAGAGACTCTGAATCATCTCATGGAGGTCCACTTCCCGGGATTTCAGACGATCTCTTCGGAAATAGGAAGCCAAGGACAGCCTAGGGCTACATACAAGCCCAAGGCATGGGACTTGGTGGCAAAGGTGGTTTTCCCACAGGCAGTGGAGTGGGCTGTCGGTTCCTTCGAGCCGTATGAGGCTCCGGGACCGGACGGTATACACCCCATACTTTTTCAGGAGGGACTGGGAGTAATGATAGGCCCATTGACCAAAATTTTTAGGGCTAGCATTGCTCTAAGACATGTCCCCCAGAAATGGAGAGCCACCAAGGTGGTTTTTATACCCAAGCCCGGTAGGAATGGACATATCAGGGCTAAGGACTACAGACCTATCACCCTAACATCCTTTTTTCTGAAGACCCTAGAAAGACAGGTTGATAGGTTTCTTAAAGATGGACCTTTAAGGGACCATCCCCTAGCTAGTGCTCAGTATGCCTACAGGGAGGGCAGGTCTACTCAGACTGCTCTACACCACCTGACGGGCAAAATAGAGACACAGCTAGAGGCTAAAGGATACGCTATTGGGACCTTTTTGGATATCGAAGGGGCTTTTGATAGCACCTCGACCATAGCTATTAAAGAAGCATTGACCAGACATGGGGTCCCGGTACCGCTGGTGGACTGAATAGAGGACATGTTGGCGGGGAGGAACCTGATGGTCATGCACGACGACACTGTTATAAGTGGCAAACCAGGCAAAAGATGCCCACAGGGAGGGGTCTTATCCCCCCTACTTTGGTGCCTTGTCGTTAACGATCTCCTAATGGAGCTGCAAGAGAAGGGTTTCCTGACCTGTGGCTATGCGGATGACATAGCCATAGTGATTATGGGATCCTTTCTAAACATACTAAGGGATAGAATGAACGATGCCCTGAAAATCGTCCAAAAATGGTGTAAGGCCAAAAGTCTGACGGTAAATCCGTCAAAGACCAATATAATAATCTTCACCAGGAAATACAAACCGGAACCTATCGAGCCTTTTAAGCTCTTGGGAAAGGTAATTCCTTTCACGGATTCAGTTAAGTACTTGGGCCTGTTTCTAGACCCTAAATTTAGCTGAAAATTGCACCTTGCAGAAAGCAGGAAAAAATTCTACACGTGCATGTGGATGTGTAGAAGAGCCATGGGCAAGTCTTGGGGCATCAGCGCTGGGGTAGCCTTATGGCTATACAGGGCGGTGCTATTACCGAGACTGCTCTATGCGGCTGTGATCTGGTGGCCCAGGACAAAGAAAGTGGAGGCAAAGAACCTCCTGCAAAGCCTACAGGGTAGTTATCTAAGAGCGGCAGTAGGGGCTATGAAAACCACACCCACAGAGGCGCTGGAAGTAGCACTTTGTGTACCTCCCCTGGACTTTGCAGTAGTTAATGCAGCCAGAAACGCAGCATATAGACTAAAGTGTCGGGGAGAATGGAGGAATACAGGACTAGGGCACACGAAGCTCAGCCTCCTCCAAAAACAACCTTTCACTTTAAAACAAAACAGGACTCTAAGGAGATACCAGTTGGTAAAACATTTTAAAAAATGGATACCCACCAGAAAGGAATGGCTGGACCCGAAGAGAGCCAGGGACCCCAATGTGGACCTGTGGTTCACTGACGGATCAGGCATTGACAACCGCTTTGGAGCGGGAATTTATGGACCGAAGGATGACCATAGGGAGAGTATTCCTATGGGAAGCCATTTTACAGTCCTTACGGATGAAATACTGGCTATCCTGAGGTGCAAAGAACACCTTCTGGAAAACAACACAAAAGGAAGGAGAATAAACATCTGCTCGGACAGCAGAGCAGCTATACTAGCGTTAGCAAAGACAACTACCGAATCATTATTTGTTTGGGATTGCATGCTGGCGCTAGAGAAATTGAGTGGATCTAATAGGTCACTTTGGTATGGGTATCTGGGCATGAAGGAATACCCGGCAACGAAACCGCAGATACACTGGCCAAGAAGGGAGCTAATGAGGCACCATCTGGCCAAGTGGCAGGAGTTCCTTTTGCAGTAGGCAAAAAGAATATCAGGTGCTGTCTGGATAGAGAGCACTTTGTCAGGTAGGAGGCAACTAAGACCTGCCGCCAGGCCAAGATCCTGATGAACAACATCAGGCCAAGTAGGGCTAAAGAACTACTGGCGCTGAATAAACAGAGACTGAGAGCGGCAGTAGGACTGCTTACAGGCCACTCCACGCTACTCAGAGCACACCTGTTCAATCTCGGACTCGAGGAACGGAAGGAGTGCCGTTTATGTGGGGACGAGAAAGAAGACAGCGTGCATATATTGTGTCATTGTCCGGCACTTATATGCAAAAGATACAAAACCTGGGGACGAATGTACCTAAGTCCCCAGGATTTAGGAAGAGCAAGAGTGACAGATCTAGTAAAAGTAAACCTGGTACTAGGTTCTAGACTGGCTCCAAGCACCTAGTTAACAAAAGTTTTATTACTATTACTATGAGTCATTCAGGAAGGTTAGACTTGGTAACTTGAATATTTTCCTCGCGTTACCGCGCGGTGAAACTAAACCTTCCTTTTTGCATTGTCGGCACCGGCGATGACTAAACCCTTCTCGTCGCATATTTATTAGACGCGTCAACACCGGCGGCGAAACTAGATCTTCTATTAAGCGTTTCGGCACCAGCGGCGAACCTCAATAATTTCTTATTGACATTCTGACACTGGCGGATCGCTTTTGAACTATGGCGGTAAGTTTCATGCGCAAGAGGGTGACTGTGACGCCTGAGTGGTTTGATGATATTTAGGAGCAAGTAAGTGAATTTATAATATACAATCGTACTGTGGAACAGTAATATGAATTTAGTTAGTAATTGAAGGTTATAATTTCAATTTTAAGATTTTCGTGAAAAGCAATAATTTTATTGGCGGGACGTCACAAGAGAGAGGCGACACGAGGGTCATGTGACCAGCCACTCTGTGATTGGCTAGCAACAACAGTAGTGAGGTTGACGTTGCGAGATTGCGACGCCAATGCAGGCGCAGCCGCAGAAGAGCGCGGACCGCAGATTAGTGACAGTGGCTGAGTGGTGACAACAGGTTGTACGAAGAAACGGTAAGTTTTTATTTATCAAATATTGTAATTGAAATAGTTAAAAATTATTTAAAGAAAATTATTAAAACGTTACGTGCTATAATAGTGTCACTATTAGGAGCTATATGCGAAATCCGTTGCACGGAGCAGAAGTGTCATAATTTTTTTAAACCGATTATATTGCAGTTTCATAAATAAACAGTGTTAAAAAGAAAGTAAATGTTACCGTATCTGTTAATTTGGCGACGCAGAATAATTTGTCAGGTAATTTATTGTCCTTGTATTACAGGCAACATTCTTGTATTATCATCATCGAGATGCCATCGAGATGTACTGCTTTGAGGTGCTCCAATAGCAACGATGACGGCTATACATTAGTCACATATCCGCGTGATGAGCTGCTGAAGCAATAGTGGATTGCTGCGGTGGGAAGAGGGAAAAATTAGTCACCTACTAAATCTCAAAAACTTTGCGAGGTTAGTAACAATGGGCAAGCATGCTCTGTAATTTATTGTTAGACTCAGGTATATTTGTTATTTTCTTTTTGTAGGTACACTTTGAGCCGTCGAAAATTATTTTTGTTGCTGGGCGCAAAAACGTTAAACCCGGTGCAGTTCCTTTTCGTTTTTGTACGTGTCCTTCAGGAGATCAAGGGAACTGTCCAAGAAAAATTTAAAAAAGTCAACAAGGAATAAGCAAGAAAACTAAAAATATGACTGAAAATTATTGTGATCAAACATATGTTACATCGGACCAGCGAAAGCCATTGCCTGTAAATATTATATCCAGTGGACAAACATGTCTGAAAAGGAAACTGAAAATCTTGGCCCAACATCAGTGTGGCTGTGTGCAGACTTGCAAACCATTAACCAAAGAAGATGTACAAACTACTGCGAAGTCTCAAGAAATTGTAGAACAAATGGACGAAATGCTGCCAATGGACGAAAGTGAGGATTTGCTGAGGAGCATCATAGAGGAAGATGAACGGTTGCGGAATGAAATCAAAGAAACTGTGGAAAAAGTATATAAGTATATATAAGTGTATAGTTATAGCACGTAAGTAACATTTTAATAATTTTTAAAAATAATTTTCAACTATTTAAATTATTTGATAAATAAAAACTTACCGTTCCTTTGTATAACCTGTTGTCACCACTCAGCTATTGTCACTAATCTGCGGTCCGCGCTCTTCTTCGGCTGCGCCTGCATTGGCGTCGCAATCTCGCAACGTCCACCTCACTACTGTTGTTGCTAGCCAATTACAGAGTGGCTGGTCACATGACCCCCGTGTCGCCTCTCTCTCCTAGAGGCTCTCTAGTTCAAGGTCGGTAAATAGACGCGTCGGTAGCGACGCTACATAAGGTCTTCCCATGCACTTCGAGCTATTTGGATCAAAAATGACGACGACAACCCTCAGCTGATCCAAGGTCCGTAGATAGACGCAACGTACCTGTCGTCTATCTACGGACCTTGAGCTGATCAGCCAAAAAATATAATGTTTGATTTTTAGATAAATGTTAATGTTTAGGCTGTTTAAAAGTTAGGTTAAGTTAAAAAACATAAAAATAAATAATACTTGGTTGAAATTAAAAACATAAACAGCATGCATTCTCAAATAAATAATAATAACTAATTTTATTACTAACTCTTAATTATAAACATTGAGTGTTTAAAATAATTATACTAGAAATTAAATTTTCCAATAATCTTATATTTTTATTAATAAACATGTAATTATAATAATTAAAATAAATAACCCAAATAATACATTTTATTCCGCCAGTAATAATTAACAGCAATATCATTTAAATCGACTTTAACTGGCGATTAATATATTGCCAGTTAAAGTCGATTTAAATGATATTGCTATTAAAATAAATATTTGAAAACACTAACAAGATTGCTTTGCAAATAGTTTTGATTTTTAGATAATAGATTGCCTATAAGCACTTTTTGATGCAAAGGATTTATTTTTCGATAAACGTATTTTCTTTTTTTAATCGTTAACAAAGTTAATTTGTCGAATATGAATATATCGACGTGAAATATTGTAGAAGAAATTACAAGGTTTAGTACGTTCTGCGCAAATGTTTGAGATAGTTAATTCTTTATAAAGTGCACATTTTTCAATCATTTGTAATAAATGCTTAAATAATCAAGGGTACAGAGCACATCTATCAAAATGCGCTTGCAAATAACCTTCAACTAAAGAAATATAGTTATCTAAATATACCATTTGAAGGATTTTCTAAGAATCCAAAAGAAAGCTTTGCTATAAAACGAATACTGACCATTATCATCAGTAAAAGCTTTTAAACAATCACTATAAGCGTATTTTTTCCGTGAAACATAAGAAATTGCACTTCCTAGCACGTGTTTATAATATTACATTTTAATCTATTCGTTGTGGTGGTACTTGCATTTTATTAAAAGAAGAAGACCTTAAAATCTCAGCTGTTATATTTGGTGCTAATTTTAAATCACTATGTCGTTCTGGAATTGCAACTAATTCTTCAAAGTATTTAAATCGTACTTCATTACATGGCAAATTTTCAGACTCTACAATTGATCGGGCTATTATAATAATGGAATTATTTGTTAACGCCATTCGTATATTTTTTAAAAGATGTGAAATATCTGGAAAAATATAAAAAAATCACCAGTTTGTACGGGATGATCTATAAACGGTACGACGTTATCTGTTCGCGAAGCGACCGCGAGCGTTAGAGAGTTTTTTGAGGTGATCGAAAACGAGTCAAGGCGGATGAGGTTTTAATAGAGTCTTTAATATAAAAATTCGAATTTACAAGCATAAACAGATCGCAAGGACTCGGTCGCGCGCTACGATTTCCGGAAACACGATTGACTATGAATGTTATCGCAAACTCCCGATGCGTTGAGCGCGTACACTGCGTAAACGGAAGATTCGCTTTAAGCGTTCGCTTATAATGACACGCCGTTAGACTGCTAGCGAGTGGCACCGGAGTCGCGATCATCTGTTATTGCCGGAGTCTTTCCCCGTAACGAGTGTCGCGAGTATAAACATAAATACTCGAGACAAAGGAGAGCGTTGACGAAAGCTGGCGAGCGGGGAAAGGCAGAAGTACTGTGCCGAAAATAGAAAGGCTTCGGCGAAACGAGCTTCTAATTCCATGAAAACATTTGACATTTCCCGAAACTTAATTCCGCGACTTTTTACATTTCCCGCCGGTCTCGTCAGGCATACATGGATGACGAACACGCGAACGCTAGACAGATTTCTCGCGCGACAACTCAACCTGTCTCGACACATGATTTCATTAAGTGCGTTTGGAATTCCCGAGATTCGAATAAGCAAACAGCTCGCACGAATTCTCCTTCGGCAATGCGGGCAAGACGTACGCATTTCGGTTTATTCGGTTACGCGCGCTGAAGGAAGGGGAATCGCACGACTTTACGAGCGTCGAATCTCACGCTGTTGTTTCACGCTTAAATTTTTATTTGTACATTTTATAACTGAAATAATTTACAATTAAGACTAGATGTCGAGGTTGGTTCGCGGTGCGTTATCGCTCGTGCGTAGCGGAATCAGCTTGCAGACGGGGCGCGTGAGCGTGGTAATGGCCGTTTGCACGGTGGCCACTCGGACCTGGCCGTTCTCTCCTGGGTGCACGGCGGTGATCCGCGCCAAAGGCCACTCGGTGGGGGGCGTGTTCTCGCCACGCACGAGGCACAGATCGCCGACGCGAAGGTCAGCATCTTTAGTCGACCACTTTGACCGAGAATTTAGCGATTGGAGGTACTCACGTGACCAACACTCCCAAAAATGGTCTTTCATCCTTTGTAAGAGCTGCCACCGTGACAGCCGATTGATGGGTACCTCCATTAGCGATGGTTCCGGGATCGCATTCAGGGCCGTGCCCACGAGGAAGTGTCCCGGCGTGAGTGCCCCGAGGTCGTCAGGATCGTCTGAGAGCGCCGACATAGGGCGCGAGTTTAGGCACGCCTCGACTTGCGCCAAAAAGGTTGAGAGCTCCTCGAAGGTGAGGGTAGCGTCTCCAAGCACCCTCCGGACGTAGTGTTTGGTGGCCTTCACTGCCGCCTCCCAAAGTCCTCCGAAGTGAGGCGCCGCCGGAGGGTTGAATCGCCATTCCACACCATCTGTGGATAGGTAGTCGGCAATTTGGCGCTCCCAAGCGGCGTCGCGAAAAAATCGTCGAAGTTGGGCGTCCGCTCCGACGAAGTTTGTGCCCCGGTCACTGTAGAGTGTGGAGCACAGGCCTCACCTCGAGACAAAGCGTCGAAGGGCGGCCAGGAACGCCTCGGTGGTGTAATCAGAGACCACCTCCATGTGCACCGCTCTGGTGGTTAGGCAGACGAGGATGGCCATGAACCCTTTGTAGGCCTTATGCCCTCGACCTTTCGAGGTCCGTATCATTACTGGGCCCGCGTAGTCCACCCCGGTGTGAGCAAATGGCCGGGAGATCTTCACCCGAGAACTCGGTAGGTCGTCCATCAGAGGACGGGGCAACGCCGCCCGCCATCGAACGCATTGAGGGCAGCGATGTATGTGCGTCCTCACTGCTATTCTTCCGTCGGGAATCCAGTACTTCTGCCGGAGCGTGCTCAGACTTACGAGGGCGAGTCAAATTTAAACGAGACTTTTTGCCTCACTGCCGATATAGCAACACTGGGACGCCGCTATTGGATGGAGGTTGTTAGCGTGTGTGTGTAGGCTAGTTTGACATGGTTGGGCGCCCTTCCACATCGTTTCGTCAATAGCAATCGCGATGACTGAACAGCCGGTACCTAGTGTCATTGCACAACGCGTTATAATAAAGTTTTTAACGGGGGAAAATGTTAAAGCAACCGATATTCTGTCCAGACTACGTCGACAGTTCGGTAGAGACACGTTACCGAAAAGCCAGGTGTTCAAATGGCATAAGATTTTCGCTACGGGACGAAGCAAGTTCGAAAATATAACGCATGTGCATTGTGCGTCGCGCTCGCACCAGCAACACCGAGACGAACGCTGCTCGAATTTGCGTCGGCGGGTGACCAATTGACGAAATATGCGCCGAAGTGGGTGTTAGTCATGGAAGTGCCCAGTCAATTTTTCCCCGTTAAAAACTTTATTATAACGCGTTGTGCAATGACACTAGGTATCGGCTGTTCAGTCATCGCGATTGCTACTGTCGAAACGATGTGAAAGGGCGACCAACCATGTCAAACTAGCCTACACACACACGCTAACACCTACATCCAATTGCGGCGTTACAGTGTTGCTATATCGGCAATTAGACAAAAAGTCTCGTTTAAATTTGACTCGCCCTCGTAGCTGCACTCCTCCGTGCAGCGTCCGCCGGTGGCACGCGTCTACTAAAGGAGCCGTGAAATGCGAGCGGCGAGGTAGGATGATCGAGTGCCGCTCGTCGTGGCTCAGCACCGAGTGTCGCAGGCGCCCGCCGACCCTGAGGATTCCTCGCTCGTCCTTGAAGAGAGTTAGCCGGAAGAGTTCGCTCCGCCTCGGTATCGTTTCCTGGCGAGTCAGCGCCCCAATCTCTACTGCGCACCACAAAGCCTGCACCATGGTGATCCAGACCGTTTCTGCGTCGTCCAGCTCTCGGGGGGTTAAGACACCTAAAACAGAATGACGCCCTCGAGTGCGCGCGGCGGTTAGCCAGCGGCGACACCAAGCCGTTACCCGCAGGAGCCGTGGCAGCGCCGAGAATCGCAAGAGGAGGGGGCTTTCCTCCACTGATGCCGATGCCACGAGAACTCTGGCACGCCGCTTCGGAAGTTTATCTTCCAAGTTGGGCGTTGGCGGATCATCTCGGTGGTGAAACTCTTCCGTTCGAAGCCAATGAGGCCCCTGCCACCAAAGTGGATAGTTCACCAAGTCTCCAGTGGAGATTCCTCGGGACGCACAGACGGCGGGGTTCTCTTCTCCCGGAACGTGGTGCCATACGGCGTCGGGCAGTGCCCGTTGTATGCCGGCGACTCGGTTGGCGACGTAAGTCTTCCATCGTGTCGGGTGGCCGCGGATCCAGGCGAGCGCCACTGTGGAGTCCAACCACAGATGGATGCCCTCGACGGGGATCCCCAGGGTGGCCCGAACGCGCTCGACTGCGGAGACCAGGAGCGCGGCTGCACTCAGCTCCAGCCGCGGCAGCGAGACGAGGTGAAGAAGGGCGACGCGAATCTTCGCGTAAAGCAGGGCCACATGGATGCCAGTTGCGGACATGACTCTCAGATAGACCACAGCAGCGAAGGCACGCTCCGAGGCGTCCGCGAAGCCGTGGAGTTCATACCGTCGACCAGTCCCGGTGGTCCGCAGCCAGCGGAGCACCCGGATGTCCGCCAGCTGGGGAAGCTCCGCACGGAATGCCTGCCACAGTCGCGCATCCTCCCCGGAAACGGGCTTATCCCAGGGGATCTTTTGCAGCCACAAGGAGTGAATGAAGACCTTGGCCCTCACGATTACCGGCGCCAGCCAACCTAGTAGAGGATCAAATAATCGAGCCGTCTCCGATAGCACCTGTCGTTTGGTTATCGTTTTCGGCTCGCAAGGGCGCACTCGGAAGCTGAATGCATTGAGGCGCGGGTGCCATTGCAGGCCGAGCGTGGAGTGAGTGGCCTCGGGTTCCCATTCCAGCGGGCCCTGCAGCAGGCGATATTCGGCTGGGATGTCGTCGAGTAGTTCCTCGCTGTTGGCGGCCCACTTTCGGAGCGGAAATCCGCCCGCCATGCAGATCCCGATTAGCTGATCCCTCAGCATTAGAGCCTGCTCGGGCGTCTCCGCTCCGAAAAAGATGTCATTGATGTATGTGTACTTCTTGATCACCTCGGCGGCCAAGGAAAAGCGCGCACGCTCGTCCTTTGCCAATTGTTGAATAGAGCTGGCCGCGAGAAATGAGGCGCAGGTTTGACTGTAGGTCACCGTGTTCAGCCGGAACTCGCGTATCGGTTGTGAGTTGCATGCCCGACACAGGATTCGCTGCATGTCTCGGTCATCTGGGTGGACTAATATTTGACGGTACATTTTCTCAATGTCCGTCACCATCACGAAGGGATCCAGTCGCCACAGAGAAAGCACCTCATCAAGCGAAGGTATGAGATTGCGGCCGGTGAGGAGTCCGTTGTTCAAGGAGCCGCCAGAAGACAACCGGGCAGAACCGTTAAATACGACTCGGATTTTACTAGTTTCCCCTGTGGTCTTGAGAACCCCGTGGTGCGGAAGGTAGTAGATTCGAGCCTGTTCTTGTTGTCCGGCTGGAGGCGCGAGAGTCATGTGACCCAGGGCTTCGTACGCAGATAACTATATAAATATCCACTGGATATGGTATGGATGTCCAATGGATATTTTTATGGATATCCAATGGATATCTGTTAGACCTCGAATTGTGGATATTTGGATATCTAATTAATATCTAATGGATATCTCGTAGATATCATGGATATTCATTAGATATCTATTAGATATTATGTTTTGTATGGATATCGATTAGATATCTGCGTGGATATCTACTGAATATCTTATATATGTCTATTATCCTATATAAATAGGATAGGTTGGTTATAAATTTATAAAAACAAAATATAGTCTTATATATTTATATCATCGCAACAATGTTGCTGGCAAAGATATGTCTTGCGGATGTCATGATTTTGCTTTGCCTGGACCTGCTTATATTCGCTCTCAACTGAAATTTACTTACGAGTTAATCACACCATTATGCGCCACCTATCGGTGTCATTGCAAGCTACCACGAAAGATGCGCTACCGTGCATCTTTCTGAAAATATCTTAGGAAATTCTTAACGAAAGAGAGCTTTATTATTGTGTTTTAAAAACGTCTTGACAAGGGCTACAAGAATATTCAAAAATACTATTTTTTATTTAATCCCCTATGGTGTTTTATTTAAAAAATTTAAGGTGCTTTTGATCTAAATTTTTTATATAAAAGCCTTTATTTTTATTGTATATGTTGAGATTCCTGTCTGAAGGATTGAAAGGTTCGGTATGGAAAATTAATTCGAGATCGTAAGATATTGATTTAATATAACACGAATTTATTGAAAGTAAGTAAGTCTATCCGGCGCGCACGGAATGTGAGAGTACACAACACAAGTGTTGTGTCCGCGATCGTTCGAAAGAATGAAGGTCGTGAGACGAAGAGGTCTCGATAACGCATGATGAGTGAACGTGCCCAAAAGTAGGAAAGTATATCGCGCGCACCTGTAGACGTTAGATGTCGTTACCATGATCAGTCCGAGTAATACAGAAAGAATACTAATGTACGATGTGCATAGAAATACATGATCGTATTCAACACTCCCACTCACACAGTACATTATTCACACTTAAAACATACCAATACGCTCCCTCAACATTCTGAATCTATCTTTCCTTAATGCTTTTGTAAATAGATCTGCGAGTTGCACGTCGGTATTTACGTACTTCACATCTATTTCGCCGTTATCGTATTTTTCTCGTATAAAATGATACCGAACACCGATGTGTTTGGTCCTTTTATGAAACTCGGTATTCTTAAAGAGGCGTATTGCGCTCTGATTATCCACGTTTAAGACAATCGGACCTTCACATCGGTATTCAATGTCTTTGAGCAGCTGTTTCAGCCAAACTGCTTCCTCTGTTGCAGTGCATGCCGATACATACTCTGCCTCGGTCGTGCTTAACGAGACAATATTTTGTCGCTGTGATCCCCAGATCACTGGACCACCGTTCAACAAAAATACATAACCGGAAGTAGATCGTCGCCTGTCGACGTCGCCCGCATAGTCCGCATCTAAATACGCAACTGGAAATGAATTTGCTCCCTCGCTCCGATAGATTAATGATAAATATCTCGTTTCTTTCAGATAGCGAATTATACGTTTTACCGCTTCCCAGTGCTCTCGAGAATAATTACACATGTGTTGACTGACTACATTTACCGCGTATGAAACGTCAGGACGACTTACAATTGCCAAAAAGTTTAAACTTCCAACTGCCTCCTGATAAGGCACTTTCAAGTCAAAATCATTATTTTTCTCAGCAGACGTTGAACTTACATTTGGATCTGCCGGTACGCTCAGAGGTCGCAATTCAATCAAATTAAATCGTGCAATAATTTTATCAATATACCTGCGCTGATGAATCGACATTGTTTTAATTTTACGATTGCGCTCAAATTCTAAGCCCACGAAAATGTTCGATTTCTCTATCGTTATGTCGAATGACTTGCGAAGTGCATCTATGATAACGTTAATTGCATCTATATTTTTCGCTAAAATTAGACCATCGTCTACATATAATGCGAGGAATACAATTGAACCGTTAATTACACCTTTATAAATGCATTTATCTGCATCGCAAACTTCAAAATTAAATTGTTTCAAAAATGACGTAAACTTCAAATTCCAACAGCGCGACGCCTGCTTCAACCCGTACAACGCTTTCACTAGTTTACACGCAACACTTTTACCTTTTACGTTCAACCCACTTGGCACTTTCATGTAGATTTCTTCGGACAGCTCCCCATAGAGGAAAGCCATTTTGATGTCGAATTGACCGACCTCCAGATCCATCTCCGTCGCAACAGCCAGTAGGACGCGCAGACTGTCGTACCTCACGACAGGGGAAAATGTCTCCTTGAAGTCGACTCCTGCTTGCTGCAAAAAACCTTTGGCACAGAGGCGTGCCTTGTAACGTTGAATGTCACCGGACGGTGACCTTTTGACCTTGAAAATCCAACGAGAATCGATGGTCTTCTTCTCCTTGGGAAGTGGAACAATGGACCAAGTTCCATTTTTCTCATGAGCGTCGAGCTCATCTTGGATAGCGCGCTGCCATTCCGCTGCATCTTTACCGTTAACGGCTTCGTTGTATGTAGCTGGCTCACGAAATTCGACAAAATGTGCTTCGAATCTCTTGGGACGATGCACTAATTGACGATCTCTCAATCGGGACAATCTGTCATGCCTTTGCTCACCATTCACTCCCACTGGAACGATGTCGTCTTCTTCTGCTGGGTCGATGTCATCTTCTTCTGCTGGAGCGATGTCATCTTCTTCTGCTGGAGCGATGTCATCTTCTTCTGCCGGAACAGGAACCGCTCTCGCCGGCATCTCGAACTTGATGTCAACTGTGTTTCTTTTCTTGTTGTCACAAGTCGATGTCTTGTTGAACGTGACGTCTCTGCTGACGTAGAGTTTCTTCGACGAGGAATCATAGAGTCGATAATTTCGCGACTCTCCTTGATAGCCAACAAAATTGCCTTCTTGGCTTTTGCATCCAGTTTTGTTCGCTGTATTTTCGGTACATGCGAGTAGGCTTCTGATCCAAACACCCTGATGTGCGAAAGATCGGGCTTCTTGCCGTGCCAAACCTCATATGGTGTTGCTCTCTCAACTTGAGATGTCGCCGTCCTGTTAATGACGTAGACTGCCGTGTTGACGGCTTCTGCCCATAGAAATCGTGGCAAACCGGCCTCGAGCATCGTTAAAGCTGATTCGACAATCGTCCGATTGTCGCGTTCTGATCGCCCATTCTGTTTCGGTGTGTATGGTGCCGTGGTCTCCAGCTGGATACCTCTATCTGCCAGAAACTGCCTCGTTGGATTGTTTATATATTCGCGCCCGTTATCGATTCTGAGAGTTTTGATTGGTTTATTAAATTTATTTTTTACCAACTGTTTGTACTCGCGAAAACGATCTAGCACGTCTGACTTATGCTTAATGAAATAAACGTGTCGATACCCGGACGCATCATCAGTAGTGATACTATGAGAGTTCTGGAGCATGGGGCAATGAGGGGGGGTGAGGGGCGGGGGGGGGGGGGGGGGGGGGTAACCGAGGGGACCGAGGGCGAGACCGAGGGCGAGGGGATGACGTCACGCGAGGGGGGGGGGGGGGAAGGGGTATGATGCATCCCGGCAAAGGGGGTGGGGGAGGGGGTGGATGTTTTACAGGCGGCGTCTCGAATTACAAAGGAGGGTGAGGGGTGTTGACATGACGCGGGGGGGGGGGAGGGGTGCCGCGTTAGGGCCGCGTAGGGTGCGCGGGGGAGGGGTGTCGCGTTTAGAGCCCGCCGCCGCCGCCCGCGCCGCCCGCGCCGCCCGCGCCGCCGCCCGCGCCGCCCGCCGCGCCGCCCGCGCCGCCCACGCCGCCCACGCCGCCCGCCGCCCGCGCCGCCGCCCGCGCCGCCGCCGCCACCGCCTGCGTTCGCGTTCGCGTTCGCGTTTGCGTTCGCGTTCGCGTTCGCGTTCGCGTTCGCGGGAAAATCCGCGTTTACAAAAAAAAATGTTATCCTACCTTAATTTAGCGGACGCCCGTGTCCGCGCCCAACGAGACGATGCTCGAGCTGCGATCGCGTATGTCCAGACTCTGTACAGAGGGTCACTATGTGTGACTAAGCAGTGTTAAGTCGGTCAGTAGGTCAGTTATTGTAATCTGAGAGTTACGATATCGCATCTCTTCGCGTTCTCTCTACCCATCCCATTCGCTTTCTTTCGTTCGCGCATCATACGCTCGGTATTTAAATTTTAAAAGTCTAATAAGGAACAGATGAGGAGGATGTGGAAGGAAAATTAAATAATTAAAAAGATATTTTAGATATATGGTATACATTTATTCATCTAGATCTACTACATCAACGGATTTCTCTTTCGATGCAGCATACATAATTGCATCCATAGCATACGCTATGAGTTCACCATATATAATTGACTTTACATAGTGATAGTAATGGTTGCGCAAGAAACGCACGGCGTCGCATTTTTCAGTAATACGATTTTTTCGTAGAAGACTTCCATATTTGCTGAGGCTCCTATCTACCTCTCTCGCATACTCATCTAGGTGGTTGCATACCACCTTGACGCATTCTTCGAGTTCGAACAGAAACATAATAGTCGCAGGTTTCATGTACAACGAAGTATTGCCCGACGACAATTTTATAAGTTTATCGTCACACATTTGTACAACTTCGAATAGTAGTAGGTTGTCTGATGGAAGAGCCGAAATAGTCAGCAACTGACCGACAGCTGACTGCACGAGTTGCTCGAAATCCGTGCGTCTATCGATGATCATCTTCCACGCCCAAGAAGACATCGCGATTTTATTTCCTCGGTTGTCGCCAAGGATCAATTCGACAAATGAGGATTCATGTGGAGGCTTCACACTGACGCTGACCCCAATTTCCAAATATTTGTAAGCAGTAGGTGTCAATGCGTATCGTCTGTTGAATAGACGCACCGCACGACGCTCCAACGAAGTGCTGTAGAAAAAAAGAATAAGATGAGTCTTAAAATAAGAAAATTGAAAAAATTATAAAATAGGAGACTCTATAAATGAAACGAAACTTACTTGTTCGCATTCGATGGAGTAGCAGCTTCGGGAATCGATGGAGTAGCAGCTTCGGGGATCGGCACGTAATAATTCATGCTTGCGCCACCACTGTTGCTTTCCACAGCGGAGTATATTTTTTTCACTCTCGGTTATGGCAAGTCAACCGTTTGTACAAGACTGACCGTTCGCATAAAATTAACGGAGCGTATACGCGACAGCACCCTACCTCTTTTTTAAAATTATGACGTGGTGGGGGGGGTTAATGCTTCTAGAACGTATTCTGAGAAAAGGTGTTTATCAAGGTTTTGAGCGAACGTGTTGGAGCATGTTTCACTGCATCATTCGATTATGACGTCGCTTAATGCGAAACGAATGCATTGTTCAGGCGGATTTAAATATGTAAACAATATCCACGATTAAATATCGGTGATAAAAAAAATGTTTGTCTCGATGAGAATGATTTAACCGTCGCGGTGTCGCGGTCATGATCATCATTTTTTTCTACGAAGACCTGTGCTCGGGGGGGTGTTAAATAATCCCCGGATTTGCGATTGGCCTGCAATCTACGGCTGGTTCGAAGGACCAGAGGGGGGTGTCGGCCCCTCGCGATTACGAAATTACGCACAATGTGCAGCAAAAAAAAACGATAGAAAAGGCGACTCACCGTATCGATGCCCGTTCTCCTGGTCGTATCCTTCGTCCTTCCGCTCGGCCGGCCTCCGTGGTAGCGGGAGAGCTGAGCAGGCTATCGTGCGTTAGCAGGCAAGGCAGGAAGGAAGCAAGCAAGTCAGCAAGCAAGCACGACACAGGCACTCGAAAGTCAGGCACGAAAACTTATCCGGTTGAAAAGGTGTGTACTCGAAGGTCGGAACGTGAGTGAGTGCTCCGATCCCTTTTCGGCTCGCGCTCCTGCGAAGCAAGTCGCGCGCGAGTACCAAATTCCAAGAGTGGTTAGGGGGGCCACCCGCGGGCGGGCAGCACGAGTCGGGTGAGTCGCCCGAAAATTGGCAATTCGATCGCGGTCCGCCAACGTTTCGCGCGAGTCTACCGACGCGAGGTAGCCGTTACCGACGGTAACGCGAATAATATTTAAAACTGTCATGCAGTATAACACAACTTATAAACTAACGCACGCTATTTATCTACTAACAAATGTGTATGTACAATATTTACATGTGAGCTCCAACCATACCGCCCACCAAAATACAAGTTTGTATTTTTTCCTTCTAATCGGCGACGGTCGCCCGTGGTAGTGTGCCCATGGGCAGAGGGCACAGCTTCACCAGGGGACGCTGAATCGAGCCGTCCGCGACCCGAACCGCGGCGACGCGCGGGACGCCATCGCTACCCGGATGTAGCGCCTCCACCCGGCCGCGCTTCCAGCGCAAGGGGGGCGCGTTGTCATCTTTAACGAGCACTAAGGCGCCCACGGCGAGAGGGTTGGCAGAGGTCACCCACTTGGGACGCTGCTGTAAGGTGTTGAGATACTCCCGGTGCCAGCGTTTCCAAAAGTCTTGATGAATTCGCTGTACCAGCTGCCATCGACCTAAGTGATTCATCGGCAGCGGAGTCAGATCGGGCGAGGGGACGGCTACGAGAGGCTCCGTGGTTAGGAAGTGTCCCGGAGAAAGGACTTCGAGATCCAATGGATCGGTGCTCAATGGGCAGAGGGGTCGAGAATTCAGGACGGCCTCGACCTGGGCGAGGACCGTCGTGAACTCCTCCACGGTCAGGATTTGATCCCCCACCACCCGACGAAGATGGGTTTTGAAGGATTTGACTCCTGTCTCCCAGAGGCCCCCGAAATGGGGCGCGGAGGGAGGATTAAAGGACCATTTGATCCTTTCTCGCTCCGCCGCGCAACGCACGTGGTGCTCGAGTTCTCGCGATGCTCCCACGAAATTGGTGCCGCAGTCACTATAGAGGAGTGAGCAGCGTCCGCGACGGGCCACGAAGCGTCGCAGCGCAGCGAGAAAGGAGTCTGTGGACAGCGAAAAAGCGACCTCCAAATGGATCGCCTTAACGGCGAAGCAGACGAACAGGCATACATAGGCCTTAAAGGAAGAAACTCCCCGAGCTCGGCGGGGGGTTATCGAGAACGGCCCCGCAAAGTCCACGCCGCTTATTGAGAACGGCTTGGCTGCGCCAACTCTCTCGATCGGGAGATCCGCCATGGGGGGTTGGAGCGTGCGGGGATTCGCGCGGAAACACCCGTAGCAACCGGAGAGTACTCGCCGGATCGCGCGGTGCACTCCGATTATCCAATACTGCCGGGCGAGCAAGTACTGGAGTGTGCGTCTTCCGGGGTGTAAATGTGCGCGGTGCACCTGTTCGATAACAAGCTCGGTTAGTCGGTGGTTATTTGGTAGCAGCACGGGGTGCTTGGCTTCGAAGCTCAGGCCCGAGTGGCCGAGTCTGCCGCCCACCCTGAGAAGTCCCGTTGGGTCTAAAAACGGAGCGAGTTTGCGGAGCGGCTTGGGGAGCCTCTTCCCGTTACTCAATCGATCGATTTCATCGCCGAAGGACTCCAACTGGACCAATTTCACCACCGTTAGTAGCGCTGAGTGCGCTTCGAGTTGATCCACGGCCAAGGTCGCGGGTACCGGCTTGGCCCTGGATCGAGTCGTAAACCTTATGATATACGCGATTACTCTACTAATCTTATCTAACGACGAAAATCTACTTAACAATAGCGAGATGACATTGGGTGTCTCGCACGCGACGAGCGTGACGATCCTCTCCTCCTCGCACGGGATTTCCTCGTCAAGGGCAGGCTCGGTGCGGGACTCGAAATCTATCAGCCACTCAGGGCCCTCCCACCATATCGAGTTCGCCACGAGTTCGCGAGGGAAAAGTCCACGCGAGCAGTGATCGGCTGGATTGAATTCAGTGGCCACGTGACCCCAGGCCGATACTGCTACCTTCTCCTGTATCCGAGCGACGCGATTCCTAACGAACGTCTTCCATCGGTGCGGGGAGGAGCGGATCCAACAGAGGACAACCTTGGCGTCCGACCAGGCATATTCCTCATCGATGTCTAAATGTCCCCGTAGGACTTGACGAACGTAAGCCAGTAAATTGGCTAGGAGCAACGCGGCGCAGAGCTCTAATCGGGGTAGAGAGATAGCGCGCAGCGGAGCCACCTTCGATTTGGCACAAAGAATCACGATTTTAGTCTCTGAAAGGGTTATAACACGTAGGTACACCACCGCCCCGTATCCTTGCTCGCTCGCGTCGCAGAAACCGTGCAATTCGCGGCGGACTCTGTCACCCGCGGGGAATGTACGAGGAATACGCAGGGAAGCCAGCGCGTCGAATTCAGCTTGATAGCGTTCCCATTGTCGGCGAACATCTACCGGTGGTTCGTCGTCCCACTCGAGCTTTAGCGTCCACAATCGCTGTATCAATCGCTTCGCTGTAAAGGTCAGTGGCGCCAAAAATCCCAAGGGGTCGAAAATACGCGCCACCTCCGATAAGATCGTCCGTTTAGTGCATTTTCGAGTCAGAGGGTTTAGCGAAAACCCAAAACTATCCGATTGCGAGTGCCAGCGAAGGCCCAGAACCTTGAGTGCTTGGTCTTCGGGCGCCTCAAACGACAACACCGTCTGACTGCAGATTTCCGGGTCGAGTCCCGACAACGCGGCAGGATGGCTGCTCGCCCACTTTCGCAGCTCGAAACCGGCGCTCCGAAATAATTCGAGTAATTGATCGCGAAGCGCGATGGCTCGTTCGACGGTGCGGACGCTGGCCACAACGTCGTCCACGTATAGAGACTCGAGCAGCATAGCGTAGACTAAAGGATATCTATCCCGATTATCGCGAGCCAACTTAAGGAGGCAATAAATCGCCAGAAACGGAGAGGCCGTGCTACCAAAAATCACCGTTGTGAGCAAGTAGTCGAGAATGGGGTCCGACTCCGAAAAACGCCAGACGATGCGCTGATAGTTGCGATGTTCCGGGTGCATCCATATTTGTCGGAACATCTGTTTTACGTCCGCGGTGATGGCCACGGGTTCCGCGCGAAATCGGAGTAGGACCGCGTCAATGTTTGGTTGCAGCCTCGGTCCGCTGAGGAGCGTATTGTTTAACGACAGCCCGTTCGGGCACTTCGACGAGGCGTCGAGAACGACTCGAAGTTTGGTAGTGGTGCTATCCAGCTTGTGGACACCATGGTGTGGGAGATAGTAGACGCGACCGTCCGCTGGGGGTGGCTCGCTCGCTAACTCCATGTGCCCGCTATCAAGGTAATCCTGCATAAAAGCATTATAGCTGTCACGAAGTTCCCGGTTCGCCTTGAATCGGCGCTCGAGTGCGCGCAATCTGTTAACGGCTATCGGCCGAGAATCTACGAAGGTAGGGGGGTCGGACGCGAAAGGGTATTTCACGACGAAGCGACCCGAATGATCGCGATAAGTGGTCTGGTCGAAATACTCCATGCAACGTCGATCCTCCTCGGAGCAAGGAGTCTGTTCCGGAACCTCCTCTGGCCTCCAGAACTGCCCCACCGCGGCGTCGATCGATTCAATGGTGGTGGCGAAAGAATGCAAAGGTTGCTCATGGAACGACGGCGAGACCGCGCCCATCAATACCCAGCCGAAAGCCGTGTTGAACGCGTCCGGTTCTCCACTTCTGCCGGTGCGCCGTCCGTCGCGCAACACAGACACGAAAGAGTCTGCCCCCAATAGAATGTCGATGGAGTCGGGCGAGTTGTACTCCGGGTCCGCGAGCGGCAGCCCCCGTAGGTGACTCCACGATTTCGAATCGACGCGGCTATGGGGCAGCGGCGAGGTAATGCGAGAGAGCACCGTAGCCTCGACCGGGAAACGAAGGTCGTCCCTATCTCGCGCCCGAACGACGAACGAAGTAAGGCCCCTCGTAGTGGCGGTTTTAGTGTCGTTGACGCCCAACACCGTTGCGCGATGCCTTGTTCGCGCAAACCCGCCCCGTCTAAGGCATCTCTCGGTGACGAAGTTTGCCTGACTCGCGCTATCGAGTAATAGGCGAACCGGAAACGCGTTCCCATAAGTGTCGAGCGCCTCCGCTCGAACGGTCGACAGTAGGACGACGCTGTTTGAAAGACTCGCCATCGAGACGATCGGTTTCTCGACAGCGCTCACGGACGCCCCGGTTTCGCCAACGACCGGAGCGATCGCCGGGGAGGCCGCGATAGACGAGACACTAGCCTGCTCGAAATGCAGGAGAGAGTGGTGCTTCGCCTGGCAAGACCGGCAAGTCCAAGAGCTAGGGCAGCTCTTCAAATTATGTCCTGCGCGGAGGCAGTTCAGACAAAGTCCCTGTCCGCGAGCGAGGCCATGTCGGTCTTTGGGCGAGAGTTTTAAGAACTCGGGGCACTTAGCCAGTAGATGCTGTCCCCTACATTTGGGGCACGCGGCGTTCTGCGCGACGAGCGAAGTCGTTGACGCGGCCCTCCCCGATTGATTCTGCGCTTTCGGCTTGTTTGACCGCGGCGAAGCGTCCGATACTGACGCGAGGACCGTGCAATATCCCGCTAGAAAATTTGTCAGTTTTTCATACCGGGGCGGTTCCACCGACATGTGGGTCGCCTCGAATTTCTCCCGTAACGTAGGAGTGAGTTTCTCCAACAAATGATTCAGCAGCACAAAGTCCCACGCGTCCACGGGGTAGCCCATCATCTGCAGGGCGCGCGTGTTCTCGGTGAATACGTCCAACAGAGCGCGAAGCGACTCGGCGGTATCCGCGACCAAGGGTTTGGCGTGTGCAAACGAACGCCAGTAGTGCGTAGCTAATTTACGTTTGTTTTCATAGCGCCCCCGAAGCGCATCGTACGCGATCACGTAATTCTCGGCGGTCAACGGCAGATTCTTCACGACGCCAAGCGCCTCTCCCGACAACGAGGCTAATAGGTATTGGAATTTCTGTATATCGGAAATCCCAGCATTCGAGTGAATTGCCGTGTCGAATAACGCGATGAAAGACGGCCATAGGGCGAGATCACCCGTGAATTTCGGGAGATCGATCTTCGGTAATCGGATGGCCGAAGTAGGCGCGGGTTGCGACGGCTGTGGGGCGGCTGCTCGCTCTGCGGCGACGAAGTTTTCATATCGCCCTATTACCGCGAAGCGCATCTTGTCAAAGTCGTCGCGAATCGCGTCCTCGGTCGCGAACTCGTCATCCGTGGCATCTTGTATGATTTTGAGATGAGCTTCCTCAAAATCCGCGACTACTTGGCGCACGGTTGGATAGCGAACGAGGAAATTCGGTCTCTGAGCCGCGTTGTCTATTGCGAGCATCGAGTATTGGTGTATCTCCCTCATACGACGTATACACAATTCGCGCCGCGATCTAGATCCCTTAGGCATGTTGAAGGGTCGATCCGTCGACAAGGTGATATATGTGTACGCACGCAATCCGAAAAACCCGACGAACGATTTCGAAATCGAAAAGGTCGACCAGTCAGGAGGATGGCAGCCGGTCAAAACGAAACGCACGAAAATATGTCGCGCCTTGGAAAGCCGAGAGCAAAACAATTCGAAACAAATAGGCGAAAACAACGCGCCGCTCGCCAAGGCCAAAAATGGGGGGGCGGACGGCTCGAGTTCGAACAAATGATCGAAGACGATGGAATATGTTCGAATGTTCGATCGCCCTCGACACTATCAAATTTGCAATGCGAGGTCTGCAACGATTATGCAGAATTTCGTGGCGCCGCAAACGAATAATGGCACGTGCGCGCGCCTTTACAATTTTTCGTGATTCGTTTACAACCACTATGCGGATGTCTTCGTCGCGACGTGCCTATGCAACGTGCGAGCGAGAGAGCGATCACGCGGTGTGGTCGTGCTGATGGCGCGCGCGCGCGAAGGACGAGATCACGCAGGGCGCGCGTGCACGCGCCGATCCGTCGACGCGATAATTAATGAGGGCTGCAACGACTATGCAGCGGGCGAAAGCGAGAAAAGACAATGGCACGCGCTCGAAACTATCATCGCTGTTATCTTTCCGCGACGTGCCGATGCGACGTGCGAGAGAGATAGCGATCACGCGGTGCGGCGAGCGATCACGTGATGAGGGCGTGCACGCGCCGATTATCCGAGTTTATGAGAAGTGCAACGAGATGCAGCGAGCAAAACGATCGAAACAATGGTACGCGCAAACGACAATATCACGCGGATGTCCTCGCCGCGACGTGCCTATGCGACGTGCGAGCGAGAGAGCGATCACGCGGTGCGAGGGTGCACGCGCCGATTATTTGATATAATGCGAAAACGATTTGCATTGATTCGGTAAAACTCGCGCGAAAGGTCGGCGGAGTTCTCTAAAAAACGCGAAAATCTAATCCGGCTAATCCGGCTAATCCGGCTCGAAGGACCAATGCTCGGGGGGGTGTTAAATAATCCCCGGATTTGCGATTGGCCTGCAATCTACGGCTGGTTCGAAGGACCAGAGGGGGGTGTCGGCCCCTCGCGATTACGAAATTACGCACAATGTGCAGCAAAAAAAAACGATAGAAAAGGCGACTCACCGTATCGATGCCCGTTCTCCTGGTCGTATCCTTCGTCCTTCCGCTCGGCCGGCCTCCGTGGTAGCGGGAGAGCTGGGCAGGCTATCGTGCGTTAGCAGGCAAGGCAGGAAGGAAGCAAGCAAGTCAGCAAGCAAGCACGACACAGGCACTCGAAAGTCAGGCACGAAAACTTATCCGGTTGAAAAGGTGTGTACTCGAAGGTCGGAACGTGAGTGAGTGCTCCGATCCCTTTTCGGCTCGCGCTCCTGCGAAGCAAGTCGCGCGCGAGTACCAAATTCCAAGAGTGGTTAGGGGGGCCACCCGCGGGCGGGCAGCACGAGTCGGGTGAGTCGCCCGAAAATTGGCAATTCGATCGCGGTCCGCCAACGTTTCGCGCGAGTCTACCGACGCGAGGTAGCCGTTACCGACGGTAACGCGAATAATATTTAAAACTGTCATGCAGTATAACACAACTTATAAACTAACGCACGCTATTTATCTACTAACAAATGTGTATGTACAATATTTACATGTGAGCTCCAACCAACCTGTTTATCGGAGGGTTTCGGTAAACGTGTCGGGGCATGTTTCGCGGCGTCACTCGGTTATAACGGCGCGATGTCCTTTGGTGTCCTCTTTATCACTTTTTTTCTAGGAAGAATTGTTTATCAGGGTTGCGTGTCAGGACAAGTTTCGCGACATTGCTCGAGTATAACGTCGCGATGTCCTCTGGTGTCCTCTTTATTGTTTATCGGGGTATATTCCGCTACGCCATTCGGTTACGGCGTCGCGCGTTACAAAGCGAGCGCCGAGATCAGGCTGCTAGATTTTGTAGACAAAAAGTGCGTAAGCAGAACTCACCGTCCAAGGGATATTACCTTTCTGTAACGCATATAATGAACAATAGATCTGATGACACTATGCAATAGATCCATTCGGTTATAGCGGCGCGTATGACAAAGCGAGCGCCGAGATCAGGCTGCTAGACGTTGTGGACAAAATAGCGCGTAAGCAGAACGCAACGTCCAAGACATATTACCTTTCTGTAACGCATATGAAGAACAATAGTTCTGATGACACTATGCAGTAGATAGAAGAAGAAGAAACGATACGTGATGCTCCAGTTGGAAGGAGAGAAAAGAATGATAGATGAAATATATAACGATGAGTGAAGCGCGTCAGAGCCACAGTATATGATTTGAAAAGCCAGCGCATCGATCGAAAAAAGTGTAACAGTTATTTAATTCATACTTTTGAGAAATGTGTAAGTGGTCAATATGGAAATTGATGATATGGAAATTGACGATATGGAAATTGACGATATGGAAATAGACGATATGGAAATAGACAATAATTTGAAACAAATTTTAGACGAGTCATCCGACGAAGATCGCGCGTTGTCAGATGACAATAATTATATCAGTGACCTTTCAGGAGATGATCTTGTTGAAACCACTGAAAAAATAGTGTCGCACTCAGAAATTTGCTCGCTAAATGGACTCACCAAGTTTTGCGCGATATATTGTTACTACACCACGGGTGGCAGTTTTGTTGCATGTGCATCGTGCATGGTAAGAATAGCGGACACAGATTACGGATATATGTATGTTGTGCGAAAACATGTGATTGAGCTGTACGACGCGATAGAAGGTCGGTTGTGCTCTAATTGCAGACTTCCGGTATATCAAATCTTTCCATGCAATATGTGCCCAATTTGTGTACATTGAAAAAAAACATTGCCGTGAATCGAACAATATAAAGTGTACGCGAGCAACATGCTGAGAAGACGTTATATACGTAACTCTGAGGTAGACGATTACTATAGGTGGCGCTCTGAACGCAAGGGAATTTATTATAATGATATCTTTATAACATTAATGTGGCTCGAACAGGATCCGCAAAGAGAAACGGAAGTGAAACGAGCGTCGCCGATGCAGTGCTTCATCCACGAACTTAAGTTATGTGAAACCACTGAACGCATACTCAAACCACAAATCCATAGATACGCAATTACGTTTTCTAGTGGGTGGTGTCATGATGTTAGCCGCGAAGTGTGTAAACAATTGCGGGATGAGTGTATAGCAGATGATGAATGGCATGGGAGCAGTAATAGTGATGATGAAGAATATTATGGGATACACATTGATGATGATGATCAAAACTTTTACAGTGCAAAGGACATATATGGATGGACAAGACAAATTTATAACAAGATCGTGTATGGACACGTGTATGGTTTTATACATTGACATTGATGCAGGTATTGGGAGGTGCATTCGAGTGATCGTGATAGACACCTCGCGATCTTTAACCTGTGCATGTGTGGACAATCCTAGCCATACAAAGACGTTTTATAAAGGTGATGATAAGCGTCATAATTTTGAAACCTTGCTGGAGACGTATAAAGATGTCGCACGCTTCGATGCTTATCATTTAACGTGTATGCGCTATCACGTTCAAGAGTACAAACGATCATGTGCACGGTGCGGCCGAGTCGCGTGTAAGTGCTCCGTAGAGGTGTGACGTGATTTAAAAAAAAACATTACTATAAAACTCAAAAAAACATGGAAAACCTCAAGAAAATTGCGCGCGAACTGTTGGAGCAGTCGTTTAATATCAATTAATATCAACAGATATGATCCTATGCGCGCGGGATGTCACCTGGAATTACCGCAACAGATATTGAGGAAGAAAGCGGTGATTAACGTCCGGTCCACGGACAATGCGTGTTTCGCGTGGTCGGTGGTCGCCGCGCTGTATCCAGTCGAGCAAAGTGCGGAACGGGTATCCTTGTACCCGCATTATACAACCGTGTTAAATGTACAAGACATTGAGTTTCCCATGTCTCTGAAAGGAATTAGTACATTTGAACGACTCAATGACGTATCGATAAATGTCTACACCATCGAGGGACATAAAACGCTAACCGTTCTACCGATACGGCTCACCGACCGGAAGAGAGAAAAGCACGTCAATCTGCTGTACGTGCAAGACTCGCGAGACTACAACGTGGGACATTTTGCGTGGATAAAGAACCTGTCCCGCCTCGTAAGCTCGCAAGTGAACAAACACAATGGCATGAAATATTTTTGCGATCGGTGAGTATACATTTAAAAATTAAATTTTACAATATGTTATATTTTTATTTAAAAAATTGAAAATTTTTTGCAGATGTCTACACTATTTCCACACGAGCTACAAGTTGCAATCGCACACGGTAGACTGCGGTGAGATGAACGACTGCGCCATCCAACTACCGAGCGAGGACGACAAATGGCTGAGCTTCCGCAACTATAACAGGAAGGAGCGGCTTCCGTTCGTCGTGTACGCCGATCTCGAATGCACTCTGGAGAAGATGGACGTGGATGAGAGAATGTCGACGTACGCATATCAACACCACGAGGTATTTAGCATAGGATACTACGTGCAGTGCTCGTACGACGAATCGTTATGTACGTATCGGTTTCGCCGCGATAAGGATTGCGTCGCGTGGTTCGCCAACGAACTCGAAGAAATAGCGCATCGCGTAAAGGGTATTTTATCCTCCAATGTCCCCATGGAAACGCTCTCGAAAGAACAGTGGCATGCGTTTCACAGCGCGACGCACTGTCACATTTGCGAAAAACCGTTCACACTAAACGACGATGAGGAGCGAGTACGCGATCATTGCCATCTGACCGGTCGTTACAGAGGTCCCGCGCATTCAAATTGCAATCTCAACTATAAAGACTCATATTTCATTCCCATAGTTTTTCACAATTTATCTGGCTATGACGCACATTTTATCATAAAGGAAATAGCTGCCGCGTTCGAAGGTTCGATCGATGTACTACCGTTAACTAAAGAAAAATATATCTCGTTCACGAAAAACGTTAAAGACACAGCCGACAAATCAGATTCGCGAAACAATATAAAGTTACGGTTTATCAATTCGTTAAAATTTCTCAACACTAGTCTCGAGAAATTGGCATCCTTCCTCGATAAGGACAAATTAAAAATTGTACGTTCAAAATTTTCTGAATTATCAGTCCACGATTTAGAACTACTGACGCGAAAAGGTGTCTTTCCGTACGAATACGTGGATTGCGTGGACAAGTTGCAGGACACGCGTTTACCACCACGCAAATTATTTTACAGTTCATTGGTCGGAGACACTGTATCCGAGAGTGATTACGCGCACGCCGTGAACGTATGGCAGCGGTTCTCCGTTCGAACCTTGGGAGAATACAGCGATCTGTATTTAAAAACAGATGTATTGTTATTGGCCGACGTTTTTGAAAATTTCCGTGACAGTTGCATCAAAAGTTACGGACTAGACCCCGCTTATTACTACACATTGCCAGGTTTCACATGGGACGCCATGTTGAAGCATACTCGTGTAAATTTCGAACTGCTAACCGATATAGATATGGTTATGTTTATCGAACGCGGTATTCGCGGTGGAATGAGTCAATGTTCAGGAAGATACGCGCGAGCCAATAACAAATACATGCAGTCGTACGATCCATCGAAACCATTGTCGTACCTGATGTATTTCGACGTAAACAACTTGTACGGTTGGGCAATGTGCCAACCACTACCGTACGCCGATTTTCGATGGATCGAAGACGTTTCGAATTTTGATTTTAGCGCGATCGATACGAATTCGCCCACAGGTTATATTCTCGAGGTCGATCTGGAGTATCCGCAAAATAAACACGACGCGCACGCTGACCTACCGTTCTGTCCGACGCGCGATAAGCCGCCAGGCGCGCGGCAGGTCAAGCTCCTTGCAACTGTGTGCGATAAGAAGCGCTACGTCATACACTATCGCAACCTTCAGCAATGCACGCGCCATGGCCTTCGAGTTACAAAAATACATCGCGTATTGCAATTCGCTCAATCTCCATGGCTCCGCGATTACATCGAATTAAACACCCGATTTAGAACGCGCGCGACAAACGATTTCGAAAAAAATTTATATAAACTGATGAATAACGCAGTTTTCGGGAAAACGATGGAGAATGTGCGTAATCATGTAGACGTAAAATTATTGACTCAATGGGAGGGTAGATACGGCACGGAGGCAATGATCGCTAAACCAAATTTCCATAGTAGAATTATATTTTCAGAAAATTTGGTTGCAATAGAAATGCGCAAACTCGAGGTGAAATTTAACAAACCGATTTACGTAGGCATGTGCATCCTCGATATATCAAAGATATGTTTGTATGAATTTCATCACGAGTACATGTCTCCTCTGTATAGCGACAAATGTAAAATTATGTACACCGACACTGACAGTTTGATCTACCATATAGAGTGCGAGGATGTGTACGATAACATGAAACGTGATATCGCTAGGTTTGATACGAGCGATTACCCGGTTGACAACGCGTACGGTATACCGCTTGAGAACAAGAAAGTGCCGGGCTTGATGAAAGACGAAAATAACGGCGCAATTATGACCGAATTCGTCGGACTCAGGGCGAAAATGTACGCCTTGCGAGTCGATGGTAAAAAAGACACTAAGAAAGCAAAAGGTGTCAAGAGTAACGTCGTAGCGCGTACTATAACGTTCGACCACTACACGCGGTGTCTGAACGACGAGATTGAAATGACTCGTCGCCAGTCGTGTATAAGATCAAAACTGCACCAAGTGCGTACAGTGTCCGAGACGAAAATCGCTCTGAGTCCGTACGACGACAAGCGGTACATCTTACCAGATTCGACCGATACGTTACCGTGGGGACATTATCGAATACCCTTGTAACATAATGTTTGTATGTATGTATGTATGTATGTATATATATATATGTATGTAATATAATGTATAACGTAATGTATAACGTATAATGTATAACGTATAACGTAAAGTATAACGTATAACGTAACGTATAATGTATGTAATGTATAACGTATAACGTAAAGTATAACGTATAACGTAACGTATAATGTATGTAATATAACGTAATGTAAGTATGTATATATGTATGTATATATGTATGTATATATGTATGTATGCAATGTATGTATGTATGTATGTATGTATGCAATGTATGCAATGTATGTATGTATGCAATGTATGAAATATAATGTTGTATATTGGACATGATGTTAATAAAGATATTGTATTAGATGGGATAATAATAATAAAAAATGATGTAATATTTCATATTATATACTTATATATTTCATATTTTTTTCTTAAATGTATTTTTATATTTTATACTTATATATCATATTTCATATTTTGTTTTATACATATTTTTTACTTATATTTTATACTTATATTTTACACTTGTATGTAATACATATTTTTTATACAGTACAAATAAATGTCTTTATATATTAAATTACGTTGTCCTTGTGTATCCATGAATTGTGCGATCCGTCGAATCCCAGCCATTTCACATAAACCTCGTCACCTCTCCTGCGAAGTACTTTCTCCACGAGATACACATCCGGATAGACCGCGCGATGCAGCTCGTGTTCGTAGAATCTTCCGGTGACAGATTTTCCTCGATAGTCTTCGAGTAGATAGGTAACGGGATTAGTACGCTGCACTTCAACAATTTTAAAAACCTCGGTCGTCCAATTCGGCGTGTAACCTTTCTCGAAAATTGTCTTGTACTTGCTGACGCGTACCGGGTCGCCTACTTTGAACTTTGCCGGACCCGCGATCTTTATCTCGCTGTACACCGTATTCAAGAGTCTTTCGGCGATCGCGGGAGTAACGTCGACGGGCCGCACGCCGATCGTTCGATGCTTGCGCGCGTTGTAATCCGACACGAGTCGCGATAACGCGTCGACCCACTTGTAAGTCCCATTGAGCGTAAACATCTTCCACATATCGTTCTTCAACGTGCGATTGAATCGCTCGACGACCGATGCTTTCATAACCGAATATGTAGAATAATGATTGATGCCGTGTTTTCTCATGAGACGTTGCACGTCAGCGTTGTAAAATTCTTTCCCCATATCAGTTTGTAAGTTTTTCGGGCATCTCTTGCTGTCTCGAATTATCTTAGCGATAACGTCAGCTGTCTCGCTTCCGCCTTTACTCTTGAGTGGCACGGCCCACGCGTATTTGCTCAACACATCGATGACGGTAAGTATGTAGTGGTAGCCTCTATTGAAACGCGAGTACGGACGCATCTCGACGATGTCAGCCTGCCACAGGTCATCGTACCCACGCACGATGACGTGTCTTCAGGGAAAATTTCTTCTCGCCGGTGCGTGCAGTTCCTCGACGAGTCGTCGCTTCTCGATATTTTTACGTTTATCGGATTTCAACGATGTCATGTTTTTTTAACGGTGTGTAATAATACACGCAAAGAAATTATATCTCAAACTTTTTTCTTTCTTTAACCAATGACATTCAATCAGCCATTTATTTCCGTTCATTATCGCTCAATAGCGGTTTTTTCAGTTCTTTCAGCTCTTCGTCGTCGTCGTCGCTGGCTTGTCGTCTATTTCTACTCATTAACCGTTCACAACTGTTTCTGAACCATTCGTAGCCGCTTCTGGCTCGTTCGTTGGTCTGTTGATAGCTGCTGCTGTTCGATGATCGTTCCTGAATCGCCCGTTGCCCTTCGTCGTCATCGTCATTCGACAGCCTTTTGTAACCTTTCCCGGATCGTTTGCCGCTTGCCATCGTTACTCAGGTTTCATCGATCGAAAGATATGTGCCTCGAGCGCCTCTCGGTTCGCGTCCAACATGGATTGCGTATCTCGTTTGAGCGCGATCAGATTCGTTTCGATTTCCTCCAACTGATCTCTCAAAATTTTAACGCTATCTCTCAGAAGTCTAAGATTCGTTTCGAATTCAGTCTCCAATCGCGTTTTACGATGCTTCTCGAATTCCGCTTCGTCTCTCACACTCTTAACGCTCTGTTCCACGTACAGTTTATTAACCGCGTCGTCGTCAGCCTCCGGTTGCGCCACGCATCTTGCGCGACTTTGCGTCAAAGTCCGTAGCGGTGCGACACAGAGCTTTATCGCGCACGAAATGTCTCATTAATCCGCTCCACTGATGATACGATACGGCGTTCGACGCATCTCTGCTCTGCTCGAATATACCAAATTTGTTGATCGGCATTTCACCGCTGATTGAACGGCTCGTTGCCGCGCGGCTCAATTTATAATAACACCGGCTTCGCGAAGTTCCTCGATGATCGACAGGATCTCGTTGTCGTGGGCATTGTTGCCAGCGTGGCGCGAAGCGTCGAGCAATCGTAGACGATCCACCAGCTCGTTGGGATCGTCCCAGTGCACATAATCGATCTTATTGTCGGTCAGCGTCATCGCGCGAGGCGCGAATAATCCTTTTCCGGATCGTTTCTTCATGGATGCGGGCGGTATCAATTTCTTGATTATATTCATGTACTTGTGTCCACTGTTGGACTTTACTCGCCCGAGAGGATCGTGATTGGCTCTATGAGTGCTCGTCTCAAACAGGATATTCTTGTACTTTTGCATATCCTCCTCCGTGTAAATGTTTTTATCAGGCTTGTTTTTAAAGATCAACTCGTAAATACCGGGTGTGCCAATGTAATGTACGTCGCCGATATATATGTTATCCATGCTGTCGACCTTGAAACGTTTATTCCCGAGCATCATTCCATCGTTGCCGAGATAAACACCGTACACGGTATCTATATCGCTCTTTGGTTTGGCGCTCATAAGAGCACCGATGTACTCTTGGCCCAATGGTCCCAAGGTATCGTGCAACGCTTCTCGACCCTCCGGCGTTTCCAACTCCTTTCGAATAGACGTCGCGAACTCCGAGTCGTCCGTGAGGTCAAAAACAGGCATGTTTGCGGGTAATTCGAACTTTATTGTAGGCTGCATTTTTCTCGCCGTTACGTATGGCGGAGATGATATCGGTGGAGATGAGGTTATCGGTGTAGAGGTTATCGGTGGTGGCACATCCAGTGAAGTTTTCGATCGTTTCGATTGGCTCGATTTACGCGGTGCCGGTGGGTGATCCGACCATTTTCTCTTTCTCGGCGTCGCATCCTCGGAAAACGTTTCGCGTCGCTCTCCGGCTCCTCTTTCTTCACCGCGATCGATTTGTCGGCGATCTTTTGCAACGGCTCGATGAGAGGCTTAAAGTGCGTGTCCAACTCGATGTCCTTTTCGATCTTACCGGTCTTCATAGCGCGAAGTTTCTTGCGAATCGACTCGCTCGTTTTCGCAATTTTCTTCGCAATCTTCTCGCGCTCGCGGATATCCGTGCTCTTGTCGATCGCAGCCATCGCGGAAATACGTAAAGTGACGCTCTCTCCGACGTTTTACCTCGACGAGGTACCGACGACGACTGACCGCTTTTGCGGTATCGCGAACATGTTAAAGCCTTTTCTGTATCGACCATTGTTGAGCGGGCTGTCCTTGTCTATCACTACGAATCCGTACTTGCGCTGCCAACATTCGCTGCACAGCGCGCTGAATTCATTGTACGACATGTCGGTATTCACGTGATCGTTGTACACGTGTTTCAGATTGGTTCCATCCTGTTTGAACAGGATCAGCAGGTTCGCGTTGTCGCGTATCAGATGTTTAGGTATTCTCGTGTACGTCTGACAGAGATAAAAACAATCGATGTTCGAATGCCTACCCATTGAAAAATACTCTCTCACGGCGTCTTGCTTGTCGCATGCCACGTCATCGAAGACGAATATCGAGTTTGGACACGCATCGCTCGGCGGAATGACGTCACTGTTGTTTGAGAACGTAAAGTAGCCGATTTCGTCGATTGACGTCAACAAATTCTCCAGATATCGATATTTCGGTTGCTGGAGCGACTTTGAGTACACGTACACGTTCTCGAAACGCACACCGTGCGGACTTTCCAACAAGCTTATCAGAACGTTGGTTTTACCGCAATTCGAGGGGCCGCAAATGATGGCGCGTATAGTGGCCGGTAACATCGTACCGTGCCTACGCTTCTCCGCGTTACCCGCCATCGACCGTGATCTGTCGTCGCAGTTCGTCACGCGAATCGCCAGCGGTTGTCGCACGAATCTCATTTTTTTTCACATTGCTGACCGGAGGGCTGGATCGGACGCCTATTTATAGGTGCGCGAATCCGCGAATCGCTCAGTAGCGGAAAAATGTTCGTCCTGTTATCAAGACCTTCCGATATTCGCGATTGCAGCGCCGAGCAGCTACAATTTGTACCGAAGGCTGTTCTGTTGCAAATGTGTGGCGATCACGTCCACGACGTGTGGGACAAGCTTCCGGAACATATAAAAACGGATTCGGAGGTTCAGCAATATCGTCGGTGCTTAAAACATTATAATTTACCGCATCATCGAACGCACATCGACGGTCCGGCACCGTTGATAAAAAATTGCGGTGAATGTCAGCGAAAAAATTAGGCAAAGGCCTGTTCAACAGCGCGATAAGCTCACTTCCGTTCGAATTGCACATTCCCGGCTATCAGTTTTGCGGTCCGGGCACTCGGTTGAAGGAGCGATTAGCCAGAGGTGATCCAGGTGTAAATCCACTGGACGCGGCGTGTCGCGAGCACGACATAGCGTATTCGCGTAACAAAGATCTCACCGGGAGACACGTGGCGGACAAGGTACTCGCCGAGCAGGCGCTAGGACGTGTCATCGCGAGAGATTCGGCTCTCGGAGAGAGAGCTGCAGCTACAGCCGTCTGGACGGCCATGAATGCCAAGCGGAAATTAGGAATGGGTTTGCGAACCGTGAAAAAGAAGAGGAGGAGAGCGTCGAAAAAACGGATACTTCCGGCGGCGAAACGAGGCGGCGTATTGCCGCTTCTACCTTTGCTGGGAGTTCTCGGTTCCCTGGCCGGCGGGGCGGCCGGAGTCGCAACGGCCGTGAACGCTAGCAAAACCGCGCGACGTCAGCTTGAAGAGATGCAACGTCACAATCGCGCCATGGAAGGCCGCGGACTTTATCTCGCTCCGTACAAACGCGGACAGGGAGTTGCGTCGAAGAGGAAGAGAGAGAATAAGAAAAAAAAGACGTCAAAGAGACGTTGAAAATGCCCACGGGTATTACGACTAACGTGCAATTGAATCGACTGGCGAAACACATGCGCGTACCGTTCTTCAGGGGTGTTTTCATGCGTGACTCGTTACCGATCAGCGGTATACGTCGAAACGAGAGCGGTATTGTAAATTTGGACGATGCAGCGGGCCCCGGTACTCACTGGGTAGCGTACGCAAAGAGGGGAAACCGCGCGATGTATTTCGACAGTTTCGGTAATCTTCGACCTCCGAAAGAGTTGACGCGATATTTCGGACCGAGCGTGACGAAGGTGGAGTACAATCACAAGCCCGTTCAGACATACGATATCAGTATATTTGTGGACAAGCGTGCCTGCGATTTTTCCTGACGATCGACGACGATCGGTGTGAATTTAAAGCCTGACGATGCGCCGTGGAAACTCAGTGTTAGTCGAACAGTTTTCCCGACATGTCTATGACATTCACACTGACCGGGAACAGCAGCATCCTCGCGGTGAACTACTTTCCCGCCGTAGATTTGAGCGATGGCGACTACGAGCTCGGTCTAACGGTTTTTGAGACTTATCACACGATACCGAACGTTAATTCTTCGAATAATAAATTCTACTTTGACGAGGATGACACGGAAATCACGATACCCGAGGGATCGTACGAGATACGAGCGATACACGAGTTTTTGAAACGCGCTGTTTCACGGAAACGCCCGCGACGCGGCCCACGCGTAGCTCGTTCCGTCAGCGACAATCGTACATCGGTCGCGGATATCGCGCGAGAGGAGACCGCTCGCGTGAACGGTGACGATGACGATGACGACGACGACGACGCGGAGTACGAGGACGACGAGGCTGTAAAATATCCGCTAGTGCTCCGTGCTAATTACAACACGATGAAGAGCGAGATTAATTGCGCTTTCAGAGTAAACTTTAGCAGACCAAACAACATTGGATCGCTACTGGGATTCTCGTCGAAGCGTATATTGCAGCCGGGAAAATGGCACCGATTGGACCTACCGATTAATATCATCAACATAAACATTATCCGCCTAGAGTGTAACGTGACCGCGGGTGCATACAGCAACGGTAAACCCGTTCACACGATACACGAATTTTCTCCAAGCGTACCACCAGGATATAAGATATCGGAAACACCGGCGCAGATCATTTACCTGCCGATCATTGCACGGAGCATTACGGATCTAACGGTACGCATCGTGGATTAGGACGGACGATTGCTCGACTTTCGAGGCGAAGAAATCGCTGTCAGATTGCACGTACGACGGCGACAGCGATAACGCGCGTGAGTGTGCGCGACATATATGAGATGCTCGTGTTGACGGACTCGGAGCACGCGAGAGATAACACTATCTACACTACGGTAGCAACCGACGATATCGTCCGATCATTTGCATCACCAGCGTTAGGCTACGCTAAAAATACGAGAAAGAAGCTTACAGCGTCGAACGTTGAATTCCTACAATCTTTGGGATTCGCGGTGCGAAATATCTGAGGAAACATGACCGATATCCTTAACATCGGAAGCGAGCCGGTCTTTGACGATCGCATTGTCAAGATCGAGACTCACACGTACAATGCGTACGCCAACACAACGTTCGAGTATAGCGATGAGATACGAATACCCATACAACAGCAGGATCTGTATACGTTGCCGTGCGAAAGTTTTCTCTACGTCGAAGGAATATTGACGGTGAACAGAGTAGACGGTGAACCCGATAACGTGGTATTGGCGAATAATGTCGTCGCGTTTATGTTCGATGAAATTCGATACGAACTCGACGGCGTGGAGATTGATCGCAACAGAAACGTAGGAATAACAACAACGCTCAAAAACTACGCGTCGCTGTCTTTGGGCGCGAGTACGATTCTGAAAAACGCCGGCTGGGATATGTTCAATAACGCGGACATCACTTCTACGCGAAGAAACTTTACTTTTCACGTACCGCTCAGCATGCTACTGGGATTTTGCGAGGATTACAAACGCGTGGTGATCAACGCGCGTCATGAATTGATCTTGATACGATCGCGCAACGATAACAATTCCCTGGTGGGAAATCCGACGTTGACTCCTGCTATCAACGTACTCAAGATACAATGGCGAATGCCTCACGTGTTGCTGAACGAGATCAACAAACTGTCGATGCTGCGCGCCTTGGAAAACGGACGATATCTGAGTATGAGTTTCCGTTCGTGGGATCTGTACGAGTATCCCCTGTTGCAGAACACGACCAAGCACTCGTGGGCCATCAAGACCGCGACTCAGCTCGAAAAACCGCGATACGTCATATTTGCTCTGCAGACAGGCCGGAAGAACGTTATGAGCAGAGAAGTAACAACGTTCGATCATTGCAAATTGACCAACGTAAAGCTCTATCTAAACTCTGAATTCTATCCGTATGACGACATGAATTTGGACTTTGGTAGACACAGATGGGCGATTCTGTACGATATGTACACGCATTTCAGTAGAGCGTATTACGGACGCGAGAACGTTCAGCCGTGTCTCGATGTCCCGAATTTTCTACTGTACGCTCCAATAGTGGTCATCGATTGCTCTCGACAGAACGAATCTGTCAAAACTGCCACCGTGGATGTCAGAATAGAATTTGATTGCATGGAGAATGTACCGCCGAATACCTCAGCGTACTGTCTCATCATACACGATCGCGTTATTCAGTACAACCCGTTGACCAACGTGGTGCGCAAAATTGTCTGAGCGGTCGCGGCAACGTCGAAAAAAACAACTATTAATAAAGAGAGGGGGAAGGGGAGCAGGGTATAAATCAAAAGTGTTGCGAGACGTTTTGCATATTTGCACGTCATTCTTGTCAAGTAACGCATCGAAGAGAGAGAAATCTCATGTCCGTACCAACGTTCGTGGACCTGCAAGGTTTCCTCGTTGGAATGAAGTTTGTCGTGAAGGAAGTGGCGGTGCTGCGAAAGGGGACCGTTCTGGCGCATTACATCTTTGAACGTCCCATGCCGTGGAATCTCCTCATGAATTCCGACAAATCATGCGCTACCTGGTTGATCAGAAATCATCACGGATTACGATGGAACGACGGAAACGTGCCGTACAGCATGGTGAAACGTCTCATTACATCGGCCGTGTTTGGTATAGAAGAGGATGACGACGACGACGACGAAACGCCACCGACTCTCGTGTACGTCAAGGGAATCCAGAAACGCGAATGGCTGGTGGATCTGCTCGAAGATTTTGCGAAAAAGAAAATGATCGTCGAGACTATTGATGCGGATTACGAAGACATCGACTCTTTGAACACTCTGGATGCCGCTAATACTGTGCGATGCGGAAAACATACGAAGAATTGCGCGTTGCAAAACGTATTTAAAATATTCAACTGGTGGTCGAAACATGAGAAAGAATTGTCATCTTTTTAACTTATAAAAATTATAAGAATAAATACATTATACGTATATGTACGTTACAATGTTTTATTTCTTATCTCCTTTCCCTCCACTATGCATGACTAAATACGTAAGAGAAGAAAATATAATAAGTATTTTTCAAATCTGAATCACGACGTACTTTATTTTTCCGCTCGAGCGATATAAGCGTTACGTTCGCCACAACGTCGGCGCTCGCTTCTGTAGTGTGAGACGCTGTTTGTTTACATGCGTGAAAAAATGTCGCAACGCGCTCGCTGAAACATGTAGCGACGCGCTCGCTGAAACCAATAACAATAACAGCCGTCTTCTACGCCGGTATGTTTTGCTACGCCATTCAAACGCGACACCCCTCCCCCGCGCACCCTACGCGGCCCTAACGCGGCACCCCTCCCCCCCCCCCCCCGCGTCATGTCAACACCCCTCACTCTCCTTTGTAATTCGAGACGCCGCCTGTAAAACATCCACCCCCCTCCCCCACCCCCTTTGCCGGGATGCATCATACCCCCCCCTCGCGTGACGTCATCCCCTCGCCCTCGGTCTCGCCCTCGGTCCCCTCGGTTACCCCCCCGCCCCTCACCCCCCCTCATTGCCCCATGCTCCAGAACTCTCATAGTATCACTACTATCATCCTTGAAGGATACACATCTCTGCAGGAGTCACTCCGGTGACTTCATGTTTCGAAGACCTATAGGCCAAAAGAAATAAGGGAATCCACCGATCCCAATCCTTCTGATTCTCGGAGATAAACTTAGCCAAGTAGTTTATAATCGTTTGATGCTGTCTTTCGACTTGGCCATCCGACTGTGGATGCAAGGCGGTAGTCCTCGTCTTCCTAATCCCGAGAAATACCACTACCTCCGCGAAAAGCCTCGACTCAAAATTCCTCCCCTGATCCGTATGGATTTCGGAGGAAACTCCATGTCGAGAAATAAACTGACTAACAAAAGTTTCGTCTACTATTCTCGCCCTAATATTTTTCAAAGGAAACGCTTCCACCCACTTTGTGAAGCAATCCACAATTATCAACAAATACTTATTTCTAGACTTAGTCAATGGAAGAGGACCAAGTATGTCCATCTGGACTCTTTCGAAAAGAGCTCCTACATTGTAGATCTGCAACGGAGACCTTCCTTTCCCCGAGGGGCCCTTCTTTGCAACACAGATCTCACAAGACTTACACCAGTCTTCCACGTCCCGTTTACAGGTTGCCCAGTAAAATCGTTTTCGGATTTTCTCAAGAGTCTTGTTTACCCCAAAATGTCCTCCTAACGAAGAATCGTGTGCCTCCTCTAAAATCTGCTTAATTCGACTCCGTGGCACCACCAGTTGATAAATCCTGGATTTCAAATTAGGGGCTTCCCACCTCTTATAGAGAACGCCATTCTTCAAAACAAGAGCATCCCAATAAGATAAATAAATCCGCGCTGAAACGTTTGTCGCGGAAATCTCGGATTGAGTCGGACGTTCCCCCACTTCCTTGCCTCGATAAATGATTGCGATACTCTAATCCTTTTGCTGTTCCTTCCTCCATCCCTCCAAAGTTTCCCCCTCTAAAATTATTCGTGCGACTGTGTTCTCCAACTCCTCAGCATTCTTACTCTCTATTCTTTTGCAAAACATGAAGCCATTTTCTTCACACTGGCGCCTGGATAGACCATCAGCGTTTCCGTGTGAAAGTCCCTTTCGATAAACAATCTTGAAGTCAAACTGCTGGAGCTTCTCCAGCCAGCGAGCTAATTGTCCCTCTAAATCCTTAAAGGACATGAGCCATTTAAGGGAAGCATGATCTGTACGGATAATGAATTTACGACCCAAAAGATAATGTCGGAAGGATTTGACCGAATCCACTATCGCTAGTAACTCCCGTCGAGTGACACAATAATTTTTCTCCGTCTTGCTCAACACTCGGCTAAAATACGCGATGACCTTTTCCTGCCCCCCTTGAGTCTGCGAAAGCACCGCACCGATGCCGATGTTAGAGGCGTCTGTGTCTAGCATGAACTCACCCTCCCCTTTCGGGAAAGAAAGTAACGGAGGAGACGTCAGCATTCGTTTCAAGTTCTCAAAAGAACTTTGACATTCGTCCCCCAAAATAACCTGATTTCCAGTCAATGTGAAAAAGAGTTTGGCTATGGAAGAGAAACCTTTTACGAATTTCCGGTAATAAGAACAAAAACCGAGAAAACTACGCAACAACTTCTTAGAATGAGGAACCTTCCAATCTTTCACGGCAGCAATCTTATCGGGATCCGTAGCAACGCCTTCCGCGGAAACTACATGTCCCAAATATTTAACCTTTTTTTCAAAAAGCACACATTTTTGGGATTAATTTTCAAATTAGCCGAACGTAATTGAGAAAATACTTCCTCTAAATTCTTAAGCATCTCTTCGAAACTTCTACCAAAAATGATTACATCGTCCAAGTATAATAAACAAATTCTTGATAATAATTTTCGTAGAACTTTCTCCATTAACCGCTGAAATGTGGCAGGGGCGTTGCACAAACCAAAAGGCATTACAGTAAATTGCCATAGTCCCTTCCCGATAGAAAAAGCTGTTTTCTCACGATCTTCCGGACGGATCTTAATTTGCCAGTAACCGCTCTTAAGATCTAGAGTAGAGAACTAACTGTTGTCTGATAACTGATCTAAGATATCGTCTATCCTGGGCAAGGGATAAGAATCTTTTTTTGTCACTCCATTAACCTTCCGAAAATCAATGCAAAAGCGGATCGAACCATCTTTCTTCCTGACAAGAACAGCCGGTGAAATCCAAGGGCTATGTGACTCCTCTATCACGCCCTGTTCTCTCATCTCCTCAATAATCTCGTCAACCTCTTTTCGCATACGAAAAGGAATACGTCGGGGAGTTTATTTAATTGGAGCAGTTCCTTCCTCCAGGTTTATCTCATGACTGACGAGCCCACAGTTCCCCGCAACAATGTTTTCAGAAAAAACATCCTGGAATTTATTCAAAAATTCAGCAAAAACTTTTCCCTGTTCTTTATCAAGATTTCCAGAATTATTTTCATATAGCTCCCTTAAGAAGGGGGGAACATTTTCAGAAAAATTTACAACCCGAGAGCAATTCAAAACTTTTCCTTCACCCGGCTTTATTTTTCCAAAAACCGAATCAAAAATTCCCCCTAAATTAACGATTTCTAAGAAGTCTCCTCCTAACAAGCATTCGTCACTAATTTCGGCCACGAACATCGAAACATTTTCCGAGAATTCTCCGATTTGAACCCTAACCTCCACTTTGAACTCTACAGGAACCCTCTCCCCCGTAGGATAGCAAAGAAAACAATTCTCTACCCGAATTTTTCCCTTGATCTCCTCGAGGAACTTTTTACTTAAAATAGAGACATCAGAACACGTGTCAATTTTAAAATTACAATTCTTTCCATTAACTTTCCCCTTGTAACAGAAATTAACAGAATTACACTTATTATTGCTAACAGAACGTATTTCAACAACCGGGGCTTTATTCGCGCAGGTCACTCTCCCCCCGCCGAGAGTAACTAATCCGCGTTTCCCTTTCTCGTATTCCCGGGACATTCCGCCCGGAAATGTCCGACTTTTCCACAAAGCCAGCATTCCTTTGAGGAAGCGCGGAACCGGTTATTACGCGAGAAACCCTTGCGGCCATTTCCCTCCTTCTTTTCCTCAAGCTTTTCCTCACTTTTACCATACGTGTCATCCTTCCTCTCCCCTTTTTTAAGACGCTTACTAAAATTCTCCTTTCTTCTCTCATAACCTCCGAAATTTTCCCCGTGAATAGCCTTTACAGCTTTCGCCCTCTCAACTGCCATTTTCAAGGAGGTAACTCTTTCCAATTGGAGAGTTCTCTTAACAAAACCGTCCGAAAGCGCCGAAATAAATTGCGAGCACGCAACTTTATCCCGGACCGCGTAAGGGCACTCGGGGTACGCTAGGCGGGCAAGTCTCTCTAACTCCGAACCGAGTGACGCAAAATCCTCCCCGAATTTCTGTTTTTGATTCGTAAACAAGGAATAATGATTCTGAGAGAGGTGCCCCTCCCCAAAGCGTAACTCTAGTTTCGACTTCAACTCCGCGTAATCCAGGCTCCCAATATTTTCAATCGAATCTAAAATCAAGCGCGCCTTTCCCCTTAAGCACGAGGCCAGCGCGACAGTTCTCGTCTCGTCGCTCAACAGATTCGTACGCGCGATAATTTCGAATTGCGAGAAAAACTCCCGCAACGGAACTGTCCCGTCGTAAACATCGGGCTTTAGCTTGTATCCCAGCTCCGCGCGCGCGTCGTTTGCTCCCGGAAATGCGGTACGATCCGCCGGATGCGCTCGCGCGCCGCTCACTCCCGGAAACTCGCGATAAGCCGACGGACCCACGCGCTCATCACCCGCCCCCGGAAACGCAGAACGCACCCCCGAACTCCGCGCTTCCTCGATCGCTCTATTTACGGAGGAACTTAGCTGTATAGAGCTTCGGAGACGTTGTAGCTCCTCATCCCGACGCCGCAGCTCCTCCGCTCGCTCCTCATCCCGACGTCGCAGCTCCTCCGCATGTTGCGCTTCCCTCCGCGCTTGCTCTTCGCGCAGCAGCCGCACCTCCTCAATCACGGCCTGCAGAGTCGCTGCTAAGGTCGGCGCTTCCGGGGCGTCCGGCTGTGGTGTCCCAGCCCGAGCCCTCTTCCTTGAGGAAGGCGCCGAAGAGGCCATCCCGCTCGTCTGCTCCACGGTCGCTCGTCCGATCCGCGGTCGCTCATCCAATCCCGGACGAGCCCCTAAAAATGTTGCGCTCGCCGAGTCCGCGTACGCGTCTCACCGCTCTCACTCACTCACACTCGCGCAACCGGCTTACGCGGAAAAGAGGCGACACAATTAAAGAAACTGTAACTCGTTTATTGGAAAGACACGAATTATACAGAGATTCGAGCTGACACGTCTGTTCGGAGACGGAGGCTCAGAAACAACCACAAACTGTCGTCAATCAATAAATCAATAACAGCTGGTCGTCAGGGACGCTTCGCAACTTGCGGCAATGTAACGGGCGTCTTAGCTCGGGCGCAACAGTATAATTTCGCTCCTTCCAGGGAATTCACTGACATGGGGCCGCATACATCGCTATGGATAAATTCACCTAGCTCCCGTCTCGTTCGTGTTTTATTTTTTGGAAATGTGAGTCGATGTGATTTTCCGATTTGACATGGCGCACAAAAGAAATCCCTTGTATCATCTATTTTCATGCCGTTAGTCAACTTGACTGAATTCTGTACTGCTCGCTTGTTTATATGATCCAAGCGGTCGTGCCAAAGTCGCAGGCCGTTTTTCTCCGTCGTCGTCGCGTGTGCTTCGTATTGGGCCTTGCTTGCTGGTTCGATGTACAGTCTGTACAATTGGTTGCTCTGCTTGACACCCTCTATAATGGCTTTACCATCACGCACAATTTGAATGGATTCTTTTGTGAGCACCACTTTCAAGCTTTTTTCCGTGCACAGCCCGAGAGAAAATAAATTCTTTCGGAAATTTGGGACATACGCTACGTTTTCGATATTAAAGTTTAGCCATTGTCCGTTTACCAAACTTTTGATTGGCACTGTACCGGAACCATTCACCGCGCACGCGCCATCTTCACCGAGAACGATGGATCCCGAGCACTCTTTGAAATTTGAGAACCAGTCACGACGAAATGTTATATAGCGCGAACACGCACTATCTCCGTACCACATGTCTCGAGTATCGTTATTCAAGAGTCGTTCTTTTTCGCGATTTACAGCATTTAACGCGAACATGTCCTTTGGCGCGAAACTCTCAACAGCGACGAGGGCACTTACATTGGCCTCGCCATCTTTGTCACCGTTTTTCCACTTCCGACACGATCTGATCAAATGCCCGGTTACACCGCAATAATAGCATTTGACTGTCTTGTTCGATTTTTTACATGAATTACTTTTCCCTGTTTTCTTCGTGCTTGATGCTTTTCGATTTACTGCACTCAAAGCAGCAGCTTTGTCATCGTCGTTCGTTAGTCTGTTCTCTTCCTTGATTAACCGTTCACGTAAATTATCAACTGTTTGATTTTCTAAGGCCACACTGTCCCATGCGGTTACCAACGCGTTAAACTTCGAAGGAAGACTACCGAGTATCTTGGCCATCAACGCCGTGTTCGAGATCCGTTCTCCAAGATCTCGAAGTTGATATGTCATGTTCTCAACCTTTGCTGTGTGTTGAGCTACACTGTCACACGAGCTCATGCTGTAAGCATGAAATTTCTGATTCAAATGTAACAGATTCGACGCTGAAGTCTGTTCGTGGATACTAGTGAGTTTATCCCACATTCCTTTAGCAGTGTCACAGGTTATTAAGTATTCGAGTTGCGAATACTCGACTGTTGTGGAAATTAGGCACATAGCGGCGGCATTGTTCATCGTCCAAGCGGCGAATGTGGCGTCCATGGGTTTCGGTGTGGCTATCGTTCCATCTACGTAGCCTTTGAGCCCCTTCGCTACCAATGCAGTGGTGATCTGGAACTTCCAGAGCTGGAAATTTGTACCGTCAAATTTCGTAATCTGCTTAACGTTGACGTTGGCCATTGTTTATAACCCGCTAAATGTTTGTCCACGATTTTTGTTCTTTCCGTCACTATAGCGCACGGAGGAGTCACTTTTGCTCGAACGAAAATGGAGCGACCACGTTGTCGATTAACGAGTCGCCCGTTCACTTTCTCGATTACACCGTTGAAGCTTACTCGCACAATTTTCCGACACCGAAACCAGACACCGTGCCTGGGCCCATAACTTGTTGAGATTCCTGTCTGAAGGATCGAAATGTTCGGTATGGGAAATTAATTCGAGATCGTAAGATATTGATTTAATATAACACGAATTTATTGAAAGCAAGTAAGTCTATCCGGCGCGCACGGAATGTGAGAGTACACAACACAAGTGTTGTGTCCGCGATCGTTCGAAAGAATGAAGGTCGTGAGACGGAGAGGTCTCGATAACGCATGATGAGTGAACGTGCCCAAAAGTAGGAAAGTATATCGCGCGCGCCTGTAGACGTTAGATGTCGCTACCATGATCAGTCCGAGTAATACAGAAAGAATACTAATGTACGATGTGCATAGAAATACATGATCGTATTCAACAGTATATTCTTGTAGCCCTTGTCACGACGTTTTTAAAACACTATAATAAAGTTCTCTTTTGTTAAGAATTTATTGAGATATTTCAAATTTTTGAAGTGAAACTTCTTAGGGCACGGGGGGTGATTCGAACCGGAAGCGTCACGGAAGTCCGTCACGGAAGTCGCGTTACGGAAGTCGCGTTACGGAAGTCGCGTTATGGAAGTCCGTCACAAAAAGTCGAACCTTCTACGGGAGTGATTCAATTCGTCGCGTTACGCGTTCGCGTTATGGAAGTCCGTCACGAAAAGTCGAACCTTCTACGGGAGTGATTCGATTCGTCGCGTTACGCGTTCGCGTTATGGAAGTCCGCCACGAAAAGTCGAAACTTATACGGGAGTGATTCGGAGCGTCGCGTTACGCGTTCGCGTTATGGAAGTCCGTCACGAAAAGTCGAAACTTCTACGGGAGTGATTCGATTCGTCGCGTTACGCGTTCGCGGTATGAAAGTCCGTCACGAAAAGTCAAACCTTCTACGAGAGCGATTCGGTGCGTCGCGTTACGCGTTCGCGTTATGGAAGTCCGTCACGAAAAGTCGAAACTTATACGGGAGTGATCCGGAGCGTCGCGTTACGCGTTCGCGTTATGAAAGTCCGTCGCGAAAAGTCAAAAACTTTCATGGGCGTGATTCGGCGCGGGAGCGTTACGTTAATTCACAAGTTAAATTTTAATTATAAATTACAGGCGATGCAATTCACAAATAAATAAAAATAACAATTATACAGTGGGCTTTAATTCACAAATCAATTTTTATTTGTGATTTGCATCGACTTTAATTTATAATTAAAATTTGTTTTATGAATTACACACAAGCTTCAAAAAAAAAGAATATACGTGTGGCCTCCACGCGCGGCAGAAGTGAAACTTCTTAGCTGTGAGGAATAGAATAGTATCTCGTTTATAGTATCTGAATTAATGCCTATGTAAATCAGAAATCAAATTTTAATTATAAATTAAAGCCGATGCAATTCACAAATAAAAATTGATTCGTGTATTAAAGCCTGTATAACTCACAAATCCAGTTGGCTCATATATAATTATATATGAGCAAATTTTTCTCATAACCTGAAACTTTACTTTTATAATTAAAATTTGATTTGTGAGTTATACAGGTTTTAATACACGAATCAATTTTTATTTGTGAATTGCATCGGCTTTAATTTATAATTAAAATTTGATTTCTGATTTACATAGGCATTAATTCAGATACTATAAACGAGATACTATTCTATTCCTCACAGCTAAGAAGTTTCACTTCTGCCGCGCGTGGAGGCCACACGTATATTTTTTATAATATTTTTAATATAAAATATGAAAAATCTTGTAAAGTATTCATTTTTCGATGCTTTACCTTAATGCTTTTATATAGGGTTCTAAAGAGCGCGAAAAAAACATGAAAATTTAGAAAAAAACGTTTTTTTCCGGCTTTTTTTCCTGCCAATTTTTCCGATCTGAAAAATATAGAAAATTTTTTTCTGTAGATTTTTGGTTTAATGTATTTTGTCTTATCAAGATTTCACTTTTGCATTTGAGTTTAGCAGACTAGATTATTGTAGATTGTAGAGTCTATAATTATCCTGAGAATGATTAATTAAAAGTGAAAATAGATAGTTATAACATGTGTAAGACAACTAGACAACAGAACACAGAACAGACTTAGAAGTTGACTTCAACTATTTATTTTTTATAATAAAAATAATAAGATATTGAAATAAACAAAAGGAACAATAATTAATAATGACAAAGCAAATGAGAGCCAGAAACGCCGATCTTAAAGCGACAATTACAATGTATTTCTTATATACAATAGGCGCGAACGTTTCGGTCCTTGGTTTGGACCCTCCTCAGCGCAACAAAAATATAAAAATTAATACATACGGTACAAAATCTCGGTTACATCCTCGTCAAGAATTAAAAGGTCGCAGAATCCGCATGCGGATTCTGGCTCTCATTTGCCTTGTCATTATTAATTTTGTATTTTCGAGAGCCTTAACCTTTATTGTGTAAAAGAAACAATACTTGTCACAAACTTTGAAAATACGTATGCATTACATACATATGGTTAACAAAATAAAAGTAATACTCTTGTGATTTACAATTAGACATCAATACTATCAATAGCATCATATATAACTTTGGTAATACTGAGTACTGGGGTACTGGCCCACTTAACTATGTTATGAACGTTATGCAACTAGCGACATTTGGTCTTTATTATCATAATCAGTGGGAATATTTACGGGAATCTTACTCACTGAGTTATCAGTCATCAGATGTATACTCTGAGGTCTCTGACTGTGAGTCTGAATCTGACCAATCACTCTCTGATAGTGGAAGCTCCAAATTCAAATTCCTATGCTCCTTGTCCAAAGAAACATCACTAGCACTTTCCACATTTGGATTTAAATTCTTAACTTTTTTAGGCAACAATGCATTTGCAGTATACTGAATATTTTGCTTAATAGCTTTCAGCTTTTCTACCCTCTCATTCTTAAGTCTATTTCTTTTTTTGGTATGGATAGAGCCTTGAATGGACCAGTCTCTTTCACAGCCAGCTGATGTAGGAGGGATAGAAAGTAAACGAGAAGCCAGGGGCTCCAATGGTTGGCTTGCACATAAGCCTCCCCACCACACAGTAGGCTGAAGTGAATTCGCTGATTCCCATAAATATTCCCTCTGGTAAAACCCCGTACCAGTTCTATAAGCAGCAAGGTCTGCCATCAAGGAAGCTTTATCGAGACCAAGATGTATACATTGTTTACTTATGAAATCCATTGCTGAATGAATTTCGGAACTGTCCAATTTTTTCCCCTTAAAACGAGGGTCAAGTAAATTTGCTGCAAAATAGACCTCTAAATTACAGTGATACAATCTTTCTGTAATTGCTTTTTGTACAGCTTCTTGTTCATTATGATCAAGTGGAGTAGATGGCAATAAATCTTGCATACTCTTACGCACATTGGAAGTTACTTCTGGGACAAGTGACAATATAGCTGTATCGCCCTCAACTTTTTTGATTGCAGTATGCAAAGGAGCTAAAAAGTCATGTATGGTCGTGGACAAAAAGGTTGTCCGACTTTTTTTTCTAATTTTTGGAACGCACTCTGTCATGTGAAAGTTGATGGTCCCTGCTCACGGCCATAACCTAAAGTATCGCAGTGACATATTATCGGAGCAGATAGACAATCTATACAAGGTGGCGGAATAGTTTAAAATACCAAAAGAAGTATAAGCACGTGTATTTTGACGCAAGGAACAAAGCCAGTCATAAAGAGGAAAAGAGAGAAGAGGAATATGAGCAGAGAATGGTAAGTAAAATGACCAGTGACCAATATTAGAAAAAAAATGTAAGAAATAATAATATACCCATATAAATATTTATATACCTATATAAATAACTTTAGACAAACAATTTTTATTAACAATTATCAATATGACAATGAAAAAATGCATAATTATGACAAAAAATATATAATTAAAATAAATAAATACAATAGCATATAATAAGTAATAACTATTGCAGTAATTGTTATGCACTTGAAGCAAAAGAAATGACATTGTATGCAGAATTATTTTAAAGAATTCTATTATATTATACATATTAGGCACATCATATATAGTTTCAGGAGGAGAAGCGATGAGATTAAGCAAAAATGTTATGCAAGAAATTGTTGGTGCATTCCCTGGTATAGATGAGGCAATGAGCTATGCAGAAGTTATGAAGTAAATTTGCCATTTTTATATTTCTTATTTTTGTAAAACATTAATAGGATAATCTACCTTTCTAGTAAACTAAAATTGTAGATACATCTGAGATCTTCTATTCTCTATTTCCTTTTTTTTTTATTTTAATTCCTTTACATGCTGGTTGTAGGCTTGTAAAAGGAATGAACTTCTCTGTTGTGGTGTTTGATACTGCACCTACTGAGCACACATTGAGGCTACTATCGTTTCCGCAAGTGGTTGAAAAAGGATTGGGAAAACTAATGCGTTTAAAAATGAAGATTGGTCCCTTTATCACACAAGTTAGAATTAATCCATGCTATTTTGAGTATTTTTTCTAAAATTAATACATATTAGGTATATCAAGTGTCCTCCCCGAATTATTTAAATTGAAAAAAGATTGTTCTTTTATAGATAAGTTCGTTGTTGGGATTAACGGATTTCAATATAGATACATTCTCCAATAAGATGGAGGAAATGCTTGCTGTCATTCGACAAGTTAACGAACAGTTCAGAAATCCCGATCAGACAATGTTTATATGTGTTTACATAGCAGAATTTTTGTCGCTTTATGAGACAGAACGACTTTACAAGGCTGTGTCTTGCAAGGCATAAAATTCAAGATAAATATCTAGAGCAGGTAATTAACGTTGTATTTATGATTATGACTGAAGAGCTAAATAATTATTAGAACGTATTAAATTTTTTATTTATTACGTCAAAATGCAAATAAAAAGAAGTAGAAGATAAAATTATTGAAAGATAAATTAAACATGGTTCTTTTCTTTTTAAGATAATGGACCTTTATGAGGAGTTTCACGTCACACAGTTTCCGTTGCTAGAAAGGGAAGTGCGTGGAGTTCAACAAGTCAGGGAATTTTCGGAAAATCTCGTTAAACCGTAGCATCTATATAATAAATGTATAAACAATATAACTACACCTAATTCAAAATTTTATATACTTACAACATTGCGCGTTAGAAATTTGTATTAAAAAAGGATCTTTAATATACTTGATTAAGATATTTTTTATTTCACGTGTTAATAAATTCAATGTTACATTCGCATGCACTACATATTTGCAATATTTAATTGGTATAATACAAGTCAGCTTAAATATATAGCGTTAACATTGAGAATCTCGTCGACAGGACGCAACAGTTTAGAAATCCCGATCCCATAATATTATTATGATATAATAATATAATTATATATAATTATATATAATTATATATAATTACATATAATTATATATAATTATATATAATTATATATAATTATATAATTATATTATATTATTATATATAATTTATTATTATATTATTATTATTTATTATTGATACCCATAATATTATAGTGAACCAACTGTTCCAACGCGAAAGCCAGCCGTTGCTCCTTGTGAAGATGAGACAAAACTTCTCTTTGTGCGGGAATCCGGTGATGATAACCGGCATTGTGTAAACGGCGCCGCACAGTACGATTTGAGCGCGTTAGATCGACATTTAATCTACTTTTTCGCGACGAATGGAAGCCAGATTCTTGAATAATATTCAATATTCCCTGGTCTTCCTCAGCATTTGTTCTTCTTGGTCGTCCAGGTATCGGAGACGGGTTGACATGTCCCAATGTGTCGTATCTTCTTATAATACGATAAACTGAACGTTCCTGTAATAAAAGCGCATTTTCCTGAAGACTATGTATGCATTCAGAACGAACTCTGTATACATTTCTTTTATTTTACATATTTTTTAATTACAAAGAAAGATACGCGCACACTTGTTTGCAATTTTTGAATCGATGACTTTAGGCATAAAAATGTTTAAACAACGTTCTTTCGGTGATTTATTTTTAGCTCTAGCAATACTTACACTTATATTCAAATGGGCTGATATGTCTGTCGGACTCATGCAACTATCCCTCAACGCTATTATCTGCCCTCTCTTAAATTGGCTTATGGGACCAGGCATTTCGTTCTTCAATTAATTTTACTTTTAATTAAATTATCGATGTTCCTTTATTTCTTCTGATGTGGCGTCTGAAACGATCGTGACGGCGCATCGTAAAATAAGAAAAAATTTAATTAAAAGTAAAATTAATTGAAGAACGAAATGCCTGGTCCCATAAGCCAATTTAAGAGAGGGCAGATAATAGCGTTGAGGGACAGTGGCATGGGTCCGACAGACATATCAGCCCATTTGAATATAAGTGTAAGTATTGCTCTAGCTAATAAAGCCTAATTTTATTATATATAATTATATATGGTTATATAATTATATGTGGTTATATATAATTATAAACAATTATATCGGGCCATTTTTTATATCTAAGTATATCTAATGTCAATTTTATATAATTATATGTGATTACATCTAATCATTTTTTCTCGGGTTGATTCAAAAATTGCAAACAAGCGTGCGCGTATCTTTCTTTGTAATTACATAGTCTTCAGGAAAATGCGCTTTTATTACAGGAACGTTCAGTTCATCGTATTATAAGAAGATACGACACATTGGGACACGTCAACCCGTCTCCGATACCTGGACGACCAAAAGTAACAAATCCCGAGGAAGACCAGAGAATATTAAATACTATTCAAGAATCTGGCTTCCAATCGTCGCGTCTAATTAGACAAAATGTCGATCTAGCGTGCTCAGATCGTACTGTGCAGCGGCGTTTACACAATGCCGGTTATCACCACCGGATTCCCGCGCAACGAGAAGTTTTGTCTCGTCTTCACAAGGAGCAACGGCTGGCTTTCGCGTTGGAACACTTGGGATGGGAGGAAGAATGGATGTATACCATCTTCTCAGATGAGAAGGTATTTTCAACTGACGAGTCTGGTAGAGTGACATTGTGGAGAACGAGAGGAACGAGGTATGCAGAGGAAAATGTTCGTTTTCGTGCACGAAGTGGACGCATCACATTAAGTTTTTGGGGATGTATGACTTCGCAAGGCCCTGGGCCGCTTGTTCGCACAACACCACACATGAACGGCGAAGAATACATCCACATATTATCTGATGTGATGATGCCATACGTCGCGGAGACTTTTCCTGGCAGACCGTACGTGAATTTCGTTCAAGACAATTCAGGAGTGCATCGAGCGAGAATTGTCCAGAATTGGCTGGCTGAACAACCCAACCTCAGGACGTTGAACTGGCCAGCCAAATCCCCTGATTTGAATGTCATCGAACATGTTTGGGGCATTATGGTGCAAGAGTGGGACCCTCGAATTCCACGAACACGAGAGGCTCTTGCACAATATGTTGTTGAAAAATGGGAGGGTCTCCGCGCAAGGCCACAATTTTTTGAAAATTTAGTGCGGTCAATGCCCCGAAGAATGAATTGCGTAATTGACAGTAATGGAAGCGTCACGCGATATTGAATGACGCCTCCATTACTCTCTATGAATGCATGGTGATGTGTGCATGTTGCATGACTGCAAAGTGGACAATTCTCGATGAGTGATTGAATTAATTATATTACAGTAACAGTTATATGATTTGTAAATATAATTGTTATTGCAATATAATTAAAAGTATGTGTGTGTGTGTGAATGAGGAAAGTAAATGCTGAATGAATGTGCGCATAGTGAACAAAGCGAAAGCCATCCGTTGCTCCTTCGATAAAAAGATTCACTATCACCGCCGCGAGGCTCGACGTATCCGCCATTCAAAAAAGGTAAATAAAAAATAAATGTTGATATAAATTCCTAGCGGATTGTTAAACTGTAAAATCGGAAAACATCCCTGCGACAATCATAATATTCTATATCTCACGAGAATGCCGAATAAATTCCTTTCGCGTAACTCGCATTTTACAGAAACGCGTGATTCCCACACGTGACGGTCTTTTTGATGGATACGCAATCAGACATGGGCGCGTTCCTCAAGAATCAGATGTTCCTCTTTGTGGACGACGCGGAACCCATTTTGCCGATCTTCCGGTCCATCGATTACGGCGATACAGGCAGAATTGTAGAACTGGCGGACGTCGGCTGCGACACAGAAACCACATTTCCCATACGTTTTCCACGCGGCGCGTCCGATCGGCGTCGCGGTGGAGCCGAGAGCTTTAAATCGACTCGCAGAATTGCCAAATGGCTCAACGATAAACCGAGCAAATTTGCTCGAAGAGCTACAGATGTAAATAATAATGAAGTAAGCAAACGCGATCGCGGATTAACAATTATAAGCCAACGTTTTAGATATCTTTTCGGTTGATCGTAGGGCAGAAATAAGAATTACGTCCGAGGAACAACGCGGCGAGATGATTACGATACATTGATGATCTGGATTATGACGATCCGTATGCACAGAGCCCCTATGATGATCTCGAGCTGCTGAAAAGCAACTCCCCTGTCGAAGAAGAAGATGACTACTATACCCAATTCGTTAATCCGCGAAATACAGTCGCGGGTTCTCGTAGGGAACGTATACCGCGGTATGATTACTCGAGAGATCTCGAATCTTCATTTACGCAAAATATTCACGCACCTCAAAGGAAACTATTTAATATAAATTTCATAATCGCGGTCGTCTCTTCGAATCGAAACGTTGTTGGCATAGAGATTTTTTCAAATTCAGATTTGTTTTCCAATCAGATATGTATTTTTATTACTGCATATAGATATTTTAATTGCTATAAAAACGCGTGTAAAGAATAAATGCGCAATTAATTTGTATAGTAATGGAATTGTTATTGTTAATTGTTCATTTCGTATTTAGTTGATTTAATTATTGTTGATTTAATTATTGTATTTAATTATTGTATGATGTCTGATTCTAAGAAATATATGTATGTTTTATATTCCTTTACCTTTAGCGTGCCATATTATTTGCTGATAATCCGATTGTGATAAGAGAAATTATGTAATTATGTAATTATATATAATTATATATAATTATATATAATTATATTATTATATCATAATAATATTATGGGATCGGGATTTCTAAACTGTTGCGTCCTGTCGACGAGATTCTCAATGTTAACGCTATATATTTAAGCTGACTTGTATTATACAAATTAAATATTGCAAATATGTAGTGCATGCGAATGTAACATTGAATTTATTAACACGTGAAATAAAAAATATCTTAATCAAGTATATTAAAGATCCTTTTTTAATACAAATTTCCAACGCGCAATGTTGTAAGTATATAAAATCTTGAATTAGGTGTAGTTATATTGTTTATACATTTATTACATAGACGCTACGGTTTAACGAGATTTTCCGAAAATTCCCTGACTTGTTGAACTCCACGCACTTCCCTTTCTAGCAACGGAAACTGTGTGACGTGAAACTCCTCATAAAGGTCCATTATCTTAAAAAGAAAAGAACCATGTTTAATTTATCTTTCAATAATTTTATCTTCTACTTCTTTTTATTTGCATTTTGACGTAATAAATAAAAAATTTAATACGTTCTAATAATTATTTAGCTCTTCAGTCATAATCATAAATACAACGTTAATTACCTGCTCTAGATATTTATCTTGAATTTTATGCCTTGCAAGACACAGCCTTGTAAAGTCGTTCTGTCTCATAAAGCGACAAAAATTCTGCTATGTAAACACATATAAACATTGTCTGATCGGGATTTCTGAACTGTTCGTTAACTTGTCGAATGACAGCAAGCATTTCCTCCATCTTATTGGAGAATGTATCTATATTGAAATCCGTTAATCCCAACAACGAACTTATCTATAAAAGAACAATCTTTTTTCAATTTAAATAATTCGATCTGAAAAATATAGAAAATTTTTTTCTGTAGATTTTTGGTTTAATGTATTTTGTCTTATCAAGATTTCACTTTTGCATTTGAGTTTAGCAGACTAGATTATTGTAGATTGTAGAGTCTATAATTATCCTGAGAATGATTAATTAAAAGTGAAAATAGATAGTTATAACATGTGTAAGACAACTAGACAACAGAACACAGAACAGACTTAGAAGTTGACTTCAACTATTTATTTTTTATAATAAAAATAATAAGATATTGAAATAAACAAAAGGAACAATAATTAATAATGACAAAGCAAATGAGAGCCAGAAACGCCGATCTTAAAGCGACAATTACAATGTATTTCTTATATACAATAGGCGCGAACGTTTCGGTCCTTGGTTTGGACCCTCCTCAGCGCAACAAAAATATAAAAATTAATACATGCGGTACAAAATCTCGGTTACATCCTCGTCAAGAATTAAAAGGTCGCAGAATCCGCATGCGGATTCTGGCTCTCATTTGCCTTGTCATTATTAATTTTGTATTTTCGAGAGCCTTAACCTTTATTGTGTTAAAATAAACAAAAGAAACAATACTTGTCACAAACTTTGAAAATACGTATGCATTACATACATATGGTTAACAAAATAAAAGTAATACTCTTGTGACTTAGACATCAATACTATCAATAGCATCATATATAACTTTGGTAATACTGAGTACTGGGGTACTGGCCCACTTAACTATGTTATGAACGTTATGCAACTAGCGACATTTGGTCTTTATTATCATAATCAGTGGGAATATTTACGGGAATCTTACCCACTGAGTTATCAGTCATCAGATGTATACTCTGAGGTCTCTGAGTCTGAATCTGACCAATCACTCTCTGATAGTGGAAGCTCCAAATTCAAATTCCTATGCTCCTTGTCCAAAGAAACATCACTAGCACTTTCCACATTTGGATTTAAGTTCTTAACTTTTTTAGGCAACAATGCATTTTCAGTATACTGAATATTTTGCTTAATAGCTTTCAGCTTTTCTACCCTCTCATTCTTAAGTCTATTTCTTTTTTTGGTATGGATAGAGCCTTGAATAGACCAGTCTCTTTCACAGCCAGCTGATGTAGGAGGGATAGAAAGTAAACGAGAAGCCAGGGGCTCCAATGGTTGGCTTGCACATAAGCCTCCCCACCACACAGTAGGCTGAAGTGAATTCGCTGATTCCCATAAATATTCCCTCTGGTAAAACCCCGTACCAGTTCTATAAGCAGCAAGGTCTGCCATCAAGGAAGCTTTATCGAGACCAAGATGTATACATTGTTTACTTATGAAATCCATTGCTGAATGAATTTCGAAACTGTCCAATTTTTTCCCCTTAAAACGAGGGTCAAGTAAATTTGCTGCAAAATGGACCTCTAAATTACAGTGATACAATCTTTCTGTAATTGCTTTTTGTACAGCTTCTTGTTCATTATGATCAAGTGGAGTAGATGGCAATAAATCTTGCATACTCTTACGCACATTGGAAGTTACTTCTGGGACAAGTGACAATATAGCTGTATCGCCCTCAACTTTTTTGATTGCAGTATGCAAAGGAGCTAAAAAGTCATGTACAATCTTGACCGTGTCCCAAAACTCTTCATCTAATACATTAGATCGAACATCTCTAGGAATACAGTTTTTCAATTGTTCACATATCACAGTTTGTTGTAACGCAGACTTACTAACTAGTAGTGATTCTAAACATATCACAATATAACACCAACGAGTCTTGGGTGGAAGTTTCAGAGTTATGCCTTGATTTATGCCTTGATCAGCTTGTTTGCTCTGAAAAGTAGCCAACACAACTGTTTTTTTCTTTACAGTCTTAATCACACTTTTTACTTGTTTGTAAAATGATGACAGAGATGGTTGCTTCATGATGTCATTTAACAGCAAATTAAGAGAATGAGCACTACAAGCAACTGCGCACATATGAGGAAATTTCTCTAAAACTAAACACCAAGCTGCTTTCATTACTGCAGCATTGTCTGTTATCAAGACAAAAAATTTTTTGGGGTTAATATCATAGTTAGTCTCACAGTCGTCAATAACTTGGATTAGTTCTTTACTAATAAAAGTAGAATTTTCCCTTTTTTGGCCAGGGTTAACATTTTTTATAAAAACTATAGCAGGAGTTGATATTAAGAAATTTACAATACTCTCAGCCCTAACGTTAGACCACCCATCAGTCATCAAACCAAGGCACACTGCTGACTTCAGTTTATTTGAAGCATTTGTCATAACCCTGCTGTATTCTGCATTAAGTAAAGGCGTTCCAAACTCATAAGGAGTAGGAACAGAATAGCTAGATCTAAGTTCATGAAAAGCTGCTTGCCAGTAGGGATTGCTAAACATAGTGAGAAGTGCTGAAGTTATATACATGGCCCGTGCCAAGAGCTCGTCAATTTTCTTTTTCTTTTCTAAAGGAGTCTTTTCTACAAATGAGATTATAGAACTTTGGCTTGACATCACTGAGTGTTTATGAGATACTACTTGGTTCCCATTAGATGAGGATGGAGCACCAGAGTGCTTGTCACTTTCTGCTTGAGGGTCATCAATAATAATAATGTCACTTCTGTCACTCTCACTATGTTTCTTTTCTTATTTTTTGATGCCTTTTTTAATGAATCAATAGCTCTGTGTTTAATATTTTCCGGACAGATTGAGCACTGGTATGCCAAATGTCCATTCATCCTCGTCGCATTCGGAAATGAATAAGATACATTGCAGTATTTGCATAATACAGTCTTCTTTTTCTTCCCTGTGCTATCACATTGTCCTTCGATGATTTCAAACTCGAGCCACACCTTGTCTTTCTTCGGGCCCATCATTAAATTCTGAAAAATAGAATTGTCATTCTAGCAATTTGTCATGTATGTAGACTGTTACAACTTTATAACGGGCATACAACCGTAAACAAACAGATAAGTTTCTTCACAACACAATGTTTCAATACATCATAATTAAAGAGTGAAACTTACGTAATTCTTGTAAAAACCTCAATAAATTCCGGCTTCTCAACATCTAGCCGCCTTGCGGTTGCGGTGCCTACCCGGCGTATTGTTGTTTGTTGTTTGTTTCTTGCAATGCACGAGCTTCACATTGGGTCTGTTCTTTTCAGTTGCACTAGTTCAGCAGTGTGTGTGTAGGAGCGGCACTTGTGCATCCCAGCGCTTCGTGCTGCCTCGCGCGGCTCGCGCCACCAATTTAAACGCAATTACGGCTAAAAATTATATTTTTCCGTTTTTTCGAAAAAAAAACTGGTTTTTTTCCGTGGTTTTTTTCACGAAATATATTTTTCCTGCTTTTTCAGAACCCTACTTTTATACATAGCTAAATAATCAAAGAAATCAAATAATAATATTAATTTTTACATTTGTAATTTTTCATAATAAAGTGTTCACAAAATGCGATCAAATTTTTTAAAATTAATTTGTCTGTTTTCTTTACATTATTCAATTCCTTTTATTATTCTACGTATAAAAGTATTAAGGTAAAGTCATCAAAAAGTAAATACTTTACGAAATAATTCATATTTTATATTAAAAATATAATGACAAAATTTAAAATATCTCAGGAAATTCTTAACGAAAGAGAGCTTTATTATAGTGTTTTCAAAACGTCTCGACAAGGGCTACAAGAATGTGCAATAAAACTATTTTTTATTTAACCCCCTATGAGATTTTATTTAAAAAGTTTAAGGTGCTCTTGATCAAGAGCACCTTAAATTTTTTATATAAAAGCCCCTACTTTTTATAGCATATTCTTGTAGCCCTTGTCAAGACGTTCTTAAAACACTAATAAAGTTCTCTTTCGTTAAGAATTTTCTGAGATACTTCAAATTTTGTCATGATATTTTTAATATAAAATATGAAATTTTTCGTAAAGTATTTACTTTTTGATAACTTTACCTTAATACTTTTATACATAAAATAATCAAATAAATCGAATAATAATATTAATTTTTACGTGAGAGCGATAGTTCCATGCCAGTTTATAGGTAGGACATCTTATTGTTTCCGTCATATTACTGTTAGATTCTTAACTAATTTTTCCGGAGTTACCGATTTTTTTGTTGCAAGACACTTGAGAAGGACCCAATTCCCCGGGTCAAAACGTCGTGATTAAGCGATAATTGTTATTCGCCATTTGCGTCGATTTTAATAAAGGTTCCTGTTATTAATTTTTACATTTGCAATTTTTTAAAATTGTTTGCCCACAAAATGCAATCAAATTTTTTAAAATAAATTTGTCTGTTTTTTTACATCATTCAATTCCTTTCATTATCGTGAGAATATCGTATAGATGTTCTTTTGAAAATCTCCCATTTATCTCATTTATCTCAACAAGATATCCTCTAAATATTCTGTACAAAAGTGTTTCAGTATATATATGTAATGATGTACTGATAATATTTTATGGATATTAAGATATATTTGGGATGTACGGGATAAATTAAGTATATCCCGCAGATCTTTTTTGCTATGTGGATGATAATACATGGATAATCTGATGGACATCTTTGATAGATATTTTGTGGACCCCCTCGAGGGTGTGCCACCTTGACGAAGGTACCCAATTCGTTGGGTACCGGGTGAGGGGGCTCCCCTTTGATCCGTTGACCCACTGGAGTAGTACCGGCGGTCTACGACCGTCGGGAGAGCCCGGTGGCGAGGATCGGGGTCCAAGAGCACACCACAGACCGTAATCTCCGTCAACCGCGAGGCTGGCGGAGACCGGGGGGCCCTTTTTCAGGGCCCGCGAGGTAGGCGGCCTCTATAAAAAGTCCGCCCGGTCGGACGGGACCGTGAGGGACGACCTTAGCTCCGTTACCCGACCGTCCTATGGGAAGGAAAACCCAGACAGAAAACCGGGGGCCCGGCCGCCCTGCTTAGGAATCTGGCTAGCTTCGGCTACCCAGGCTCCAACGGCCGGTAGGGGACGGCGACCCTGATTACAAACGCCCGGTCGGCCGGGACCGATAGGGGGATGTTTTACACCTCCCGCCGGCATAAAGGAAGGTAACCTCGATAAAAAACCATGGGGTTGTAGGGGAGGGAGGTCCCCGTTCCCGAGGCGGGCAGGGATGTCGTCTCGCTGAGGGACGGGAAGGCCCCTCTTTCTTCCTCCATTGCACGCCGGTGCTCCGGCAGGAGGGGGAGGGGGGGTATCCCTCTTCTGACCCAGCCCAGGACGTGGTCCTGGGTTGGACGGAGGAGAGGCCCACACTCGGTGGTTGCACACCAGGGACGTGGTCCCACGGTCTGCCGAGTGTGGAGGGTCGTCTGGGCCGCTCGGACGTATTCCGAGGTCGGGGCCAGGCGACCTGGGTGGGAGACCGCCCGGGCCACTCGGACTTATTCCGAGGTTGAGCCCGTCGGGAGAGCCCGACGATTGGGGCCGGGCGATGTTTGTGGAGGGAGACCCGTCGGGCCGCTTGGACATATTCCGAGGTCGGGGCCGGCGGGTCTTGGCCGCCGGGTGAAATAGACCGGCGGCGAGCAAGGTAACTCTGATGGTCGGGGATCGCATCCCTCCCGAACCTGGCCATCAGAGTAGACGGTTAGCCGGGGTGCGGAGGTTACCTCGGCCCCGGATAAGGACTATACGCTGGTCGCCACGGCGGGCAGGACCCTGGGTGGGGTGCGACACCCTGCGGTACCTGTCTGTCCGTGGGGCCCCCCGCGTGGCGGCACCCGTCACGGTACCCGCCGGGTCGGAGCGGCGGGAGCCCTGAAAGCCCATGGGGGGCTGGGCCTTGATGCCCTCTCCTCATGGGTGAGTAAGGGCCTGGAGTCCCAGTCGCCCTGCTGTTGGCAGGGGGCTGGGGCATAGGGGGCAACCCCGAGCCGTGACGGGCAGCGGGATTTAAACAAAATGAGTGTTTCTAAAATAGATAAGAGGGTGGGGGAGGCGGTAGAGGAGAGGGAGCGGAGATCACGCTCTCGCTCTCCAGCCATTGGTGGTGACTCCGGGCAAAGGCGCGGACAAAAGATAGGACCGAAGTCCTTCATGAAGGCTCAGGCTGCGAAGAAATCCTCGGCAAGCCAGAGCTCTTCACAGGACCCGTCGCATGGCTCTACACAGAGGGGCAACGTGCAAGACGGAGGAAGGATCAGGGACTCGAACGACGAGGAGTTCGACGAGTACCTGAGGAGTTGGGACGAGTCTGCGGCTAGGAATAGGAGCAGGGATGGGTCGACCAGTTCGATCAGATCTGACGTGTCGGACTGCTCAGTGGTCGAAAACAAGGAGGGGGAGCTGGTCCACGGTCCGGAGTCGAGGAGAAAGGGAAGGCCCGTAACAACCGGGGGATACGAGGCGAAGAAAAAGAAATGGGCCGAGAAGCAGCGCAGGGAGGAGGAGAGAAGAATCAGGGATCTGTCTGATCCACTGGTTCCAGCAACCCTGTCGAAAAACAGAAAGGAGAGGGAGTACAAGCTGCTGGAAGAGCTTAAACATTGTCCAACGGAGGACTTGGCGCGGAGGATTATAGAGCAGGTGGCCACGGTCGACAAGGTCAACACGACCAGCAGAACCCTGAGAGGGCCGGACCAGGGCAGCCTCAATAAGGCGGCAGCCACCATCAGCGCAGCAGCGGCGCATTTGATCGGCCGCATGCAGACGGGCGAGGATCCGGTGGCGAAGGACGTAGAAATTGAGGATCTTCGGCGGAAGACAGCCAGACTGGAGGAGGAAGTGGCTGAACTCCGCAAAAAACTAGAGGAGAGGCAAGGAGTACCTTGGGGGAAGGAAACGATGGAGGTGGATGTGGCGGAGACTAACACCACCCCTCCCTCGCAGGATAATCGCAGGACCTCTTCAAGGAACAAAAAGAAGAGGTCGAACATGTACAGGGAGGAAGACTCCTCGGGAGAAGAGGAGGTCGAATGCCGCAGGGAGAAGATCCTCAAGGAGATCGAGGAAACGGGAATGCCCGCGGCGGTGAGACCGTCGCTGCAGGGAGGGCCGCCAGCGATCATAGACCCTGCGGTACCGCCGAAGAGGGCACAACAGGTGGATGAGAGTCTTGAAGAAAGGCTCAAAGCGGAGATGGGCCGGATGGAGAAAAGGTTTGAGGAGATGCTCCGGGGAGTGATGGAGAGGATCTCCATGCCTCCTCCACCCCCACCCCCCCTGGTTAACCGTGCCCCCTCTAACCTAAAAGAGGGAAGAAGGGGAAGGAGCGGAAGCAGGCCGGAGAAGAAGGGAGGAGATCCCAGCAGGGAAAAAGCCGCCAAAGTGGCATTAGGGAAAGGATCCTCCGAGGGGAAAGGTCGTGAGAGCAGGACCCCCTCAGGAGGCGCACGCAAGCAGCCAACAAAACCCGCGCAAGACTCCTGGACGGAGGTGGTCAAACGGGGTAAGAAGCCGCAGCAGAGAGGGAGATCGATCTTCATCCAGATCGACCCGGAGAAAGCAGTCGACGCAGCCACCGCAAACACGGTCGCAGCAGGGACAGCAACAACAGCAACAAAAAGCTCCGACGAAGAAGGGTGCAGGGGAAAGGACAGCCCCTAACATCAACAAAGGGAGGAAGGCGGCGCCTGCAGGCAACAATAAGAATGCAGACGCGGGAAAAAGTAAAGTGGGGGCAAGGAAGCCGCCAAAAACAGCGGCGGTAGTCCTGACATGCCTTGGGGGTGATTATGACCTTCTCATGAAGGAGGCAAGAAGTAAAATCACCCTCAAAGATTTGGACATCGAAGGCCCACTAAAACCGAAAAGGGCCCAAACCGGGGCGCTCTTAATTGAGTTCCCCGGCAAGGAGGGGGGCGAAAAGGCGGACAAACTCGCGGAGAAAATGGGCGAGTTGTTCCGCGACCGGGAGGGGGTCACGGTGTCCCGACCGGTGAAGACGGGCGAGATCCGGGTCCTCGATATCGAGGACTCGGTATCGCCCGAAGAGGTGGCGGAGGCGGTGGCTGGCGTTGGCGGATGCCCCGGGACGCAGGTGCAGGTGGGCCCGTTTAGACGGGGACCCAACGGCCTGCTGACTGCCTGGGTCAAGTGCCCTCTGGCGGCGGTCGCGGCCATCCAGAGGGGGGTAATAAACTCCTTCTGGGGTGGTTCGTCGCGAGGGTACAGCAGCTGGAGGCACGCCCCCTCCAGTGCTTCCGGTGTTTGGAGGGAGGCCACATCCGGGCAACTTGCAAGAAGCGCGGTGGACCGTAGCGCTAGGTGTTACAGATGCGGCGCAGATGGTCACCGTGCTCGGGACTGCAACGAGAGGGCAAACTGTCCCGTGTGCGCGGATCTAAAAAAGCCTTCCGCGCATAGGGCGGGCAGTAAAGCCTGTGCAGCGGCGAAGAGGAAGGGGAGACCCGGTTGGGCGACCACCCAGACGCCGCCGCCGACACAGCGGGAGGAGGATGTGGAGATGCGACCGGTGGAAGATGTCGGCGGGGAGAGGGAAAACTCCTCTTCCTCATCGACGGCCGCGGAAAGGGCCCCCCTCAAGAGAGCGTTGGAGGTGCCGGAGGAAGGAGGAAGCAAGGAGGATACGGCGGTGAGGGAACCCGCCAACAAGAAGAAGCGGGCTCGGAAGAAGCGGATGCCCGGCGGTCCTTTCCCGAGACTTTTCCCGGGTAAGGGAAAAGTCTCGGGAAAGGACCGCCCCTCGAAAGGAGGGACAAGGGTAGAGAAGGAGGGGGAGGCCTCCAGTAACAAGGGGCATCAATAATGTTCCAAAAAATTTTACAGGCCAACCTGAACCACTGTCGCGCCGCGCAGGACTTGTTCCTTCAGTCCATGGCGGAACGCGACAGTGGATTGGGCATAATTTCGGAGCCGTACTCGATCCCGCAAGATCACCCATGTTGGGCGGCGGGTCGGTGCGGCTCAGTGGCGGTGACCTGGAGGCAGACGACGGATCCGGTGCCCTGCACTCGGGTTGAGGGGGGCGAGGGATTCGTCGTCGTGAGGTGGGGCCAGACCAGTAGTGGTGGGGGTATACCTGCCCCCCAGATGGAGTTTGGCTGAGTTTGGGGCGGCCCTCGACGACATTCGTAGGAGCGTCGAGAGGTTCAACCCGGCTCCGGTGGTCGTGGCCGGGGACTTCAATGCCAAATCTGCATTGTGGGGGTCCCCGGCCACAGATGCTAGAGGGAGAACCCTCGAAGCATGGGCGGCTGGCCTGGGCCTGTGCGTGTTGAACTCCGGCACGGCGCAGACGTGTGTGCGGGCGAGGGGGGGGGGTCCATAGTCGATTTGACGTGGGCCAACCCTGCGGCTGCGCGGCGGGTGTCGGGGTGGACGGTGGTCGGGGAGGTAGAGACAATGTCGGATCACCGGTACATTGAGTTCTCCCTCCTGGCCGACGCGCCGGGGGCTCGGGCCCGACGTAGAAATGTTGCCGAGCAATTCCCCAGGTGGCAGTGGAGGAGGGTGGATGGCGATGTGTTCCGGGCCGCGATCCGCACCTTCTTGTGGGGAGAGGTCACGCTCGGAGACAAAACGGCCGACGTGGATGACATGGCTAAAAGGATCGGGGTAGTCATGACCGAGGCGTGCAACGCCGGGATGCCCCGATCCAGGCCAAATCCACGTCGGAAAATGTACTGGTGGACGGAGGAGATCGCCGAGCTAAGGCGCTCCTCCGTCCGCGCCCGTAGGGTCTGGCTGCGAGCCCGGCGCAGCTGTGACCCTGACAGATTGGAGGAGGCTGGAGAAGGATACCGCTCCGCCAAGCGGGCCCTCTCCATGGCCATAAAAGTGGCCAGGGACAAGGCTTGGGATGAACTCCTGCAGTCTCTGGAGGAAGACCCGTGGGGGCGCCCTTACCAAATAGTGTTGAACAAGCTCAGACCTTGGGCGCCCCCCACGACGGAGTCAATGGACCCCGAGTTTCTCACACGGGTCGTCAACACCCTCTTCCCCGATGATCCTGGGGAGAGGACCGGCGGCCCTCCTGCTCCACCGCCAGTGGAGTGGGACGAGGAACTCGGGGTAACAATGGAGGAGATGGCCAGAGCGGCCAAAAGAATGAAGTCGGAAAAGGCTCCGGGGCCTGACGGAATCCCAAGCAGGGCGTGGGCCCTGGCTACGGGGGAACTGGCCGAGCACCTTAGAGTGCTCTTTACCAAATGTTTAAGGGAGGGCCGGTTCCCCAAAAAATGGAAGAGGGCCAAGCTGGTCCTCCTCCCCAAAGCGGGGAAACCAGCCGACCAGCCGTCGGGTTACAGGCCGGTGTGCCTGCTGGACGAGGCGGGAAAGCTGTTTGAGCGGGTCATAGCTGATCGCCTCGTCCGGCACCTGTCCCAGACTGGTCCGGACTTGTCGCCGGACCAGTACGGCTTCCGAGAGGGGAGATCCACAATGGATGCGATCAGTCGTATCAGGACCCTCTCGGAGGCCGCTGCGGAGGAGGGCAGGGTGTTGTTGGGCGTGTCATTCGACATAAAGAATGCCTTCAACTCCCTGCCCTGGCCGATCATTAGGGGGGCGCTAATCAAACACGACGTGCCTCCCTACTTGGTCGCGGTGGTGCACGATTACCTCCGGGACAGGGGCCTACTTTATGTAAACCGCGACGGCAAGATCACGGTTCGGCTGGTGGTGCGGGGGGTTCCGCAGGGGTCGGTCCTAGGGCCACTCCTGTGGAACCTCGGATACAATGCCGCACTAATGATCCCCCTCCTCCCAGGCTGCTGGTTAAGTGGCTTTGCGGATGACACGTTCCTGGGGGTAGAGGGGGACAGTTGGGAGGAGGCTCAGCGAAGGGCCAACGTTGCAGTGGCGAGTGTGGTGGCTGCGGTGAAGAGTTTGGGGCTCCGGGTGGCTCCCGAGAAAACGCAGGCCGTTTTCTTCTATGATAAGGCGAGGGGGAGTCCACCCGGAATGCACATTAGGGTAGAGGGGACCCGTGTCCCCGTGGGGGCCCAGATGAAGCTTCTGGGCCTCTGGTTGGACGGGACCTGGAGTTTCGGCGAGCACTTCGCTCGCATAGCTCCCAGGATGATGGGGGTCGCTAATAGATTGGCGAGACTAATGCCAAACCTGGGAGGGGCGAGCGGACGTGCTCGCCGGCTGTACGCCGCGACGGTGCAGTCCGTGGCACTGTACGGTGCCCCAATTTGGGCACAAAGGGCTGGGGGCTCGGCGCGCATTAAAGCGATTTTGCGTCGCGCGCAGCGCGTCGTAGCCCTGAGAGTGTCACGGGCCTACCGCACAGTCTCGCACGCGGCGGCGACGGTCCTGTCGGGGCTCCCTCCGTTAGAGCTCGCGGCTGCCCAACACGCCGAAGTATATCGGCGTACCAGGGGGCTGCGGGTTCCGAGGGGGCCTGTCTGGAACAGGGCCAGTCGCATCATCAAGCTCCAGGAGAGGGCGGTCCTCGTTAACAACTGGCGCGAGTATCTTGCCGATCCCGCGCTGCCGGGAAAGAGGACCGTCGAAGCCGTCCGACCCTGTTTAGCAGAGTGGCTGGACAGTCGGCGACACGGGTTGTCCTACAGGGCGACGCAGGTGCTCACCGGGCATGGATGCTTCGGTGAGTACCTGTGTCGCATAGGGAAGGAGGCAGCACCGCAATGCCACCACTGCAACGAGGAGAGGGACACGGCGCAGCACACCCTCGAGGTGTGCCCCGCTTGGGACGAGCAGCGTCGTGTCCTGCGGGGGGAGATCGGGAATGATCTCTCCCTTCCGGCCGTGGTGGCGGACACGGTCGGAGACGAAGGGAAGTGGCGGGCATTCCTGGCTTTTTGTGGCCAGGTTATGTCCGCCAAGGAGGAGGCGGAGCGGATCCGTTGGGGTGAGGGAAACCCTCCCCCAGACGACCCTCCCCCTTGATAAGAAATACAGCCCATCCGGGCGGTACCGCTCCCGCGAAAACCTGGGAAGCGGCATGGCGCACGTCAGCGCGAGAGGAAGAGCGCCCCGAGGTCCACCCTCCGACGAGGATGGATCAGTCGGGGTGGGAGATCGACGTACCGGCGGGCACCGGACGTCGATAAACTCCTCCCATAAGTAAACGGGAGGAACGGCGGGGTGGGTGGTGTCCGCACCCCGCCGCAACGATATTTCTGCTCACAGAGCGATAGAGCCGCAAGGCTCGGAGCAGAGGGCCAGCCAGGCCCAGCGCAGGGGGCGCTCGGATGCTGTGTTAACCGTTCCCGAGCGTCCCCCCAAAAGGCGCATGGAAGGACACCCGTGGAGTTTTAGTGGGTAAAAATCCTACGCTCCCCCCGCTCTGTGCCACTCTGTGGAGCGGGGGGGTCTTCCCCCTCACAACACCAGAGGGGGCCGCTGGGCCACATACCGGGCTTCGGCTCAGGGAACCCAGCGGTCGAAGATTTCTCCACGTTAAAAAAAAAAAAAAAAAAAAATATTTTGTGGACATAGATATGTGGATAACACATAAATATCTAGTGGATATCTTTGATAGGTATTTTGTGGACATGGATATGTGGATAACACATGGATATCTAATGGATATCTTTGATAGATATTTTGTGGACATGGATATGTGGATAACATATGGTTATCTAATGGATATCTTTGATAAATATTTTGTGAACATGGATATGTGGATAACACATGGATATCTAATGGATATCTTTGATAGATATTTTGTGGACATGGATATGTGGATAACACATGGATATCTAATGGATATCTTTGATAGGTATTTTGTGGACATGGATATGTGGATAACACGTAGATATCTAATGGATATCTTTGATAGATATTTTGTGGACATGGATATGTGGATAACACATGGATATCTAATGGATATCTAATGGATATTTTTGATAGATATTTTGTAGACATGGATATGTGGATAACACGTGGATATCTAATGGATATCTCTGCTAGTTATTTGAGAGATATGGATATTTTGTACATCTATTAGATATCTATTAGATATTTATAGTAGACATGAACATCATATGGATATGTAGATATCCTTTGGTTGTCTATTAGATATTTTGTTCTGTGTGGGTTAGCATTCCACAATTTAGTGGATTACAACATGAATGGTTATCCTTCAAGGATATGTTCACATCGATTGTCGGATCAAATCCAAATGTGTCAGCAGTAGAGGAGCTGCAATATTTGAAATCAAGCTTAGTAGGTTCAGCATCACTTTTGCTTAAAAATACTAGTATCACCTCTGATAACTTTCAAATGGCATGGGAATCGTTGATAGCATTTTATGAAAATAAATGATTGCTTATCAACGATGCTTTACAATCCTAGTTCTCTTTTAAACGATTAACAAAAGATTCCGCCAGTGAGCTTGAACAGTTGTATTCTACGATCACTCAGATCTATAAAACGTTAAAGAATCTTGATCGTCCCGTAACACAGTGGGATGATATTCTAGTCTTTGTTGCTACGCAACGTTTAGATACAGAGTCGCTAAAGGCTTGGGAGAATACGTTAGGATCGTCAAAGAATCCTCCTACGTGGATTAAATTCAGTGAGTTCCTCTTCTCACGTGTACTTTCTCTTCAAGCATTCGAAAAATCCCGTCATGGGAAGGCTGCTACTCAAGTGCGACCACAACCTACCAAGGCTAAGGTCAATTATCAGGGAAAACCGAAAGAGCCAGCTGCGGTAGCTCATTCATCTTGTTGCTTATGTACAGCAAAGCACTTCATATCTTTTTGCCCTCAATACGCGAACAAAACAGTTCAACAAAAATTAGCCATTATTTCAAAGCATACCCGTGAGGAGTTGCCGGTCTCCCATCAGGCGCCTCCCCAGGTGGCGGATCGGGGAAAGCCCGCTAGAAATAGAGGGTACCGGGGAAATAAAATACCTGGGGTGGACCAAAACCGGCGGGCAAGTCCGAGGGCCCTGAGGAGGCAGCCCCTCTATCGGAATCGGGTGCGGCGGGCTAATAACCCCTCTATCTTAAAAAACACTATTACTGAAACCGACACAGAGATTAGCCGGACCCCACAGATGGAGACGACCTTTGGCATAAAATCCAGGACCAGATTTGGAACATGGAACATTAGGACAATGCTTGAAACTTCACGCCTGGCACAAGTCATTCACGAGATGGACAGATATAGGCTCCAGGTGCTCGGTCTATGCGAGACAAGATGGCCCGAGCAGGGTGAACACATCACCTCGGACGGGCACATGCTTCTCTTCTCCGGCAAACCAACAAATGAACCCCGTGCCTCAGGGGTGGGTATTCTACTTAACAGGAACACAAGGAGGGGACTTATAAACTGGAAACCGGTGACAGACAGAATAATCTGGGTCAGACTAAGGAGTAAAGCCAGGAACATAACCCTTATCCAATGTTACGCCCCTACTGAGGTCTCAGACGAAGAATCTAAAAATGTATTTTACGAACAGCTAACCGCAACCATAAAGGATCTTCGAAAGTCCGACATTGTAGTGCTCATGGGTGACTTTAACGCCAAAGTCGGCCAAAACAATAGCGGGCTGGAGCATGTCATGGGCGCCCACGCGCTAGGACAAATGAACAATAATGGTGAGCTCCTCACCAAATTCTGCTCGACCCAGGGTCTAATAATCGGGGGATCGATATTCCCACACTAGGGAAAGGATATTCACAAAGCAACGTGGATTTCCCCGGATAATCGGACGATGAATCAGATTGACCATATCATGATCAGGCTAAGTTTGGAGGGGTTCTCTCCTGGATGTAAGAGCAAGACGTGGTGCCGATGTAGCTAGTGATCACCACTTGGTTACCGGCACAATGCGCATAAAAATAGCAAAGTACAAAGCAAAAACAAATATACACAAGCGGAAACATTTCGCGACTGAAAAACTTAAGGATCCCAAATATAAAGATGCCTTCGTCAGTAAAGTACAGAATGTGATCTTGGAGGCAGACTTGCAGCATTGCGACGGCAGGAAGAGATGGGACGTAGTAAAACGCGCCATCCTTGACTCAGCGGAGAACGTCATCGGCTTCAAAGAACGAAATAAAGCCGTGTGGCTAACGCCGGAGACATGGAACCTGATTAACCGGAGAAGGGAACAGAAGCAACAAATACTCAATGCCAAAACATCAGGCGAGAAAGACAACGCTAGTAGGAGCTACATGCAGCTTAATAAACAAGTAAAACGTAGCGCCAGAAATGACAAAAGAAAATGGGTGGAGAGCCTAGCAGACAAGGCGCAGATCGCTGCCGAGTCGAATAAACCCCGGGAATTGTACACTATCACGCGAACACTAGCGAATAAGAACAGCATTCGCAACTATCCGGTAAGAAATCAAAACGGACAGCTTCTTACTACAGCTGCAGAGCAACTGAGTCGATGGAGTGAGCACTTTAAGGAACTACTGGAAATGCAGCCACAGAACAGCCCGACGAGACCTCCCCAATATAACGTCACAGACGAGAGGGCGCTCCCCGGTTTGAGCGAAGACCCTCCTACCCTTGCGGAAATAAAGCCATCCGCAGCTTGAAGAACAATAAAGCCGCTGGCGTCGACGGCATCCCGCCCGAGCTGCTCAAGGCCGATATAAATTTAACGGCCAACTTGTATCAGCCAATCATAAAGGACATGTGGGAGAACGAGGAACTGCCAGATGGCTGGGACACCGGATTAATAGTAAAACTTCCGAAGAAAGGTGACTTAAAGAACTGCGAGAACTGGCGTGGTATCACACTTCTGAACTGCTCGGCTAAAATACTAGCCCAAATCGTATACGCGCGCATGGCGGAGGCGATCAAACCATCCCTACGTCAGGAGCAAGCTGGCTTTCGACCCAACAGATCATGTATCGATCATGCCAACACAACACGAATCATAATAGAGCAAAGCGTAGAATGGAATACCAAACTATATCTGGTTTTCGTTGACTTCAAAAGAGCATTCGACAGTATTGATCACGAGGCCCTATGGAGAATACTAAAACTGAAGGGTGTGAATGAGAAGATGATTAAAATAATCAAACTATTGTACGTTAATGCCACCTGCAGGGTACTACACTATGGCTCACTGAGTGAAGATATTCGCTTAAAGACAGGAGTCAAACAAGGATGCGTGCTCTCGCCACTGCTTTTTAACATAGTGCTGGACTATGTTTTAACAGAAGCAGATTTATCCGCGGGTGGAATAACATGGGACCTCCAGAACAGACGCCGTCTGGGTGACTTGGACTATGCCGACGACATCGTGATATTGACTCATACCTTCACTGACATGAGAAACACACTGCAACGGCTGATAGACAAGGTACTGTCGGTTGGTCTGGCAATTAATGTTCACAAGACCAAGGAGATGCGTATTGGCACAAATAATAATTGGAACAAGCTCTATATACAAGGGGAGGAAATTGAGCAGGTAAAATCTTTCTGCTATCTTGGCTGTACGGTAACCACGGAAGGCGGTACAAAGGAAGATGTATCATGTAAAATCAGGAAGGCTCGACAGGCTTTCGCCTTGCTAAAGAATATCTGGTCATCAAACCATCTTAACAGGAACACCAAACTGCGTATCTTCAACTCCAATGTCATAGCAATACTGCTGTATGGATGCGAAACATGGCGTCTCACAAAAGGCATTGTCCACAAATTACAGGTCTTCATAAACAAATGCTTACGCAGAATTTGTAAGATCTTCTGGCCCAACACCATAAGCAATGACCGACTATGGGATCTATGCGGGCAGGTACCAATACAGCAAGAGATAAAGAAGCGTAAATGGACGTGGATCGGCCATACACTCAGAAAAGCGCCACACGACATAACCAGGGGAGCATTGGAGTGGAACTCGCAGGGTGTGCGAAAGCGCGGACGCCCAAAAACAACCTGGAGGCGCACCGTCATTAAAGAAGCCGAAACGCAAGGAAAAACCTGGAATGAAGTGAAAGCACTGGCGGCAAATCGGGTCCGTTGGCGAGGCTTTGTGAAGGCCCTATGCTCCTCATAGGAGCTACAGGAACACTAATATAATAATTTTAAAGCATAGGTTTTGCTACAATTGTTTAGGACGGCACAGAGTATCTGAATGTCAAATAACTAAACGATGCTTAAAATATTGTCGGAGGCATCACACTACCATTCATCAAAGTAAATCGTCTACCTCCATCGATAAATAAGCTGCTGGTGCGAAGGTTGAACCCTCCACAACTACATCACAACAGCCGGAGGCTAAGGTTTTACATTCCTCTCTAGATTAAGCTCCTCTGATATCTCAAGTGTTGTTAGCTACTGCTCAGGTTACAATTATTTCGAAAACTGAACTAGTCACTAAAGTTAGAGCTCTCATTGACCAGGGCTCTGAAGTCTCAATAATAACAAGGCGAATAGCTCAGCGACTTCGTCTTCAACAAAAACATTCATCACTATCTTTGATCAGCGTTGGCGCTCAAAGTTCTAACAAAACTAGAGGTATTACGTCCTTTACTCTAAAGCCACATTTCGATTCCAGTGTAGAGTATCTAGTCTCAGCTCACATTTTACCTAAGTTGACATCGTCAATCCCGTCCACTAAACTTGATTCATCGTCATAGTCTCATCTAGATAAATTAGAGTTAGCTGATCCTGGATTTACCAAACCAGGATCAATTGATCTCATTTTAGGAGCCGACATATATTGTATTATTATTAAAGAAGGGATAATAAGAGAAACCGTAACTGCGCCAATTGCTCAAAATACGACATTAGGATGGATCATATCGGGTCCGACTGGTTCGACAGGTAATGATGCAGATATTCATGGTTATCATGTTTAGAGTTCTAAAGGACGGTAATGTAACCGGGTAACTTTGGTAATTTACCGTAATTTACTGTAAATTACCCAATAAAATTACCGTGATTTACCGAAAAGTCGAAAACACATGATCAATGATTACAATTACAATTTATAATAAATATTGCCTGTTTTATTCAACTTGAATAGCGTTTATTTTGATTTTAAAAAGTACAGGAACGTTTTAAGGGAACATTGCAAATAAAGCTTATACTTATACTTATTTTTATTTGGTATTGCTTTTGTACTTAAAGCTTATTGTTAGTCATAAAAAAATTATTGCACTTTGCAAAACCTGCAAAACAAATAATTAGCCGTACCTTAACATTAAAAAATAAAATAGTTTCAGTTAGAAGTTAAAATAAAACAAACAAATTATACTTTATAGTCAAAACAAAACCAAACCAGACTTCAGTCTTTTCGTTGAGCATTTGGTAACTTTCATCACATTAATATAAATATAAATTAAGATGGCAGATCAGATCATGATCTTACTCATCATTTTCTAGATCGCTATCGCTTTCAGTTTCAACGTCACTCTCATTTTTGTTAGAATTAGAAGACAAAGGTAAATCATGAACTACAAAAGGATCGCGAGATTTTTTTCCAGACTGATGTTTGACGCTATAAAAAGTATTAATTGCAACCAACATTTCAACTTTATTTGGTAGGAGCTTATTTCTAGATCGGGTATAAATTCTACCAAATGTGCTCCACTAATTTCTCTCGCATCCGACCGACGTCGGTGGAAGATTGAGAAGCTGAACAGCAATTGGGCATAATGGCTGTTTGGTACATAATCCTTGCCACCAAGTAATTGGATCAATATTTTGTGCAGAGTAACACAGTTGTGGCCTAGACCACAACCCTGACTTAGTTCTGTATTCTGCCAGATTTGACAAAACAAGGCTGGTATCCAATTTCAGGTGCTCAGCCAACTGAATGATAATATCAATAGCCTCAGTAGCAGCGGCATCCGTTATTACCTGACCATAGTACCGTGGATCTAGTATATTTACAGCTTTGTGTACAGGTTTGCAGCAAAACTCTTCACGGCGTGTCACAAACATTCTAACTTGCTCTTGTTCATTTTCAGTCAGTGGAGCAGATGAGAAAGAGTTGTCCATCACCTTATTTATTTCAGAAAGTATTTGGGGCACATCTGACAAATATGCACTGTCTGATTCAATATATGTAATAGCCTCAGCAATAGGGATTAAAATTGCCAAAGCAGATCTAGCTTTAGCCCAAAAAGTTTCATCGAGTACAGTTTGACGCACAAACCCATCAATTTGGAGATCTTTGTCAATGACTGTGGCTTGCAAAGCAGCTTCATTAGTTAATATGCTCTTTAGGCTAATAACAATACCACCCCATCTAGTTTTACTTGGTAATTTTAAGGAAATACCCTTTCCTTTGCCATATTTCAAATCCTGGTTCTTTTTAAAAGTAATTAATATGTTTCCACTTTTAAAACTCTTAATAATTTTAGGAAAATCTCTATTATCTTTGTCGCTCGCAGATTATCTACGCTCGCTGATTAATTAAGACGCTTTCCTATTTTTAATGTGTGGGATTCGCTTAAGAAGATTTGACTCAGTTTACATTAAACTTTTTTTTATTTTTAACTCGTCAACATTTTAACATCTTCCACATTTCGAACATTTGTGGCAATTATGACAAACAATATTCTCTTTATTTTTATTTGCGTTTCTCCTCTTGTTCCCTCTACCTCGAGGCTTGGCTTGAGTACCGACACTCCTCACCGTTGTCTTCGTTTGGTACGACTCAGAGGTTTGCGTGGCTGCGTCTCTACTGCCCGGTATTCTCTTTTGCCTGGCTTGGGAGAGGGAGGAAGCGGAGAGACAGGACGGGGTACCTCGAACTCCTTCAAGATATCTGTAACCTTCGGGATTGGTGTTGAAGTTGCTGGAAGGAACGGTTTGGTTAGGTTCGGGGATATTATTGATGTCGGTAAAGGCGGGCGACTGGCGCCGAGAATTGGTGAGAGTTCACCTAGACGTCTAGCGTCTATTAATGACTCTTTGTTGGTTGCTAGGTTACCTTCGTTTACTGGCGACTGAGCGCCGGTGTCAGGAGGACTCTCCAGGGAAGGTAGCGACCTGGCTTTCGAGCGACGAGCGCTGGTTTCCTGGCGGCTGGCGCCGGGGAGCGGATCTATGAGAATCACTTTTCTCGGTGGATCCGGAAATAGATCTGGTGTCGAGCGCTTTGCACTAGGAGGCGGCTGAGCGCCGTTTGCTAGGCAATCGCTAAGGACGACCTTCTTTCTTGCTGCGTAATGCTGCAAGGGCAGCGGCTTTGTTCTCTGGCGTACCGTTGAACGAGCCACGACCTCTTCTCCGGCGAGCCGGGAAGGGTTTCGGGTGTCCTTCGAGAGCGGCGTGATGAGGCTGGGATGTCCGCCCTGGCCGGCTGCTCGAAATACTCCGAGTCTTCCTCGCGACGGGCTCTCCTTATATACCCGTGAAAATCGGCGGCGAGTATTGACAACAGAGTTGCTAGGAAACCTGCGTTTCCTGAATCTTGCAATCTGTCAACTTGCGACTTGAAACTCTCGCTTTTTCGGCAACTTGAAACTCTCCGCGTTTAACGACATGAAACTGCCCCGCGCGCATCGTAAATTCTAACCGCGCTTTCTATCGCGAGAACCACGTGCCGTCGGAGCGGAGGTTACCCTGGAGGCTGGTGGCTGACGGAGGTTACCACAATAATATTTTTTACGTTCAAGTAGATATCATTCATGCTTTTTAAGTTCATTATATCAGACAATAATAAGTTTATTGAATGTGCAGCAGAACCAATAGTAATAATATGGGGAAATTTCTGCTTTATTATTTTCCATGCAGCTTTCATATTACTTGCATTGTCAGTCACTAATAGTATAACCTTATCTTTTCCTACTTCCATTTATGATTTTTTCATTTAAGATTTTCTGCAAAATTTGCAGCGAGCAGATTTCTTGCCATCAGTATCAGTGACATGGAAATAGCTCCACACAGTTGATGCTGTGCGACCAATCTTTAAACCTGGAATAGAAACTTAATGACAGGTTCACTTATGACTGACACACGATGTGAGACAGAAAATAGCCCTATTTAATGTACAAGATTTGAGGTTATGTTTTTATCCTTAGTCCTTACAGTTTTATACGGCTTGAGATGGTTTTGCGTTTCGACGTGCAACGCTAGCAAACAGATTGATTATTAAAAATGGATTATTATGCAAAATATTGTACTTAAAATCCTTACCTAATTATGTTTATATGTGAAATTGTGACGTCACTGGTGGAGTAGCTATCTCACATGAACTTTGAACGTCTCTATCTTATACATGGTGTTTGTTCGTGCTGTCGTGCAGCTCGTGCGGTAAATCGGTAACTTGTACTGCTTGCACTCTTCGCACTTTTTGCACTTAAAACGAGAAACGAGACGGACATTTGTTGTTTCAGTTGTTTGACAGTTTGAGTCAATGTAAGCAATGTATTATTACGTAATTTTCGCTCAAGTTCACAAATATTGTGTAAAATAATGTTCAATAAGTCATCATAATCGACAAACCTAAAAATATAAATTAATTACCAAAATTACCGAAAATTACGGTAAATTACCGTAATTTACCGTAAAATTACGCTCGATTTTAAATTACAGTAATTTTATAACTCTAATCATGTTAAGGTCGATGAAAGCCTTCATGATTTACTACGACGATTCTGGGAAACGGAGGACGTTTCAATTTCGAAACCTATTAAATTGTCCGCAGACGAGCAAGAATGCAAAGATTATTTTAAAGCCACGAGCATACACGAGATCCAAGTGGAAGATATATGGTCAGGCTACCGTTTAAAGATTCAGCAGAAAAACTTGGAAATTCAAAATTAACAGCTACGCGAGTACTTACAAGTTTATTTAACAAAGTTTCAGGCAACCCTGCCTGTGCTAAATCGTACAAAGACTTCATTCATGAATATGAGGCTTTGCATCACATAGAACGAGTTGTACATCCCACGAAGTAAAAGAGAAAGAGGTCGAACTCCGTGAAACAAAAGTGGTCCCGATTCGTGGCACCTAATTGAGAGGGAGTCCGCTGAAAGGAATGGATTCTTCTCGATGGGCGCCATTTTCAACCTATAGTGCATGCAACATATACTGTAGGATTTTCAGCACTCGTGAACGCACCCCAACCTTACCCGGCCAGCCCGGAAGTAGGAAGAAGGGGAGGATGGTGTTCTGGAATGTAGCAGGGCTAGAAAATAAGGATAAGGAGTTTTGGGAAGGGCTGAGGAAAGAGGATGTGATAGTTCTGATAGAGACGTGGATAGGAGAGAAGGGGTGGGAGAGAATTAGGGGAAGATTGCCAAAAGGGTACGAATGGGGAGTGCAATGGGCGAAGAGGAAGAATAAAAAATAGAGGGCGATAGGAGGGATGATAATGGGATTGAGAAAAGAGATAAAAGAGAAAGGAACGGGAATAGAGATAGAGAGGGAGGGGTTGATAGCGGGAAAGGCTAGGATAGGTGGTGAGAGTTGAAATATTGTAGGGGTATATGCAAAGAAAGAGGGAATGGAGGAAACACTACAGGAGTTGGGACATATAATGGAAAGAAAAGAGGAAGGGAGGTACACGATAATTGGGGGAGACTTCAATGCGAGGACGGGGCGGGAAGGTGGTAACATTGAGGAAAATGAGGGGGGAGGTCAGCTGGGAGGGGGAAGGAATTCGAAGGATAAAAAGACTGACAGAGAGGGGAGGATGCTGATAAATAGTATAGAGGAGAGAGGTTGGGAAATATTCAATGGGAATATAAGAGGAGACGAGGAGGGGGAATTCACCTTCACAGGAGGAAGAGGAAATACGGTGATTGACTACGTAATAGGAGAAGGAGAAGTAAAAGAGAAGATAGAGAGCATGATGGTGGGGGATAGGGTGGATTCGGATCATCATCCTTTGGAAATAGTGCTGAAAAGGGGGGGGGCGAGAAGGAAGGCACAGGAAGAGAGTGGAAGAAGAGAAGAAGGGGGTTATGGAGCGAGGAAGGAATAAAGGTGTTTATAGAAAAAATAGGGGAAGTTGAAGAAGGGGTGAAAGAGCTGAACATGGAATGGGGAGAAATGGAAACCAGAATACAAAATGCGATAAAGGGGGTAGAGGAGGAGTTGGAGAGAAACAAGGAAAAGGTGGGATGGTGGGACAAGGAGTTTCGAGAGGCAAAAAAAGAGGTAAGAAGAAAATTAAGGGAGTGGAGGAAGGTAAGAGGAGAGGGCAACGTGTACAAAGATAAAAGGTAGGAGTTTAAGGAGCTATGCAAGAGGAAGAAAGAAGAAGAGAATCTAAAGTGGGAGAGGAAAGCGGAGGGGGCAAGGAGGGAGGCGGAGGTATGGGAGATAGTAAATAGAGAGAGAAGAAAAAGGAGGGGAATCGAGGAAGGGATAGAGGAGGAAGAATGGAAAGAGCATTTTATGAAGCTATTGGTTGGAGTGGAGAGGAAGGTGAGGATGGGGATGGAAGGCGGGAGAGAGGATAAGGAAGGAGAGGAGGAGGAAGGGATTAGTCTGGAGGAAATGAGAAGAGCGATAAGGAAGCTAAAGGACGGAAAAACGATGGGAAGGGATGGGATACCAAGCGAGGTTTGGAAGCGAGGGGGGGAGGAGGTGGAAATTTGGGCGTGGAATTTCATCAACAGGATATGGAGAGGAGGAGGTTGGCCGGAAAACTGGATAGAAGGCATAATCGCACCGATTGTAAAGAAAGGGGAAGGAAAAAGGGCAGAGGAGTATAGAGGGGTGACGATAATGTCGTCGCTGTATAAAGTGTACACGGCCATCCTGGCGGAGAGACTGAGAGAGGAGATAGAAGGAAAGAGAATAATTCCGCAAAACCAGACAGAGTTTAGGAAAGGAATGGGAACTATAGATAATATATATGTGTTGAACTACTTGGTGAACAGAAGGCTAGAGAAGAAGGGGGGAAAATTGATAGCATGCTTTGTGGATCTCAAGGCAGCCTTTGACTCGGTAGATAGAGGAATACTAATAAAAGTAATGAGAGAAAGGGGAATAAGAGAGGGGCTGGTGAGAAGGACGGAGGAGATACTAAGGGAGACGAGAAGCAGGGTAAGGGTAGGAGACAAAATGGGGGAAGAATTCTGGACAGTGAGGGGAGTAAGGCAGGGATGCCCGCTGAGCCCGCTGCTGTTCAATGTGATGCTAGCGGATATGGAGGAGGAAATGGGCAGTTAAATGGGGAGGGGTTTTGTTAGGAGGTAAGAGGGTGTATACGCTGGCATACGCAGATAACGTAGTGCTAATTGCGGAGGAGGAGGATCATATGAGGAGCATGTTAGAAAGATTAGAAGGGTACCTAGGTAAGAAGAGATTGGAGCTGAACGTAGAGAAAACAAAAATAATGAGGTTTAAGAAAGGAGGAGGAAGGGATAGTAAGAGAAGATGGAGTTGGGAAGGGAAGGAATTAGGAGAGGTGAGGAAGTTTCGGTATTTAGGTTACGTGTTTCAAAGGAACGGAGGACAAGAAGCGCAGGTAAGGGAAAGGATCAAGAAGGCAGCGGCGGTGATGGGGAAGGTTTGGGGGATAGGGAAGAGAAGATTCGGGAAAGACTGGGGAAAAAGATTGTGGCTGTTCGATAGACTGGTGTGGACGGTGATGGGATACGGAGCCGAAATATGGGGATGGAGAGAGAGGGTAGGAATGGAAAGTCTGGAAGAAAGGTATATCAGATGGGTCTCAGGAGTGGACGGGAGAACGCCGTGGTACCTGGTGAGAGAAGAACTGCAGAGAAAGAAGTTAAGAGGGAGGGCGGGGTTGAGTGCATGGAGATTTGAGAAAAAGTTGGAGGAGGGTAAGGGAAGCGAGCTGGCGAGGGCATGCTGGGAAGAAGTGAAAGGAAGGGAGAAGGAAGGGAAAGCAGGCTCGAACTGGGAGAGAGAAAGGGGAAGCTTCTTTGCGGACAGAGGAGTGGAGTTAAAAGAACTAGAAAGGCTGAGAGAAGAGGGTGACGAATGGTTTTATAAGATGGCCGAAGGAGATAAGGAGACACAAAGGAAGGAAAGAAGGGAGAAAATCGAGAAATCGGAATATAACAAATGGTACAAGGTGATAAAAGGAGAGGGTATTCCGAGATATCTTAAGAAAGGTTGGGGAGAGAGTAGATGGAGGAGGATAGCGAGGTTTAGATTAGGGAATGAGATAAGAGAGAGTAGGTACTGGGAGGGGGAAGAGAAGAAGAAATGTAGGCGGTGCGAATATAGGGAGGAAACGTGGGAGCACGTATGGGAAGAATGTAGAAAATGGAAATCAGGAAATGGGAGCTGGCAGGAAGCGGTGGGTTGGGTGCTGGATGAGGAGGGGGGAGGAGAGGAGTGGATGATGGAAATAGAGGAGGAGAGACTAGAAAGGGAAAGAGAACCGGAGGAGCAGGAAGAAGGAGAAAGGGTAGAGAGAAAAGGAGATAGGGGAGGCGGGTGATGGAGGGGGAGGGTGATGGAGGGGGAGGGAAGGGGAATGAGAGATTGGAGAGGAAAATAAGAGAATGTGCATGTTTCAGATTTATTAGGATGGAGAGCGTCGGGAGGATTATAGCAGAGGAGGTGGAGAGGATGGTGGAGGAAAAGGTAAAGAAGATGCTGAAGGAGAGGAAGGAGGAGGATAAAAGGAAGGAGGAAAGGCTAGAGAAACTGGTGGAGGAAGTAGGGAGGTTGAAGAGGAAGATTGAAAGAATGGAGCAAAGCGGAGGCAAAAGGAAGAGAGAGGATAGCGAGGAGAGAGGAACAGGGAAAAAGAAATGGTGGGAGGGGGAGGGCAAAGGAGATGAGGAGGAGATGAGAAAGAGGAGTGTTATAATAAGGATCGAGAAAGGGAGATGGGAAGGAAAGGGGTCAAATTAGGGGAAGGTAAAAGAGCTCCTAACGGAGGGTCTGAAGGTGAAGGCGGAGGTCAAAGAGGTTAGAGTTGTGGGGCAGAGGGGGGATTGGCTGACAATACTGGTGAGGCTGAGGAATGAGGAGGAGAAATGGAGAGTACTGGAGGCAAGGAGGAAGGCGGGGAATAGGGTGAGTATTAAAATAGATGAGGATAAGTCGGTGGAGAGAAGGGATAGAGAGAGAGAGGAGAAAGAAGGGAGACTAGAAAGGAGAATGGAGGAAAGCAGGAGTACAGGGAGATCAGAGGAGGAGGAGATAGCGAGAGGAATAGAGGAGAAACTCCTCATGGACTCGGACGAGGACGGGGAGAGCAAAAAAGCGAGGTAGGACGAAAAGCGAGAAGCCGAGACAGGAAGGAGGGAGGCTGAGGGACGCAGTCGTGGAGGTAGAGGAGGGGCGAAGAGGGATACGGGGAGGGAGGGAAAAAGAAAATTGTGAGGTCGCATATGGCCAGGGCACGAAGGGGAAAGTTATAGTGTAAAAGGTTTGGGTACGTTCCTTACAAAAACGCCTTGTAAGCCCTACGGGGAGACACAATATACAAATACATACATAAGTCAAAGCAAAAGATTAATAATACCAAAATTCGTTGCTACTTTTTTGCTATTTTTTGCTTTCAAAAGGAATTTTTTTTCTTCAGCTTTTAAAAAGATACCAAGAACAAAATGCGGCGCTCAAGAGTAAAGCACATTGAAAGAAATTAGTTTCTCGCATTATTATAGAATCAGAATGTTCCTTAAATTATTTGTTCTTAAAATATGCAGTTCTCAAACTTTTTGCTTGCAAACTATAACTTTAAAATATTTATATTTTACTCATTACATAAGTTTGTTTATTCAAAATATTTACTTTAATTTTTTTTATCTCTATTGGTTAAAGGAATTAAACGTCTATTAAGCTGGCACAGCCACTTTAGCATAATAGAACAAAACACATAGAGAAATTTAGTGCTTTTTTGTTGCTCTATTCGGGATTTTGTTGCTGCAGCCATTTCGGAAAAAACAGTGGCTGTGCTAGCTTAAGTTTAAGTTAGCACAGCCACATGAAAAAAAAAACAAATTAAAAAATAAGGTCACATTTATTTAGTGCTATTTTTTTCTCTATTCCCACATCCGTTGCACCACCCCTACCATGAGAAAACTACCCCTAATTAATCCCATCTAGCAAAACACTAAAAATTCCAATTTCAAGAAATATCCTGACGGATTATATTATTTTGATTTTGTTGCATCGTATTTTCATTGATTCGCATTTTGTTGCTCCACCTCTATTATCAGAAAACTACCCCCCGATACTCCTATCTAACACAACACCTTACAGCTCGAATTTTTAGAACATTCTCGACGGATTATATTATTCTGATTTTGTTGCTTCACATTTTCATCGATCCCGATTTTGTTGCTCCACCCTTATCATCAGAAAACTACCCCCCGATACTCCTATCTAGGAGAACACCTTACAGCTCGTTTTTTTAAAACATTCTCGACGGATTGTATTATTCTGATTTTATTACTTCACATTTTCATCGATCACGATTTTGTTGCGTCACCCTTATCATCAGGAAACTACTCCCCGATACTCCTATCTAGCACAACACTTTACTGCTCGAATTTTTAGGACATTCTCGACGGATTGTATTATGCTGATTTTGTTGCTTCACATTTTCATTGATTCGGATTTTGTTGCTCCACTCCTATTATCAGAAAACTATCCCTAATTAATCTCATGTAGCACAACACCGTAAAAATTCAAATTTCAAGAAATATCTCGACGGATTATATTCTTTTGAATTTGTTGCTTTTCCTTTTTATCAATCCCGATTTTGTTGCTCTACCCCTCTCATCAGAAAACTACCCCCGATACTTCTATCTAGCACAACACCATACAACTCGAATTTTTAGGACATTCTCGACGGATTATATTATTCTGATTTTGTTGCTTCACATTTTCATCAATCCCAATTTCTTTGCTCCACCCATATTACCAGAAAACTACCCCCCGATACTCCTATCTAGCACAACACCTTATAGCTCGAATTTTTAGGACATTCTCGATGGATTATATTATTTTGATTTTGTTGATTCACATTTTCATTCATTCGGATTTTGTTGCTCCACTCCTATTATCAGAAAAATTCCCCTAATTAAGGGGTTATACCACTGTAGAGCACGAAAAAAAAGGCATATTTCGGGAATTTTTTTTGGCGCAATAAAGAGATCAATCGAAATTCTGTAAAATGGGCTTTATAATTCTAGTAATGAAGTACACAAAATATTCTTTTTAACTTTGTTCATGACAAAATGGCGGCTGCGCAGCATTTCTCCGTCGGTGCCTCTTTTTTTTTTAGGGTCCACGGCCGGAAACCTAGCTCCCGCAATTTTTGACCTGGAACAAAAAACCAAAGTGTTTTCGATTCTATAGAATAACAGCAAGAGACGTACGTAGGATTTTTTCGATATATTGATTTTTCGCGAAATGGTGCACTTTTGAAAAAAAAGTTTAAAATTTCATAAAAGAATTCGTCACAAAATTGTTTATTAAAAAAAATATGCAATATAAAAAAAATCCTACGTACGTCGCTGGAGAAAGCAATTTTGAATATACTGTTAAATTTTCAGATCGATCGGTGAAGATTTGTTCGAGTTATGTTTCCGGCCAGTTCAAGAAAAGTGGTTCCGAGAAAAACGCGTTTTAAGTTTTATGAGAAAATCATAGAAATTTTTTATATACCTTCAATCTGCAATGCCTGCCCCGTATAATTGGCCTTCCAAATTGGCATTCTCCTGTTCTTCTTCTTCTTTTCTGGTTGCTTTTGCGGACTGCCTAGCCGATTTTGCTGCAGCAGGTGACTTCGGTCACCTAGCGCGCAGCAGGTGACTTCGGTCGGGATCAAAATACAGGCACTTAAAAAATTCTCCCCCTTATAGATAATGTTGTATCTTATTTTTAAGACCCTTAGGCACCTTTTAAGCAAAAAAAAATTTTTTCCATTTTTTGAAAATTCTACAGTGGTGTAACCCCTTAATCCCATCTAGCACAACACCGTAAAAATTACAATTTTAAGAAATATCTCAACGGATTATATTATTCTGATTTTGTTGCTTCGCGTTTTTATCAATCCCGATTTTGTTTCTCCGCTCCTAACTATCGAATACCACCCATAGGTACTCCATTTCAGCACAACACTTCAGATTTGCAAATTGTACGAAAATCTCGATAGATAAAAATGTGAAGCAACAATATCAGAATAATGTAATCCGTCGAGAATGTCCTAAAAATTCGAGCTGTAAGATGTTGTGATAGATAGGAGTATCAGGGGGTAGTTTTCTGATGATAAGGGTAGAGCAACAAAATCGGGATTGATAAAAATGTAAAGCAACAAAATCAAAATAATATAATCCGTCGAGAATGTTCTAAAAATTCGAGCTGTAAGATGTTGTGCTAGATAGGAGTACGGGGGGGTAGTTTTCTGATAATAGAGGTGGAGCAACAAAATTCGAATCAATGAAAATACGATGCAACAAAATCAAAATAATATAATCCGTCAAGATATTTCTTGAAATTGGAATTTTTACAGTGTTGTGCTAGATGGGATTAATTAGGGGTAGTTTTTTCATGGTAGGGGTGGTGCAACGGATGTGGGAATGGAGCAACAAAATAGCACTAAATAAATGTGACCTTGTTTTTTAATTTATGTTTTTTTTATATGGCTGTGCTAACTTAAACTTAAGCTGGCACAGCCACTATTTTTTCCGAAATGGCTGCAGCAACAAAATCCCGACTAGAGCAACAAAATAGCAACAAAAAAGCACTAAATTTCTTTATGTGTTTTGTTCGATTATGCTAAAGTGGCTGTGCCAGCTTAATAGACGTTTAATTCCTTTAACCAATATCTAGAGGTAAAAAGAATTAAAGTAAATATTTTGAATAAACAAACTTATGTAATGAGTAAAATATAAATATTTTAAAGTTATAGTTTGCAAGCAAAAAGTTTGAGAGCTGCATATTTTGAGAACAAATAATTTAAGAAACATTCTGATTCTATAATAATGCGAGAAATTAATTTCTTTTAATGCGCTTTACTCTTAAGCGCCGCATTTTGTTCTTGGTACCTTTTTAAAAGCTGGAGCAAAAAAATTCCTTTTGAAAGCAAAAAATAGCAAAAAAGTAGCAACAAATTTTGGTATTATTAATCTTTTGCTTTGACTTATGTATATGCTATATTTTACAATGGCTAGATAGCTTAATCTAAGCTACCTAGCCCTTTGCAACTTTTTAATAGTTGGAGCAAAACAATTACTTTTGAAAGCAAGAAATAGCAAAGAATTAGCAAATTAATTCTATATTTAATTTATTGTTCTTTAATGCGCTTTACTCTTGAGCGCCGCATTTTGTTCTTACTATCTTCTCAAAAGTTGCAGCAAAAAAATTTCTTTTGAAAGCAAGAAAGTAGCAAAAAATTTTGGTATTATTGAACTTTTGCTTTGACTTATGTATATGCTATTTTTTACAATGGCTAGATAGCTTAATCTTAAGCTATCTAGCCTTTCGTATCTTTTTAATAGTTGGAGCAAAAAAATTACTTTTAGAAGCAAGAAATGGGAAAAAATTAGCAAATTAATTTCAGATATAATTTATTGTGTTCTGATAATTTGACTTAGATAGCTTAATATACCTATCTTCATGTACTTGTGCATTGCGAATCTGATATGATTTATTTTCTATGAAATTTACCTGTCATTTTATCATATTTTACTTAAGTGAATTCTATGCATTTTATATTCATACATGTGAATACTTTGACTTTATGCTGCATCCATGCGCAACCACTGTTTTACTTGCACTCTTTTACTCTGTAAATTATAATCTATAAATCTGTGAAATCTTTTTTTTGTGCATAGCTCCCTCATCCCTATTTCAGAGATCAGGTATGTTACGCAGCGCCTGTACAGTTTGTATTATATATACCTGTGCTAACATCATACTCTATGGATTTATTAATGTCCATTTCATCCATCAAAACTACACAATCACTTTGATGCGTAGATGAATGAGTTTTCTTTTTTTTTGCCATTAATGAAAGAACGTCCTTTAACAGACCAGGAGAGAAATCAAGTTTACTGATGTGTCTGCATAAAGTAGAATAAGATGGTAAAGGTAACTGGAGATCTTTTTTCAAATATAAATATGCCTTCCATCCAACTGTAAACAGAAAGTATCAAAATTAGTGTTAATCCCATACAGAAACTAACATTATTTTATTTAAAAATTTAGGGAATTACTAGCATATCTTATTTGTATTGCAAGTTTCAAGCATTCAGGAGACCATTTTGGTTGATGTGGATTAGATAATCCTGCAGCAAATATCTTGAGAAATGGAATCTTTTCCAATTTTTCAGATAAAGTAGAACATTTTTTCTTATAAGATTTCATTTTTGTTGTCATTTTTAGTCGTAATAATTTTTCATTTTCATATTTTGACTTTAGCATATTAGCTTTTCTATGCTCTTTTTCTAATTGCAGTTGCAAGTATTTTATTTCATTAGCTTGTCGGATAGTACCTTGTTCATTAGAAATATATTTTGTTTGTAACATAAGTGTTTCACTGTCACCATCAGTTTGAATGCTTGTATCTGTGACCATTTTTGCTGATGAAAAATGTTCATTTAGTGAATTTCTATCGATAACGTTCTCATTATTCCTAATATTACTATTGAAATTAGTTAAAATCACCGGATTAAAGTCTTGAACATAATCATTTTCGAATAGGTTTTCGTGAGGAGTTTGTTGCTCTGTAAATAATAAATGTAATTAAAAAGTAATAATTATTAATATCCACAGATATTGAATAAAAAGATAATATGATTCTACAATTCTTACCAACTGCTAACTGGTTATTGAATGTAATTGTTGAGTTTTGATCATTAAAAATAGTTGGAACAGCGTTCGGTTTTAATTTTCGCCATTTATCCTCTCGGTGGTTTTCAAATTGGGAGTCATCAAAGTGACGCTACACAAAATTAAAAGTGATAATTAATACTTGCTCGAAATCTAAATTATTATAATATTTTTAATTGACATAATTCATTTACATACCTCACATAACCTCGAAGTCGGTGCTATACTTTTGCCGCATTTTTCGAGCCATACTTGTTTTCGTTGCTTGTCCTTGGGAAACGCAAACATACGAAACCCATTTTCACTGCGGTTTTTGCAATGTTTTGCACAGCAGCCTACCATTGCAGCTTTTCGTCTACACGTCTCGCTGCTCACTGATACGGCTAGCGGTCTTCATAAATAGCAATAAATCAATGCGTTTAATCACATTCGATAAACTATCTGATAATGTAAGGCACGCAAGGTCCCCATGCAGCGGCAAAAACCCTCAAAAAATATATTTTTCCAACGAGACACTACGAGACACGTCCGTACAGTGCCGTACACCATCAACGCGAATGGCGAACTACGCACACAGTAACAACTATTATACGACCATGGTGTAATAAGAAAGGTGAACCATTGCGCATAATGGCGGAGGTCTGAGATCTTGACCAATCAGAGCTTGAGCAATTATGCAGCGCGCTGTTTAAAAGTATCAAAAATGAAATAAGATTGTGTTTAACGCAATTTGGATAAAAATATGTTTTATTTAATATCAATATTATAAAAGCGGCATAAAACTATACAGAATATTTGTTGCATATATGTTTGAGTTTTCTTTTTTCTTTTCTGGTACAGTTTTGTTGTTGTATTTCTTTGTTAATCTGACGCAGGCGTATGTACGAACGGGTTCGTACTAGGCACGCGATTACACAAGCGGGAAAAGAAACTTTTGCACACGTTATGCTTGTTAACTTATCAAATATACCACTTTCTTTACTAAATAAGCGCCCATGAAATTTTATAAATACTTTGTTCATAATACTGGCCGCTGTCTGCAAATCTTTGGAGAGATACATACAGTTTCCTCTAGATATGCAAGACAGCCAGTTATCTGTCAGGGGAAAGATTTTCGTAGGAACTCCTAACTCCGGGTATTTATGCCGAAACTTGTGTGCAATATAACCAGCTATATAAATCAACGCTTCAGTTTCAATTGCTAGACTTGCTATTGAAGTTTCAAATTCCTGAAACAACCTAAACTCATCAATATTATAGTTGGAGTAGTATAATAAACTATCTGGGTTCCTGAAAAGGTCATATAAAAAAAAAGAAAAAAAAGTATTTGTTATTCTTTTTGTATATTCTCACTTATTTACAACAAACTTTCTTTCTACATGTACATTGCAAACATCTTACCAATTTCACTTAATTACGTGGTATAATAATAATTATTATAATAATTTATTATGTATTTGTGTCGTATTTGTAATGTGTTTGTGCGTAACTAATTAATATTTGTAGAATGTATTATTGTATATTCTTATGTTGTATATTGTACATTTGTATTTTTGTGCATTTTCAGCACATCGTGCACACTTAAACCAAACAACAGTACAGAACGTGACAGTGAAACTCAGCAGCCATATTGAATTTCGCATAATCGCTCAAAGCGTAATTGGCTGACTGTCCCCCACTACTTTTAGTCCACTGCGCATCCATCGGAATGGTTCACCTTTCTTATTACACCATGTATACGACGTGCACTAATACATAGTCACTAGATCAAAAATGGCGGCCGTGCGAAGAGCTTATGTAGCGACGCTACCGACGCGTCCATTTACCGACCTTGGTATATACCTACACACACACGCTCGCATGTTACTAACTACTATAATAAGTGTCTAATCTCTGTCTGTCTGTTCGTGAACTACTCATTCATTAATGGACCGATTTTCTTGCACTAAATGTCAAAATATTTCTAATTTTTCGCGGATAGCTACCATGGGGTTCAATTTTTTGTTTTACCGATTTTCTTGAAAACGGTGCCAAAATTTCGCTAATTTTTCGTGGATTGCGACGATAGGTTTAATTTTTTTTTTAAGAGAAAGCTTTCTTTTCGTAAAAAAATTTCATTTAACGGATTTTCTTTAAACCGATGCCAAAATTTTTCTAATTTTTCGGAAATTGCGAGGATGTTAATACTCGAACGGTAGTGGGGGGACAATACGCGTCGCGGTCGCCTCAGAAATTGACCCGAAATGTGCATCTCCTTGCGAGCACTGCATTAATGCCGATTCTCTTGGATCGATCGGTAACGTTCGATTTAATGTGATTTTAATATAATTTAGTAAATTAAAAATATTAAAAAATATAGAATGTACAAACACGACGGAAGATAATCGCATATCCGGATCTTTCTTTCTTAATCTCTGTCTGTCTGTCCGTTCGCGAAATACTCATTTATTAATGGACCAATTTTTTTGCAAGTGCCATAATTTTTCTAATTTTTCAGAGATGGCTACCACAAGGTTTGATTTTTTGTTTTACCGATTTTCTTGAAACCGGAGCCAAATTTTTTTTTAATTTTTCGGGGATGGCGACAATGGGTTTATTTTTTTAAAACCAATTTTTTTGAAACCGGTGACAAAATTTTTCTAATTTTTTGGGGATGGCGACGATAAGTTTAAATTTTTTTAAACTGATTTTCTTGAAATTGGTGCTAAAATTTTTCTAATTTTTTGAGGATGGCGACGCGACGATGGGTTTAATTTTCTTTTAAGAGGCTTTATTTTCGTAAATTTTTTTTAGTTTCTTATGCTAATGTGTTCAGAAAGATCGAAAACATCGAAAAATCACATTTTTTAAAAATGGCCGCATATGTGTATATGTATTCCACCCGCTGAGGATGATCCAAATGAAGGACCAAAACGTTCGATTTAATATAATTTAATAGATAAAAAGCAATGTGCAAGTTTGTACTTGCACACTTAAAAACTATGAGTTCTTGGCAATTTTAACCAACGTTTTCTTTTAAGTAAGATTTTTGAAAATTTTAATTATGGTTTTATAAATATATTGGCAATTTTTTTCTAATTCTGTTATATTCTTAGGTCTTTTCTATTCCTATTTAATATATAATTCTTTAAGATTTGATTGATTAATTCTTGAGATGCAAACGTTTAAAATTTTGGGGAATCCGTACATAGAAAGCAATGTGCAAATTTCTATTTTTACACTTTTTTTATATTGGCAATTTTTCAAAATTTTTAATTATTGTTTAATTTTTTCAAATTTTATTGTATTCTTAGGTCTTTTCTACCCCTATTTCATGTATATTTTCTTTAAAATTTGATTGATCAGTTCTCGTGTTACACACATTTGAAATTTCGGAGAATTTGTATATATGTTATGGTCAAAGCCCGAAACGCGGGCATTCCTAGGATTGGCTGGTCAATTCTGGGGAACGACCAAGCGTCTTGGTCAAAAACCGAAATAAGTTTTGCGTTTCGGCTTTTGACTAGTCAATCCTAGGAATAACTAATACAGCTGGTCAAAGTTAGAAACTAAGAAAAATCACTTCGGACTTTGACTAGTCAATCCTAGGAACAACTAATACGGCTGGTCAAAGTTAGAAACTAAGAAAAATCACTTCGGACTTTGACTAGCCAATCCTAGGTGTGGCTTAATTCAGACTGTGTGACTGTTAAGAAATAAAATCAAGATTTTTTTACTAAATTAAGTTCTTATTGTTAACATAATGTAGCTTTTTATTTACTTTACTCTTGTACATAGTTTTTATCTCCTTAAGTTTAAAAATTTAGCTTTGGTAAAATATTATATAAATGTTACGCCCAAACACCGAAATCGCTCAGTGAGCGAAAAAATTATCCATAACGCGTTGTGGACTGATCATCCAAATACCGAAATGAGATATTTTCCCGGTGTGTGGACGTTTTTATTATCCACAACGCGATATGTGCATTTGAGAAACGTCCACAACGCGTTCTGCATAACTTGATGTGCTCACAAAGCGAATTTACTTGAGAATTTATAGGAATAATTTAAAATTAGAAATTATTTAATGCATATCGCTTGATTTTCGATGATGAATATGTCGCAGCCACATGGTGCACACACACACACACACACACGCGGGGAAGGTGCAAGGGGGGCCTTTGGCCCCCCCTCCCGCACCCCCTCCGCCGGTAGGCAGGGTGGACCTCGCTTTACAACTTAGCATAGGTTAGTGACGCGCTTTACAAGTATGCGCTTTGTAAGTTAAAGCACATACAAAGCACATACTTGTAAAGCGCGCCATTAACCTATAGGTTAGTGACGCGCTTTATAAGTATGCGCTTTGTAAGTTGAAGCACATACAAAGCACATACTTGTAAAGCGCGTCACTAACCTATGCTAATTAAGTTGTAAAGCGAGGTCTACCCTGTTTACCGGCGGAAGAGGTGCGGAAGGGGAGGCCGAAGGCCCCCCTTGCACCCCCCCCCCCCCCCCCCCCGCGTGTGTGTGTGTGTGTGTACACCATGTGGCTGCGACATATTCATCATCGAAAATTAAGTGATATGCATTAAATAATTTCTAATTTTAAATTATTTCTATAAATTCTCAAGTAAATTCGCTTGTGAGCATATCAAGTTATCCAGAACGCGTATACGTAACGTAAACTATAGATTTTCAGTACTGGCATATCTTCAGATGGGAAGGCATTAATGACCGCGACGTACATACCTAACTAAAACTTAATACAAGTACTTTCTAAGATGTTATGTTTATATAATATTTTACCAAAGCTACATTTTTAAACTTAAGGAGAAAAAAGCTATGTACAAGAGTAAAGTAAATAAAAAGCTACATTATGTTAACAATAAGAACTTAATTTAGTAAAAAAAATCTTGATTTTATTTTTTAACAGTCACACAGTCCGAATTAAGCCACACCTAGGATTGACTAGTCAAAGTCCGAAGTGATTTTTCTTAGTTTCTAACTTTGACCAGCCGTATTAGTTATTCCTAGGATTGACTAGTCAATCCTAGGAATATACCCGCGTTTCGGGCTTTGACCATAACATATACATAGAAGCTTTATAAAGCTGAGTCTAATCAACCAAATCTTGAAGAATTATATATGAAATAGGGGTAGAAAAGACTGAAGAATATAATAGAATTAGAAAAGTTGCCAATAATTAATACTTGAGACTTGAGATGTAGCTCTTAAAGGTTAAAATTTTAAAATATTGGCAATTTTCTAATTTTATTATATTTTTCACTTTTCTACCCCTATTTCATATATAATTCTTTAAGATTTGGTCGATTAATTCTTGAGATGCAGTCGTTTGAATTTTGGGGAATTCGTACATAAGAAGCAATGCGTAAGTTTCGAATTTACACACATTTTTTATTATATTGGCAATTTTTTCTAATTCTATTGTATTCTTAGGTCTTTTCAACCCATATTTCATACATAATTCTTTAAAATTTGATTGATCAGTTCTCGTGTTACACACATTTTAAATTTTGGAGAATTCGTACATACATAAGAGCTTCATAAAGCTGAATCTAATCAACCAAATATTAAGAAATTATATATGAAATAGGGGTAGAAAAGACTGAAAAATAAAATAGAATTATAAAAGTTGCCAATAATTAATACTAAATTGTCAAAAAACATCAATTTGTAAAAAGTCACAATTATTGAGACTTGAGATGTAGCCCTTCAAGGTTAAAATTTTAATATATTGGCAATTTTTCTAATTCTATTATATTCTTCAGTCTTTTCTACCCCTATTTCATATATAATTCGTTAAGATTTGGTTGGTCAGTTATGAAGTTATAGAAATTTCGGTAAATTTGGCATATACACATATACATACACACACACATACATACACACATACAGACATTTTTTAAATTTGCGATTTTTCAACGTTTTAGAACATTCTGAACACATTGGCAGCGGCAACTAAAAAAATACATTTTTTACGAAAACAAAGCTTTCTCTATGAGGAAGCAATAATTTAAAATAAATTTGTTGCGCCTAAACGTCCTGGAATGCTTGAGTTAATTCTATATTGATTCTCTATTTGATTGTCATCACATAAATAACTAAATAAGTTAATGGTTTCACATATTATCGAAAAGGGTATAAATTTCGATTTATAATGCAAATTAACACACATACAGGCATCGAACTATACATATGATGTACTATACAGGGTGTCCCGTAAGTCGAGGTAAATCGCTCGGGAGATAAATGGGGAACCAAAAACAAGAAAGAAAGTTTATATAAACATAGGTCCAAAAATGCGTTGTTTTCGAGTTATCGCCATTTTTATGTTGAAATTTGAAATTGCTTTGCTTTCAAATTTTTTTATCAAAATTGAAACAAGAGGTGGTCTTTATAAGTTTCAAAACATAATTAAGGTCAAATAAAAGTTGCGGGCTGCTTTAGCATTACCCACGATGCACCACATGGAGGTAGAGCCCGCTTGGCATCCCTTGGCAGAGATCAGGACCCCTCAGTTCGTCACTCCTGTGATGTTTAGTGACTCCAAACCCTCTCTGCCGTATGTGTGTTTTTGTGTGTGTGAGTGTGTGAGTGTGATAATACGATAATTATAATTATATCACTATTATATTATATTATATCACTTTATTAACATCACAAAGTACATAATTTAAATTACTTTTGTGAAATTTTTATTTAAAAAATTAATATTTATAGCTGCGATAGCCTAAGTCGCCTGAAAAAAATACGGGCGCATGCGTAGCGGACCAACGAAAGTTCTGAAATAAAAAACCAAGTATTTTCTTAAAATATGAGATAATTGCTTCAGTTGTACGTACGGAATTTTTCATTGAGTAATTTGTTCTTGTAACGTTAAGAAACAAGTCAATTTTTAACCAATTTTTAAACCGTTTCTTTTTAAAATTTGCCATTTTGTAACAAATTATTTTTTTTTTAAATCCGTGTGTACAACTGAAGCTATTGTCTCATATTTTAAGAACATACTTGTTATTTTATTTCAGAACTTCCGTTGGTCCGCTATGCATACGCCCGCCCGTTCAACATAATAATTTTTTTAGCCGCTAACACTATTGTAGCTATTGTAGCTATAAATATAAATATTTTTTAACAAAAATTTTACAAGAAGTAGTCCAAATTATGTACATTGTGATGTTAATAAAGTGATTTAAAAAAAGAAACAATTATTTCTCAGAAAAAAATCATTAAGAATAGCTTTTTTCTTTAGCTGTTACACTGGTTTTCCTCCTTACATTTAGGTCTTATATTGGCTAAATCTTTTATTTTACTTGTAAGTAGTAAATGAACTCAAGATATGAGACTAAAGACATATCAACTCTTTTCGATTTTATATTGACTAAACTTTTTATTTTTAGATTTCCAGAAAAAACGAAGCAATATCACCTGTTATTTTATATTCGTCAAATAAACAGAAATATTGACTAGATGTCAAAACAATGTAAGCAAATTTCATAGAACGTGCGTATCATAAGACGGATTGCATGAGACATTAATGATTTCTGCTTATCTTGTGTCGCAGCTTAATTACATTGATCAATATTATCAACAGAAAGAACAACTTGTAAAATGATTTGTGTGTGTGTGTATTTTTACATAAAAGATTACAGTTTTCTTACAGCCGCGGTTAAATCTTGACGAGATCTGAATTGAACTAACGAATTGTAATCTGAAAAGATGCTTTTAGCGTAGGAAATATCATGCTTATTGCAAAGAGTAATTATTAATTATTTCGTAGCTGAACTTTACACGGACGATCGTGGCGACGGAACATCGCTGGCCGCTGCGGCGCGGCCGAGCGCGCGGCGGCTCGCTCACGCATACTAGTAGATGCGCGGCTCACAAACGTGCGTCCGTTTAAAAAGCGATGCTGACTGGCTAATCTTTAATTAATAATAACTACCTTTTTAAGCATAATTCGAAAAAAATGATTCAGGACTTTTCGACTCAGTTTTTTATGAGAAATATCACTGTGTAAATAGTGGACGCGAATTAAGTGACACCCTGTATACTTTTTGAGATATAACTCTTTGTCAATATTTAGCTTATAATATCTCAATAATTGATTGTTGTAGGGAAAAGGGGTACAGGACTTTTTCACTTGATTTAGTCTCAAGAATATACTGTTGCGATAGTTCTCAAAAATAGAATATTATTGTATAAATTATGTTAAAACAGAGGGGGAGGGAATGAGGGAAGAGAGAGGGGGAGGAAGAGTGAATAAAGACGAATGAATGAAGGAAAAAATGAAAGTAAAAGAAAACGGAAGTCCATGGAGAAAGGGGTATTAGAGATTAAGGACGGTATTCATAATCGGATCTTATATTTAAGACCGTCTTAAGTACGATCTTAAGATGTCATAAACCAATCACAGAGCCGTATTGGCGTCTTAAAACATTACTTAAGACGGTCTTGAAATTGAAGGGTTGGTTTATAATAATTATTGCCAACTATTATAAACGGTAGTACGGGCCCTGCTAAAAATGTCCGATTGAAACCGATTGAAAAAAGTTCAATTTGTATGAATCCGGTTTCTTAATCCGGAAATCACGGATTCATAACGATTAATCCGATTAAAAACGATTGAAACGGATTCGTATTCAAGGATGTAATTTGAATCGGTTTCTACCGGTTTGAGTCGGTTTTAGTCAATCCGTTTCAATCGTTATAAATCCGTGAATTCAGGATTAAGGAACCGGAATCACACCGCGGATTCATGTATTTTAATCGGTTTCCATCGTTTTGAATCGGTCTTATTGTTAGTCAATCCGTGATTGAAAATCTGTTAGTCTGATTGACGGATGGCAAAATATATTATGCAATTTTTTTAAATAGGAATATTACATTACATATTAATTCTTAAAAAATATATTCCATTAATTATATTCAACGCAATCAATTTTTTTTTATAATTTTTGTAGTTTAGTTTCTAATTTAGCAATTTAAAAATCAATAGTAAGTAGCGGAGACCGGGGACAAACGTAACATTTTTTACATTCTCGTCAGCTATCAATTACCTTCTAGAGATGTAACAAAAAAGATTACACCTCAAGAAACTCCTATTATTGGTCTATTATTATACCTAGGTTTCAATCTCAAATCGTAGGTATTTAAAGAGCTACAGTGACTTTCCGCAGGTGCGTCGATTGTTACTTTTATCCTGAAGCCTAGGACGAAAGTAACATAGTATGGATAAAAGTACCAGTTCTATTTTCGGGAAAATAAAATAAAAATAATTTTTTTTTTTCAATAAAAGATAATTTTCATTATAAAAATAAAAAACTAAACAAATAATTTTTTTTAAACTTAAATACCCTAATCTTCAATGTAAGATAATTTTATGCGAATTATGCATTGTTATTGGCGTCGTCGTCGTCGTCGTCGTCGTCGTCGTCGTCGTCGGCGTCGTCGGCGTCGTCGGCGTCGTCGTCGTCGTCGGAATCGTTGACGCGCACCGTACACACCAAATTTTTAGGTGGACGAAGTGTTACTATCGTCCACAGAGTGTCGTGTTACTTTTATCCTCAGACACGTTTTTTGAGATAGAAACTATAACCTAAAAACGACGCAAGACTTATCAAAATCAATTATAATAACTTATGAATACATATTTCAGTAGAATGCACCGGCAAATGATTACATCGATATATACAATTTAACTAGGCATAGATACAAAAGAACTAAGTCAAGAAATAGTTTTGTGAGTAATGCAAATACACGAATTCCGCTCCTGCACGTGCAGCCGGCGCGACCGTTCTGCGACGACTAGTTGAGAGGGAAGAAGATCGGGGCACACGTGTTTTACTATATAATGCAAACTATTCAACACGTTGTGTGGGCTAGTAAGAAGGCTTGTTTATACTTTCATAGTACTGCACTGTTACGTTTGTCCCCGGTCTCCCCTACCTAATGATATGCTGACTTGGATTTACTAAAATACGTTCGTACAATTTTAATGATTAGAGCGGATTTAATCTGATTCACATGACTAATTTCATTACCCGATTGAAATGGATTAAGCGCAGATACGTACGATTGAAACCGATTAAGTCGGATTCAAATGAATCCGGAAATATCACATTAAATCCGATTCCGGTGTGTTGTATTAAAACCTAACGATTGATGCGGATTCATGTGGTCACTTTATTCACCCGATTAAAATAGATCGGCATAAATTTGATTGAAACCGATTAAATCGGATTCAGATGAATCCGGAAATATCACATTTATTCTGATTCCGCTGTAGTATTAATACTTAATGATTGATGCGGATTCAATACGATTCATGTGGTCACTTTATTCACCCGATTAAAATGGATTGGCATAAATACGATTAAAAAGGATAGCGGCAGATTCAGATCAATCCGGAAATGCCAAATTAAAAACAATTCCGATTGATTTGGTATTAAAACCGATTCACTTCCAATCGGACATCCGATTGACCGGATTGAAAACGCATTCATTCCGATTCAATTTCACCAAATTTAATGCGGAACCAATCGGATTCAATCGGTCATTTTCAGCAGGGGGTTTCCTATCTTCCAACTTTTACGGCACCAGCCTAAGTTAACGGTTACGGCTATTATAAACCAACCCTAAGAATCGACTATGAATACCGGCCTAAGTTAGATTGTAAGATAAGTAGTTAAGCGAGCTAGAAATAAGGATCGATAAGGCGAGCGTTGCGCGTGTGTGTGTACAAAATTAGGTAGAATTAAGTATAGGTTAAGGAAGTTGTAAAATTCTTGTAAAGGTACGTTCCTTGAAAAACGCCATTCTAATCATATAAGGGAAGAATAAACATCTATCTATCTATCTATCTATGTATATCTATCGATCTATATCTATCTATGTATAAATTATATTACAACATACATAAGTGTTTACAAAAGTTAGGGCATTATTGTAACAGCATATTCTTGAGACCAAATCAAGTCAAAAATTCCTGTGCCACTTTTCTCTCCGACAAACAATTATTGATATATCATAAGCTAAATATTGAAAAATTTATCGAATTTTCCTTGAATATCTAAAAAAATATTAGGCAAATAAAAAAGTTTCAAACAAAAGTTGTTCAAATTTGGTAATAGGAAAAGATGATAAAATAAAAAATAGTGTCTTATTTAACAAAAACAAGGGCCTACCTTGAATCTTGGAGGCATTTTCACTTATTGTTAGACAAGACTTATGTATATGATGTATATTCTTGCATCCCCTCAAAACAGAGTAAATTTTATTTTAAATATTTTTTCGAACAACAAATAGTTCAGGAGATAATTGCGTGAAAAAATTAAAAATGAGATACTTCGTATATTTGTAATATACAATAAAAAAGTTGAATATATACAGCAATATAAAATATGTTTAAATCTTTATTGAATATACAAACAAAATCACATAAAAAATAATTTATTTTACATAAAAATTGAACGTTATTACTTATAAAGTTATTATTTATGACAGGATAGGCATAGCACCAGGCGCACAAATCTTCACTTGCCAATCCGACAAATTAAACAGATATATTGTTTTCTCTGCCCAATGATATTTAGATCTAATGGAATTTGTTTTCCAATGAACAGTTAGTTTACCGGATGCATCACCGGAGTGTCCTGTCTTAAATGGTTGTGTCGTAACACACAAATGTGCCATATGTTTTAAGGCATTAGCAATCATATCTGTGTTCGAAGTCTGTATATTTCCTTGATATATATGTGCAAGAATACAAAGCTGCGACGAGGGATACGATGCTACAAACGTTCTTAAATATCTCACAAAATACATTGTATCACGTACACCAAGACCGAGATCAAGGAGATGGTTTATATCATCGATAATAAGGACAACAGACTCAGTGAACCTTGTTGCTTCTTCATATTTCTCTTTAACGCATGCAAATAACCTATGTACAATATCTACATGTCCTATAGGAGTGACATCTGGAATTATTGCTTTTGTTCTACCTATAAAATCCTTGCACATATCAGTGACATTATTGGCTATAACTTTCATCGGCTCGACAACAGTGATCTGGCCCTTTTCTTTTAGATTAAGAAGATTGTAGCCAAGTCTCATGCCGATGTTATGATAGTGACTAAAAGTATTATGACAAAGAACGAGGCAAACAGCAGCATTCATCTTTTTTAATGCATGTGATAAAATGGCATTTACTAAGAAATTTGCGTTGGTACCATGTTGTTCTTCAATCAAGATTGTTTTACCGTCCATGTTTACTCTGTCAATTCCAAGAATGTTGCACACCGTTACCATTGGACTAGCCATAATAAACTGAAAATTAAAGACGCACTATTATTATTAATACATGTTTCTCAGAAGACGATGATATGTTTATGCAACAAATTTTTAACCTGATAAATCGCCGAATTGTATAGATACGTCTAAACCGCCTTCTATTTTTATAACCTATAAAACGAACGATTATGTCAAAAATTGTCAAGAGCTACAATACAGTAGTTAAATGAATTTTGTTCACAATTTATATAATTTAATATCAAACATGCTTTACTAATAGTAAATGCTACATAATTTATCAATGAAATTTTATTCATACTATAGAAGGTATTAATGCATCTGATATCAGGACACTTGGTGTATGAAACTCACTGAACTCACTAAGCATGAATATATATGTATATATATCCAGAGAGAAGAATGAGAGCGGTCATGGGCGCGATGTCTATGGTGTCACCTTACTTTGAAGCGCCTCTATGTCCATAAAATGTGGACATTGAACTACGTAGCCATGTCCACGAACTGATGGATAACACGTTATGTGCACGATCTGTTGGTTCTGTTCCGTGCTATGTCCATAATACTGAAAATCAATATGGAATGAGTCAGACAAGGACCGACAAACAATCGCTTCGTCCTTGTCTCACGTATCACGTTACGGTGGGCACGAAGCGAGCCAGCAGCGGCGAAGCCAAATTTTCCTGTTATCCGTCTTGCTTTTCTTACGCGCTGCGTTCCGTTCAACTTCAAAAATTAATATCTCTGGTTATATTTGTCGTAAAGAAATCTTTTGAAAAAGCATTTTAAAGCTGAGGAGACAATTTTTTCGAAAAAAATGGTTTAAGTTACAAGAAATTGCAAATTCCAATTGTTATAAGCAATTGAAATGTTTAATTATTTTTTTCACTAAAAAGTAATTTTTCTAAATTTTTTAAATAATGCTATCTTATTTTCTACTTTATTCTGAAAGTACACATATTTTTTATTTTATGAAGAAACGATGGATTCTATTTTTTTATATATAATTTATTGACTGAGATGCCGTGCCGTGCTTGCGTCTCTGGCTTGACCAAGTGGCACAGCACATTGGCCTAGTTTACACCGGACCGTTTGATACGCGTACCAAGTACTATATCCGTATCAAATCCGTATTAAATCTCGGGTTATCCCGGTGTAAACCGAGATTTCATACGGATTTGATACGGATATAGTACTTGGTACGCGTATCAAACGGTCGGTGTAAACTAGGCCAATGATTTCGTCGGAAATCTCTTGTAGGAAGAATGTATGTATAGTATGAATGACATAATACATAATGTTAATGTTAAATAATAATCAAAATTATATAAATCATATTTTTGTTATAAATATTACATTTTAATCATTATTGTGTTGTATTCTGATAAAGTAAATTGTTACTGTACTGTATAATTTGACCATTAATTTCCTTTTCTGTTTTGAAATTGCCGAGATTTTACGTAATAAATGGTATGCTCAAATTTTTCTTATTGATAAATTTATAAAGTTATAAAGAACAGTGTAAATTGCAATTTTGTTGAACTCCACGCAGAAGTTGAAAAAGTAATAGCGTGGTCATTTACAGACTTAAGGTAGTTGTATCGCGACAGTATCCAAAATTTTATACTCTAAATTGACGTGAAAACATCCGACTATTTACGGTTACAGACTGAAAACTTTTGGATAGTTCTGTCCCTCACACACAGAACAAAAGACTACTCTGTTATTTTTCTCCTCCAGTCGCTTCTTTACGTCGAATAATCATGAAAATCGATTTCTATTTGTTATTGTATTTCTAAATCTAAATGGTCAATAATTTCGGTTTTTTCTAACTAGTATTCCTAAAGTGTTTTCTACTATAATATATCCGTTTTTCATCACTTTCTTAAATTGGCTCTAATTATTACAATTCAAAATACTAGATTTCTGTGTATGCTTTGTGCATGCAATACATGGAAAAAATGCAATTTTTGATTGTGATTATCTCGCGTTCGGGATGGTCAATCATAAAAGATGGTCAATTACTTTTAAATTGTACAGATGTAAGATACCACATTTATTAACATATAGTAAAAATTTCAAATTTTTCTTACAATTTGCGTTTCACGCTACTACTACCTTAAAAACCGAGAAACTTGCCATAGAGCGCCAAAAGTCTGGGCCTATAGGAATTTCCCGATAAGAAAAATTTGAGCACAATATCCATTACGGAAAATCCCGGCAATTTACGACGGAAAAGAAAATTAATGGTCAAATTATACAGTACAGTAACAAAATTTACTTTAGCAGAAATAATGCAAAATTTTTAAAATGTAAATTTATAACAAAATTGTGATTTGTATATAATTTTAATTAAATTTAATTATATACAAAAAAGCTCGGTCACCGTTTCACTGACAAATTCTGTGGGACATTCTAAGAAGAAAATTCTTATGCCAAAATGTTGAGGCTATAATAGTTTTTGAATTATAAGCATTTAGAGTTAGCGAATCAGACCGCCTAAAGTTGGCGCGCTCAGGTGTGGTACATCGAATAGCAAGTAAAGGTGCTCTTGTACATTGACTCAGTTTTTAGATATTGACATAATTCTGCAAACGACAAGGAAATTACTTTGAAGCTTTGTCTTATTTATCTGTGATTGTTCAATTTGCTGTACATAGAGATTAATGCAAGCATTATGGAATATCAATAAATACGTATGCACATCGAACTGTCAAGTTTGTCAAATAAAGTGTGTCACAAGCTAGCGTGTGACATTTCTTGTATGGTAAGCATATTAAAATTATGTTATCAATCGTCACGCGCTAGCTTGTAACACACTTTATTTGACAAACTTGACAGTTCGCTGTGCATACGTATTTATTGATATTCCATAATGCTTGCATTAATCTTTATGTACAGCAAATTGAACAATCACAAATAAATAAAACAAAGCTTCAAAGTAATTTCCTTGTCGTTTGCAGAATTATGTCAATATCTAAAAACTGAGTCAATGTACAAGAGCACCTTTACTTGCTATGAGATGTACCACACCTGAGCGCGCTAGCTTTAGGCAGTCTGATTCGCTAACTCTAAATACTTATAATTCAAAAACTATTATAGCCTCAACATTTTGGCATAAGAATTTTCTTCTTAGAATGTCCCACAGAATTTGTCAGTGAAACGGTGACCGAGCTTTTTAGGACATCCTGTATTATGTCATTATATGTATATACATTATATATAAGTGAATTGTGCCCAAAACGACATACTTTTTTTTAAACATTGTCAATTTATTCTGTAGTACTTAAAAATTATGTAACCTGATTAGAAACACTTTAAAATAAACATAGTTTGGTATTATAATATTTAAAATTTTTTATAAATTTGCATTAGTTATGTAACAACATATAAACAAAACAGTACAATTGTTCATTTTGCCTTGATATATCGGGCAAAATGACATAGTGCTAGTTTAGGTGCTTAATATCGCTGCAGCCTAGAAGAGCGACAATACTTACATTAAATCCATCACGTCTTTAGTACCTCTTGCAAGTTATGGTAGTGAGTGCACGCTTGTGAATGGAAATTTTGCCATTTAATCGAAAACATAAGTATAAAAAATTATTTTGGCACATTTTTCTTTAGCTCATTACTTTATTTTTTTGTTTAGTATCTAATCTTTTTATGTTTCATCATTGAGTATTCTTATATGTAGCCACGCTGTTGCACTTTTTATATTTGGAGATATCAGAGCAATATTACATATGGTTGCCGGCCTAAAATAAATAGTATAGAGGAGACCGGGGCTAACTCGACACCGGGGCAAACTTGTCACTAGGCTTTTTGCCTATTTAAATCTATCGTAGAAACTTGCCTTTCCTATGGTAAATGCGTCTTTATATGCCAGCGTTGTCAACGGAATTTGGTGACATTCTGAGTTATGGTGTAACTTCTAGTGCGACATAAGCGTTTTCGATGGTAAAAAGTAATTTTTCTGATCTCTCGAAAATTTCTACTTTTTGATTGAGCTTTACGCTTATAAATCTACCATTAAGTGATTTTGATGGGAAATTCGATGCTCTATAGTCTATACGAATCCGATAATGGTTTTTGCATATTTTCAAAATTTATATGTTTTTGTTGTGACAAAAATGAAAAACGACGTTTGGGGCAAAGTCGACACCACGCCACCGGGGCAAAGTCGACACTAATCTATTTCGATAAAGCGTTGTAAATAAGTCATTTGCTTTTGGCTTGCAGCAAAATAGTTTGTACATACAATAAAAAAAGACCAGTGATAGATAAGGAAATAATGAAAGAAGCTGTACTTGCCGTAAAAAGGAAAAAATAAAGATCAAACATGCTGCAGAAATATTCGGGGTGTCAAGACAAATTGTCGTTTATCATGGCTCATGACAACATTGCACGCATGGCCGATCGCGAGTTTACCTGCATTAAGCGGAATCTACAATGAGAATTTAAGGCGTAAAATTTAAGCTTTAAGCCTTAAACCGTAAGAAATTGACAAATCACAGTCGGGTATTCTTCTCATATTCGACTGTGATTTGTCAATTTCTTACGGCTTACGGCTTAAAACTTAAATTTTACGCCTTAAATTTTCATTGTAGACTCCGCTTTAATTGTTTTTCAGACATGAGTTTAGAGGAAGATAATTGAAAGTTCAACAATTTTTTTTCTCATTATTTCCAATGATTGTTTTGCTTTATTCCGAATTTTTGTACTTTCTAAATACACGATAAACAACGTATTTTATTTTTAGACAATAAAAAAATAAGTTTTAGATCAAATTGTATCGATTAGACGTGTCGAGTTTGCCCCGGCATTTTTCAATTTGAAAATTTGTCTTCGCGTCACTTTTCCTCTCCTGGGGGCAAAACAAAGCGACGTACAGCAAAACTTCCTTATACAATTTTGTACCTAAAGAAATACTCTTTAAATGTGTATCATTGAATTCGCTTGAAAATTTTAATTAGTTGTTAAAAATTGCCTTTAAAAAAATCGTGTCGAGTTAGCCCCGGTCTCCCCTATGTTATTTTGTCCGGTCACTAGTAAAACTTTCTATCCATAAAATAAAAAGTTAGATTGTATTAGAAAAATATAATAAGTGCAACCGCATGACTTCATATAAGAACACTCAATGATGAAACATAAAAATATTAAATATCAAACAAAGAAATAAAGTAATGAGCTAAAGACAAATGTGCCAAAATAATTTTTTATACTTACGTTTTCGATTAGATGGTAAAATTTCCATTCTCAAGCGTATAGAGGAAAGTGGGACAGATTGAAATTTTTCGGAAATTGATTTTTTTATTTATTTAGGAAGTAAAGCACGCTAAACCAATAAACTTATTAAAATTTCAAAATTTAAGTAAATCTGTGCTGGAAATCACTTTGAAAAGAATTTTAGCATAAATATTTACAAAAATACAGCGAGTTGAATTTAGGTGTCTCAACGTGCCCCACTTTCCCCTACTCATTACCAATTTGCAACAGGTATTAAAGACATGATGGATTTCGACGTATAAAAATGTACCAGCGCTCTCTAGCAGCGATATAAAGTGCCAAACTAGCATTATGGCCGCGGTATTAATAGTCGGATCTTATATTCAAGATCGTCTTAAGTAATGTCTTAAGATGCTAATACGGCTCTGTGATTGGTTCATTAGCATATCTTAGGACATTACTTAAGATGGTTTTAAATATAAGATCCGACTATATGAATACCGGCTTATGTCGTTTTGCCCGGGTATGTCGTTTTAGGCACAATTCCCCTATTATGTCATTTATACTGTAAATTGTTCCTACCAGATATTTTCGAAGAAATCGATGTGCCGTGCTACTTGGTCGAGCCAGAGACGCGAGCATGGTGCGGCGCAACGCAGAGCCTCAGTCATTAAAATTATAAAAAAATAGAATCTATCGTTTCTTCGTAAAATAAAAAATATATGTACTACCAGAATGAAATAAAGAATAAGATATAGCATTATTTAAAAAATTTTTAAATGTATTTTATAATAAAAAAAAATTAATTAAACATTTTAATTGCTTATAACAATTGGAATGTGCAATTTCTTGTAACAAACTATTTTTTTCAAAAAGATTGTCTCCTTAGCTTTAAATTGCTTTTTTAAGGATCTCCCTACGACAAATGTAACTGCAGAGATATTAATTTTTAAAGTTGACGACTTTATTTTTCACGAAAATTGTATTGCTTACAACTGAAGCAAAAAAATTCGGACAAACAAAAAATATGTATCTGCTTATTTTATGTATATTTCATGTAAATAAAGTTTCACAATCGATTTAAAAAATACGAGGTCATTTTTCGTCCGATTTGACGTGGAATTTTGCCTATATGTATAATAATTATATATATATATATATATATATGTATATTATACATATCTCAAAACTATTAATTTAACAAATTGTGTATCTGATATTTTCTTTCCAATGCAAAACTGTTTAATGCTGGAGTGTGGAAAAAGAACAAATCTCTTATAAGGATACCCTGGATACCTATTATTTATTATCACATTTATCGTACGACAAATTTTGCAAGTATGTTGATTGGCTGTAGGATAAAATATTTCTAGACTCGAGAACTCCTCTATCCTACAGCCAATCAACACGCATGAAAAATTTATCTGCATATATGTAATAATGTGTAAATAGAGATAAATCTTCTATTTTTTCTATACAAAATAATTTAAAGCAATTTTACCATTAAATTCAAATTTTGACAAATGTACGATAAATTTTTCATGCATGTTGATTGGCTGTAAGATAGAGAAATTCTCGAGCCTAGAAATATTTTATACAGCAGCCAATCAACATACTCGCAAGTAATAATAAATAATAGGTATCCTTATAAGAGATTTGTTCCTTTTCCACACTCCAGCATTAAACATCTTTCACGGTCTGTCTTTTGTATTTTTTTTTTCACATTGGAAAGAAAAAGATCAAATACACAATTGATTTATTATAACATTAATAGTTTTGAGAAATGCACATATTATGTATAAAATAATTAGTAAAGTTATATTACAGTATCACTTATTTGGCTTCTTTTTTAATTAACATTCAATTTCAATGCTTTTACCGAAAGAAATTTATTCGTTGAATTCTAACAGAAATCTCATAAACTATGAGATTTTTCTCATTAAAATGGTCATAAGTCATAACAGCGAACTTTATTAATTATTTACTATAATTTATGAATTATTTACTTATTAGAGTTTTTAAATGTAAAAGAAACTATTAATCTTAGTCATCGATGTAGAGGAAAATAAAGATAAAATCATCTTACTTAAAAGAAAAAAACCAGAAAAAATATGATACGGGAAAAAACACGAAAAGAACCGTTTTTACCCAAAGTTTCCGAGAATTTATTCCGGCTAAGAACACGAATTCAAATATTGGGCGGAAAACACCTATTAAAACAATATTTTAGGTGAAAAAAGGAAAAACCTGAGTTCTTTTCCTCGATTTTATTTTTCTGGAAAATTAAGAACACATAATTGTACAATTAAAGATAGTTTACAATTATAATCATACAATTATGGTTAATGCAGAGAATACTTTATACAAGGTGGCAAAAAATTTATTGACCAACCGAAAGATACAGGTAAATTGCGATAAATATTACCACATGCCTCGGTGGTCGAATTGGTAAGACGCCCGAACGGAATACGGGAGATTCCAGGTTCAAACCCTGGCTGAGGTAATATTTTTCTCAATAAATTCTTTATATTAATTTATGATGCTTAAATTAGCATGAAATTATTCGTTGGGGGGGGGGGGGAGTAAGGGATTTTAATGCTCCAACGAAAACTGTGTTTTCAGTCCGACAAAAAATCGGCGCGCGGTTTAGTATGTTGGAAATTCGTGTACTTGAAAATACACGAAAGATTTAAAATTTATTAAACAAATTTTTAATCTCTCGCTTTAATATCAGCGTATAGCTCTCATTTGCCTTATATCGTGTCTTTGATCAGGTAAATTGAGTCAACTGAGAAGAAAAGTCATGTACCTTTTTTCAAAATTCGCAATAGTTAATGAGTTATTAATCGATACGTTTGAGCGAGTAAGCGCATATCGGAGCCACCGAGCCGTGCGCCAGCACGCCCACCGCCGCTCACCGGGTGCATTCGGGGAGGCGCTATTAACGCTATAAACTACGTTCGGGGAGCCAATTGCGCGATAGCGATAGCAAGCTCCCCGAACGAAGCTTTAGAATAAAATTGCAATATGGCCGATAATGCGAGTTGTGCGAGTGCCAAGTGTGAATAATAAACGAGTTTTTTATTTTAACTTTATTTATTGAGTTTTATGCCATTATTTTACCTACAACTTTTATTTGATCATAATTACACAGCAAATAGAATACTACCTATATAACCTTTATCATCAATTATTTACCATTCTTTGCACGCGCAACATCTTCTGGAAACAATTTGATAGAATAATTTATTCCTTTTTCTTCATTAAACAGATTAATTTCAACTTTATTTGGTCCTTGGTCCATTGTTGGAATTGACATTGGTTACGTTTCGTTATCTGCAGTATTCTGAAAGCAGCCCCTATACGCAATCAAGTGTTGAGGAGAGAATAAGCACCAATAGCATTTCGTGCCTCACCTCGAAAATAATAGCGAAAATAGCGCGAGTGATGGCATCACGCTGCCTTTAGAGTGACGTCATCGTCGTATATCATAGCGCCACAAAGCGTCTCCTCGAACGGTTTTGGACGATAATTGTGCTAATAGCGTGCTCCCCGAATGCACCCCTGGTGGGCCGCGCACTATTTTACGTGCTTGCGTAGTCCGGCCTACCGCTTCTTATGCGCTCATTCGCTCTAGACGTATCAATTATTAATAACTTATTAATTATTGCGAATTTTACAAAATAATATATGATTTTTCTCCTCAGTTTGACCCAATCTACGTGTATGTACCTTTCGATTGGTCAATAAATTTTCTGACACCCTGTATTTATGCTTTCTAATACATAAAATCGTATATATACTTTTCTATACCAATTCTCTGCTTTAACAAAAAGACTGTACAATAATATATTAACGATTTACTGCTTTAAATGACTGCTTTTCCTTTGTTCATACATGTACTATTTCCACATATATTTAGTCGTTTATGCCTTTTAATACTCAAAATAACTGCTATATTTTTCATCCTTCTGAAAGCCATTGTAACCAATACAAAAATAATTTGTTAAAGCAGAGAAAAGTTGGTATGTGAAAAAGTATATAGACAACTTTATGTTTTAGAAAGCATAAGTACAAGGAGGGGCGAATGCAAGTACACGCGCGGTGTATGTTGTATTATTTATTAAATGCGGCCACGCATTCAATAAATAATATTTACAATTATAATCATACAATTATGGTTAAAGCGGAGAATACTTTTATTTCATGCTTTCTAACATATAAAATTGTATATATATTGTACTTTTCTAAACTATTCTCTGCTTTAACAAAAAGACTATTCAATATACTAACAATTCGCTGCTTTAAATAACTTTCCTTCGTTCATTTATGTACTATTTTCACATACATATTAGTCGTTTCCTTTTAATACTCAAAATAACTGCTATATTTTTTAAACTTTTTTTGTTAATAACTTTTTAATAAAAAACGAGCGCCGGCTAAAACCTTCTGAAGTCCCTCACTCAGGAGGGTGACCTTGACAACATATGTCAAGGTCATCGAATGTGGATTCCCTATATAATGCGTATATAATTACCTCAAAAGTATTCTAAACGTTAAAAATGATGGTGAAAACCGAATGTCATTGTAATTGATTGTTCTCAAGTTATTAACAAAAATAGAGTAGTAAAGTTGAAAATAGCTCAAATTACTTTCATTAAGTTTATTAATATCTATATTATTAATTTAGTGTATTGTATATAATTTACAAAAGTAAACTTTTAGGCCAGGTCAAAAATTAATTTTTAATTTATAATATAACATTAGTGACAGACATACTTATACACAAAATTTTTTTTTCTTTTATATTCTAATAATTATAATACTAAAAGTTATCGCATTCTCAGATTCTTTCACACAATTTTTTATTATAAAAACACAATTAAAAATAATTGTCAAATTATTAAACTTGTCGCCAAAATTATCAGGACCGGTTCGCATGTGTTTAAATCTTCAAATACAATATAACAATAACATTTTTGTGTATAGATTATTATATAAATGAAATGTTCTCACTGATTTCGTGAGTTTGCTGTTAATATCGGCGGAAATAAGGCGGTTGGTGAAAGTAACGGTTGCACCACTGGTCCCATCACGTGCTCCACTTCTTGCGGCTCTTGAATCGGTGGTAACGGCGAATCCCAATCGGAATCTGCGGAACTGTTTCTCCAAATAAACTTTCTTTTTAATATGTATACATACATAGGTAGATACATACATATCCCAGATAGCACAGCTGATCTTTATGAATATTTTCCCCGAGAGAGACGAGAATGCAATTTAGCATAATTTTGTTAACAGACCGCACACGAACAAAGAAATATGGAAAATGGTCAACTACAAGAAAAATCAATAAGACGAGTAACAATCGCGATGAGTGATAAGCATAGATGAGCCGCTGCTTTCGCGCCTTGGCAAAGAAGGACACGTAATGTGTATTCTTAAAAATTGCATAATAATTTTTACTCTCGCACGCAATGCAAAAGTATGCGGGAATGATCGTTTTCATCATTATTACATATTATTGATCTTACCTTGTCGTATTGTATGTATTGATTTATGCGGATAAATGTACGTACATACGTGCTTCGTCAATAAAAACAAAGTATAATCTTCACGTGAAATATAATTTAGTTTATTTGCTACAATGAATAAACGATCGAATTCTTTCATCGATCAGGAAGAGATGCCCAATAATTAACGCTAAAGAAAAATACTGTTTAATAGTGGCACACCCCGGTAAAAAATTTTTCATATAAAAATATTTAAAAATATATAAAAACATATATAAATACGTATAATTATTATATCAAATATGTCCATACATGTTTTTTTCTCTTCTATAATCTCTGTTTGTATATATTATAGGTAAAAGAATTAAAAAAAGAATCTAAAAATAATTAAAAAGATTATTTTCGCATTAAATTTTTTATAAAAAGTGAAGTTTGAGGTAATGAGAAAAGTTTTCCCATATATAATCATATTGTATAAATGTAACAGTTGTTATTTATAATTATGTATGGGCAAATTTTTCTCATTACCTCAAACTTCACTTTTTATAAAAAATTTAATGCAAAAATGATCTTTTTAATTATTTTTAAATTCTTCTTTTTATTCTTTTTTCTGTAATATATACGAACAAAGATTATAGAAGAGAAAAAAACATGTACGGACATATTTGATATATGTATAATTATTATACATATTTATATATTTTTTTATATGTTCTTATATATTTTCATATGAAAAATTGTTTACCGGGGCGCAATTTTACTTACCTACTGGCTATTCTCAAATCACTGCTAAGGTTGTCGTAAATGCTGAGCCTGCTGGATATAGGCGGTAACTTGTCGCGACTGAAAGATAACACGGCTGGTGACACGGCGAGGTCGCCGAGGCTGCTACCGACAAACGTAGTGGCTTGGATCTCTTGTTGATACATGGCATATAGATTTTGCAGATCAGGTGGAATCGCCAAACGACCGTCTGTTGTTTAAATCCCATAAATCAAACGAAAGTATTAATTAACATATTATATGTAATCATGTAGAAAAAAAATAGACTAAAGTTACACGACATTATATTGATACTTATGTCTCGCACTTATACAGGTTTAACTTTAGAAGACTACTCCCTCTCCTCAGATTTTGATAAAATTTTACAGGCTCATAGTACCTACTAAATGTAGTTGGAGCCACTAGTGTGAAATTGCGGAAATGCCTAGTTTTCGAGAAATTCAAAAGAGTATGTTAAAAAGTGGTCGACTTTTGCCCATTAGTTGGGAAATAAAATTTTTATATGATTTCTTATAGTTTTTGGTCGTAAAATTACGTGTGACATCCGTTTGCTGTCAAAGTGTGAAGAAAATGGGTGAAAACCTCAAAGATGGTCATTTATAACCGGATAACCCCGCATTTTTCATTGTTCTTTTTTTTTGTTTTTTACAATACACAATTTAACAATACACAGACAATTTAACATTAAACAGACTTTTAACAATAAAGTTGTTATCTGTTGTAGTTTTATTATGAAAAAAACATGAAGCTGTATACTTTATTTATATAGACACCCTGCACAATGGATCTCATAGTACGACTTTAACAAAATATTTAGCAGTTGAGTTGTATGTAATAAAGTTTTAAATTGAGATCACCGTATCATTTACTAATGATGTACTCGTGATAAAAAATGTCAAAATGTTTTTTTTCATTAGCAACAAGAATCAAATTAAGCTAAATATTATATAATATCTTATACTAATAACGCAATATACATATATATTGTGCAAGCTTTAAAAGAAGCTAACCGATTTGATTTCTTCAACAATATGATATAAAGGAAAACGTGGTAATATGGAACCCTGCTCATATTATGGAACCCCTCAATATCTTTAAAAAATACTTATAGCTGCACTTTAGTTAATAGACAGCTAGAACTTATTAGGTTGCCTTTTAGGCGGTAAAAGCGCTAGGATTATTAATTCTTTAATGGCGGTAAATTATAATTAACCTATTTCTCTTTTGTCGATTTTCAAACCTTTGAAAGATATGAAAAACTTTGTTTATTTGTAACTGTTCATGATTTGAACAGGTAATTTGTAACTGTTCATGATTTGAACAGGTAATTTTAGAGCCAGATACTTAAGGGTGTATACCACCTATCTTCAGAATAAAGAGAAGTCGATAAAAATTTGTGAGATTGTTCTTTTAGTCTTCCTGATTTGCTGCAAAAAAATTGAAACGAGTCCACTGAACGGTTGCTGAGTTATAACGATTTTAAGGATGTATTTGAGGTATTTAAATGTATTCAGAAATGGCTAGAGATGTTTCTAAATTAAACTAAAAATACTGTGTAAAATTTAAAAGTAATTTACTGAACGATTTAAGAGTTATTTCTAAGTTTAAAGTTGATTAAATTAACATTATTCGATATTTTTGCTGTAAATATGTTTTAAAAAGAGATATTTCTAAAACTTTTTTATATGTAAAATATACATTATTAATATTGTATTTTAAGTTTCAAAACTTTTGTCTGAAATTTTTTATTTTTTAATTGTTTAAACAATACTAATTGTTTAAATAAAAAAAAAAGCATGCTCAAACTGTTAACGATAATCCTTTCTAATATGTAAAAAAATTTGATTTGTTTACATACATGCAAAGTCTTCATTTCAGTAATTTTATATTGAAAGTTTGACTTTTGGCTGGGATTGTACGTGTGAAGCATCCTTAACATATATGATGTGATCTAATATTTCCACGTGTTTAAGAATATTTAGGCCTTTTCGTTTTGCTGTAGCCGCTATTAATTGTTTCTCAAAATGGCTATGTTTGTATTATGGACTCCCAAGGTGTTGGGTCAATGTCTCATGTGTACTCTCTGAACTCACATCAATGAGTGGGCATGACCAGAGAAAGAAAAATACGTATCTGATTTTTGCCGATTAACGAAAGGAAATAAATTTTCTCTTTTAATTATTTCTTTTATTACATATAGGTACATACATATAATAATTCTTTTTTTATAAACCAATATATTTCTTATTGACAAAAGCACTTACTTGAATCAAATGACTGAGTTGCTTGACGACCAAACAACGTATAAGAAATTAAGTAAAGACCCAATTAAGAAAATCACATCTCTAAACTTAACGAACTTGTTAAATCTTGGCGCGACAATGATATCATTGATGAGTTTGCATATAATAAACTCAATTGCACGAACGGAAATCTACCCCGATGCTGCGGACTGCCGAAAGTGCACAAAGCCGGCTTCCCACTACGTATAATTTTTTTAGCTGTGGGAAGCCCTCTATTTAATATCGCTAAGTTTCTCCACCAAATTTTGCATGATTTTATTCCGAAACCTAAGTCGCATGTTAAGGATAGTTGGTCGTTTGCCAGTATAATAAACAATGCGGAAATCAAAAACGACGAGATACTCGTGTCGTTGGACGTGACAGCTTTATACACAAACATTCCGAAAGAACTTGTTCTAAAGGGAATTGAGAAAAAATGGAGCTATATCTCAAAAAAAACTAAACTCACTTTGACTCAATTCTTGTACGCTGTAGACCTGGTTTTAAGCTCCACCAGTTTTTGTTTTAATGGAGAGATTTACGAGCAGATTTTCGGCAGCTCTATGGGATCTTCGCTATCCTCCATCTTCGCGGATATAATTATGGATGACCTTGAGACTTATTGCCTGAGCCTTTTAAAGTTTGATATCCGAATGTACCATAGATACGTCGACGACATTTTCGCGATTATCCCAGCATCGGAAATAGATGACACGCTTAAAGTTTTCAATGAGTACCATCCAAGACTGAAGTTTACCTACGAAATAGAGACTAACTCCTTGCTGAGCTTCCTTGACACGACGGTAATTAGAAACGGTAATAAATTGATAATGAACTAGTACCGCAAACCCACCTTTTTGGGACGGTACATCAATTTTTTCTCCAGCCACCCTCTCAAATATAAAATTAATACGATAACGAATCTTGTGGGTAGGGCCGTCTTATTATCTGACGAAAGCTTTCACCGAGTTAACATTGAAGTTGTCAAGGAAATTCTGTCGAATAACTGCTTTCCGAAATGCGTCATCAACAAGTACGTCGCCAAACGATTGAATTTGCTTAAAAATCGGACCCCCCGCGATACAATTGCGAATGTTGACAACCCCGCCCCCGACCTAAGAAGATGCATTCTTATGCCCTACATCAAAGGTCTCAGCGACAACATCCGCCGCAGTTTAGGGAGGTTCGGTTTCAACACGTTGTTCACCGTACCTAAAAAATTAGATTGTTTAATAAAAAGAGGGAAGGACAGATTGAATGGTCTCAAACAAACAGAACTTGTATATAAGATTGACTGCTTGAATTGTCGAGCTTCGTACGTCGGACAAACGAAAAGACACCTAGGTACGCGCGTTAAAGAACACCAGGTTGCCATAAGGAAACATGTCAGCAAACACTCTGTGGTCAGCAAGCACAGGCTTACGCATAATCATGACTTTGACTGGTCTAAACCTAAAATTTTGCATAAAGAGAGACAAATAAAAAAGAGGGGAATTGCAGAAATGTTTTTTTATCAAGAAATGCGACAACGCCATCAATTTACAGAAAGACACTGAAAAGCTAAATGCCCTCTATGATCGTGTTATTAAGGAAACATAAACCTTCCTTGTCTCTCGTTTCCCCTCTCTCGCTTATTATTTTTATTATTTTCAAACTTGTCATCTTGTCTTCTGCATGTCCTCGCGACCAGTCACAGTACCACAGCCGCACGGCTCTGACATGTTTCCTTGTGTTCCATGACTGACATGTCAATTTTACATTATTATTTTTTAACACGCACTGACGCTCAAATTATGTGAGCATTAATTCTTGTATCCGCTTGTTCACGTTTTTTTCTTAACATTCTCTGACTCCAAACATTTAATTTTTAGATGGCTTAGTTTGGACATTATGCCAGGATAAATAATAATTTGTCAGCCTTATTCACTTGATAAGGACCGAAAGGGCAGTCGAAACGTCGTGAGAATTCAATAAAACTTTGCCAGTTGGTCGGCTTTAAACATACTGAGTTTAATATATTTCTTATTATGTATCAATAATTCACAATAATTTTTTTAAATAGAATACTTCTTTGAAAGTTATTTAACGTTTTGTGAATTTTCTTAATTTCCCGCATTCAAAAATTAGTGGGGTTCATATTACTAACACATGACTCATGGCTCAACTGTACCTATAACTTTCAATAATCTTAATACAGATTTTCTTGTAAGTGGAAAAGTATGAATTTGAAATTAAAACATTAAAGTATAAGGCTCCTATAGTGAACAATATGTTGAGAATGGGTTAATTAAGAGCCAAGCGCGGTACACGTTTGGTGGAAAAATTTATATGTATAAAAATACATTAAAAGAAAATAACAGCGCAACGTGTACCGCGCTTGGCTCTTAATTAGCCCATTCTCAACAAATTGTTAAAATTAAAAATAGATTGTTAATAAAATAAGGAACCTATAAAGTATAAACATACCAGGAATGAAAAAATTGAGTTATAACTCACAAAAATTCGCTCAAAAATAAAGTGGAGTTCCATATTACCTCCCTTTCCTCTAATATCTAATATATGCATTAAACATTCAATGTGTTATTGCTCAATATAAGATATTATAATATTGACCACGTATGCAGACACTCAAAGATAGGAACAATTAAGAATCGGAGGTCCGATTATGCTACTGACCCTCCATGATCCGTCGTTGCCTGGTAATAATCTCGTCGGAAATTTGTCGTTGTCGATCGTAACGGAGCAGCAATAGCTCGCGACGTCTGAGTTCGTGCTGCTTGACCAGTCTCTCGCTTTGCAACATCATCTTGTCTGCCTCGAGCTCGTGAACTCGCAGCATCAACGCCAATAACTCGCGCTCCTCATCCGAGTTAATGCGTGAGGGTAGTTGCTAGAGAAAATGTCACGGTTCTCTTAAGCTATAAGCTTTCTCTGAACATGCTTGATTGAAATTTAATTTCACTAAGTATTATTGTAGTTCCGCTGTATTGACATACTACGATAAGAATCTACGCTTATTCAGACCCTTGCTCTTACTATTTTTGCCTTTTAAATTTAGTTTTATTGATATTATATACGATAAAATGACAACTGCAAAGCCTCACATCCTCGAGTGTAGCGCTGCACTTTCGACAAGCCTCGAGTTCTTTTTCTGCTGCAGCGCGCATTTTGGCATATCTCTCTTGCTCTCTTGTGATTTCCGTCAGTTCCGTCCACGCTTGTTGCACGACTACGTCATCCTCCAGATCATCCTCTAAAAAATCTAAACAATTATTAAGTTATTAGGTATCATTTTTTTGCTGCAAATAACTCAGCGAACTGATACATATACATATTTTCGAAGCCCTAATTTTAGTTTTCTGATTTCTTGGCGTTTTTTAAGATCTATTCTTCCTAAATTTTCACTTTCTAACTTTATTAGGATTTTTTCAAGTGTCTCTTTTAAATTATTTAAAAAAAAGACTAGATGTAATAAAAATATGCCCGAATAATACTCTAATACTTTATTATCTAATATTAAAAAAAAACAAATTTTTCTCTAATTATTTATTCTATAATAAATAATTTAATTATTTTTTAAATCGTTTCTTTTTAGATTAACATTCATTGTGATAAATATTGGACTGTAATAAACAAGACATTTCTCTGGAAAACTTGAAAAATATAGCATAGATAAACACTATATACAGGGTGTCCCGTAAAGCCCGGATCAACGCTTAAGGGTAGATTCCTGAGATCATTTAGAGACAAAAATTCTAATGCCAAAATGTCGAGTCTGTTAAATTGTCTTCCCGATATTTGTCGGTCTTGCGAACAGTATACAAAGAAATAAAGTGAATAAAAACACTGTGCGACAAAAGGAAACTTTTTTGAAAGGGATGGAAAATTTACAAAAGAAATGGAGACATTTTGTGTCCCAGAACACGTTTTTAAAAGGATTTCGCTAGGTTAGCGCATTTAAGCCTTTACACTATATACAAGAGGCAGAATTTAACTAATCAAAAAATGAAAAAATAGGCCCGAAACTTCATACCCGGGTTTTTGGGGGGGGCGAGAAAGCTATTTTTGGTATCCGTTTTGATTGTTTAGACATTTCAGGCTGCGTTCATTCACTGCCAGTACTGAAAATCTATAGCGTGTATGATGTAAACTATATAGATTTCCAGTACCGGCAGTAAATGCACGCAGTACTGAAAATCTATAGTTTACGTTATGCACGCTATAGATTTTCAATACTAAAAACGTAGCAAAAACATTTCAGTTTTGCCGAACAATCACTCATTTTTACAATCTCGTATCACTTCACGGCCAAATAGTTGTGTAGTATGTAGTAACTTCTTTTTAACGTTTTTAAGGCTGTGTTCCGATATTTACTGCCGGTACTACAAATCTATATAGTTTACGTTATGCACGTTATGTATAGATTTTTAGTACTAAACTTTCAGGGTGGCAGTGTGGTCTGGCGGTAAAGCGCCAGACTCGTAACCTCAAGGAACCAGGTTCGAGTCCCGCTAGACCAAGGGGTTTTTATTTTCTGACGTAATGATGTATAGCATCCCAAACATAGACTTATATTTTTTTTTTGAAGTGAAACTTCTCAGGGCACGGGGGGTGATTTGAACCGGAAGCGTCACGAAAGTCCGTCACGGAAGTCGCGTTACGGAAGTCGCGTTATGGAAGTCCGTCACGAAAAGTCGAACCTTCTACGGGAGTGATTCGATTCGTCGCGTTACGCGTTCGCGTTATGGAAGTCCGTCACGAAAAGTCGAACCTTCTACGGGAGTGATTCGGAGCGTCGCGTTATGGAAGTCCGTCACGAAAAGTCAAACCTTCTACGGGAGTGATTCGGAGCGTCGCGTTACGCGTTCGCGTTATGGAAGTCCGTCACGAAAAGTCGAACCTTCTACGGGAGTGATTCGATTCGTCGCGTTACGCGTTCGCGTTATGGAAGTCCGTCACGAAAAGTCGAACCTTCTACGGGAGTGATTCGGAGCGTCGCGTTATGGAAGTCCGTCACGAAAAGTCGAACCTTCTACGGGAGTGATTCGGAGCGTCGCGTTACGCGTTCGCGTTATGGAAGTCCGTCACAAAAAGTCGAACCTTCTACGGGAGTGTTCCGGAGCGTCGCGTTACGCGTTTGCGTTATGGAAGTCCGTCACGAAAAGTCGAACCTTCTACAGAAGTGATTCGGAGCGTCGCGTTACGCGTTCGCGTTATGGAAGTCCGTCACGAAAAGTCGAACCTTATACGGGAGTGATTCGGAGCCTCGCGTTACGCGTTCGCGTTATGGAAGTCCGTCACGAAAGGTCGAACCTTCTACGGGAGTGATTCGGAGCGTCGCGTTACGTGTTCGCGTTATGGAAGTCCGTCACGAAAAGTTGAAACTTATACGGGAGTGATTCGGAGCGCCGCGTTACGCGTTCGCGTTATGGAAGTCCGTCACGAAAAGTCGAACCTTCTACGGGAGTGATTCGGAGCGTCGCGTTACGCGTTCGCGTTATGGAAGTCCGTCACGAAAAGTCAAACCTTCTACGAGAGTGATTCGATGCGTCGCGTTACGCGTTCGCGTTATGGAAGTCCGTCACGAAAAGTCAAACCTTCTACGAGAGCGATTCGGTGCGTCGCGTTACGCGTTCGCGTTATGGAAGTCCGTCACGAAAAGTCGAAACTTATACGGGAGTGATCCGGTGCGTCGCGTTACGCGTTCGCGTTATGAAAGTCCGTCGCGAAAAGTCAAAAACTTCCATGGGCGTGATTCGACGCGGGAGCGTTACGTTAATTCACAAGTTAAATTTTAATTATAAATTACAGGCGATGCAATTTACAAATAAATAAAAATTGATTTGTGAATTACACAGGCTTTAATTCACAAATCAATTTTTCACAAATCAATTTTTCACAAATCAATTTTTATACAGTGAATATACACCGTTGACCAAAATATCGGTGTTCTATCTTATGATTGTTTATTTATACGTGTTATTGCGATAAATATTACCACATGCCTCAGTGGTCGAATTGGCACGACGCCTGCACAGAAAGCGGGAAGTTCCAGGTTTGAACCCTGGCTGGGGTAATATTTTTCACAATAAAAATTAAATTATTTAAAATTAAGATGCTTAAATTAAGCGTTGAGATAAAAGGACCAGAATCTTGGTTAAAATGTCCTGACGATTATGACCGTCAGGAACAATTGCCAGTTACGTCGAAGAAATTTAATATGGTAAAAAAATATACGTGTGGCCTCCACGCGCGGCAGAAGTGAAACTTCTTAGCTGTGAGGAATAGGATAGTATCTCGTTTATAGTATCTGAATTAATGCCTATGTAATTCAAAAATCAAATTTTAATTATAAATTAAAGCGGATGCAATTCACAAATAAAAATTGATTCGTGTATTGAAACCTGTATAACTCACAAATCAAATTTTAATTATAAAAGTGAAGTTTCAGGTTATGAGAAAAATTTGTCTATATATAATTATATGTATATAAATGTAACAGTTGGCAACAGTTGGCCCATATATAATTGTGCAATTTGTGAATTACATCCGTTTTAATTTATTAAAATTTTATTTCTGAATTACATAGGCATTAATTCAGATACTATAAACGAGATACTATCCTATTCCTCACAGCTAAGAAGTTTCACTTCTGCCGCGCGTGGAGGCCACACGTATATTTTTTTTTAACTCCACCAATTATTACAATCTGTCTCACTCAAGGACATTCAGTAATTTTGTGACATAGATGATTGACCCTGCACGGTACTAGCCCAGGGGCTCGCTCTATCCTCGAATCACATGACTAAGTCTTGCGGTATTTTGCGTTTCAGTCTACGCGGAAAGTCCGGTTTGTTCATTAAAGTTGATACCAGGCTGTTCGGGTGATTTTGCAATCTTGTTTTGTGCTTCATTATCGCTTTCTTGATTTCATCCTCAACAGTAGGTACTCCAAGATCCTTATGTAGTGATTCATTAGTCACGTACCATGGCGCGTTGGCCATGACTCGTAAAACCTTAAACTGGAAACGTTGAATTATTTCAATACTAGATTTAGAGGCAATGCCCCATATCTGTATGCCGTAAAGCCAGATAGGTTTAATTATACTCTTATACAAGAGTATTTTGTTGTCCAGTCATTTGGGACTTTCGTTCTATTAGCCAGTACATCTTGCCAAGTAAAAGACCTAGTTGCTTTCGTTTATTGAAAATGTGTTTTTTCCAGGTTAGACACCTATCACAATGCAGTCCCAAGTATCTAACTTCTTGTTGGGGTATCAAAGTGCCATTTAGCATCACTGGAGGGCACGTTTCTCTTCTTGTAGTGAACGTTATATGCGTGGATTTAGCCTCATTGGCCTTAATGCGCCATTTATGCATCCAGTCTTCTATCTTGCTTAGATTGTCTTGTAGCATCCTTGATGCCATTGGATTTTCATGAGCTGCTAATACTGCAGTGTCATCCACGAAGGTGCCTATTGTGACTCCCTTTGAGGTTGGGAGATCGGCCGTATATAGTAAATACAATATTGAGCCCAGAACACTGCCCTGTGGGACCCCGGCTTGTATTGCTTTCAGTTCTGTAGAAGCATCCCCATGTTTGACCATAAAATATCGGTTACTTAAATATGATTTTAAGAATAAGTAAAATTCGGGTAGATTTATTTTGATTTTATAAATTAATCTTTTGTGCCATACCTTATCAAAGGCCTGGGCTATATCCAAAAACACAGCGGAGCAATATTTCCCTGCTTCAAAAGATCTAATAATTTTATCTCCAATTCTATGCATTTGATCGATAGTGCTATGCTTCATACGGAATTTGAACTGATGACTGGGAATCAGTCTCCTTTCTTCAATGACCGGCAACAATCTTGAAAGAATTAAGGTCTCAAGAAGCATGGCTGTGATAGGTAGGAGGCTAATCGGCCTGTAGGACTTGGGATCAGTCGCGGTTTTACCTTGTTTTAAAATCATTTTGATTTAGGCGACTTTCCATTGAGATGGAAAGTATCCTGTTCTAAGAATCGCATTGAAGAGGTAAGTGAGATATGTTGTCCCTCTGGCATGGTAGTTTCTTCAGAATTTTCCCAGTTATCAAATCATAGCCAGAAGCTTTTTTGATCTGGATGCTTTTTATTGCTCGACTTATTTCATTTTTGGAGAATTTACTGATAGGTGAGTCAGGATTACATTGCTCTCCAGGTGTGTCCACTGGGTCGTTGATTTTATCAGTCGGTTCCAGTCCTGGATTTGGTCTGAACACCGTTGACAAGTGTTGTGCAAATGTTTCAGCCTTTTCCTTATCGTTTCTAGCCCAGTTTCCCTCTGAGTTTAATAGTGGGGGGTTTGACAACTTAGGTTGTTTAAGCTTTTTAGTGGCCTTTCGTAGCAAAAAATCCGTTGCCTTAGAAGCGTCTAGGTTTTTTAGATAATTTTGAACCCCTTTGTTTACTTCTCTATTTATTATAATTTTAAGTTGCTTAGTGGTATTATTAAGCCTTTTCTTCGTTATAGGATATCTTGTGTTTTGCCAGAGTTTTCTTAGCTTCCTTTTTTCCTTAATTTTTTCTTTGATATGTAAGGGACAAACCAAGGTGCCTTCATATTCCGAGTTAACAATTGTTGATGTTCAAGCTGCTTGCTGCAGGCATTCGTTGAAATGCTCAACAGCTAGGGTGATTTTCTCCTCCCTTTTGAAAGAAATCATTAAATTTAAGTTTTGCTTGACCAGGTCTCTAAATTTACCCCAGTCGGTTCTGTTATTATGTAGTTTACAGTTAACGGTTTTCTTGATGATTGCTGATGAGAGTGTTAATATAACAGGCGAGTGGTCTGAGGAAAGCTCCAGGCATGATACACATTTCATGTAGTTTGGTGCAATCCCTTTTGTGACTGCAAAATCCACTAGATCCGGCAATCTTTTTCTGTCCGTAGACCAGTATGTTGGTTCTCCAGATGAAACTACATTTAATTGCGTCTCTTTGATAGCTCTCATTAATTCTCTTCCTTTAGGAAAGGTAATTCTAGAACCCCAGAAGGTATGCTTGGCGTTATAATCGCCAGCTGCTATGAAACGCTTACCCAGAGTGATGAAAAAGTCCAGGTACTGTTCCTTTCTGATATTATGTTTAGGGGAACTGTATATGGCAGCAAGGACAATCAGTCCAGTCCTGTCTTCAATTTCAATCGCAGTAGCCTGTATGTGTTCACTAATGAAGGCACTATGTTCGTGGTGTTTAATATTTGCTTTAATTAAGATGGCTGAGCCACCATGTGCAGTTCCGTCAGGATGCGGTGTATGATATAAGATGTAGTCAGGTATTTTAAAAAAACTTTTATTAGTGAAATGTGTCTCAGATATTAACATTATGTCTATGCTGTGTTGATTTAAGAAATATTTTATCTCATGCTCGTGTTGTGGAAGCCCATTGGCATTCCATATCACTATTTTTAATGGCTTGAAGATGGTGAGAGCTTGACGATGAGTTCAGCTAACATGCTTGTCATTGTGGTGATCTGCAACATTAATTGTTTCATTGTCATTAAAATTTCATGGGTTTGACTGAGATACTTTTTCACTCGTTTGGGGCTCTGTAGTGTTTATTTGTGATTTTTGAGATAGGAGTGCTTGGGCATATGTTAATTCTGGATTTGTTATATGGCTTTTAGTTATCTTCTGGATTTTGTCAGATTTGGGTAAGATTTTAAGTCGTAGTGGTGGACACTTTAACTTTTTTAACTGCTTGTAAACGCCGCAACTCTTATAATTTGCCGGGTGATTTCCTTCACATAAGACGCACTTGACCTGCTCAGATCTTGTCTTCCTTGGGCAGTTTGCTGTTTGATGATACCCTGCGCATTTGACACACCTGGCCTGTCTGTTGCAAAATCCCTTGGTATGGCCATACCGTTGGCAATTGGCACATTGTGGAATTTCACGTTTGGGTCTCGGAGGTTTGAAAGCAACTCGGCAATGTAGCAGGGTCTTTATGTTGTATATATCTTTGTTGTTCTCCATATTAGGTTTTAAATGCACGTAGTATAAGGGAAGAGGTTTTTTGGTTTTTTTGTGTTTCAGATTTCAAAGATTGGTTACGGTGTGTCCAATGTCCATGCATTTCAATAGCCTGCCTTATCCTTTCGGTGTTGAAGGAAGCGTGCATGTTCTTCAGCACTGCCCTATAGCTTCTCTCTTGCTTGGCTTTATAGGTATAGAACTCAGTGTTTCTTACTTTAAGTTCTTTGACTATTATTCTGTACATATCAGTAGTTTTAGATTGTATCTTGACCTGCTCGTCTCTCAGAACTCTTAACTCATAATTATCTTTAACAATTTTATCAAGGAGATCCGAAAGGGGTTGGATGTTGCTGACATCGTCAATGAAGATTGGAGGAGGTTCTAGCGGTTTTGTGTGAACTTCAGTTTCTTGATCCTCTTTTTGTAGGACTTTAAATCTATTTGAAGTGGGTACCGAGGTGCTTAGCCAATAATTGTTAATTTTAGCTTGCTTGTATTGGCCTGTAACAACTTCAGGACTATTTCGGGGTCTCTTTTTGTCAGTTACTGTTTGCCAGTTATTGGTTTTTTTGTGCATAGATCTTAGGTCTTTGGCTTTCATGTGTGTTGGTTCCTGATTGGATAATAATGAGTTGCTTCTAGGTCTATTAAGGTTGACTGTTATAGTTTTACTTACGGGCAATGGTTGGCCTCCCCCAGAATCCGCGAAGCCTGCCTCCGAAGAGGGTGGATTTCCCGGTTTTCTCGTACTACCACCTGGGGTACTCGTATTCTTTTCTGTTTTATCCATTGCTCAATTTGCTAGTTTTGGTCCACCCTGGGTATTTCATTTCCCCAGTACCCTCCGGCAAAGCCGGCGAGCATTCCCCGATCCGCCACCTGGGGAGGCGCCCGATGGGGGACTAGCAACCCCGCAAGGGATAGACTTATATAGATAGACCGGCCTCTGCCGTAAGAGCACGCGTGGGAAAGTAGACGGTGCAGACATAGCCCGTGGAGAATGTCCTCTCTCTTTCTTCTGATCGCTTGGTGGGGATAAAAGTCTATAGACTAGTGGGGACTAGTAGGGAATAGCCGGGCTATTCTCTATCCCCACCAAGCAATCAGAAAAAAGAGAGAGGACATTCTCCACGGGCTATGTCTACATAGTCTACTTTCCCACGCGTGCTCTTACGGCAGGGGCCGGTCTATCTATTAGCGTTTTCTACTGGGAAAACTAGTGCACACTGAGTGCAATTTTATTGTTCCACTGTGAAAATCAGTTCAAATATTTTCAGTGTTTAATGTTCTGCTGGCAAAATTGGTGCAAAAGATTGCACTGACAATGAGTGCGTCTTTCAAGACGGTGGAAAGTGCCAGTACAAATTGAAATAGAGGTTATGTTTGTGTTTTATGTGTATTTACATGGTATATAATATACAATATTATATTACAATACATTATCTTAATAAATTTTATAACAATAAAATTGTTTTTAGTTTTAAACATAATATATATAATAGCTGTGCAGTGATATTAACATTTTGACGTCTAAAAATCTTGAAACGTTTAAAAACATAAATAAATAAATAAAATGTTATTATAAAATAAGCAATTTAAGTTCGTATAATTATTATGTGTGTTTTTACTCTCAGGTAAAATTATAAAATGGATAATGCCAGTAAATAATGGATGTCTTATTAGAATTATTGTCTACAAGTAGTAGCAGCGAGGAGGATAAGAACAAATTTTGCTATCGCATATACGCAATTCCATTCCAAGAATAAGAAATTATATAAAAAATGTAATTCATGAAATGTCTGACAAACAGGTAAGTTGAAACTCCGCATATTTTTAATAAAAAAATTGAATTCTATTCTTTTTCAAGTTTAAGGAAAGATTTCGTTTAAATCGAACTACAGTTTACGAAATTATTAATGATTATGAGCAATCTCAGCCATACCTAACTGATAATACACACGGAGGTAGTACTCCTATATCAGCTGAATACTTTCTGTTATTTGGTAAATATTTATATATCTGTATAAATTTTTAAAATATTGCAATTTTTATTATAAAATGTTGAAAATTTTAAACCTTTAGTTTTAGCTGCAATAAAAGTACTTTGACATCTGTCACATTGTAAGCCATTTATGATTATAAGAACAGATTTTTGGATGTATTTACTGGAATTCCAGGAAAAATTCATGATGCTCGATTTTTAGCACTTTCTGACATAAAAGAAGAGCTACTGTATATTTGTGAGAAAAAATATCATATTCTTGGTGACGGAGCATACGCTATTAGACCGTGGTTACTCATACCATATAGGGAAACGACGAATTTAAATTGTAGTCAAATCAATTATAATAAAAAATTCTGTGCAACTAGGGTAAAAATTGAAAACACTTTTTGCATTTTTAAAGGTCGTTTTTGTCAACTTTTACGATTAGATATGCATAAAATTAAAAAAATCAGTAAATACATCCTTGCACTTTGCGTTCCACATTGCCATCTTATAATAAATAATTTTACTTCACAGACTTCTATATAATACTTCGATGCTTCGAATCATCTATACAATATAAACAGTTTAACGAGGTTAGGCGTCTCGGTTCTCGGCCGTGATGCACGAGTACTACAAAAAATGATGTGTTCCACTGAACCGCACTAAACCTGCACTATTAGTGCACTAATGGAGTTTGCATTGAAACCTACCACAGCGCTGGTGCTGCATCAGTTTTTCCAGTGAAAAACGCTATATATAAGTCTGTTTGGCGTATCGCCTTGTATATACATATATGTAGAGATATTTTTGTAGTTGTCAATAATTAATTTACTCTTTTCTTTTGCCTTTGTTTAGTTTTTTTTTTTTGGATTATTACAACTGCTTGATTAAGCTCGCATAATGTTAATTAGTTTCATTAGTTAGAATAGCTATATTTAGTTTATTGTTTGCTTATATTAACGCGAGACGTCGGTATAATTTTGCAGATTTATGCGACTCACCAATTGGTGCTGCCACCGTCCATCCACCGACGGCAGCGATTACCCCCCAAAAGGGAGCAAATACTCGCTCGCGACACTTACAGGACCGCGAGCTACTCACTCGCCGACAAGAAGGCTACGAACGCGCACGAGACTTTCGGGACGCCCGCCCGCGCTCCCACCTCCGCTTGGGGACCGATCTCTCGCCTGCTGTGCTTTGCCTGCTTGCTTGTTCCTGCTTGTGCCCTATCCTGCGGATCTCACTTCTATCTTGCTGCACTTGTGTGAACGCTGCATGCCGAACTACGGGACAGGAATCCAGCGGCCAATAGACAGGACGAGGATCGGCGGACTCACCCAGGAGGCGACGGGCGACCGAACGGTGAGTCGCTTTGATTTCTCGCTTCGTTCGTTTGTGTGCGCACCTTCGCCTTTTCGCGAAACTTAGTCGTGAGGGAACGCTAATTACCCCCCCCCCCCCGCCCCTTTGGTCCTTCGAGCAGATTTTGTACGTCTCGCCTCCGGGGATAGTTGACACCCCCCCGTACAAAGTCTATGATACCAACCTGCCGCCCTTTCGTGCGAGAGGAGGAAACTCGTGCGAAGGCCAGGGCACGGTCTTACATACAGGTCCCGCAACTCATATGGTGAAGGATGGCTCTCTTAACGAAGCGAAAAATTGTTCAGCTTGAGGCCGCTAGGATTGCTGCAATCGGGCGGGTATTTTGTGCGACAGACGACAATAGTAGCGCATACGCATTATACTCTAATCTAAGAATCCCCAATTTTTACAATATACATATGTACAATATATACAGGGTGATTCAGAAATACACCGACAAACTTGGGAAATGAGTTCTTCACATAAAAACAAGAAAAAAATGTCATATAAACATATGTCCGGAAACGCACCCTCTCTGAGCTATACCCTCCCAAAGTTTCCCGAAAAAACTCAAATTTTCTGTATATAGTCTGTACGAGCTGTATAGGAATGTACCAAGGTGGGGGGAGAGAGCGATACTAAACGAGAGAGATCACATCTGTTAATCATATTATTTTTGGAACACTTGTTTTGAACACAGGTGCGCATGGAATGCAGCACAAATCAATACATATATATCATTAGATAAATACAAATTTCACTTGTTATCAATGTAAATCACACAAATATCATCATATAACTGAGCATTCAACTGATTGTGATACCAATCACACATGAAAGATTAGAACAATAAGCATAAACCTTATATTTTAATACAAATTACATTTGGTAGGTAGAATGAATATTACTTTATATGGAACCATTAACTCCATTCATCTGCAAGGGTGTAAATCAAGCAGACTGAATGGCATCAAATTGTTCAAACATTTAAACATCATAAAAGATATTAAATCACAAAATAATAGAACTCGAAGGACCATGTAAACTGTAATTGTCTTCTTGTTAAAAGAAATCTAAGATTATCATGTCAAATTACTGAATTAATAATTATTTATAATATGTTTTACTCTCAACGTTAATATTGTTAAAGTATGAAATCAGAACGTATCAGAACGTTAAATCAATCAATTTGTCACATCAGAACATATTGGAATGTTAACTTTGAAACTATCACATCAGAACATATCAGAATGCTCAAATAATGCAATTATCACATAAAAACATGTCAGAATGTTAAAGTAATGAAATGATCATATCAGAACGTATAATAAAATGAAAGTAATCGAATTATCACAGCAGAACATATCAGAAAGTTAAAGTAATGAAATGATCATATCAGAACGTATCAGAATGCACACTGAATACTCGATTTACGCAGTCGCATCGGTAAGAGCGATGATTAATCACATCGATTAATCTTACAATTGTCACGACTGATCATGACGGAAAATATACTATTACTTATCTCAATATGTCGCAACGAAATGGAAGATGGATGTATTTGATTACAATGAAATCGTCATTACTTTAAGTAATGACCAAGGTTAGTTACAGGAGTGTAAACTATAACGAAAAGAACAAAATGTTCTTGATTATGATAAGAATCGAATGTTCTCGCAAAATCTTTTGTAAGTCGATGTCATGTGCATGAATCTGCTCGGTGATCGAGCGATGTTTCTGTAACCAAGAGCTATAGTTATGATTTGAACTGATATCTCTGGTTAACGAAGAAACACTATTAAATATTTAATGAACAATAGGCAATTGGAGCCAGGCGCCGTACACAATGCGCAATATATTTAAACAAATTAACAAAAGAAGTCACGAACGTTTCGACCCTTTCTTGGGGTCATCTTCAGCGTGAATATAAAATAATGAGTCAAATATATCAAAACTACATAATAACGTCAAACGCAATGACTCGATGTCCCTAACGTAGTCAACAATAATCGTGGTCAACAATAAAATCTTAGCTGCGTAAACGTCGTCTCTCGAATGCTGGAAAAGCGAGTGTATGCTCCGAAGCAAACCCAGGCATCCTCCGAGTGGTCTTCTCCTCGGTTAGTAGGCCAAGCGGATAGGAAAAATCGCCATGTCATTTCGTGTATCCAAACGGAACTCACAAATTCGAAAGATACCTGAACAAGTATTCGGAGCAACACAAGATGCAATAACACGATAACGCAGAATAACATCAAGATTAATTAATAGCTACTTACAGAAAAAGGCAAATATAAATCGTACATTTCTCATCGGTTAAATTACGTGGCATCCCAACAACGTTCAGAGAGCGAATGACAGTTAAGTTTTTAAACGTTGTCAGGATGACAAACCAAAGTCATAAAAAGATGGGTACACATACATTTCAAGTTCAGCCACATCTATAAAATAAACAAAGATGTGTGCTCTCGTGTACCGGAGCGAAATTTAAAGTTTAGAAAGTTCCGCTATTACATCTAAATATGACTCCGGCAAATTTTCCGTGTCCGTCTGCAAATTCAAACCGTTTTTTTTGTCTCTTAATGTAGAGCATCTCAGATGTTCGGCGTTTGCTTAAATAGAGTTCATTATCCAGAATCTCCACACCGTCCCAATTAAAATCATGCCCGGAATCCAAATTATGTTCCATTAACACAGAGCGATTAGGCTTCTTTTTTAGTATGTGATTGCGATGTTCATTAACTCTAGTTTGCAATTGTCAGGGAGATATTTGAGTTTCTTTTCTCAACACCCATTGTGTCAGAAGAGAAGAACAGTGATCGGTTTGATAGACAGAGTGTTTCGGTTATCATGTAACCGAACGGTACGTAATCGGGCTACAGGACACGCTATTTTGTCCTATAAGTCATCGGTCGCCACTCGGTTTATCCTGATTCCACCGAGAAGGTAAGTATCTATGATGTCATGGTTAACCAATTTGTTTAAACAATCTCCCTTTCAGATTCCCGTCACGGATGCCGGATCTCCAGCGCCTACTCTCGGATCACCGATACTAACCACCAGCCTGAGTCAACGTGGGATCAAGATGGCTGACCACCGTTCGATCGGGTAAGTTACAGTACCAATGGTTAATCAACCTAATTAATTCTTTCTATTTTCAGGTTCTCACTGCGGGTGCCTCATCTGCGTCGCCGTCCCATGGATCATCGCTGCTGCGTATCGTCGCGTTCACAAGATGGCCGACCACCGCTCTCACCAGGTAAGTATAAGTAACGTGGTTAATCAACTTAATTAATACTGATTCTATTTAGGTTTCCGCCACGGATGCCACATCTGCTGGTCCCACCGTTGATGCACCGATAATAATCCTCGACCCGGATCGCCGCGCTTCCAAGATGGCTGACCTCTGTTTAATCAGGTAAGTGTAAGGTAAGTAATTGTGACTTCGTTGTTATTTTCACAAATGATTATTCCATTTATTCACAATGATCGTTTTACACAGATGGTTGTTCACAATTATTTATCCCGCGCAAGATGGCGGTCGCACGTCTCGCCAAGTGCGTAGTTTCCGTTTCGGTACTATGATACCGTTCGCCTTTCGTATCGGCGACTTTTAACGCGTTATGCGGGCGTTCCCGTTAGTTTCGGACGCTGAGGTAATCTAATTTCGTAATTCGGAACACTATCGCGATAATTACTGCGACACGCCGAGACATACGCGCAAGACCGGTGTTACCTATGCGAGCGCCCACGAGAGACTGCCTCGAGTAATCCTCCGCGCTGTGGCTCCCCACTTTCGATATTCTACCCCTACCATGGTATCGCGTCTACAATGAGAATTTAAGGCGTATTTTAAGTTTTAAGCCTTAAGCCGTAAGAAATTGACAAATCACAGTCGAATATGAGAAGAATACTTGACTGTGATTTGTCAATTTCTTACGGTTTAAGGCTTAAAGCTTAAATTTTACGCCTTAAATTCTCATTGTAGACTGCGCTTAATGCAGGTAAACTCGCGATCGACCATGCGTGCAAATTTGTCATAAACCATAATAAACGACAATTTGTCTTGACACCCGAATATTTCTGCAGCATGTTTAATCTTCATTTTTTCCTTTTTACGGCAAGTACAGCTTCTTTCATCATTTCCTTACCTATCACTGGTCTTTTTCTATTGTATGTACGAACCATTTTGCTGCAAGCCAAAAGCAAATAACTTATTTACAACGCTTTACCGAAATAGATTAGTGTCGACTTTGCCCCGAACGTCGTTTTTCACTTTTGTCACTCCAAAAAAATAAAAATTTTTTAAATATGCAAAAACGATTATCAGATTCGTATAGAGTATCTAACTTCCCATCAAAATCACTTAATGGTAGATTTGTAAGAGTAAAGTTCAATGAAAGAGTAGAAATTTTCGAGAGATCAGAAAAATTACTTTTTACCATCGAAAACGCTTATGTCGCACTAAAAGTTACACCATAACTCAGAATGTCACCAAATTCCGTTGACAACGTTGGCACATAAAGACGCATTTATCATAGGAAAGGCAAGTTTCTACGATAGATTTAAATAGGCAAAAAGCCCAGTGTCAAGTTTGCCCCGGTGTCGAGTTATCCCCGGTCTCCCCTATTATATATATATATATGTATATAGTAAATAATTTTTTTTTTTTTGTATGCATTTTGCATACAAAAATAATGTCGTGCAGACCAAGAAAAATTTTATAGAAACTACTGCCTATACCTTAAAATTCCACGTGTCGATCGTTGTTACGTGGATGCGGGTATTGAATAAATAATAATTATCAGTGACTTGACAGCGACTAAATATGTATTTAAATATATATGGTAAATTGGTAACTGATACAAAACTGAACGTTTTCTTAATAATCGTGCTTGTGCTGCTATATCGATATATGCACGCTCTCTGATACGCTACGTAGCGTCATCTACAACTACTACAACACCTCCCCTTTTAACTTACATATACAAAAGTATTTTTATTTAAAGTACGTTATAAAATCCTTAAACCTACTGGGTTGTCTTGTGTTCCTTTGAGGTCTTACTCTTTCGTCATTCTGATTGTTTCCACTTGTAGCATCTACATATGTCTCACTTTCCTCCAAATTATCGCTTTCATTAACATTTAAGTCATTATTAACATCACTCGCATTTGGTACAATATTCGCTACCTGATTATTTTCACTTCCTTCCTCCTCACAATCCGATATACATGCTTAACTTGTCCCAATAAAAATAAATAAATTGAAGCCGATAAAGAAGAGTCCACTTCAACAGCGATTGAATTCGATATCATGTTGTATTCAGATTCATATAGGATAATCTCAAATCGGACCTCTTATTCACACAACGCGTCCACAAAAGTGCCGAAAGCGAAAGCCAGCTATCCGACGCAATGAGGAATACAGGTTACGTTGGCACAGAACAACACCCGCCCGATAGCAGCGACACCATCAAAATGACTTCAATATTGGAGTCACCCCCACCATTGAAATTCAATCGAGTTACGGGATCTGTATGTAAGACCGTGGGCCAGGGTTCCGGAGAAGGAGAAAGTGGGTCCGTCTTTCGGAAGAAACGTTAAGCCGTTGGTCCATGGAATGGAATAGGTAGAAGGAGTAGTAAATGTTTGGGAACGTTCCTCAAAAACGCCTTTGTAAACCCCATAGGGGACACAAATAAACATTCCTTTATCATTATCCGTTTTTAGTACTAAACTTTTAGACGTAATATACTATACTAGCTGGTTACCCGGGCTTCGCCCCGGAGGACTTCTCGCCCTATTGTAGACATCAGTTAGTACATAGACAACAGAGGAAATAAACAATACGATAAAGAAATTTAAATCTGAAGCAATAGAATTGGAGCAAAAGTACGAACAAACACTAACATAATTTTAATTCATCTTTATCATGTCATGAGGTAATATTGTTCATTACAATCAGACGAAAGTTTATTGGAGTCAAAATCGATTTCAGCCGTTGCTCCAAAAAATGCGGTAATCCAAGTGTCAAAGTTATATTTGACGATGTATGAACGAAGGAAAGTTATTTAAAGCAGCAAATCGTTTGTATATTGAACAGTCTTTTTATTATAGCAGAGAATGTGCTGTACAGATACTTTTCCCTTAGATGTTCGCGATTCTTCCACTCTCCCGTACCCTTAAAATTATTTTCGTTAATAACTTTATTGTGCAATACGGAAGCAAAAGTTATCTTTTTAAAATTAATTGTTGGGCCGAGTATAAGAACCGAAAGAAAAATACATAGGAATTAATTTACAGGAGATACGAAGGGTTCTATAATTCACCCGTAAATCCAGATTTATCCCTTTAGAGGATGATTAGGACAAAATCCTGAAATATGTTTTTGAGCCTTTGTATGGGTGACCTTCGTAAGCAAGAACCAAGTCGATATCTCATCGGGCCTAAGAGATATTGACGAATCCGTGAAAATACATTTTAACCCTTTTCACACCCTTAAGGGCCGAATTTTTAAAAATCCCTTCTTAGTGGGTGCTTACGTCATGAGAGGAATGCACCCCTCGAATTTCATGTTTCTATGTTCAGGGGTTTGGGCTGGGCGTTGATGAGTCAGTGAGTCAGTCAGTCAGTCAGGACATTTTCTTTTATATATATAGATAGATTTACCTAAATTATAATTTTAAACAATAAGCAAAACCCGTTTGTAATTACCCCAGCTACGATTCGGCATTGCCCCGCGTGCGGCGGGTAACTCCGAATGGCAAATAAATATTAATATTATTTATCGTAATTTAAAGCCAAATAACTGGAGTATCATTTAAAATGCAGACTTCTATAATTGATAAATAATCGTCGGCTTTATTTAACTTCTTTCTTAGATGTTCGAAATTCTTCCACTCTCCCTTACAACCCTTGAAATTATTTTTGTTAATAAATTCGTTGTGGAATACGGAAGCAAATGTTATTTTTTTTAAAGTAATTGTTGGGCCGAGTATAAGAACCGAAAAAAAAATACATAGGAATTAATTTACAGGAGATACGAAGGGTTCTATAATTTACACCTAAATCCAGATTTATCCCTTTAGAGGTTGATTAGGGCAAAATCCTGAAATATGTTTTTGAGCATTTGTATGGGTGACCTTCGTAAGCAAGAACCAAGTCGATATCTCATCGGGCCTAAGAGATATTGACAAATCCGTAAAAATACATTTTAACCCTTTTCACACCCTTAAGGGCCGAATTTTTAAAAATCCCTTCTTAGTGGGTGCTTACGTCATGAGAGGAATGCACCCCTCGAATTTCATGTTTCTAGGTTCAGGGGTTTGGGCTGGGCGTTGATGAATCAGTGAGTTAGTCAGTCAGTCAGGACATTTTCTTTTATATATATAGATATATAGCTGGTTACCCGGGCTTCGCCCCGGAGGACCTCTCGCCCCATTGTAGACATCAGTTAGTACATAGACAACAGAGGAAATGAACAATACGATGAAGAAATTTAAATCTGAAGCGATAGAATTGGAGCAAAAGTACGAACAAACACTAACATAATTTTAATTCATCTTTATCATGTCATGAGATAATATTGTTCATTACAATCAAACGAAAGTTTATTGGAGTCAAAATCGATTTAAGCCGTTGCGTCAAAGAATGCGGTAATCCGAGTGTCAAAGTTATATTTGACGATGTATGAACGAAGGAAAGTTATTTAAAGCAGCGAATCGTTTGTATATTGAACAGTCTTTTTATTATAGCAGAGAATGTGCTGTACAGATATTAAGCGTCGAAGTTAACGAAACAGAAATAATTTGTTAAAGCAGAGAATAGTTGGTATATGAAAAGTACGTATTGTACGATAAATAGTTGTTATATAAATATGTACTTTTTATATACCAACTATTCTTTGCTTTAACAAATTATTTCTGCTTTGTTAACTTCGACGCTTAATATCTGTAGCAGAAATAATTTGTTAAAGCAGAGAATAGTTGGTATATGAAAAGTATGCTTTGTAAGTTAAAGCGAGGTCCACTCTGTACAGGGTTGGGTGGGGGGATGCGAAGGGGGCCGCAGTGGCGAACACAGCAAACGGAGAACGACGTTTCTTAATTGTAAATTTTCAGCTTCGAGTTTTGCATCGCAATATCTCCGCTTGTAGGGCACGTAGCGGAAAAATAAAAACACTTTTATTATATGAATTTGGTCAAAACTATCCATTAAGCCTAGTTGAAACTTAATCCGTTCGCTAGTTATCGAGATCTCAAAATCTCGGGTACTCGCAACTCGTTGCGTCGCGTTAATAGAGCCACGGCGGTCTCGCTCCGCGCGTACTTGGCGCGAGACACTACCGTGTCTCTTGATTACTTTGGTTTTTCCAAGGTAAAGATATTACATGGATTTTTTCAAGGTAGATTATCAACATAGATTATAATTTTAAACAATAAGCAAAACCCGTTCGTAATTACCCCAGCTACGATTCGGCATTGCCCCGCGTGCGGCGGGTAACTCCGAATGGCAAAGTTTTGCTTTTTGTTTAAAATTGTTCATGTTGAAAATTTATAAATATTATTGTAATTTAAAGCCAAATAACTGGAGTATTATTTAAAATAGACTTCTATAATTGATAAATAATAGTCGGCTTTATTTAACTTTTCCCTTAGATGTTCGCGATTCTTCCACTCTCCCGTACCCTTTAAATTATTTTCGTTAATAACTTTATTGTGCAATAAGGAAGCAAAAGTTATCTTTTTAAAATTAATTGTTGGGCTGGGTATAAGAACCGAAAGAAAAATACATAGCAATTAATTCACAGGAGACACAAAGGGTTTTATAATTCACCCCTGAATCTAGATTTGCGCCATTAGAGGTTGATTAGGGCAAAATCCTGAATTATGTTTTTGAGCATTTGTATGGGTGACCTTCGTAAGCAAGAACCAAGTCGATATCTCATCGGGCCTAAAAGATATTGACGAATCCGTGAATATACATTTTACCCCTTCTCACTCCCTTAGGGATTTCCACATACATATAAGTCGTTTTAATAAATTAAAATTATGTCTTGACATAAAATTAATTCCTTCAAACGTGAAATACAAAAATCTTATAAATAAATAGCAAAACTGCATGCTATACACAAAGAAATATACATCCAAATATGGAATTACTTTTATGTCAGGACACAATTTTAATTTATTAAAACGACTTATATGTATGTGGAAATAGTACATGTATGAACGAAGAAAAGTTATTTGAAGCAGCGAATTGTTGGTATATTGAATAGTCTTTTTGTTAAAGCGGAAAATAATTGATACAGAAAGGTATATACAATTTTATATGTTAGAAAGCATAAATATAATGTATTTTCAGCTTCAATTTCATCAAAAGCATAAACTGCTATCTGCTTCATTTAAAGCAGTGAATCGCTGATATATTGAAAAGTCTCTTTATTAAAGCAAAGAATATTTGGTATAAAACTGTACAATTACAGATAGTTTACAGTTATGATCATACAATTATAGTTAAAGCAGAGAATACATTATATTTAATTATTACCTATATAATATAGATTTAGGTTATAAAATCTATGTAAAAATTAAGAATATTGTGGACATAGTAAAAAATAATTCTTCTTACCATGAGCTGTTACCACCTTTATCTTGGGGATGACACATGTTGTGCAAAATAACGTCAATATGGTGACAGAGCAGTATGATACACGAAAATATTTTATTTTCACTTATTAGTCATGAAAAGGGCTTAGATACCCTAGCGGTATACTCAGACCAATAATTAATTTTGGCTTTATGAATCGAGATTTTTCACAATCACAATACAAAAAATTGTTTTATGGAAATCGGGATGGAGCGTGAAAACGGTTTTATTGCCTCTCCTTCTTTATCACAAACTAATTAATTACCCGGATAACTGCGAACACGAAGTAAACGCGAACGATACTTTGTATTGAGTATTGAGTAGCGATGTTCTCCCACTTCTCGCATCCAGCGATAGTCCGATATACGCTCAGTACAATAACAATCTAATATCGCCTTCTCACTTACTCTTTCGCGCGACGTGGTCGTGTCTTCTAAGGGGTGGCAATACATTCCAAGTGCAAATTTCAGTTCGACAGTAAGTGCGACACGCGAAACACGTTTCCAAGGTGGACAATTAAAATGTTTCGTAAGTATTACACGAATTTTATACTTCTATGTAATTGCAATAAAAGTTAGGGAAAACTTCAGAAATAAAGATGTTTTTAAAAACTTAAGTTTTTAAAAATACGTAATAAATTATTTAAAAATGTCAAACGGTTATTTTTGACTTGTAGATCTATATACAGGGTGTAAGCGGATACCTCTTTTTATATCGCAAACTAAAGACCCCCAAATATGATAATTTTAATTAAACTTCATTGTGAGCATAGTGATTGTTTATAAAACTAACCTATGTTAGAGAACGGAGTTGCATGCATAACTTTTCACGGTAATGTGAATATTTCGATGTAATAAAAGTTGTGTTTTTTCTAAGGAATATGACGATGTATAATACACTTATCTTACAAATTGTACGAGTTTTGTTAAGTCATAGTTTCGCGGGTGATTACCACCTATTCAGTTTCGGCCCTGCGGTGTGGCTGACAATAAGTTCCAACTCTGCTATTTGCGATTGACGTGTGATACGTTGTCATCTGATGACAATGCGAGAGTCGGAACTTAGCCACACCACAGGGCCGAAACTGAAAAGGTAGTCACCCACGAAACTTTAACTTAACAAAACGTATAATTTATAAGATAAGTGTGTTTATAATACATCGTTGTATTCTTTAGAAAGAACACTACAACTATTATTATATCGAAATGTTCACGTTACCGTGAAAAGTTATGCATTGTCCACAAATAAGCGTGCCATTGTAAAGTTATTTACATGCTCGTCGATTTGACGGTTCGCGTATCGATTTTATCTCGCGCTGGCGCTTTGCTTGCGCTCCACGTGTGATGCGTGATGCTCGGGACCGAGCCGGCCCGATCCGTCGCCGCATTTGAAAATGTAAAACTTTTATTATATCAAAATATTCACGTTACCGTAAAAAGTTATGCACACAACTTCGTTCTCTAACATAGATAATTTTTATAAGCAATCACTATGCTCACAATAGAGTTCAATTAAAACAATCTAATTTGATATCACATTTGTTGGGTCTATCTCCTTTAATTTGCAACATAAAAAGGGGTGGCCACTTATACGCGGACACCCTGTGTATATGTTAAGTAAAGACCTCGTAGATATCTCGCGAGAAGAGGAGGGGCGACACTCAAATAACGAACACGAAATAGAATTCGTTTGAATCAATTTATTCGGCAGAACTACTCGATGGAATACCAGCATTCGCTGCTTGGACAAGGGAAAACTGCTGAAAAACCTTGTCGGTAGAAAGCTCGTAAAGCTCAAAGCACTTGTAGGGAGAGACGCTTGTAGAAGCTCTCAGCACTTGTAGGAAGAAAATATCGCCGTCCGGCAACTGCACGCCGCGGAGCGCATCCGTCTTCGCTCCCTCGTCGCGACGAAACATAGCCTCTCGTACCCGCCAGGCAGCTCGATAGGAGGATGAAACGTAGCACAAGCAGCAAGGCAGCAGGTGACATGAGCAGCTACAATTCGATGCAATCCCAATTCCAGCACGAGTTTCGCGCAACGTTGTTACGTAATAACAACCGTAAGGAAGCGTGACCGCTCACGCTAGACCGTGTGCTCGGCTCGAGTTCGCGACAAGAAGTCAGTCCGCCGTCACCGCATCGCGCACGCAGCCGAACGGCGCGCCGTAAACAAAGGTCGGCCCCTCCTCGTGCGTTTTCGGAAAATTAATAAATTGATCGCGCTCGATTATACACGGTGTCTCCTCGCGTCGCGCGTCTATTCGCGGTATATTTTAAACATTCCGCCCGCCTTCGCTAACTACAGTTAGCGAATAAAATACACTTCTTAGTAGCAATGAATAAGGAACATTTTAAACAATGTGTCGCTTCAGAATGAATGTTCATTTTGAATAGTGACTGCTTATTTTTGATTGTATAGCTTCGACTGAATTTGAACTACTTTACTTAATGGATACTATAAGGGTGAATACCCTTTGTCGGTGACAAAAACAGAACAAAATTTCCTTTAATGAAGTAGCAATTCTATCTAATCCACTCATGTATTGAATGACGGCTTTGTAAGGGCCGACATCCAGCAGCAATGACTGTCGTGATAGACTATCGCAACAGAATGCCCCGTAGAGGCGAAACTTATACTTCACACACCCGTAAAGGGCGTACATTGTATGTTGCTTTGAATAAGGCAAACTCTCAACTGTGTACTAATAAGAAGTGCATGTTGTCTCGAATGAGACAAACTCTCTATCCACGTGATGTGCGACCCCCTATCATCTGATAGTGGTCTCACCTGAACGTGTATGTTACTTGATTTGTGATATAAAGGTTCAACACGAGCGCAAGCTCTACTCCATATTGCTAAAGCGCAATCCCTTTTGACAACTACAGAAGGCCCTGAGCCCTCTGACAGGAGAGAAATGTGAAAGTCTTCCTAGACGTAAGAGTTCAGCTCAATCATCACATGGTGTAATACGTAACAGTAGAAAAGTAGACTTGCAAAGAGATTGTACTCTTGAAAGGTCATTGACTTCTTAAGAAATTAATCATTTTGAACCTTTCTAGAACTCTACAGTTCACAGCTTTACAGCGTGAACTTTTCATTTTCTCTTATTTGATAGTAGTCAGTGGGTTTGTTGAAACTAAGTTGTAAATTTCTAAGAGTTGAAAATGTAAACTGTTTAAATAATACCGTTATCTTCGACAATCGAATTGGATAGGAATACTCGAACAGAATATTCCGTAGCTCGTGAAACTCATTAATAGTAAAGGTAAGCTCTGTTTTATGATTTATCTCTTTCTTCGAGATTCTCAGCAAGTGGTAGAGAATATACTCTGGTAAAGCGGTTTGTGCGTAACACACTTGAATACGCACAAATTCCTTTTACCTTAAATATGGTTCGTAATTCATGTATAGGTAGTAAGAATCAAGTAAAGCGTAAAGTGAAATGTTGCCTTTTCCTCGAACTTGAATAATTTATAACATTGGTTGAGACGCAACAGGACTTCAGACAGTTTCAAGTTACTGTATCACTAGTTTCTTAAAAGTGCAATAACCTGCTTGAACTGAATGTATGCATCTCGTATTACGCGCCTTAGACGCAAAGAAAGGAAAGGAAAAGAAGCATGCATCCTGCATTTCGCAGGTTGCAATTATCAAGGCAATCATCTCATGCTCGAAAGCAGTTCATGGACAGTAAAGTGAATTCTCTCCTAATATCTCTCAATTGTTATGTGCATAACAAAGTAACGCACTGCAAGCGCCTCATGGGTGAGAAACCTCTTGTATGAAGCCTGATGGCTAGTATAGCAATCAGGGAAATCTTTCTCATGTCCCGAAGGGCGCTTGCAATAGATCAGTATCATAAAACATAATCATATTTAAAACGCAAGGCATAAGGCACGTTATTATGAACTTGAAATAGTAATGGACTGTAACTTCATTCGGTTAATGCATTTCAATTATTTCCGCAGAACGCAGTCAGTACACTTTTACCCTGAAAGTTATTGATCTTTAAAAAAGAACAATGTAAACTCTCTCGGAAAAATGCACCGTCGTCATGCACAGAGATACGTACGTATCAATTTAAGAAAAGACTAGTGGTCGTAAGGTAGTAGTTATTGTTTGTTTTGAAAGAACACTCGATGTAGAGAGCTTGGATTGAAGCTTACTTGTGAAGGGTTGTCAACTCGATCCGAGAGCATGAATTTATGTAGAATTTGTTAATTCTAACAGAATGCAAGTCCAGAGTATCGGAATCGTTACTGATCCATGTTTTCAAAAGAAAACCGCCCGCCATGCAGAGCTGGTTTACCTAATTAACAACTATCTTAGTTTTCTCAAGTGCTTGAAGTGACAATACTCGATCAAGCAAGGATTTACTAAACTGGATCGAAGAAGAAGGTTTTTTCGAGGTTCCCAAACTATATTCCCGTGCTTTAACAATTTGACATCTAATTGTCGAGTGGCGCTAAGGACCAAGACATTGTCCCGCTGCTCACCAGGACGGTCAAGAGTTTCTAACGGTTTGTAAACTTGCATAATTGTGAAGTACAATTGTTCAAGTTTGCTAGCAGATTCCCGTTCATATGTTCAAGTGTGAGCAAAGATTGCAATTCTGAATTTAAAAAGTTTGTACGAATGTTGGAACACCCAACGAAGGAGAACTCGACTGAGTAGAATATAATTTTGTCGTAGACAGCTGCTCAGATTCCCGTAGGAAAGTTATTTTCTTAAGCGACTCAAGATAACATTACGTGTCGTAGCAAGGAGATTTCCTCTCTGTACTGGCTCTAATATTAGATAGCACACACCTTCGTAAAGATGGGCAGTAGATCCAATTAGACTCAAAGCAAGGAATGCAAAAGTTGATATTAATCACAAAATGAAAATAACAACTCGTCATATAAGGATTTTGTAAACCAAAGACTCGGACTGAAAGTAGCTGATAATAATAATAGCATTCGTATGCACACAATGAAATGGAAGGTCTACAGCAATTAAGTGTAGATAACACGGTATATACTAATGCTGAATACATTGAGTTTGCAAGGTTGTAAGTCAAGCAACCTCAATGATTCAATTGAAAAGACTAACAGAAAATAAATCCGTAGTATAGTAAGAATCAATTGTGCATAATGTACAAACTCAATTTGGCAGTAATGACGATGATTGCTAGTAGCAATGCTTACGTCAGTATCGATCTCATGTCCCGAAGGACGCTCACACCACGAATTAAAGAAAGAATAATTGTACTCATTGATAGTTCTACATCAATGCATAAGACACATCCGAACACACTTCCCATTGATAGTTCTACATCAATGTAGAAGATATATCCAAATATATCCTCTCTAAAGTAAACGTGAGATACTCGGCGTATCTCCTTGGTGACGAAACAGCGCACTCGCGTTGTTTGTCCTTGCTCGGTTATGACGTCATCTCGGCGATGCGTCGGAAGTAATGTAAAAAGAGACACATCTTGGACTCTCGTTACCTGATACTCTCTATTGTGCTACTCACGAGGAGCGCATGTTGTCTCGAATGAGACAAACTCTCTTTATTGTGCTACTCGCTAGGAGTGCATGTTGTCTCGAATGAGACAAACTCTCTGTTGTGCGCTCACGAGAAGCGCATGTTGTCTTGAATGAGACAAACTCTCTGTTGTGTGCTCACGAGGAGCGCATGTTGTCTCGAATGAGACAACTCTCTGTTGTGTGCTCACGAGGAGCGCATGTTGTCTCGAATGAGACAACTCTCTGTTGTGTGCTCACGAGGAGCGCATGTTGTCTCGAATGAGACAACTCTCTGTTGTGTGCTCACGAGGAGCGCATGTTGTCTCGAATGAGACAACTCTCTGTTGTGTGCTCACGAGGAGCGCATGTTGTCTCGAATGAGACAACTCTCTGTTGTGTGCTCACGAGGAGCGCATGTTGTCTCGAATGAGACAACTCTCTGTTGTGTGCTCACGAGGAGCGCATGTTGTCTCGAATGAGACAACTCTCTTTACTAAGTTAAGTAACTACTCGCCCTGTGGCGTAGTGATTCGAAGTAAATTGATTCCACGTTCCTTTTAAGCAAGGAGAGGCGAGCGTTTACTCTCTGAATAGTGAAGCTCGGTAAACCGATTTCTATTAGATTGTCATGTACGTTGACAATAACTTTACTCAACGTGAGCTGCTGCTCTAATAACTCTTAATGTAACGTATCTTCATTGTCACGAGAATCTATAAATGATTCTGAGTAAGAAAGAAAACTAAATCCGTAAACGGCACTCTCCACCTTCCGTTCGTATCGTACTCGGTATCGCTCCTCCATTTATCAGACTGTATTTCCGAATTTCACCATCTGCTTTTATTATCCGGCTCGTTTGGACCAAAATGTTAAGTAAAGACCTCGTAGATATCTCGCGAGAAGAGGAGGAGCGACACTCAAATAACGAACACGAAATAGAATTCGTTTGAATCAATTTATTCGGCAGAACTACTCGATGGAATACCAGCATTCGCTGCTTGGACAAGGGAAAACTGCTGAAAAACCTTGTCGGTAGAAAGCTCGTAAAGCTCGAAGCACTTGTAGGGAGAGACGCTTGTAGAAGCTCTCAGCACTTGTAGGAAGAAAATATCGCCGTCCGGCAACTGCACGCCGCGGAGCGCATTCGTCTTCGCTCCCTCGTCGCGACGAAACATAGCCTCTCGTACCCGCCAGGCAGCTCGATAGGAGGATGAAACGTAGCACAAGCAGCAAGGCAGCAGGTGACATGAGCAACTACAACTCGATGCAATCCCAATTCCAGCACGAGTTTCGCGCAACGTTGTTACGTAATAACAACCGTAAGGAAGCGTGACCGCTCACGCTAGACCGTGTGCTCGGCTCGAGTTCGCGACAAGAAGTTAGTCCGCCGTCGCCGCATCGCGCACGCAGCCGAACGGCGCGCCGTAAACAAAGGTCGGCCCCTCCTCGTGCGTTTTCGGAAAATCAATAAATTGATCGCGCTCGATTATACACGGTGTCTCCTCGCGTCGCGCGTCTATTCGCGGTATATTTTAAACAGTATACATATATATAGATATTTACAAATGTATATTTTGAAAATATATGCGCTTTCATTTCAGAAAACCCTGATGATATATCGGTAGATTTAGATATGGATGTGGAGGAACCCTCCACATCCATTAATAAAATCGAAAAGTTGCTGGAGCGATTGCTGCAGCAACAGCAGCAGCAGCATCAGCAGCAGCAAATGCTGCAGCAACAGCATGAGCAACAGCAACAGCAGCAGCAGCAACAGCATCAACAATTGCTGGAACAGCAGCAGCGGCAGCCGCAACAACAGCAACAGCGACAGCAGGAACAAACACGACAATGTAAGTAATAACATTGTACATTTTTTTATTATATAAAGTAAATAAATGATCACGCTTGTATGTATCAAATACTGTAAATATATAATATGTACTACTACTCTATTATGTAAAATATATTTATTATATATATTTTTCATTTCAGATTACAGGCGCGGACAGGGCCGTGGTCGTGGGCGTGCCCGCTGGTACCGGCGCCGGGCTCGCAATAATAATAAATATATTATTAATTTTAAATAAATAAAATAAACGCGTAAATACATATATTTTTTCTATTGTCCTATCTTATTTATATCCTACATATTTTTATTTTCATACTCAATTAATCTTATTAATCCTGAAAATTAGAATTATGCGCTACTGTCATTTTAATCTTAGATTTCATATTAAATAAATCAAAAGAAATTTTTATTATATCAAATATATGCCTATTAGTAATTACAGGATGTTGCCTGACATGAAGTAGTTGTGCTAAATTTAAATTGTTCATTGCAATCAAAGGAAAGTTTATTCGAGTCGAAATTTATTTAAAGTAATTAAATACCGTAACAAAGCACGGGTATTAAGCTAGTTGTACTATATTAGAGTAGCGATATTCTCCCACTTCTTGCATCCGATTCTTCTTGCAACCGATAGTCTGATATATATACTATTATGTAATAAATATACTATTAACTTTAAATAACATGTAGAACACATCAAATAATAAAAATAACTTTTCTTAAAATATTTTCTATGAGCTGTTTTTATCTTTCTCTTGGGGACAACACATTGTAGTGCAAAATGACGTTAACATAGTGGCAGAGCAGAATAATGAGCAAAAATATTTTATTAAAAAACAAATAAATAAAGAAAGGGGTCAAAATTAAAACTAAGAATTGAACACCGTCAAATATATGCCAGTAAATAATTACAGGGTGTTGTCTGACATGGGGTAGTTGTGCTAAATTTAAATTTGACAACTACTTAATTGAAAATATTTATTGTATATATAGATAAACGGGTATTAAGCGATGTATAAATCAAAATACGAATGTGCAGACCAATATACACATTGACATGAGCTTGCACTGTTTTCGCATTTTGTAATTTTGCTTAAATTAACTTACAATTAGTAAGAATTATAATTGAAATGTTTTACTATAATTACATTGTACGTCACAGATACCTATATGTATAATAGATAATAGATACTAAATATATCTCACTCTTAATTAGATTTAATTCAAGACTACATTCATTTGCATATCGCAGCAGGTACAAATTCCAAATATGTTTTAAATCATTGCAAAGTAATCTTAAACTCAAAAGAAATTATTGAATATCAAATGAGAATTTATTAAGTATTTAAAGTAATTTATTTAATTCACATTATAATTACAATGTATTTTAATGCCATTGTATCTGGTTACGGAAGTAAAAGTTATTTTTTTTAAAGTAATTGTTGGGCCAAGTATAAGAACCGAAAGAAATTTACAGGAGATACGAAGGGTTCTATAATTCACGACTGAATCTAGATTTGCGCCTTTAGAGGTTGATTAGGGCAAAATCCTGAAATATGTTTTTGAGCATTTGTATGGGTGACCTTCGTAAGCAAGAACCAAGTCGATATCTCATCGGGCCTAAGAGATATTGACGAAAATACATTTTAACCCTTTTCACACCCTTAAGGGTCGAATTTCTAAAAATCCCTTCTTAGTGGGTGCTTACGTCATGAGAGAAATACACTTCCCAAATTTCATGTTTCTAGGTTCAGGGGTTTGGGCTGGGCGTTGATGAGTGAGTGAGTGAGTGAGTCAGGACATCTGTCTTTATATATATAGATTTACCTAAATTATAATTTTAAACAATAAGCAAAACCCGTTTGTAATTACCCCAGCTACGATTCGGCATTGCTCCGCGTGCGGCGGGTAACTCCGAATGGCAAATAAATATTAATATTATTTATCGTAATTTAAAGCCAAATAACTGGAGTATCATTTAAAATGCAGACTTCTATAATTGATAAATAATCGTCGGCTTTATTTAACTTCTTTCTTAGATGTTCGAAATTCTTCCACTCTTCCCTACAACCCTTGAAATTATTTTTGTTAATAAATTCGTTGTGGAATACGGAAGCAAATGTTATTTTTTTTAAAGTAATTGTTGGGCCGAGTATAAGAACCGAAAGAAAAATACATAGGAATTAATTTACAGGAGATACGAAGGGTTCTATAATTCACCCGTAAATCCAGATTTATCCCTTTAGAGGATGATTAGGGCAAAATCCTGAAATATGTTTTTGAGCATTTGTATGGGTGACCTTCGTAAGCAAGAACCAAGTCGATATCTCATCGGGCCTAAGAGATATTGACGAATCCGTGAAAATACATTTTAACCCTTTTCACACCCTTCAGGGCCGAATTTTTAAAAATCCCTTCTTAGTGGGTGCTTACGTCATGAGAGGAATGCACCCCTCGAATTTCATGTTTCTATGTTTAGGGGTTTGGGCTGGGCGTTGATGAGTCAGTGAGTCAGTGAGTCAGTCAGTCAGTCAGTCAGTCAGTCAGTCAGTCAGTCAGGACATTTTCTTTTATATATTGCGAGCCGTTTTCCCGCGAGCTCGCCACTCGCGGGGGCGTTCCCGCAAATTATCTCAATTACTAACTGTCAAGTCGCAAAAGGCAATACGCGAAAACTGGGCGCCAGGTGCGATTACGCGCACCACGTTTTTACTTGCTCACACGTCCTTGCGATAACAGAATCTTCGCGAAATCGTCGTAACTCAGGGCGGAATTCGTGATGTTAGTTAGGAGGGTGAGGGGAGAGAGCGTAGCGCAGACACATAAATAAGTAAAGCCAAAGCAGGTGCAATTATAATAAGGGAATAATAAAATATATTTCAGTAAAAGAATATTGAAGATAACGGAGACGATACGGATGTGTGTGACCCGACGATATGCAATCTCGGTACGGAATTCTCACCGCACGCGGGACACGGAAACGGAATCGAATCTAACACGCCGACACGAGCACGCGGTCATCCATCCGACTCACACACGAATATGCACTCATCCATCCACCCTAACGTCGCACGCGACTATACACACATACACGCAACGCCAGGCATACCGCGTACTTTCACGGAACACGGAACGTTACACGCGCATATACGAAACACGATACGAAGTCTACTCGAAACGCCAAATACGCGGCCCGCCACGCCGCTTCGCACCCCCGATGCACACCGCGCGACACACGATGCACTCGCATGCGCGATCGCCCCGCGCGGGCACGCGGGTCAACAGCTGATGCGGCGCCCGGCACACGTAACACGCAACCTGTACGAACGCGCCCGGCGCGTGATCATCCCCCGTCGCTCCCCGGCGCAATCACCGTATTCTTACGCGCCTCTAATTACTCGCGGTACGCGGCACAATAGGCGGGCGCGAGGTCACACACACGCGCGCGGGCGGGACTCGCCCCGCAATCACACACAATTATTTACACGATGACTACCGGTCGCGACGAGGTCCCCGAGGAGGGCGAGAACAAACGCGATCTCAAACTCGATCCGCTCTCGGCCGGCCCACACAACGTTTTCTCGACGTTACGGTACACGCGGGACTCTACGGTATTTCTCGATACGCACGTTTTCACTAGGCGCGATTAGCGGACACGAGGGCACCGGCCGCGAGCGGAATCACTGTTTCACTTTGCCTACCGAAGCGGCGATCTCACACAAAATCCTCGCTGGATCCGCTGTCGATGGTCGGGATCGGCGTCTCACGTCGTGGCTGACACGGTAGTGACGATCCTGCGGCCCGGCGGGATCACCTCGGACCCCCGCGCTTGCGCACCGAATCCGCTTCCTGTCCCAGCCATCCGCGCCGTATCCTGCTATCGAATTCCTCCTTCCTTGATCCGCTCCACCGGCCCGCGGTATTCGAAACGGGCGTGATAGGGTGAGTACGGCTGGTCGTGCCGTTATCTCTGGCCGACGTCCGGCGGGCCCGGCTGACCAGGCCGTGACCGCGCCGACGGGCATATTCTCGCGTCCGGCGGAGGCGACGGGACCGTCCGCCCGCTCCTGGGGGTGGCGGCTCAGCGTCCGGCGCGGACCTCTGCGGGGCGTCCCCCTCGAGTGTCCTCGTGCTCCTTCGGCGGCGGTATGGCTCGGGACGTGTGCGGCGGCGCGGCGGCGGACCCATGGGTGACCCGCCTGACGGCCACCCCGTCTCTCTCGCCTCTCCTCCACAGCTTCATTAAGTCTCGCAATGCGGCTTTTAAGCCGTTACAATATAATTTGACCCGCTCCGGCTGCAAAACGCTAAATATTGCTATTAATAATTCGCCCCCGCTCGGGTTACCCTGCCCCCGATTTTACCCTCGGCCTAGCTCCGTCCGGGAGGAGGACGCGACTTTTGTCACGTCACAATATATAGATTTATAGTACCGACAGTTACTACATATTTCAACTATTTCGCCGTAAAGTGATGCAAAATTGTAAAAATGAGTGATTGTTCGGCAAAACTGCAATGTTTTTGCTATGTTTTCAGTACTGAAAATCTATAGCGTGCATAACGCAAATTATAGATTTTCAATACTGCGTTCATTTACTGTCGGTACTGAAAATCTATAGTTTACATCATGCACGCTATAGATTGCAGCCTGAAATGTCTAAACGATCAAAACGGATACCAAAAATAGCTTTCTTGCCCCTCAAAAAATTCAGGATATAAAGTTTCGGGGCCTATTTTAATCATTTTTTGATTAGCTAAATTCTGCCTCTTGTACATAGTGTAAGAGGCTTAAATGCGCTAACCTAGCGAAATCCCTTTAAGAACGTGTTCTGGGGCACAAAATCTTTCCATTTCCTTTGTAGATTTTCCATCCCTTTTTGGCCTGTCACAGAGTGTAATTTTAAATATTTCTATATCGAGTTGAGTAAAGTGTGGAAGATCTGTTTTGACATGCGACGTCCCCGTGTGCGTAAAATTTTGACAAGCACACTAATGAACTTTAAACCGTTCCCGTTTAAACACTGTAGCAGCCTCGACATTTTGGCATTAGAATTTTTGTCCCCAAATGATCTCAGGAATCTACCCTTAAGCGTTGATCCGGGCTGAGATACGAGACACCCTGTATATTGTTTTTATTTGTCTTAATTTTGTATTTTTCTACATTAAATAAAGTATTTAACACAGAAAATATAAAATATCTATTTTCAAAAGATGTACAAATATGAACTGGCGTAAACTAAAAATTATTTCTAAACTTTTGGGTATTAATCTTTTAATTCGTAGCAAATCTTTGTCCAAATGATGCTTAATAAGTAGATTTAAATAATGATTTATAACAAAATTTAAATTATAACAATAATTATAACAATAACTCGATATTCACTTACCCGCGTCATCTATTTCGTCCACCTGGTAATCCGTACCAGGACGATGTGTACTGGAATCTCGTGATTTCCCGTATACTCTGTTATTTCTTGATTCCCAATGCGAGATTATGGAATGCTGCTGTTCAGCAGCGATATTCAGGCTCAGAAGATGACTGTCCAGTTCCATCAACTTTCGCCTGTCATTTCAATTAAATTAAATTATTTATTTAAGGTGGTACCTCCGCAGAATCGTTTTTTCAAGAATTTGTTAAAACTTGGCGCACACATTATTAGATATGTTATCTAAACATCTGTGAAATTTGAATAAGATTTACAATCCCTAAGCCGAGATATTTACATTTTAAATTGGCATGATTTACATGTAATCCATGTACGAAACATGAATCAACGACACGTTTTTAATTCTACCGTCAAAACTTATACATTTAAGAATTGAATAAAAAACGAGAGAATGCTAGAGAGGGATTACACAAATATTCTGAAAAAATAGAGAATGATTTACCATCTAGTTTTGAAAATACAGCCTTGAGAAGCATGACATTTTTGGTATTATTAGATACATAAGATGTCAATATATCGCATATCCGACAGCACGTATGGTCTGTAGGTATACGTAACCTGTTCCGTGTGTTGGTGCACAGCGCGGACAGTTCTAGCAAAAAGTTTTCTCTATTCTAGACCAACTTGTTAGAGAGTTTCTAGGAGAGAAGGATCGGAGAGCTTGAAATGAACTATATACATTTAACACTTTGCTTTATTTCAAAATAACACCTGAGAAGCAACGCGTCTATCACGAAATTCACGAACGAGAGTCGACGGTTAACAGTGTGGGAGCACAGAGGCTTCCCGGCGTTCTCGCACGATACCCGAGCTCCGCCAAAGGTACCCGAACGATCGAGTGCTCAACTCTCCGCTTCTCGCTTATGCTGCCCGGACGGTGGCGCAGCCCTTTCCTCGCGGCTCTTATCCTAACTACGCGATAAACTACCTGCCTCAATACAACTTAGTAACAACTATACAAAAAAGTTAGGGAACCCCGTGAGAAACAAGGTAAAATTCTTAAGATGATGGGAAAATCTATCTCCGCTTTTGTTGTATTGACCGCTTATGTGAGTCCTCCCATTACTTTAAATTTAATAAAAATTTTACCTTGTTTCTCACGGGGTTCCCTAACTTTTTTGTATAGTTGCCACTAAGTTGTTCTACAATAGAGAAAGGTTTTCAATATAACTATTGAATTCCTACTTGGTTTTTTATGGACACACATGGGTCATACAATGAAGAATGCGGCCGATATTTTATGTGATTTTGACGAATGTTCGACGATCTTACCCTCCGACTTCGCTTTGACTGTCTGTCCATATCTTCATGAGTGAGATCTACTCCGACATTAATTGTAATTTTCTGATGCGAGATATGTAGGATTTAATATTGTTATATTTATGGTTCTAAAGAAGGCCAAGTAAGGCCCGAAACGTTAACATGATTGTATATTATTTTTAATGCTATTAAATTTATTTTTAACATCCTTTTATTGCTCGTTAATTGGCCGTTTTTATTTATTTAGCTAAATAATTTTAGTTAAATGTGGTATACCGTTGTAAAGGGTAAACCCTTAGCTACAAAATTTATATAGGAAATTTTGGTTTACGTCGCTTTGTTTAACCGGTATAGAGTAAAAACGACAAAGGTGGAAAAATTTAAATGTCAAAAATGCCGGGGCGGAGTCGTCTCCCCACAAATACATAATTCCGATTATGAAAACTGATAGTATACATTTTATTAATTATTTGTTAATAGAAAAATGTAAAAATTTATTAATTAGTGTTAAAATGTTTCGTTATTTTGTGTTTTTGTGTGTGTGTGTACGGATTCTATAACTCAAGAACTAATCAACCAAATATTAAAGAATTATATATGAAATAAGGGTAAAGAAAACTGAAAAATATAATAAAATTAGAAAATTTGCCAATATTATAAAAGTCCACCCCTGTGGCTTGGTGACCATTTCGCCCCGAACACAAGTTTCAAGTTTGGTCGCTCACGAAATATTAGACATGAACAATAATGAAAAAACTTCACTGAATTCGTGTTCAGCATGCATTGCTCTTTAGAATCACGTACCTCGAGATTTGGAGAGCAAACGCGTGAAAAATTTGTAATATCTATTATTGTAGATATTACAAATTTTCCACGAGCAGAAAATTTTACTTTTACCTTCCGAAAACACGTTTGCCCTCGTAAAAATCATAACACGGCAGGTAACCTCCCGAAACTCCGTCGGTCACATGGGTACCATAAGCAGCGTTTACAATGTTAATGGTGAGTTCGCAAAATATACAGGTTTCGAAATATTTGATTTGATAATTCCACCCCGACGACGTCTTCGCCCCGGTCTCCCCTACTATATAATTCGATGCAGATTAGCTCAATGTCAATTTACTGCTAATTTGTTGTTAGATATAAGATATCAGACAGCTCCTCCGATTATCTCCTCTATCTCCATAATATTTGTACGTTTATACATATATGTATATAAGTAAATATCTTTAAAATAATAGTTTCCTTGTCACTTATTAATTAATTAACTAATGTTTTAAAATAAAATTTTTTATACATATCCTTTAACTCATCATACCAAAAATATCTTATCTAATAACAAATTAACAGTAAATTGGCATTGCCGAACGTAGATTCTGCTGTTTCTGTCGCTAATCTGCATCGAATTATATAGTACACTGTCAAACTCTACTTATAAATAATTGCCTTATTTTGTTAACAAACTTTACTATACATATATTATCTACTAACATTCTGCCAATAGCATCGTACACGCCAAATCCTATATCAAATCTGTAGTTTTTCTTTCGACAAAATTTATTTATAGCAAACACTTTGCATAATATGCTCTCGACAAACTTGACTTTGCCTGATATATTCATATTTTGTGTTTTAGATTTCTTAATGATTTATTAAATTTATACGAACCACACACATTTAAGGGGATCCTGAACCCGCCTGTAATTTCTATATTACCAATTTTCTTTTGAGTAACATATCTTTTTATTGGCTTTACAGAATGAAAAATCCTTTTCAGAAGTTAAAGTATATGCACTAATGATGTTAACGCGCGCTGGTCGATTTTATGCCGAGAACAAAAATAATTTCAGGAATGCAGATTTTTGTTACCTACTTTCACGTCGTCATAACAACACATTTGGTTCATATAAACATTCCACAATTTGTTGTTACAAAATGAGACCAGCCTTGACAACGGATAACATGAAGAAATAACATACCGTAGTTAGAATTAGGCTCAGACACGTAACAAAAAAGATATGCTGCTCAAAAGATTATAGTATAACCTATAACCTTGTCTATCTTTGTCTATTATCATTGTCTATACAAGGACAGATATAGAATTTGGTTGGTAATACAGACGGCTTTAAGATTCCCTTAAGGATGTCAAACTGTCAGACATAATTCTAAGTTTTAATAAAAATATTTACATTTGATTTTATCAGAGATATAAATGTCGTTGTTGATAGACATTATGGCGTTCGATTAACACCTTTAGCTTCACACCCTGTACATACTGTTTATAAGATGTAATGTTTATAAGATGCGTAACACTACAAAAAGGCGTGATATCCGTACAAAATTACCTTTTTTTAAAAGGTGAAAAAAGACGCCAAGTACACGCGTGGTGTATGAACCTTGAAAAAACCTAAATCTTTTTACCTCGAAAAAACCAAAGTAGTAGTATCTTTATTTTAAAAAAAATTAAAACCCAAGTGGTACATATCACAAAATTGCGTTACCTTATTCAATCCAAGTGATTAGCTATTACAAAAAAAGAAATGATATCTTTAAATTGCGCCAATTACATATAGGTAGGTATATTATCTCGAAAAATAACTATTGTACTTTTGAAAAATTAAACCCAAGGGGTCTTTGCTAGAAATGTCATGCATTTTTTGAGCAGTTATTGGACAGTTATATTAACTTCTATCTAGTAACTGAGAAGTAAAACTACTTGGAATCCCAATCTAAATGTAACGCTTTCCTGCAGTTACTGTACACAAAAGATGCGCAAGATCTGAACCCATTTACTGAACAAAAACAGAACAATAAATGGACTATTCAACTGATTAATTAGCAAGCCTGCTGCTCATGAAATGGGCAGTTTTGCCCCAGTATAATATTTCATATTTTGTGCATGCTTGCTGAATGTAAAAGTGTAAGGTTATAATGAGAGTCATAGTGCAGGAAATCTTTCGTGCGTAATATATATTATACTAAAAGCATATATAATATATATTATGTACTAAAGATTTTCTGCAGTATGACATTTTCATTAATGTTATTCTTATATTCGGATTGCACCACTAACACCATCAAACACCATAACATCTTCCTTCAATTTTAAGGACTAGTTTTAGTTTTATTTTTTATGTTTTAACTTTACATATGTTAATATTATTAATAAAAAGTAACGGGTAAACATACGAATATGAATTTTTTAATTTTATTTTTTAATTTTATATTTTTATCCTTATTAGTTGATTGTCATTTCTGCGACAAAATTTTGTCCTCTCATATTCCTTATTTCCTCCAACTTCCTTTTCTTGCTCTATGTTATTCTGCACGTTCACTCATTCTTCACGCAGTTTTAAATATTTTAACACTATTAAATCAATCTTTTAAATTAATTTTATATACACTGTATTAAATACGCGCACGTTATAATGTTATAAAACTGAATTAATATTACAATATGTCTTGGAAAGAATCGGCTTTAACTTCATTGCAATGAAACATTGTTACGTGGTTGAAGTTTGGAGCGATCTTTGAGCAAAAATTAAAAATAATTTTTTCCAAAATTTAACCGAAGTAAAAAACAAAAATATGCAAAAAACAATAAAACTGGGTTAAAAGTGACAATAATAATATAAATAAACAAAGAAAATGCGAAAAACATTACAAATATTAAAATCTCAAATTATTCAACAGAAATATCAGTTTTGTGCCACAAAATTACACCACATTTAAAATTCCTGGAATGTTGCAAGTTAAGAAAAAAATACTTGATTAATAATCAGGCCCCGAAAGCTCTCCGTTCACCGCGAAGACTGAACGCGCTCAAACATTGTCACCATTTAAAATTCCTGCCGAGAACTTCGGTGATTTGTACCATCAAATAACGATATTTTTATATGTCATTGAACGTTAGGAGTTGGAAAAAAAGGTCCCCCTTAAGGGGATCCTAAAGCTCCGACGATGTCGCTGTTTTACCGTCAAAATTACCGACAAATTGACAAATTTTCGCAAAACTCCAGGTTTTTTTTGACTGCATGGAATGATAAATCCTTCTCCAGAATTAAAGTATAAACGCAAACGGATACGGCTGTGATCGATTTTACGCAGAGGAAGAAAGAAAGTATAATGACATTTATATTTACGTTTAGGGTGGATACACCGCCAAGGTTAGAGTTGACAAGTCGTGAAAATATCAGCTTTATACACAAATTTGGTAGCTTTCATGCACAATGCAAACAACACGCCGCGTCCGTTGGAGTGTCTACTTTAATTCTGCGAAAGGAATTATAATTCTATACAGCCAATAAAAATCTGGAGCTTTGCGAAAATTTTCGGTCTGTATACGCTCGAGATTTCCATGATTTCGCAGAGCTCCAACTTTTTATTGGCTGTATAGAATTATAATTCCTTTTGCAGAATTAAAGTAGACACTCCAACGGACGCGGCTCTGTTGTTGCATTGTGCATGAAAGCTACCAAATTTGTGTATAAAACTGATGTTTTCACGACTTGTCAACTCTAACCTTGGCGGTGTATCTATTCTAAAAAGCTGGAGCTGTGCGAAAATTTGTAGGGTTGTCGGTAATTTCGTCGGTAAAACAGCGACATCGTCGGAGTTCGGCCTTCGCTTTAGGATCCCCTTAAAGGGATCCTGCAGTCGTCTGTAGAACTCTGTTTTACCCTTTTTTTTTTTTGGGCGGATAAGTCTTTGAATTAGCTTTACAGAATCGAAAAACTTTTACACAATTAAAGTACGCATAAAAATGAAGGGCGCTCTTGACGAGTATTTATCAAAATCGAAAATAAATTAAAAATCACTTATTTTTGGCACGTACAAAGATGTCACCTAACGACAATATTCGATGAATACAAAAATTGTACAGTTAATTCATGTAAATGGGTCCAAGAGCGCTTTAGGGACAACATGTAGGAACAACATCATGCAAGTAGAACTAAGATTCAAAGCGTAGAAAAAAAGATTTTTCCGCCCAAAGTTTTATAAATGCAGAATCGCACATGCATGCATGGCGATGCAATCTGACAAGGACAGATGTATCCGTTAGACAAGGACAGGTATAGATCGGTAACATAGGAAACATAGAAAACTATGATAAATTATCAACATTTTTAGTTCCGTGCTAGATGATGGCGCTTTCACGCTGGAGTTTGCCTGTCACTGCAGGATCCCCTTAATATCCTACAACTTTTGTCTGGAACGTTTGTCCATATCTAAAGCCGTTTCCGAGATCCAGAGGGCTGGGTCAGACTTTAGAGACACCCTGTATATGTTAAATATTTATTCAAATTATTATTGGAAATAAATTATTAATACAACATAAATATTAAATTAATGTTGAATAAATAACAAATAAATGTTTTTTCAAATTATTATATCAAATAAATTACTGATGTAATAGACCAGTCATATTAGACTAATTTAGAGGGTTAACCTTACAATTAGTGTCTTATTTTGCTTAGCATAATTAATGGGGATAAAAAGTTATTAACAATATTATAAATAAAAAACGCGACTTTTTTTGTTATTTTCTCAAATATCTCGAAAACTAAGCAAGATAGGATAACAAACTATACGTATCTCTTTGTAGAGCGTAAAATTATCTACAATAATGATCTGAACATTTATTGTCAAATCAGCCGTTTAGCTTGCACGCGCCATCAAACTCCAAAACTCAGATCCCGAAAACCCTCGATTTTGTCGTTTTTTTAATGTTGCGCCGGTGACTTTTTTCCGTCATTTAAAATTTAATTAAAAATCCGAAGAAAATCTCACATTATCTGAGACGTACAAAGAACATTTTCCATGGTGCAATCGATTTTGCTTCCTCATAGAGAAAACTTTGTTTTCGTTAAAAATTTTTTTTTTTAGTTGCCACTGCCAATGTGTTCAGAATATGTTCTAAAACGTGGAAAATTGCATTTAAAAAAAATGTCCGTGCGTGTGTGTGTGTGTGTGCGTGTGTGTGCGTGTGTGTGCGTGTGTGTGCGGGTGTGCGTGTGTACGTGTGTGCGTGTGTGCGTTTGCGTGCGTGTGTGTGTGTGTGTGTGTGTGTGTGTGTGTGTGTGTGTGTGTGTGTGTGTGTGTGTGTGTGTGTGTGTGTGTGTGTGTGTGTGTGTGTGTGTACGGATTTGATGTCCGTGGTTGCTCTAACTTCCGTATATTTTAAGATATCGGGATGAATATTTTATTAGTCGGTAGAGTATCATGTAAGGAAAGTTGGGATTGAATTTGGCGATGATCGGTAAAGCAGTTCTTTTTAAATACAATTTAAAATTTTTGGAGAAATTTCTGTAGTTGCTCTAACTTCCGCAAATTTTGAGGAAATTGGTTAGTTTCTAATTCTATTATATTCTTCAGTCTTTTCTACCCCTATTTCATACATATATAATTCTTTAAGATTTGGTTGATTAGACTCAGCTTTATAAGGCTTTTATGTATGTCCGGATTCCCGGAAATTTTAAAACGTCTGTAACTCAAAAAATAATCAACCAAGTCTTAAAGAATTATATATGAAATAGGGATAGAAAAGACTGAACAATATAATAGAATTAGAAAAAAATTTCCAATATAATAAAGAAGTGTGTAAATTAGAAACTTGCACATTGCTTGTTCATCATTTTTTTCGCTTAATATATAACGCAAGAACTGATCAACCAAATCTTAAAGAATTATATTAATACAGTCATTTGGTGCTACAATAGAAAAGGGGGTTACCTGGAAAGTTTTCCGGGAGTTTTAATATTTGGCATTTTGATAGATTTCGAGGTGCTCTTTTCGAATTTTCACTTTGCCACCTCGTATCCTTGCCGCTCGCATCGTTATATTGGGAAAAGACGCCCAAAAACGGTTTTTTGACAATATCTCCTTTCCGGTTCATTTTACGATGAAAATAGTTATGTAACAAATTAAACTAGAGGAATTTTCCTACAATTTATGTCTACCATTTTTTTGCAAAATAAATAGTTTCTGCGTCCGAGCGCCGCAAAGTTTACTTTAACACGTGTATCGGCGAAAAATACTCATTTCCACATGTCTGTTAAGTTAGCACCCCCCTACAAAAAATCAAAATGACATATGCAGAAATTAAGTGCTCTTTATGTGTTTTATTCGCGATTTTTGTGCTCGAGCAGTTTAGCAGAAAATCGCAATTGAAAGTGGGGGTGCTGGCTTAACTTAAGTTAGCACCCCCACTCATTAAAATTACATATAAAATCAAAAACTTAGTATGATAAAATTATTTGCTTTTTATGTGCTTTCAAATGCATTAAACAAAATTAGCCTATCTGTAATAGTTAAAACAAACCTAATTCCGAACGCAGATCAGCTCGCGGCAGTTCAGGGTCGGAGTAGGCGCGGAGGAAAAAGTACTCAGTCTCGGGTTTTACCAAATTAAGTTCGAGTTTTTATTATAAGTTGATTAGAGGTTTAGAATATACATCTAACGTAACTCGCAATTACAATTATCACATAATAAATCCGAGGTTTATTATAAATTGACTTAGATATTTACGATCTAACGTAATTCGCAATTACAATATTAATACCCGAGGTTTATTATAACTTGACATTCAGAGTATACAACTAACGTAATTCGCATTTGCAGTTATAACACAATATTAAATCTGAGTGAACGGGGGGTGTCAGTTCCCGGAGGCGAGATGTACTAAAAATTGCTCGAAGGACCAGAGGGGGGTAATTATAATCCCCTCACGGCTAAGTTTTGTGATAAAGCGAGAAAGCGAATAGCGAAGGTGCGCATGCAAACAAAAAGCTAAGCGACTCACCGTTCGGTTGCCCGTAGTCTCCTGGGTGAGTCCGCCGATCCTCGTCCTGTCTGGTGGCCGCTAGATTCTTGTCCCGTCTAGTCCGGCATGCAGCATTCACACAGCATCACAGAGATAGAAGCGAGATCCGCAGAATAGCAAAGGCACAAGCAGGCACAAGCAAGCAGGCAAGGCAAGGCAGGCGAGAGATCGGTCCCCAAGGGGGGTGAGAGCGCGGACGGACGTCCCGAAAGCCTCGATGCGCGTTATGAGACTTCTTGTCGGCGAGTGAGCTCGCGGTCCTGTAATGTGTGCCGTGAGCGAGTATTTGCTCCCTTTTGGGGGGTAATCGCTGCCGTCGGTGAATGGACGATGGCAGCACCAATTGGTGAGTCGCATAAATTTTCAAAATTATACCGATCGCAATCCACCGACTTTTCGCGTGAATACGAACGATAAACTAAATAGCTAAATCTACTAATTAAATGCTAATTGACACTAGTTAATGCTAAGCGAGTTTAATCAAGCAACTCCATAATAATCTATAAAACTAAACAAGCGTGAGAACAAAGAAAAAAGGAGCGAAATTAATTGCTATCAACTATAAACAATATAGGCGATACGTCAAACACTGAGATTTATTATAAATAGCTAAGACACTTAGAATATGTATTTAACGCGCTTCACGATTACAAGATATCAAATTCACAAATTATAAGCGCGAGACGGTTTACGAACGGCCGGTGTCGTATTTACAAACTATTCGCGGAATTATATGTGGGTCAATCTATTTATAGATTTATCGATTTCCGGAACGCGGGTTATACGCGGGAATACGATTGTCAGGAAAATGACAGATATATCTCCACACAAGAGATATATCTGAGGATCGTGGGAAAGGTCGGAGAAGAGGCCGAGACGCTCTCGGGGAACGGAGTATCACTCCACCTTGGCTCTTTCCAATCTTAGACGGGAGGTATCTCACCGAGACACACTCGGTGGAAACTGAGTATCACTCGACTTCGGCTCGTTAGCTTCTTTTAATGTTTCGTCTGGACGGTTCAGGAGTTCGGGATGGAATCTCTCTTTCCTAAAAATCGCCGGGTATTTATACCCCTGTGGTTCCGAGTTTTTAAGCGGCGGGGATAGCGTTTTTGACAAATGTGCGCGCGCGTCGCCGGGGATGTTCGCGATCGCGGGACTTAGTCCCTTGCGCGTTCGGTATTGTTCAGCGGGTGTCGGGCTCGCTCGACGCTCGGTGTTGTTTACCCGCTCGGCGCGTTCGTTAACGCGTTTATTAACAATTTATATTCCTCGCTCGGCGGGTGGTCGGCTGGGCGACTTCGACGGCTGATTTATCGGAACGATGCGTTTTCCGGGGGCGCATCGTTACATAGTTTACGAAAAGATATACAACAAAAAAGATTTATGCACCATTAATATAAGAGTAAAGTGCCAGTTAAAATACAGATAGCGAATTGGTTTTTGTCTTAAAATGTTCCTCAACTTATGTGCTTTCAAAATATACACAATAAGATTTTTGTGCTCATCCCCTTCGGCCGACTAACCGCCCCCAACGTGAGAGCACCACTGAGGGTTTTGAGTACAAAGTTCTCATTGCGCATATTTCAAAAGCACATAAATTGAGGAACATTTTAAGACAAAAACCAATTCGGTATCTGTATTTTAACTGGTACTTTACTCTTGTACGTATGGTGGTGCGTTCGGAGTGGTCGAAGGGGGTAAGCACAAAAATCTCATTGCGAATATTTCAAAAGCACATAAATTGAGGAACATTTTAAGACAAAAACCAATTCGCTATCTGCATTTTAACTGGTATTTTACTCTTCTACGTATGGTACGTGGTGCTCACGTTCGGGGCTGTTTTTTGGCCGAAGAAAATGAGCACGAAAATTTCATTGTGTATATTTTGAAAGCACATAAGTTGAGTAACATTTTAAAAGACAAAAACTAAATCGCTATCTGTATTTTAACTGGCACTTTACTCTTATATTAATGGTGTATAGATTTTTTTTAGCGTATATCTTTTAAACTATTACAGATAGGTCAATTTTGTTTAATGCATTTGAAAGCACATAATTCTAGCATACTGAGTTTTTGATTTTATATGTAATTTTAATGAGTGGGGGTGCTAACTTACGTTAAGCCAGCACCCCCACATTCAATTGCGATTTTCCGCTTAACCGCTCGAGCACAAAAATCGCGAATAGAGCACATAATTAGCACATAAAGAGCACTTAATTTCTGCATATGTCATTTTGATTTTTTGTAGGGGGTGCTAACTTAACAGACATGTGGAAATGAGTATTTTTCGCCAATACACGTGTTAAAATAAACTTTGCGGCGTTCGGACGCAGAAACTATTTATTTTACCAAAAAATGATAGACATAAATTGTAGGAAAATTCCTCTAGTTTAATTTGTTACATAACCATTTTCATCGTAAAATGAACCGGAAAGGAGATATTGTCAAAAAACCGTTTTTGAGCGCCTTTTTTCCAATATGGCGGCGCGAGCGGCAAAGATACAAGGTGGCAAAGTAAAAATTCTAAAAGAGCACCTCGAAATCTATATATCAAAACTCCCGGAAAACTTTTTAGGTAAAACTACCAAATGACTGTATTATACATATCTCTCTCTCTCTTTTTCTCTAATAATGACTATCAAATATATCTGATAAAATTAAATCTAAATATTTTTTGTATTATAACAAAAATTATATTTGACAGTGACATCCTTAATTAAATGTGCAGTGTAGTTTGTATTATAAATTATTAATTGCCTTATTTTGTTAACAAACTTTACTATACATATATTATCTACTATGACATTCTGCCAATAGCATCGTACATGCCAAATTCTGTATCAAATCTGTTTTTTTTTCGACAAAATTTATTTATAGCAAACACTGCATAATGTGCTCTCGACAAATTTGACTTTGCCTAATATATTCATATTTTATGTCTTAATTTTTTTAATGATTTATAAATTTATACAAACTACACTGCACATTTAAGGATGTCAAACTCTCAGATATAATTCTTGTAAGTTATAATACAAAAAATATTTACATTTGATTTTATCAGACATAAATGTCGATGTCGATAGACATTATGGCGTTTGATGTATCTATAACAAAAAGGGGTGATATCCGTACAAAATTACCTTTTACAAAAAGGTAAAAAAAAGACGCCAAGCACGCGTGGTGTACCTTGAAAAAATCGAAGTAGTTATCTTTGTACCTCGAAAAAATCCAAGTAATATCTTTACCTTAAAAAAACCAAAGTAATATATTTACCTTGAAAAAATCGAAGTAATATATTTATTACAAAAAAAAGAAATATTTTTAAATTATGCGCCAATTAAATATATATTATATCGAAAAATAACTATTGTTCTTTTAAAAAATGTATTCCCATTAAAGTGAAAAAATTAATATAAAATGTGAAAAATTTTAGTGAAAAAAACTTGGCGCTGCTAAACATAATAATATATATTAATGAAACAATTTCTATAAATGGAAAAAGTACTTTAAATTAATGTGTGAAAGTCTCTACATTTACATTGTAATTATTAATTTAATATTTTAAATTAGTTATTTATTGCTTTCAAATATTTTAAAATTTGGCAGCGCCTTTTTTTCACTAAAATTTTTCACATTTTATATAAATTTTTTTACTTTAATGGGAATACATTTTTTAAAAGAACAATAGTTATTTTTCGATATAATATATATTTAATTGGCGCATAATTTAAAGATATCATTTCTTCTTTTTGTAATAAATATATTACTTCGATTTTTTCAAGATAAATATATTACTTTGGTTTTTTTAAGGTAAAGATATTACTTGGATTTTTTCGAGGTACAAAGATAACTACTTCGATTTCTTCAGGGTACACCACGCGTGCTTGGCGTCTTTTTTTTTACCTTTTTGTAAAAGGTAATTTTGTACGGATATCACCCCTTTTTGTTATAGATACATCAAACGCCATAATGTCTATCGACATCGACATTTATGTCTGATAAAATCAAATGTAAATATTTTTTGTATTATAACTTACAAGAATTATATCTGAGAGTTTGACATCCTTAAATGTGCAGTGTAGTTTGTATAAATTTATAAATCATTAAAAAAATTAAGACATAAAATATGAATATATTAGGCAAAGTCAAATTTGTCGAGAGCACATTATGCAGTGTTTGCTATAAATAAATTTTGTCGAAAGAAAAACAGATTTGATACAGAATTTGGCATGTACGATGCTATTGGCAGAATGTCATAGTAGATAATATATGTAGGGGAGACCGGGGCGAGACGGTCCAGAGGGTGAAATCGTCAAATCAAATATCTCGGAACCTGTATATTGTGCGAACTCGCTATTAACATTGTAAACGCGTCTTATGGTACCCAAGTGACCAACGGAGTTTCGGCAGGTTACCTGCCGTGTTATGATTTTTACGAGGGCAAACGTGTTTTCGGAAGGTGAAAGTGAAATTTTCTGCGCGTGGAAATTTTGTAATATCTGCAATAATATTTGCTCTCCAAATCTCCAGGTACGTGATTATAAAGAGTAATGCATGCTGAACACGAATCCAGTGTAGTTTTTTCATTATCGTTCATGTCTAATATTTCGTGGGCGATCAAACCTGAAACTTGTGTTTAGGGCTAATTCGTCAGTAAGCACTGCGGGCGGATTCGGCAGTCTCGTCACTGTGGCGCGCCGGGCGCACGACTTCAGCTCACGGCGATTTTAGGTTAGGTTTCCCTCGCGCGTGATTCTGTCTTCCCTTGCATGTGCGTTACTTTGTATACATAGGGAAATGGTACGCACGTATCGTCGCAAAACGACTCCCGTCGACAAGGAGAAACTCAAGAAGGCAGTTCTTGCGGTGAAAAAAGATAAAATGAGCGCTTACGCAGCTGCAAAACAATTCGATGTCCGGAGAACCACGTTAAACAACTGGTTGAAGAAGAACAACGATTAACAATTATTAACAATTATTAACAATTATTAACAATTATTATTAACAATTATTATTAACAATTATTAACAATTATTAACAATTATTATTATTATTTATTATTAACAATTATTATTATTTATTATTAACAATTATTTTTTAATGTTTTGCATAAAAATTTAAAAAAATAAATTTTCACATTTCTCTCTTAAAAAACAATTATTAAAATGTACCCTATCATTTTTCAGGATTAGATGGACGTATATGTATTGAAAATGCAGTGTGACGGATCTGCCCTAGGAGGGGGGGGGGGGACGAATCTACCCCGCAATTTTTGAGATCTCAATTTTTCCGCCGTTGTCGTTTTTGCTCTATACCGGTTAAACAAAGCGACGTAGACAAAAATTTTCTATATAAATTTTGTAGCTAAAGGTTCACTCTTTACAATCGTATACCACATTTAACTAAAATTATTTATTTTGTTGTTAAAAATCGGCACCAAAAAAAAACTGACGGTCTCGCCCGGGTCTCCCCTATAGTAAAGTTTGTTAACAAAATAGGGCAATTAATAATTTATAATACAAACTACACTGCACATTTAATTAAGGATGTCACTGTCAAATATAATTTTTGTGTTATAATACAACAAATATTTAGATTTAATTTTATCAGATATATTTGATAGTCATTATTAGAGAAAAAATGAGAGAGAGAGAGAGAACGGGAGCGTGACCGCGAGAAAGAGCAATACGTACGATAGATATAACCTCGCGACCCTCGCACAGGGTGTATCCCAGGATTCCCAGGAACCAGCCATCCGCAAGACGCCTACTGACGAGTTCGTGGCCGAATCGACTCCGTTCGGAATCGGGAGCCATCACAACCAAAAAGAAGAAGAAGAAGATCCGCAAGGCGCGAACTCTGTCACTCCAGCACTGCATTTCGTTCGGAGTGTTCGGACGCGACGACGCGGACGGAATACTTCTCGACGACGCGGACGTCTAAACCGGCCCATAACATGTACGAGTTTGATTCGCGAGCCGGACTCAAACGTTTTTCACCACACACACACTCCCGAATAGTCCCGAAATTTGGCTCGTCGTACGCCGAGCCCGTCTCGTAACATCTCACCCACGAACGAGTGGAAACCGAGCCGAGCCGGACTCGCGACGTGTATGGGCCACTTTACGGTTATGTTTACTCCTGTCACCTCACATGTGATCGATCGATCGAACTAACGCATCTCTACGCGTAGAGACTAGAGCGCCGCATAACGGCAAGGGTATGAACTGGACAAAATCAGACACTACAGCGCTGCGCCGCACGCCGTGGCGAGACTGCGAAAGTTACGGTCTGGGACGATGACGATGACGTTTCTTAATTGAAAATTTCACACTTTATCCTATGCATCGTAATATCTCCGCTCGTAGGGCACGTAGCGAAAAAATAAAAACACTTTTATTATATAAATTTGGTCCAAGTTTTACGATAAGCCTAGTTAGAACTTGATCCGTTCACTGGTTATCGAGATCTAAAAATCTCGGTTACTCGCAACTCGTCGCGTCGCGTATATAGAGCCACGGCTGTCTCGCTCCGCGCGTACTTGGCGCGAGACACTACCGTGTCTCTTGATATGAAATAGGGGTAGAAAAGACTGAAGAATATAATAGAATTAGAAAAATGGTTGTTATTAAATTTGGCGAGAATCGGTGAAAGAATTTTCTTTTTTCTTTGCTTATAAAGCTTCCTCTTTGTTTACTTTCCTTCAAGAAACATATATATTTTTTCCCAAAAAACTTAAAAGAAATCGTATTTTAAATATACAATCTGTAAAAATATACGAAAATCAATTAATTAATGTTTTTAATTATATAATATTTTAGACCCTTTTTGTGTAGGTTGTAGCTATGTAAACAAAAAAATTTGTCTTTTTGAAATAGTCTTAGTTTTTTGCAGTTCTCAGGCCTTAGAATTTATTTGAGACGAATGTGTTATCATATGCATCTTGTTGGGGACAAAATTTGCAACAAAAAAAAACCCTTGCATTTTTTCGTACGATAAACGCTGATGTTTTTATTGACGCTCAAAGTTGTCCAATATTGCGCACATTGCTTTTTAGTTATTTGAGAAAGAACAAAAATAGTCGCGCTTTTTATTTATAATATTAGTAATAACTTTTTATCCTCCGTTAATTATGCGAAGCAAAATAAATCCCATTTATAGCCCCTCAAATCGAAGCGATTCATGGTGGTTGCAACCTGTGGGAATACTAATTGGAAGGTTCAATGTCTAATATGACTGGGGGTCAATCATGTATTAATGTGGAACGTGGAAAGTGAAAAGTTTTATATGAATATCTCTTTCTATTCAACATCAATAGAAAGAGAGATTTTTCATTTTTCACGTTTCCACCCTAGGGGAAAAAATTCATGATTGACCCCTTGGTCTATAAAACAAATATTAAATAAACGTTAAATAAATATTTTCTCTAAATTATTATGTTAAATAAATAATCAATGTAAAAAAAAGTATTTAATAAATATTATTTTTACAATAAATTGTACAATGTATAATTAATGAAGAATAAATATTTAAAAAACACTTATAAAACAAATTATGCAAAAAAACTATTTGCAGAAATTATTTTTCAATTAATTGAAAATTTGGTTTTTAATGAGTGTAGAAATTCTCCATACTCAATAGAAACAAAATTTTCGATTAATTGAAAAATAATTTAACTGGATATATATATTGACCAAATTTTCAACGTTTACATCACCGGTATTTTAGACGTCAATTTTCCGTGTTTTCAACCAATCATTTATTAACTAGTTGAAAAGTGGTCAAAATGCTTATTAATATCAACCATAGACTACGATTACACGGCTTCTAACTTCGACTTATTGTTAGTAACGCTGATGTTATAACTCCTACTTAAGATGAGTTGCGTTTACACGTTCAAGCTTATCTTACTCCCACCAAGCTAAAATAGCTTAAGGGGATCCTAAAGCCGTCTGTATTACCGACCAAATTCTATATCTGTCCTTGTATAGACAGTGATAATAGACAAGGATAGACAAGGTTATAGGTTATATTGCATTCATTACAATTAATCTTTTTTTGTAGGCTTTTATTCTTAGTTCCAATTGCACGATATTGTTCTTACATGTTGTCCCTAGGTCATGCCGGTCTAATTTTGTTTGTATTTATTGTGGAATTTTTGTACAAAGCAAATATTGTCGTCATGTATACCAAAAAATATTAATTTTTTTTTTGTTTTCGATATAAATTTGACCACCATGACCTAGATTTTGATGCGTACTTCAATTCTGTTAGAGCAGAGCCAGAATTCGCACAAGCCTTAGCGGTACGAGGTTATCTTGAGTAAAAGAAAGGATGATGGATATGATATATTTATTCGTATTATAAACATGCGATCGTAAACGCACGCTTCGAGAGACTTAACGCAACTAACTTCCGAAGAAGGAGACAAAAGAAAATTCAAATTGGCGAAGCCAGCGCGTCACCCCGCCACCACGATAACGAAAGTTACCAGCCGCGCTTTCCGCCTTACCGACACGAAAAACCTACTGCTTTAATACTACCGCCGTTTGAGTGTCTGTTTGGATTGAAACTACATTTATCATATCGCATAGTTTCCTGTGTCGATCTCTTGGCAACGCTTTAGTAAATATATCCGCACGCTGTAACTCGGATGAGATATACTCTATCACCACATCGTTGTTCTCATATTTTTCTCGGATGTAGTGGTAGCGTATATCAATGTGCTTTGTACGCTTGTGGAATACAGGATTTTTCACCAGACGTATTGCACTCTGATTGTCTACACATATAGTTGTTCCATTTTTGCGGGAACAACCGATATCGCTTAATAACTTACGCAGCCAAATGGCTTCTTTGGTAGCTGTCGCTGCTGCGACGTATTCAGATTCAGTTGTGCTAAGCACGACTAGCTTTTGTCTCTGCGAGGACCAAGACACTGGGCCGTTTGCCAAAAAGAAAATGTATCCTGTATTTGATCTTCGCGTTTCTAAATCGCTCGCGTAATCCGCGTCGGAGAATCCGATCAACTCTTTCTCGCTACCGCCGTTTTCATATTCTAGTCCGTAGTCGATAGTACCCTTCAAGTATGCGAAAATGCGCTTGGCTGCTTGCCAATGCTCAACACTGTGATTATTTAAGAATTTGCTTACAGAGTTGACTGCAAAGGCTATGTCTGGACGAGACACAGCTGCAAGGAAAACTAATGACCCTACCGCCTCTCGATATGGCACTGTATTTGATTTTTCATTGACTTCTTCTACAGGGGACAGAGTCACATGAGGGTCGGCCGGTACGCTTACCGGTTTTGCAACGCGCATCCCGAATTTTTCGACTATTCTTTCGATATATGCTCTTTGGTGAACAAATAACCTTTTATTATGTCTATCGCGTTTAGTTTGCATCCCAACGAAAGAACTCGAATCACCTATCTTAATTTTAAACGCTTTACTTAAATGTTTAGCTACAATGTTCAACGTTGACTTAGACTTAGCCGCAAACAGACCATCGTCCACAAACAAGGCCAGGTACACTGTTTCACCATTGATTTGCCCAACAAAGATACACTGGTCTGCTTCACTACACTTGAAATCGTACTGGATTAGAAATTGCTGAAATTTCTTGTTCCGGCACCTTGGCGCCTGTTTGAGACCATACAGGGACTTGAGTAGTTTGCATACAACACTTCCCACTGTAGCCTCTTCGATCTTGAGCCCCTCTAGAATCTCCATGAAGATGTCCTCCTCGAGCTCACCGTACAGAAAGGCCGTCTGTACATCGAATTGGAGTAGTTCGAGATCCCTCTCAGTTGCAGTTGCCAGAAGCACTCGAAAAGAGTCGTATCGCACGACAGGTGCAAATGTCTCGGTGTAGTCGAGCCCTGGTTGCTGCATGAAGCCACGAGCGCACAGTCTTGCCTTAAACCGCTGAGTCTTCTTGTTGGGGTCGTATTTTATTTTGAAGACCCACTTAGAGTCAATAGTCTTTATCTCAGATGCCCTCGGCACGATTGACCACGTGTTATTTGTATCGTGCGCTTGCAGTTCTTTCTTGATGGCACGCTTCCACTGTGCAGCGTCGCTGCCCTGTGTTGCTTCTTTGTATGTAGTTGGCGTTGCGAATTCAGCCACATCGGCTTCGTATCTGGTCGGAGGATGTATCGTTGTTCGATCTCTCAGAACTCGTCCTTGTTGTGAACGCTGCGCCATGTTTTCTTCGTCTCGACCCATGTTGCCGACCTCTTGTTCGCTCAGGTTTTCTTTTTGACAAACTTCCTTCCTCGAGACTGTTGGTTCGACTTCTTGTCTGGGCTCTTTGTCTTCCAGTTTTGGGAGCACTAGTGTTTCGTTGAGCGATTCCTCTTCTTCGCCTGTTTCCACTTTCCCGACTCTCTCGTGGAAGGTCACATCTCGCGTAACGCTCACTTGCACTTGCTTCGTTACCGGGTTATACACTCGGTAGTTCGTGGAATCGTTTTCGTAGCCGACCAGAATTATTTTTTGTACTCGAAGGTCAAGCTTCTTCGTAAATTGTTTTGGTGTATGGACATATGCAACGGATCCAAAAATTCTGAGGTGATTCATCTCGGGCTTCTTTTTCATCCACATCTCGTAGGGTGTTGCATTACCACCTGACGACACTGTTCGGTTCAGCACGTAGACTGCGGTGTTGACCGCCTCCGCCCACAAGCTCAGTGGAAGAGACTTTGCATGAATCATCGTTCGCGCGCTTTCAACAATCGTTCGATTGTCTCTCTCAGCCTTGCCATTTTGTTGTGGTGTGTAAGGAGCAGTATTCTCCTTCTTTATACCTCGAGAATTGAGGTATTCAGACATCTGCTGATTGCAGAATTCAAGGCCGTTATCAGATCTCAAGACTTTCATTGGTCGTCCAAACTTGTTTGCCACTCTCTTCTCGAAAATCTTGAACTTCTGGAACACATCTGATTTGTGTCTTAGGAAAAACACATGTCAATAACCAGTTGCATCATCCTTGAATGTTAGGAAGTATTTCGCTCCTCCCGTTGATTCGACGGACATCGGACCACACACATCAGTGTGCATAACTTCACCCGGCTTGGTTGACACTTTCTCACGTTTCTTGAACGGTAAACGATGCGCCTTTCCGAGATGGCACATCTCGCACACGAAGTCACTTGTGTCGTTTAACGATATTCCACGGATGAGCTCTTTTGATACGAGCTCACGTATCGCACATTTGTCCACATGACCAAGTCTCTCGTGCCACACGCGTAGATTATGTTCTGATAGGTTTACCTCTTCAGCACGATATTTCGAAACGCGGAAGAGCATCCTGTAGATATCATTGTCTTGCCTCACGCCCAATGAAACCACTTCCTTACCGCGCACTACACTCACGTACGTAGTTGTTTTTAAAGTATACTTCGAAACCTTTCTTCGTGCAGGCACTCACGGAAAACTGGTTCTTTTTTAAGTCAGGAACATAAAGCACGTTGTCGATTCTAGCATCGCGCCATAAGCCGTCAATTAATCTCTGAATGTGCACTGTGCCTTCACCAGTAATGATGCATTCTTTGCCGTCACCGACAACCACTGTTCCTCCATTTTTGATCGATCGGTAATCGATGATTACCAATACACTTTTTCGATAATAAACGCGCAGTCACGTGACTGTTCATCATCGCCACCTTTCGCGCCTTTTTTGCTCGGACACTCGTACGCGTAATGTCCCATCTCGTGACACTTGTAATATTTGATGTCCTTCTTGGCTTTCTTTGGTTTTCCTTTCTTCTTTCGGTGATCTTTGATTTCTTTCTTCGACGCAGCGAGTGCACTCGCCCCGTCCTCGTTGTCAACACTTAATCTTGCTTCTTCACGAAGCAGTCTTTCTTGAAGGTTGTGTAGAGTCTGGCGATCCGGATCGACGCTGTCCCAGGCGGTTTGGAGTGTACTATACTTAGGCGGTAAGCTGCCCAAGATCTTGGCAATCACTGTCAGCTCTGACACTCGTTCACCCACATCTTCGAGTTGCGCGGCCATGTTCCGAATTCTCGCGATATGCTGGACAACCGAATCACTCGATGCCATCCGATATTCATGAAACTTCTGTAGCATTAAAAGTTTGTTTGTGGCAGATTTTTGCTCATGAATCCGACACAAATTGTCCCACATGTCTTTCGCCGTTTCACACACTAGTAATGGCTCGAGTTGAGCGTGTTCAAGTGCCGACGATATTAGGAACATCGCCTTGGCATTATCGCGATGCCATGCTTTCGCCACGGCCGACGTCGGATCCTCCGGTTTCACTCGCGAGCCACGAATGATGTCGTCGATTTCGTTTGCGACGAGTAGTGAGTTCATTCGGAATTTCCAACTTTGGAAGTTCGTTCCATCAAACTTCTTCACGCTATTTGCAGAGATATCTTGAGACATGATGCGAATCACACGCGCTCGTCTTCTTCAAGAAAGTTCGACCGTACAATGGCTACCGCCCGCGCCTCACGTTCGCGACTTCGACTTCTTTTTTCCAGATTTTTACGCGGTATACGTACACTGGGCCCATAACCTGTTAGAGCAGAGCCAGAATTCGCACTAGCCTTAGCGGTACGAGGTTATCTTGAGTAAAAGAAAGGATGATGGATATGATATATTTATTCGTATTATAAACACGCGATCGTGAACGCACGCTTCGAGAGACTTAACGCAACTAACTTCCGAAGAAGGAGACAAAAGAAAATTCAAATTGGCGAAGCCAGCGCGTCACCCCGCCACCACAATAACGAAAGTTACCAGCCGCGCTTTCCGCCTTACCGACACGAAAAACCTACTGCTTTAATAAATTCTATTGGGACCGTGCGCTGGTATACTATAGCGGAAAAGTAGGACTTAGAGCGTCCATGGTGGCCGGAATTTGCATTATTTAATGGACTCGCTGGACTGACAGATTATTCGTATAGCTTTCCATTTACATCAAAACTCAGTTAATTTTAGCAAAAAATCTATTTTAACTGTTTTGTAATATAATGACAATTTTTTCATCAGTGAAATTAATTCAAGTTACTTAACGACAGAGGTTATGACGGTTACGTAACTCGAATATTTGACAGCTAGTCCAGCAAAATGTGCGATATCGGCGGCAGCACTAGTCTCTACGCACGCAGCGAATACAAGAATTTTGCATTTCTATAAAGCCAATTAAAAGATTTTCTCTAAGAAAAAAACCGGTATTACAGACGGCTTTAGGATCTCCTTAAGGGAAACCTGCAGTCGTATGATTTACCAACATTATCGCATCAGAAGAAATCTTTGAATTGGCTTTACAGAATCGCAAAATTTTTTTACAGAATTAAAGTACGTGCAAAAATCTAGTGCGCAGCGGTCGAGTTTGTATTAAAAACAAAAAAGAATTAAAAATTTTACTTATTTTTGAAACGTAGAGCTGTCACCTGATGACAATATTTGCTTAATACAAAAATACTGCAGTTTATATATACAAAATGAGATAGAGGCGCGCTAGGGAAAACATGTAAGAATAATATCGTGCAAGTAAAACTAAGATTCGAAGCCTAGAAAAAAGGATTTTCTCTAATTGCATTTTATGAATGCAATGTAGGTTATTGTAGGTGCTATCCTTGTCTAGATCATTGTCTATACAAGGACAGATATAGATCGGTAACATAGAAAATGATAGAAAATGGTAATTTTGTCCGTAAAACATTCGGCTGCAGGTTCCCCTTAACAACTTTCGAATGAAGTGAGTGAAGGATTTTTATTAGTACCAATATAACGGTGCGCTTAGATGGGAGCGTCGAGCGTCGAGCGTCGAGCGTCGAGCGTCGAGCGTCGAGCGTCGAGCGTCGAGCGTCAAGCGTCAAACATGCACGCAGCACCCTTGCGCAGATGTCTAAACGTGCAGATTTTAGCTTCTTGACGCTAATTCTAGTCTGTAGCCACTTTGCAAACAATGGAGATTAAGATGTTTAATTTTTACGGTTGGCATTATCGCCATCGTTACACTGCTGCCGTTTACACGTTCTTTTTAAGTCGACGTAGTAACTTTAAGCCTCTTCACCAAACGACTTTGAGTTACTACATCGATGTAATAACTTCGCCGTAAAAGAGCGTTTACACGGCATCTAACGTCAGCAGTTATAACATCAATGTTGTAACTTCGGCGTAAATCGGGCCGTGTAAACGTAGTCATAGACTGCCATAGACGACACAGTCGTTTAATAGTCGTCTTTCCGACCTGTCATTTCTCACTGGGAAGGTAAATCTGTTAATACAAAATAGCTTTTATAGTTACAATTAATCTAAATGCGGCTATGGAACCTTTAAACATTTGTCTACAAGTATGTGAACTCATACTTGATAATAATTTTGTTGTTAAATATTTATTGAGCGATATTTAGGACGTGCAAAGTGGAGCAATATTGCGCAATGGCGGGTAATTTATATTGCGCAGTTTGGAAATTGCCATTTGTGTCTGTAGCGGATAAATTTCAAACTTTTCTGCTTAAATCAGTAGTTTTAAGTATAGTTAATGTAAATGATGATAAATAATTGAAAATTAAAATATTTAAAAAAAAAATTTTGCGAGTAGAATTGACTGGCTACAACGCACCCATTACTAAACGATTAATTCGACATAAATATATATAAATTTGAATATAAATAAACTATATATATAAATTCGACATAAACAAACAGCCAAGATGGCCGCGTACTATTCCTCGATTTGTTGTTCCGGGACAATTTTGTCAATTACTCGCGAACCGCAAATGAAATTATGGGACCAACGCGGCAAAAGGTTCCCAAGGGATCGTATTTCATTATGTTATAAATAGTTTTACATGTAAAGTGTAAGATTCCAAAAACATCATGTCTTCTCCAAAAATTTCATATAGTAAATTGTATTGTTTAAAATACTAGAGAAAATCGGAGAAGTTCAAACTATTAATTTACTAACATAAGTGTACTACTTAATTCAAAGAAAACAAATTTTTGATTTTTATGTAGTACCTCATTTGTGCATACGCACCTTAATCGCATCTGCTCCTTAAATGCGGAAACGATTTTCTCTCTTAACGATTTGAAATCGTTGCCACGCGTGTCATCCTGAACTTCTTTCTCCGCCTTTATCCGCCTCGGTCTCTCACCCTTTATTTTGTTTCGCAGACGCGAAATTTCGCTTTTCAGATCGGTAATTAGATCACGATACTGCGCAACATGTAGGTAACTGACGTCCAACACATTCCGCTCGATCTTATTAGAAATCTTGTTGGCGCGGTTCGCATAAATCAGGGTGATTTTACTCTCGTCACGATGCGCGCTCGCTGGTGACACGTGGGCGATCATAACGGTACGACAGTTACCACTGAGGGCATCCTTCAGCAATCGGGTAAGCTTAGAATCGCGATAATTCACATATCGTGCTCCACCAGATAAGGCATTGATACAGTTACCCAACGCCAAAAGGGATCTATTGATATGCGCGCCTTCCTGCAGTCTTTTACCCTTGTTCTGTAACAACAAATTCAATTAAATTAATAGAGAAATTCCGATAACTTATTATACAACGAGATACGAACACACGCGCGCGCGCGCTCACGCACACACAAAGAACTTTAAATCTTGGAAATAATAGAAACGATATGTTAAATTCAGAAATGTGTGTAATTGTTCTATTAATTTGTTTAAAAATAAAGCAATATTACGGGAATGTAAACACTGAAATAAAAATTAATTTAATTTAATTAATATAACATTATTACTAATTTAGTTTAATACGCGTAATTGAACCAGCTACTGATTACATCAAGTAAATTTTAAAAATTTAAGAATTTACATAAATATAATATAAATCTATAATACCAAACATATTTTTATAAGGCTTATATTTAATCACATCTCACATAATAATTGCTTCCTCATAGAGGAAGCTGTTTTCGTCAAAAAATTTTTTTTTAGTTGCCGCTGCCAATGTGTTTAGAATGTTCTAAAACGTCAAAAAATCGTATTTTTTAAAAATGTCCGTATGTGTGTATGCATGTGTGTGTGTATGTATGTGTGTGTGTATGTATGTGCCAAATTTACCAATTTTTATAACTCAAGAACTGATCGACCAAATCTTAAAGAATTATATATGAAATAGGGGTAGAAAAGACTAAAGAATATAATAGAATTAGAAAAGTTGCTAATATTATAGAACTTTAACCCTTAAAGGCTATACTTTAAATCTCAACCGCTTGAGACTTTTTAAAAATTAATGTTTTTAGACAATTTAGTATTAATTATTGACAACTTTTCTAATTCCATTATATTCTTCAGTCTTTTATACCCCTATTTCATATATAATTCTTTAAGATTTGGTTGATTAGATCCAGTTTTATAAGGTTGCTATGTATGTACGGATTCCCCGAAATTTCAAACATTTGTAACTCAAGAACTAATCAACCAAATTTTAAAGAATTATATATGAAATAGGGGTAGAAAAGACCTATGAATACAATAAAATTAGAAAAAATTTCCAATATAATAAAAAAAGTGTACAAATTAGAAATTTGCACATTGCTTCCTATGTACGGATTCCCCAAAATTTAAAACGGCTATAACTAATTTATCAAATCTTAAAGAATTATATATAAAATAGGGGTAGAAAAGACCTAAGAATATAATAAAATTAGAAAAAAATTGTCAATATTATAGAATGTTAACCTTTAAGGGCTACTTCTCAAGTCTCAATAATTGAGACTTTTCAAAAATTGATGTTTTGGACAATAAAAAATTACACGTTCGCGTTATGGAAGTCCGTCACGAAAAGTCGAAACTTATACGGCAGTGATTCGGAGCGTCGCGTTACGCGTTCGCGTTATGGAAATCCGTCACGAAAAGTCGAACCTTCTACGGGAGTGATTCGGAGCGTCGCGTTACGCGTTCGCGTTATGGAAGTCCGTCACGAAAAGTCAAACCTTCTACGAGAGTGATTCGATGCGTCGCGTTACGCGTTCGCGTTATGGAAGTTCGTCACGAAAAGTCAAATCTTCTACGAGAGCGATTCGGTGCGTCGCGTTACGCGTTCGCGTTATGGAAGTCCGTCACGAAAAGTCGAAACTTATACGGGAGTGATTCGGAGCGTCGCGTTACGCGTTCGGGTTATAGAAGTCCGTCACAAAAAGTCGAACCTTATACGGGAGTGATTCGGAGCGTCGCGTTATGGAAGTCCGTCACAAAAAGTCGAAACTTATACGGCAGTGATTCGGAGCGTCGCGTTACGCGTTCGCGTTATGGAAGTCCGTCACAAAAAGTCGAACCTTCTACGGGAGTGATTCGGAGCGTCGCGTTACGCGTTCGCGTTATGAAAGTCCGTCGCGAAAAGTCAAATAAAAAATACGTGTGGCCTCCACGCGCGGCAGAACTGAAACTTCTTAGCTGTGAGGAATGGGATAGTATCTTGTTTATAGTATCTGAATTAAAGCCTGTGTAATTCAGAAATCAAATTTAAATTATAAATTAAAGCCGATGCAATTCACAAATAAAAATTGATTTGTGAATTAAAGCTTATATAATTCACAAATCAAATTTTAATTATAAAAGTGAAGTTTTAGGTTAATAGTTGCCAACTGTTACATTTATATGTAATTATATGTGTATTATATGTAATTATGGGAAAATTTTTCTCATAACCTAGAACTTCACTTTTATAATTAAAATTTGCTTTGTGAATTATATAGGCTTTAATTCACAAATAAATTTTCATTTTTGAATTGCATCGGCTTTAATTTATAATTAAAATTTGACTTGTGACTTATATACGCTTTAATTCTGCACAAATTAATTTTTACTTGCAAATTGCATCGGCTTTAATTTATAATTAAAATTTGATTTCTGAATTACACAGGCTTTAATTCAGATCAAGAGACACGGTAGTGTCTCGCGCCAAGTACGCGCGGAGCGAGACAGCCGTGGCTCTATATACGCGACGCGACGAGTTGCGAGTAACCGAGATTTTTAGATCTCGATAACCAGTGAACGGATCAAGTTCTAACTAGGCTTATCGTAAAGCTTGGACCAAATTTATATAATAAAAGTGTTTTATTTTTTTCGCTACGTGCCCTACGAGCGGAGATATTACGATGCATAGAATAAAGTGTAAAATTTTCAATTAAGATACGTCATCATTGTCCCAAATCGTAACTTTCGCAGTCTCGCCACGGCGTGCGGCGCAGCGCTGTAGTGTCTGATTTTGTCCAGTTCATACCCTTGCCGTTATGCGGCGCTCTAGTCTCTACGCGTAGAGATGCGTTAGTTCGATCGATCGATCACATGTGAGGTGACAGGAGTAAACATAACCGTAAAGTAGCCCATACACGTCGCGAGTCCGGCTCGGCTCGGTTTCCACTCGTTCGTGGGTGAGATGTTACGAGACGGGCTCGGCGTCCGACGAGCCAAATTTCGGGACTATTCGGGAGTGTGTGTGTGGTGAAAAACGTTTGAGTCCGGCTCGCGAATCAAACTCGTACATGTTATGGGCCGCTTTAGACGTCCGCGTTATCGGGGAGTGCACCGGACGCAATAATCAATGTTCCCGGGCACTCCCCCAGCGATGCCAGGTAGGACACCCGCAGGGTTTTAGTGGGCAGGGCATGCATGCAGTATCGCGGGCGATGTGCATGCTATGCAATCCCACACTCCCCTCGGGCCCTCCCCGGGGTCTGAGGGGGTCTTCCCCCCTGTCAAACGGGGGGCTACTGGGCAAACCGGGAGCCTATTAGCTCTCGGGATCCCAGTAGTGGAAGATTTCCCTGCGTCAAAAAAAAAAAAAAAAAAAAAAAAGACGTCCGCGTTGTCGAGAAATATTCCGTCCGCGTCGTCGCGTCCGAACACTCCGAACGAAGTGCAGTGCTGGAGTGACAGAGTTCGCGCCTTGCGGATGGCTGGTTCCTGGGATACACCCTGTGCGAGGGTCGCGAGGTTATATCTATCGTACGTATTGCTCTTTCTCGCGGTCACGCTCGCGTTCACCGCTCGCGTTCTCTCTCTCTCTCTCTCTCTCTCTCTCTCTCTCTTTTTCTCTAATAATGACTATCAAATATATCTGATAAAATTAAATCTAAATATTTTTTGTATTATAACAAAAATTATATTTGACAGTGACATCCTTAATTAAATGTGCAGTGTAGTTTGTATTATAAATTATTAATTGCCTTATTTTGTTAACAAACTTTACTATACATATATTATCTACTATGACATTCTGCCAATAGCATCGTACATGCCAAATTCTGTATCAAATCTGTTTTTCTTTTGACAAAATTTATTTATAGCAAACACTGCATAATGTGCTCTCGACAAATTTGACTTTGCCTAATATATTCATATTTTGTGTCTTAATTTTTTTAATGATTTATAAATTTATACAAACTACACTGCACATTTAAGGATGTCAAACTCTCAGATATAATTCTTGTAAGTTATAATACAAAAAATATTTACATTTGATTTTATCAGACATAAATGTCGATGTCGATATACATTATGGCGTTTGATGTATCTATAACAAAAAGGGGTGATATCCGTACAAAATTACCTTTTACAAAAAGGTAAAGAAAAAACGCCAAGCACGCGTGGTGTACCTTGAAAAAATCGAAGTAGTTATCCTTGTACCTCGAAAAAATCCAAGTAACATTTTTACCTTAAAAGAACCAAAGTAATATATTTACCTTGAAAAAATCGAAGTAATATATTTATTACAAAAAAAAGAAATGATATCTTTAAATTATGCGCCAATTAAATATATATTATATCGAAAAATAACTATTGTTCTTTTAAAAAATGTATTCCCATTAAAGTGAAAAAATTAATATAAAATGTGAAAAATTTTAGTGAAAAAAACTTGGCGCTGCCAAATTTTAAAATATTTGAAAGCAATAAATAACTAATTTAAAATATTAAATTAATAATTACAATGTAAATGTAGAGACTTTTACACATTAATTTAAAGTACTTTTTCCATTTATAGAAATTGTTTCATTAATATATATTATTATGTTTAGCAGCGCCAAGTTTTTTTCACTAAAATTTTTCACATTTTATATTAATTTTTTTACTTTAATGGGGATACATTTTTTAAAAGAACATTAGTTATTTTTTGATATAATATATATTTAATTGGCGCATAATTTAAAGATTATTTCTTTTTTTTGTAATAAATATATTACTTCGATTTTTTCAAGGTAAATATATTACTTTGGTTTTTTTAAGGTAAAGATATTACTTCGATTTTTTCAAGGTACACCACGCGTGCTTGGCGTCTTCTTTTTACCTTTTTGTAAAAGGTAATTTTGTACGGATACTATAAACGAGATACTATCCTATTTTTCACAGCTAAGAAGTTTCACTTCTGCCGCGCGTGGAGGCCACACGTATATTTTTTTTACCATATTAAATTTCTTCGACGTAACTGGCAATCGTTCCTGACGGTCATAATCGTCAGGACATTTTAACCAAGATTCTGGTCCTTTTATCTCAACGCTTAATTTAAGCATCTTAATTTTAAATAATTTAATTTTTATTGTGAAAAATATTTCCCCAGCCAGGGTTCAAACCTGGAACTTCCCGCTTTCTGTGCAGGCGTCGTGCCAATTCGACCACTGAGGCATGTGGTAATATTTATTGCAATAACACGTATAAATAAACAATCATAAGATAGAACACCAATATTTTGGTCAACGGTGTATATTCACTGTATAAAAATTGATTTGTGAATTAAAGCCTGTGTAATTCACAAATCAATTTTTATTTATTTGTGAATTGCATCGCCTGTAATTTATAATTAAAATTTAACTTGTGAATTAACGTAACGCTCCCGCGCCAAATCACGCCCATAGAAGTTTTCGACTTTTCGCCACGGACTTTCATAACGCGACGCTCCGGTTCACTCCCGTAGAATGTTCGACTTTTCGTGACGGACTTCCATAACGCGAACGCGTAACGCGACGCTCCGAATCACTCCCGTATAAGTTTCGACTTTTCGTGACGGACTTCCATAACGCGAACGCGTAACGCGACGCTCCGAATCACTCCCGTAGAAGGTTCGACTTTTTGTGACGGACTTCCATAACCGAACGCGTAACGCGACGCTCCGAATCACTCCTGTAGAAGGTTCGACTTTTCGTGACGAACTTCCATAACGCAAACGCGTATCCCGACGAATCGAATCATTCCCGTAGAAGGTTCGACTTTTCGTGACGGACTTCCATAACGCGAACGCGTAACGCGACGCTCCGAATCACTCCCGTAGAAGGTTCGACTTTTTGTGACGGATTTCCATAACGCGAACGCGTAACGCGACGCTCCGAATCACTCCTGTAGATGGTTCGACTTTTCGTGACGAACTTCCATAACGCGACTTCCGTAACGCGACTTCCGTGACGGACTTCCGTGACGCTTCCGGTCCGAATCACCCCCCGTGCCCTAAGATGTTTCACTTTAAAAAGTGTGCAAGTAGAAATTTGCACATTACTTCCTCATAGTTTTTAAATGTGCAAGTAGAGACTTGCACAAAGCTTTCTCATAATTTTAAGTATGTAAATTAGAAAGTTGCACATTACTTCCTCACAATTTTTAAGTATGCAAATTATAAATTTGCACATTGTTTAATCAACATTTTATTTCGCTCATAAAGCTTCCTCTATGAGAAAGCCAAATTAATAAATATCTACTAACTTAGGTAATTCGTGACCAACAAAAAAAAACGCTTTGATTGCACCCCTAAAAAATTTGTGAAAAATAAGAATTTTGGTGCTAACTTTACGTTCAAAATTTTGTTTTCAATTTTCCAAAAACTGGGCAACCAACAAATTCTCTAATTAGTCCAAAAAATTCCAACAAAATACCAACAATTATTTCAAACAAAAAATAGTTTATAACGTCAATGTAGTAGTGCTAACTTCACATAGCTTGTGACCCCTGCTAACCTGCCACTTGCAGCGCTGGTGTTGACTCAATACCGTTTTTCGTAGTGTGTCTTGTTAAAATGCGTGCTTCATGGCGTACTTAGGTAGCGACGGTACCGTGTATCATTGTAAGATACCGGTATCGATGCGAATAAAAGAATTGTGTTTTTGTTAAATTTTATTAATTGATAAACGATCATGCCGAGAGTATGCTCGTACCCTGATTGCCGATCCGGGTCTACGGCACAACGCAAATTGAACAAGAGTCGCGGAATCGAAAACATTATGCTATTTGTTTTCTATACCCACTGCTCTCTTCTTCACATCAGGTTCATTTATGATGCTCTTTGTCAATATCAAAATTTGACATTGCTGCTAACGAGAAATATTAAAGTATTCCGAAATAGGTTTGCTTATTTTACAATTTATTCATTACATTGCATGAGAGTTAGATATGTGTATGCATTTTATATAAGAATTTACAAATAAATGACACAAAAATATTGTAAAATTTATTCAATGTGCAATTACTCTATAGTATACGAACATGATGTATGTAGAATAAAAAATCAAATTTCCACATGTTAAATAATAATTTTTTAAAACATATAAACTGGATAATTTTTCAAATTCTTTATTTTTATTTTAAAGCAATATTACTTAACTGCTGAATAATCTCTAAAAGCATTTTGATAGACTTGATTCTTTTACAAAGTTTATCCAATGAAGGAAATTACCACGACAATATATTTTTATGTCAAGATTTATATCAATAGCTATTGACATCGTACGCGCCCGCGTCATGAAGCACGCATTTCAAAACACACCACAAAAAACGTATTGAGTCAACGTATTGAGTCAACACCAGCGCCGCAAGTTGCCGGTTAGCAGGGGTCAGAATTCAGTCACATGGCGGACTATAGGAGTGTGGTCTCCTTATACAGTCTTCATGATAAGTACTTCAAGTTGGTATGTCAAAGTAGTTTATATTACCCACCGTTACTGCTGCCACCATGGGACAGTGTCCTAGACCGAAAAATCGAATGCCATTTAGTATGTCTTTTCTAATGTTTCAAAAGTATATCTCTGAATGGCGTCGGCTTAGAGGATTATGTCTATGGAATATTTTGATCCTCTAACAATAATCTTATCATTTTAGCTAAGTCTCGTTACTAGTCACTAGACGTGAGGGGCCCAAAACCTACATAAATTAGGCAAGATTCTTTGTATTTGATTATTTCGCTAGATTTCGGATTTTTGGTTTACGTATGTGGAAGATCGGTTCTCTGGACAGTTGAGTAGGTCAGTAAACGTAGTTTAGCTTTATAAAAATGGAATTTGAAATGTAAGTTACATAATTATTTATATTTTTGTGGCGGCCGGATTAGTCATCTAACCTACCCTACCCCCTGCTTACAAGACAAAACGAGGTCTATCATTGTACTGCTCGGGTTTTCAACTTTCCACGCGAGGCGAGGTCCACTTTACACTGCCTGTTACTTTTATTGCAAAGCGGGGTCTACTATTGTACGATTTTAGATGGATTTTCTTTCTACACGAAGAGAGGGTCAATATTACGCATATGCAAGTTGAAAAGTCTGAAATGTATAAACGAAATAATAAAATTTTGAATATTTAAGGAACTAGTCGTTTCCGCAGGTTGTCACTGGTGGCGGTACTATTCGATTTCTTTCAGTATAACATAGTATTTTCCTGCAAAAGATCAAGATCGGACATGGGTCAGAAGTCTTACCCAATTTGGTTTTTAACGGATTTTACCTAACAGTATATTCTGATAGATCATGGCATACTTTCTTTGTAAACTTTTTGAATTTTTGCAATATCTTCAAAATTGAAGAAAATATAGTAACACGAAAATGTGTGACGTCATAGTGTTGTTGCGGCATCTTTTGAAGTTGACGTCATCAAAGAAACTTTAGTAAGCTATAACTTTCTCAAATTTAGGTTTTTTTTTTAAATTCAAAAAGTATTAAAAATTGGCTTAGATTCTCTACCCAAATTATGGATACCGCTTAATGAAAAAAATTTAGTTAAGAACCGAATTACGAGGCATGGCCGGAAAGTAACGATACAAAAACCTTAAAAATTTTTAAAAATATTTATTTACAAAACTGTTACTAAGAATTACTTACATACACATAATTTTATTTTTCTACATAGTCGTCGCCATTGTCTAAGCACTTATAAGTTTGGAAACTAGCTTCTGCATTTCCGAGTCATAGAAGTCTGCTGCCAGTCCTTTAAACTACGTCATGACTTCTTTCTTTACTTTATCATCGTCGTCGAACATTTTCCCGGCCAAATGTTTCTTTAAATGCAGAAATAAGTGAAAATTACTGGGCGAGATGTCCGGACTATACTTACGCCGGATGATCCGAAACGTCCCACTTGAAACTGTCCAGCAGCGCAGTGGTGACACGCGCGGTGTGGGGCCGAGCATTGTTGTGGAGCAAACAAACTCACTTATTTCTGCATCTAAAGAAACATTTAGCCGGAAAAAAATTTGACGACGACGATAAAGTAAAAAATGAAGTGACGTGGTTTAAAGGACTGGCGGCAGACTTCTATGACTCGGGGATGCAGAAGCTGGTTCCCAAACTTAATAAGTGCTTAGACAATGGCGGCAACTATGTGGAAAAATAAAGTTATATATATGTAAGTAATTTTTAGTAACAATTTTGTAAATAAATACTTTAAAAAATTTTTAAAGCCTTTGTATCTTTACTTTCTGGACATGCCTCGTATTCAATTACTTGTATTATAGTTCAGTTTTATAACTTTTTTTTACTAAAAACTAAAGAAAAACTTTAAAATAAAACATTTCAGAAATGCTAAATTTAACCCTTAACTAGCACAAGTCCGCGAAAAAACGTTATCTGCACACGGGGTGTTGTACACCCCACACACTTTGAACGTTGGGTACGGCGAAATGGAGGCTCCAATAGGCTTGAAAAAAATCAAGTACATACATGAAACACTGGAAAATGATACCCATTAGCCTAAACTATGAAATTTTTAGTTTTGAAGCTTCAAAAAAATTTTCAATACAAAATCACGTAACCTGCACTTGGGGTGTTCAGCACCCCCCCCCCCCCCTTCTATACGTTCTGATTCGAATTGTGTTTGGAAGGGCACTGACGATTTCTGCCAGGTGGAACGTATTGGAATGTGTCATTGGTGACTCGAACTAACCTGCGATGCGAAATTCATAGATTAACCGACCGAGAAAGATGCCTAAACTTGACGAAATTCATTGGTGACTCGAACTAACCTGCGATGCGAAATTCATAGATTAACCAACCGAGAAAGATGCCTAAACTTGACGAAATTCGTTTTGGGGTGTTTTACACCCCATAGTGCTAGTTAAGGGTTAACATGGCGAAATCAATATAATATAAAAATTAAATAAGATAGTCAATTTTTTTTTCAAAGAATGTTAAGTTTTTTACTTGATACCTTGTGCAGTTTTAAGGATGTTAAAATGGCTAATGGTGGACTGCTTCCACAGTACCTAGAGGCGTTTAGGTTTTCTAAGGTAGACCTTTGCCTGGAGCCCTATTATACTACTCTACTTTTTATATTATATTGTATAGCATTTCGTAAATTTATTTGTTATTATCAGAGTTTGAAAAGGCTTTGACATAAAATATATTATTTAAATATTCACCAGGAACAGGTATTGAATCTAATAATCTAAATATCGAGCATGAGCAAAAAACCAGAAAATCGTTGCTACAGCCGTTGAACAACAGCCTAATATACGAGTATCAACTCTACAATTACATGAGTGAGCCACTATAGCTGAAAGACCAGAAGAATTTTTATTTATTAATAGATATAATAACAAAATATTCAATTGACCTTGAATGATGAGAATGTATTCATGTTTTTAACAGAAGAACATCAGTAAGGTTTAAATTTATATGATATTTTCTTAAATCAAAATAAACTGTCTCTTAACTAACTTTAACTTCAAAGTCCACATTTCATCAGCATAATAGCTAATAGCATTTTTTTTATTAATACGTACATACCTACCATATGTGTAATTTTGGAGTTGATTAACATTTTTTCCATTTGATTAGCATCTCAAATTGAAAAGTTGGTTGTTTCTGCAAGTTCCATTTGTTGAAAGATGGTTATTTTAGCATTTAGATTTTCTTTTTTTATTAATTCTACTAAATAGTTCAGTCTTTTTTCTACTCGCGAATTGGAACAAAATTGTCACTAACCGAATTACTATTAAAAGTGACTTATTTCGATCCCTTTAAGGATCGAATTTTCTCTTCCACGGGTTTAGACGGATAAAAATGCTAACATTGTATTCAGCGACCCAAAAAAAAACAAGATTACATGTATAACTTATATGTTACACTTTTTAAGGTTTAAGCTATCTAAGCCAAATTATCAGAACACAATAAATTATATATGGAATTAATTTGCTAATTTTTTGCTACGTTTTGCTTTTAAAAGTAATTTTTTGCTCCAACTATTAAAAAGTTACGAAGGACTAGATAGCTTAAGATTAAGCTATCTAGCCATTGTAAAAAATAGCATATACATAAGTCAAAGCAAAAGATTAATAATACCAAAATTTTTTGCTATTTTTTTGCTTTTAAAAAGAATATTTTGCTCTAGCTTTTAAGAAGATACAAAATACGGCGCTCAAGAGTAAAGCGCATTGAAGAATCTAATTTCTCGCATTATTATAGCATCAGAATGTTCCCTGAATTATTTGCTTTCAAGATATCCAGCTCCCAAACTTTTTGTTGCAAAATATAAGTTTAAAAAATTTATATTTTACTCATTACATAAGTTTGTTTATATAAAACATTTTTTTTGTTTTTTTATACTTCTATTAGTGACAGGAATAATTGGGTTTTAACATTTAATCTCTATTAAGCTGGACCCCCCACCAGCGCAAAAAAGTTCGGACCTAGTCAAAAATTTAGTGCTATTTATGTGCTAATTTGCTGCTCTAGTCCGAATTTTGTTGCTCAAACCGTTTAGCAGGAAATCGCGTAAAAAATGAGGGGTCTAGCTGGCAAGCTGGACCCCCCATACCGAGAAAAATATATAGTAACAATAAAAAAACAAAATTTCTAGAATTTGTTGCTAATTTGTTGTTCTAAGATAACGTGAAAAAATTTAAAAAAAAACAGTATTTTTTACAAAATATCACTATATCACTATATAACTCGCGGCGCGGCGAGTCACTGTCACCTACCCATAAATAATACGTTAATCGCATGATTGTGGTCCTAAAATAATCTAGGGACAATATACTTTAAAAATATACCAAAATCCGATTTTGTTGCTAACTCCAAAGCGTTGAAAATTAATTGTTTATCCCGACTGCGACCGCGCGCTCGCACCGAGCATTAAGTATCCGAAATGTTGTTTAAGGAATTAGTTGCTCACATGATTTTGGTCGCAAAATAATCCAGGGCTAATATACTTCCAAAATGTACTGTCACGGCTTTTTTTGAGAGCCGGAACAAAGGGGCGACAGGAGAGTCGGATGTAGGGCCTTTCGAGATGAGCCCTCGCACGATTAGGTCACTTACACAATTTTACCGTTGGGCGCCACACGCGTAAGTCGCGTCCACCAAGTTTCAAAATTCCAACGCGAAATCGCAAGAACCCGAGAAGACCTTTCGCACGAGGGACCAGCCAGTTCGGCCTAACGGTAGAGGGGCAGGGCGGATGCAGGGCAGCGCAAGTTGTTCGCGACAAACACAAAATAATTTACATGAAACGCTAAATATTAGGTTAACAATAGCTGTCGTTTATTATGGAGGAGAAAAATAATGGCAGAATAAAAGTGATTAAACAATTTGGTAGGTTTTCATCTAGTACGAGTAAACAAAATAGTAGTAATCAAGTAGATAACGGATATCGAGTTTCGTCTATTGTAATTGAAGAGAAATGAATGGAACAATATTTTTGTTGATTAAGTAGTGAAAGAGAAACAAAGGATTTAATACAATCAAATAATCGGTGGGTGATGATTACAATTGTAGAAGGGAGTTGATCTTCGATCGAATTCACCGGCTTAGGAAAGACAGAACGCGGAAATACGGTGAATGAGTAGTCTCGAAATAAAAAACTTAAATCCAATTCTAACACAACTAATACGCAAAATACAACTTAGATCTAATTATATCGCGAAAAGGGAATCGGCGGCGACTATTCTCCAAAAAACGTGAGGGGTGGCGCCCCGCTGGGCGCGTCTGAGCTCGCTCGCAAGAGTGCGACGCACAAAGGCGTTTGGTCGATCGCTCGCGATAACTGCAGGCAATGCGGGCGCTAAGTTGGGTATTAATTTGCGACACTCTTATCGAGATTAACGCGAGAACACAACGAATAATATTCTAATTACGCGAAGACAAACATTGAACGAAGCGCGAATAACGACGCAGCGCTGGGCTACACGGCGTGCGGGCAGATACCCCGCAGGGCCACTCTCCGGCAACGCGCGATCGGGGAACGCCGATGCGGACTCCGAGCACAGATCACTAACGTCCGTTAATACGCGAAAACTCTATTACTCGGCAATCAAATACGCGATTGCAATTTGCCCGAGTACCGCGGGACACACGAGGTCGGAGCGCGAGACGCGAAAACCGAATACTTCTCGTCGTGGGCGAGCAGGCACCCCACAGAGCCACTCTCACGCCCACGGTCTTACATACAGGTCTTGCAACTCTGGAAAATTTCGGTGGTGGGGGGTGACTCAGATATTGAAGAAATTTTTAGTTGTTTGCATCGTCTGGACGTGTCGCTGCTATCGACTGCGCCCGAGTGACATAACCTGTAAATTTCTCGTTTCACAACGTCTCTCTGCTCTTCTCGTTTGCGTCGTTCGCGTAATTGTATCTCGGAATATACGTATATTAAGTATTTAGTATTTTTGTCAAATGTGTGAAAAATGGGGAGATCGTGCGTCGTATGCAAGTCGAGTTATAAGAACGCGACCAATAATTCGCTGTTCAAAGTGCCGGCTGACTCCGAAATGTTAAAACTGTGGCAAGCTGAAATACGGTTGAAGGCGTCTCATTTCGTTTGCAAAACGCATTTCGAGACTAAATACGTGATCTCAAAATATGTGAAACGGGATGTTAACGGAAAAATTATTGCTGAAGTAAGTGATTCTCAAGAGATTCCTTCGCAACATGTCAAATTTGATTTTTATGTGTTGTGCCGTAACCGGGAGTTGGTGCTCAGGGCTGGCACAGGGTTCGGGAATTCCGGGTTGGAGGAGTGATGCACTTAATGTCGGAATGTTCGTGGCGAAATAAACATCTATATTTCTCCTTTCAATGTACAATTCACGACTCGTTATAAGTCTTGACTCATTTATTCCCTTGATTCCCGAGATTATTCTAAGTACAATGATAATTAAGGTGACCGCACGTTCGTTAAGATTTCTTATGACTGACTGCCCTGCCGATCTTCCGATTCGGCAGTATTTATAATGTCGGACCGACGTTCTGTTGCTAACTCGGGGCGCTCCCGAGTAAGCCTTGACTTCTCGTCGTCAGCGCTCTGCGCTGACCTTCGCATCAGCGCTTTCTGTAAACCTGGAGTTGAACGCTCTGGGTTCCGGTGTCGGTTTACATCGGATGATCGTCGTCCGATGCAATCGTCAGGTTTTTCGGCGGATTTCGTATTCGAATCTAGTTGCTAGGGCCGGATTACTTATAGGTTATATAATTAATAATTATAGCGTTGTGCGCTCATAACATATGTACTGTTCATTTTTTGAGAATTTTTGAAAATATTTTTAAGTTGTACGAGCATCAATGAGGGAAGGAAAAATCGAACTCTGGGAGACTATTCCACCAAAGCATGGAAATTGCACAGTTGCGGACAAGGCATCGCCGCAAATTCTCGTGACATTGAGCGAGCTAAAATTTCTGCACGGACAAAACGATGAGGCGAAGAGTGCGAAGTACCGTCAAGAGATTCAACAAAAGTTGGACGCTACTTTGGAGCACGAGAATTTGGATGCCGACGACATCATCGAGTATAACCCCGACCACGACTATTCTCTTTCCCCAACCCTCGATTGTATTATATATTACGTGACAGGTTTTGTTACGAGGTTTACTGTTTTGAAGGTCTGGGAAATGGAATGAAGCTTGTCTTTTATCTTGCACACACGAACGTTACTTTATTGCAAAACGGCGATATACCGACATCTTGTCTTGTCGGGACTCGTGGAACTAGTGTGAGTTACAGCGCCCTCCAATAGGGGAAAGTGTACATAAGTGTATAATGTGCAAGTGCACCTCAACTCAACTTAACTAACTAGAAAAGTGTACATAAGTGTACTTCAACTCAACTCAACCAATAAAAGCGCAAGATACAAAATTAATAAACGAAATAATATAAAAATTAGAAATAAAACTTATATTTGTAACACTCCCACTTTTGATTTGCTAATTTTTATGAAAAAGAAGTAATAGATAAGCGAATGCAATTATTGTTAAATTTATCTCGTGGAAGTGGTTTGGTTAAAAAGTCAGCCAATTGATCTTGAGAAGATACATACATGGTTTCAAGTATACCGTTATCAGCACACTCACGAATGAAATGAAATTTGACATCGATATGTTTCGTCAATTTATGATGTTCCGCATTCTTGACCAATCTGATAGCGCTTTGATTGTCCATCAGTAGCCTCGTGGGTTGTTCCATCGGTCCAGTCAGTTCCTGAAGCAATGCTCGTAACCAGACGACTTCTTGAGCCGCATTGGAAGCAGCCACGTATTCGGCTTCCGTCGTGGAACGTGCAACGCACTTTTGCCGTTGCGAACACCATGTAATTGGTCCGTTTGCCAGAGTACTAATATACCCAGACGTTGATCTGCGTGAATCCACATCGCCAGCAAAGTCAGCATCCGCAAACATTTTCAGATCAACAGTGTTTCCGCTGTAAATAATTCCTATGTCTTTTGTTCCTTGAAGATATCGTAGAATCCGTTTAACAGCTGCCCAGTGTTTTTGAGCAGAATTCTGCAAAAATCGACTCACTTGACTGGTGGCAAACATAATATCTGGACGTAATACTATTGCCGCGAACATTAGACTCCCTACTGCCTCACGAAATGGAATTCGGCTCATATCTTGCGTTTCAGTAATGCTCGCCGGACTATGATCATTTGTTAATTCGGTATTTGGATCAGCAGGTATTGCATTTGGCTTGCAATCCTGCATATTAAACTTCTCTATCATTCTTGTAATATAGCTCCGGTGGTTGATGAACATCTTCTTCGCTGTCCTGTCTCTCTTGATTTCGAGTCCAACGAAGCATTCTGGATCGTTTACTTTTATTTCAAATCGTGATCCAAGTTCTCCCAGAATCCTATCAATCAGTTCTCTTTTCTTGCATAAAATGAGGCCGTCATCTACGTACAGTGCTAGGAAAATCACGACACCTTCATATTCCGCCCGAAAGACACATTTATCTGCTTCCAATTGTTCAAAGTTAAACTCTTCAAGAAATTCGATGAATTTCTCATTCCAGCAGCGAGGCGATTGTTTTAATCCGTAAAGACTCTTTATTAATCTGCAAACTAGACTTGGGTCATCGCTTATAAAGCCTTCAGGTTGTTTCATAAACACTTCTTTTAAAAGTTCGCCATATAAAAAGGCCGTTTTAACATCGAATTGTTTAATATCCAAATCGTAGATTGTTGCTAATGCCAGCAGTACTCGAACCGAATCACACCTTACTACAGGTGCGAAGGTCTCCTTATAGTCTATACCTTCCTTTTGTAGAAAACCTTTTGCACAAAGTCGTGCTTTATATCGGTCGATTGACCCATCGGGTTTGCGCTTGATCTTGTAAACCCACTTGCAGTCGATTGCTTGGCGATTCGGTGGTAGTGGCTCTAAGTTCCATGTTTTATTTTTCTTCAACGATGCCATCTCCTCTTCCATTGCTAGTTGCCATTTGTCTGCATCTTTACAGGATATTACTTGTTTATAGAATTGTGGCTCCTCTGTAACCATTGCTGCACATGCCAGATAATCTTCACCGTAGCGAGTAGGGTGACGCAGTGTACTTCGATCTCGAAGAACTCGTCCTTGATGTTCTTGATCATTCACGTTGTCTTCGATTCCATCAACGTTGTCTCTTTCTGCTTCCATAACTGCTTGTCTGTCTTCTTCTTCCGTTCGATCCACAGCTTCCTGAATGTCACGTGTTTCATACGAAAAGGTTGTACAACTGGATTCCTTGTCCTGACTTTTGTTGTTGCTTTCGTTGAATACAACATCTCGAGTTACAGTGATCTTTGATGTTTTTGGGTCGAATACTCTGTAATTTGAGCTATCTTTATCGTAGCCTACCAGAATCATCTTCTTTGATTTGCTTTCAAATTTGGACCTGAATTGTTTTGGAACATGAATATATACTTCAGCGCCAAATTTACGTAGATGATTGAGTGTAACTGTTTTACCTGACCACAATTCGTATGGTACCTTCTTATCCAACTCACGTGGCCTTCGGTTCAAAGTATATATGCTAGCGTTGACAGCTTCTGCCTATAATCCAGGTTGAAGGTTGGCTCCAAGCAACATGGTCCGGGCACCCTCTACAATTGACCTGTTCTCTCGTTCAATTCGTCCATTCTGCTCAGCGGTATACGGAGCACTGTATTCATGAATGATTCCTTTTTCTTTAAAATACTATCTGAACTGCTCGTTATCGAATTCTTTACCTTTATCGCTTTTAACTTTTCTAAGTTTGTTACCGGTTTGATTTTCAACGAATTTATGATATTCGACAAACTTTGAAAAAGTGTCACTTTTGTGTTTAATAAAATAAGCCGTTCGGTAGGAGGTACAGTCGTCTTTAAATAATAGAAAATAATTGGCACCGCCAACGGAAGGATGTGTCATCTTACCGCACAAATCTGCATGAACAAACTCGCCAGGTTCCTGAGCTCGTGAATTTAGATTTTTCTGGAAAGGTAGACGATGCAATTTACCGTATTGACACGTCTCACAGAATAGCCCATCGAGATTCTTGATTTGTAGTCCTGAAAGTCGTCCACTATCTGCCATTTCCTTAAGCGTTCGAAAGTTGACGTGGCCCATCCTTTCGTGCCACAGCATAATCGTGTTTAGCATCGAGACATTTGCTTGATCATTGGTAGCTGTTTTGAAGAATATTTTGTAGCATTGGTTACTTTGCTTGATGCCTGTGACTAGCAGCCTATCACTGTACACCTCCATCTTCTTGTTGTCGAAAGTCACCTTCAAGTTTTTGTTCGTCGCCGCTCCTATTGAAAACAAATTCTTTCGAAGTCCTGGGACGTAATAAGTATCTTCGAGTGTACGTGGCTCCCACTGTCCGTTAACCTTCGCCAGAACTTTGATCGTGCCTATTCCTTCTACTCGAACATATGAATCGTCTCCTATTTGAACAGAAATATTACTGTTTTCGATTTTAGTAAATGTGGCAAACCATTCTCTATGATACGACATGTGTTTTGATGCAGCACTGTCTGCGAGCCAGTCATTCTCATTTCCACACGTAGAAATGTTTTTCAGTTCAACACTTAAAGCTTGATGTTTCGTATCCTTCTCTTCATTTGCACGTTTTAAATTAGCCAGTCTCTTGCGACATTCTGATCTGTAGTGGCCCTTTCTTTTGCAATGAAAAACATTCGATATTTTTCTTATCGACTTTATTACTACTTGATTTTTCCTGAGAACCGCTACCTTTCTGTCCTGCTTTTACTGGATTCTGTTTATTACCTTTATTTATGTTGAGCGCTGCAAATGCTCCTGCCGTTTCTTCGAACTGAGTTAACCGTTGCTCTTCTTTCAGCAGTCTCGAGGTTAGGTTGTCAAACGTCTGCTTCGTTTCATCGTATGAATCCCATGCAGTGACGAAGCCGTGGTATTTAATTGGTAAACTACCGAGCGCCTTTGCAATTTTGTTACTGTCGTTCACAACCTCTCCGACGTCTCTCAATGCTACCGCCATTGCATCGATCTTGCTTATATGTTGAGCAATACTGTCTGTTTCCGACATTTGGTAGCTAAAGAATTGCTGCTTAAGTGTCATTTTATTAATCGCCGATCTTTGTTCGTGTATCGCTTTTAAACGAGTCCACATCTCGGGAGCAGTCGGACAACTTACCACAGTCTGTAGTTGTTCGTACTCTATACCTGAAGATATCAGTAGCATCGCTTTTATGTTTAGGTTATCCCAAGCTTCCTGAGCAGCACCTGCCGCTTCCGGGCGTGGCTTTGTTCCACATACCACGTCGAGCATCCCTGCTTCCGCTCGAAAAATAATTTCCATTTGATACTTCCATAGCGCGAAGTTCTTGCCGTCGAATTTCTGGATATGGAAATGCTTGAGATCCATCTTTACACAGTTCGCAGCACACTCGATCTTTAACGCGAGTATATCAGTTACGATGTAACTTACACACGACAGTCTTACGCTTCCTTTCACCACTCCAAAACTGTGTCTACTTATTGCCGCAGTACTGGGCCCATAACCTGTTACGAGGTTTACTGTTTTGAAGGTCTGGGAAATGGAATGAAGCTTGTCTTTTATCTTGCACACACGAACGTTACTTTATTGCAAAACGGCGATATACCGACATCTTGTCTTGTCGGGACTCGTGGAACTAGTGTGAGTTACAGCGCCCTCCAATAGGGGAAAGTGTACATAAGTGTATAATGTGCAAGTGCACCTCAACTCAACTTAACTAACTAGAAAAGTGTACATAAGTGTACTTCAACTCAACTCAACCAATAAAAGCGCAAGATACAAAATTAATAAACGAAATAATATAAAAATTAGAAATAAAACTTATATTCGTAACAGGTTTTTTATTTTTATGACTTTTCCGTGCACCGCTTTCCATCTATTTAATCAGTTGGGTACTAAAAAATTTACTAACACCGCTTACTTCTTACTGCTTTGTCTCAGCCATGCATGGATAATTGTCGCACAGAGTGGGAGATAGGTTTTTGTTTAGCTCTTTGCATACAAAAAAATTACTAAATTGTAGTCTATGTGTTCTTCGCCTCTGGAGTAGTCATTCTAAGCATTCTATGGATTTCCTAAAGCCAATATATTCTAATTCCAGGTTATCTCTGCAAGCAAGTTTTAAAACTTTACAAATCGTGCAGCACTTGTGTTCAAGTTGTCCGATCAGATTCGTCTTCTCAATCTTCATTGACGAAACTCGTCGATATGAAATCTCGTGGCGGATTAATCCACGCCAATCTGAAATTTTTTCATCTTGTTCGTCACGTAGAAGCATGCTTCGCGAAACATTCTTCCCAAATCAACGTGTTCGATTTGACTTTGGAAGAAGTTCTTGAGACGTACGAGATTACGTATCCATGCAAAGAGCACGCATCGGTTATTTTATCCTTTGCGCTAGTTTATTATATCCGCTTGAGGATGAGGCAACATGCCCATCAAGAAAATTTGAAATTAACAAAAAAATTTTTTGTAAAAAAGAAGCTATCTAAACTAACGAATCAATAAAGTAATATTTTTACATGTAATAATTGTAATAGCGTATTGTAATTTTAATTGTAAATATTGTAATAGCGTAATTTAATTCGCATATCCGTAACGCAAAAAATAATTCGAAATTAATACAGATTAATAGAGCGCTTGCGCCGTTAAGGGGATCCTGCAGTCGTATGATTTACCGACATTATCGTTTCTCAATGGATCTTTTAATTGGCTTTATAGAATTGCAAAAATCTTTTACAGAATTAAAGTACGCACAAAAATCTATGTTACACAACCGCGATTTTATATCAAAAACACCAAAAAATTAAAAATATTACTTATTTGGGCACATACAGCTGTCACCTGACGACAATATTTGCTTAAAACAAAAATTCTGCACTTTATACATACATAATGTTTATCATGTAACATTGGGTAAACATGTAGGAATAATATCGTGCAAGTAGAAGTAAGATTCAATGCGTACAAAAAAAGATCCATTGTGAAATTATTTTAGTAATGCAAATACGGATGCAGAATGACAAGAAGAGCAGTGTCGCGTGCAACAGTAGTTGCCGGATCTTGTCAGAGATGGCACTGCTGCAATCTGACAAGGACAGATATATCGTATAGGTATCCGTTAGACAAGGACAGGTATAGCACGGTAATACAGAAAACATAGTAAACGATCGAAATTATCGATTATTTTTAGTTCCGTGCTAGATCGTAGCGCTGTCACGTTGGAGTTCGCCTGTCACTGCAGGATCCCCTTAAACCAAACGCACATAGAAAAACGTAACGTAACGCATGTAACGTATGGTATGTTGCGTTACGTTTTTCCACGGGGGTGAAACTCCTAGGAGAAGGGGAGAAACATCATGGCGGCAGGGCCAGACAAAAAAAGCGGGGGTAATGCGCGCGCATCGTGAGCCGAAGCAAGCCGAACGTCGATCGGGCATGGTCGGCGTCGGAGACTCGGAGACACGAAAGTGAAAGTGAAGCCTGCCATATTGAATTTCGGTGGTGCCCGTGCCTCGTGGATCGCGACCGCTTCCTTGCATTTACTGCGGTCGGCGGTTCATGGATAAGACCAGTCTAGCGAAACACGAGGAGTCGCATATTCGTAACGAACAACGCAAGTGTGCGATACATGTCAGAAGACCTTCCACCACATAACCGACTTGAGTGTGCACAAGAAGCATCACGATCCTGACAAGAAGTTTGATTGCGAAGTGTGCGATCGCGAGTTCAACAGGCTGAACAATCTACAGAGACACATGCTGGTACATCAACATCAAGTACGTATAAATATTTCACTCGATCTTTTATTTTTCTCAATTCTTAGAATCATGTTTTCTCTGTAGTTGTTACACTTTGCTTTCTTTTCTGATTTTGCTTTATCTCTTTTTTTTAATTGCATTCTTTTTGCTGCCAATTAAATTATATATATATATATATATTTGTATATATATTTGTGTATCTATCTTTTAAGTGTGTGAATCTTATTGTATTGTTTAATGTTTCAGACTGCTGCTACCGAAGGCAATACCGAAGGCCCTGAAAGGAAGTAATAAGACCAGTGTGCGATTGCGAGTTCAACAGGCTGAACAATCTACAGAGACACATGCTGGTACATGAACAAGTACGTATAAATATTTCACTCCGACTATCTTTTATTTTTCTCAATTCTTAGAATCATGTTTTCTCTGTAGTTGTTACACTCTGCTTTCTTTTTTCATTTTGCCTTATCTCTTTTGTATACTTGCATTCTTTTTGCTGCCAATTTTATTTGTGAATAAATATATATATATATATATATATATATATATTCACAAATGAAATTGGCAGCAAAAAGAATGCAAGTATACAAAAGAGATAAGGCAAAATGAAAAAAGAAAGCAGAGTGTAACAACTACAGAGAAATATATATATATATATATTTGTGTATATATATTTTTGAATCTGTCTTTTAAGTGTGTGAATGTAATTGTATTGTTTTAATTTTTCAGACTGCTGCTACCGAAGGCAATACCGAAGGCCCTGAAAGAAAGTAATAAGACCAGTCTAGCGAAACACGATGAGTCGCACATGCCTGACGAACAACGCAAGTACAACATGTCAGAAGACCTTCCACCACATAACCGACTTGAGTATGCACAAGAAGCATCACAGATGAGCGAGAAAAACCGGTAATATTAATGTAGTCGTAGAGATTAGTATGTAACATTCTGTGATATTTAGTTTACTCGCGTATAGGATTCGACGATTATAGAGTTGCTTAAGCGTAATACATGCATACAATTAGGCTATTTGCAAGAATATTTCATGTGTGGAACTATCTGATTTCGGGAATAGAGTCCGCTCTGCCAACACCGGTAGGTGCTGGGACTGTCAACCGCGGGTGGCGGAGTCCGGGCCGGTGTATCCCTCTCCCTCTTCCTCTCCTCTCACTTCTTTCAGTTCAAATGTAATTTACTTTGCACTTTCTTTTGGGGTTAATATCAATTGACAAATTGTTGTATACGATGCCTTCGCGAAAGAAATTTTCTTGCAAATTTCCTAATTGTGCCAACAGCTATTATTGGTCGAAAGGTGAAGCCAATATAGTGAAAAATAAACGCTTTTATAGATTTCCAAACAATCCTGACCTTGGTTTTCGAACTCTTTAATTGTACGGTTTTTTCTTGTTCCCACTTATTATAGAATCGTATATTCCGTTATGTGTTCTATTATTATAGACTTTATTTGAAATCAAAATGTATTTATGTTACACACTTTGACATAAAAATGTATTTTATGTTAAACTTGGAAATTGAAATGTAATTATATGTTACACACTTTGAAATAGAAATGTATTTCATGTTATAAATTTTGAAATAAAAATGTATTTTATTTTATATGCAATTAATTTGTTCTTTATTGCGCATTCCCTCATTTAATGACGAAAATAACATTAACATATATTATTGTATATTATTTACAGTTCATATAGGCCGTGTTCCGATATACACTGCCAGTACTGAAAATCTATACTTTACGTATAACGTAAATTATAGATTTTCAGTACTTGGCAGTGTATTCGGAACACAGCTAGTAGCTATAGATACAGCTAGTAGCTATAGATACAGCTAGTAGCTATAGATACAGCTAGTAGCTATAGATATAGAACGTAGTACCAGGGCCAGACCGCTTGGCGCGTCGATCGCGCGGCGGCGTTTCGTGTTTCCACTGCTACACAGAGAGCTAGCACTTCTAATTGTATATGTTCTGTGCGTTTTTCTATGTGCGTTGCCATACGTTTGGCTTACGTATCGCGTAAGGCGATTCTTACGTAAGGTGGCGTAAGACACTACGGCAATGTACGTGCGCTGGCCCTAAAGCCCCTTGCACAATGCTAGGCAACAGGCAATAGGAACAGGGAACAGAATTCAGAAACCTTGTATTTATGCAGAATAGACGATGACACAGGCAATAGACACAGAATTTCCGTCACGTTGGAAATTCTGTGCCTATTGCCTGTTGCCAACCAATCATATCGTTCGAATTTTTTAGGTTTGTATTGACAAATTTGAGGTTATTTCCCGTTCCTATTGCCTGTTGCCTAGCATTGTGCAACAGAGCCCGGCCGCACTCTTGCCAACCAATAGTAATAGAATAAACTCTATCTATCTGGCGGGGCCATAACTTAATTTGAATTGCATATATCTCTACACCCTTACCCCAACTTCCCCCTGAACACCCACTGATTGTGAGTAAGAATGTAAATCGCCATATCTATGCTATTCTCAACATCTCCATATTTTAGCATTTTAAACCTCCTTGGATAGTCAAATCTGTCGAGAACAGATTTTGAAAGTGTCTGCAAATTTTGTCGATAGAATGTCAGCAGAAATATAACAGAATATAATAGCAGATTGACTGCAAATCTAATAAGCAAAATCTATCATTTTTTAACCATTTAAATGATGTATTCCATTCAAATGTTTATGAAATAATAGACAGATTCTTTTCGGTTTCTGCCAACAACCTGCTGTCAAATTATATTGGCAAGATCTGCCGGCAAAACATGAGTTTAATGTTAGATATTCTCAAAATAATTTAAAAAATATTTTCAAAAATGTTTAAAAGATTGCATACAAATATATTCAATAATATTTGTAAAATCTTTTAGAAATATTACTTCAAAAAATAAAATGTTCAAATTTCTAAAAGATTTTACAAATATTGTTAAATATATTTTTATGCAATCTTTTAAAAACATTTTTGAAAATATTTTCTTGACAATCTGGCAAACATAGAAACATTCTAAAAATATTTTTGTAAACTATTTAAAAAAATATTTTGTGCTGTATGGATTACGCGTTTTTTTTACACAATTGTTTTCTAATAACGAGATTTCTTATTATTGCGCAACGTATCTACCGCACAAAAGAGATATTATTTGTATCTGTGTATCTTTTTTATACGATTTTAAAAAAATAATGATTCTTTAATAAAGTTACTTGGTAGCGATTTATTTTCACGCTTACGCGGAACATTTTAGCGCGTAAAAAGAGAGTTGGACCTGAAGCGGCAAAAATATAAAAATGTTCTACCCTTCTTATTAACAAATGCGTAATTCTACTGCAAGAAATATTCTGCTGTATAGTACTTTATGGATATAAAATAATAACTTAAAAAATTAAAAGTAATAACAGTGGACTTCCGCTTTAAAGTGGACCTTCGCCTGGAGCCATAATGTGGTACAATAATGTGGTCCACTTTAAAAAACCTAACGCGCCATTGGTGGTACCTCAGAGGTGGTGCGGAAGTCCACTGTTATTACTTTTAATTTTTTAAGTTATTATTTTATATCCATAAAGTATTATACAGCAGAATATTTCTTGCAGTAGAATTACGCATTTTCTAATAAGAATGGTAGAACATTTTTATATTTTTGCCGCTTCAGGTTCAACTCTCTTTTTACGCGCTAAAATGTTCCGCGTAAGCGTGAAAATAAATCGCTACCAAGTAACTTTATTAAAGAATCATTATTTTTTAAAAATTGTATAAAAAAGATACACAGATACAAATAATATCTCTTTTATGCGGTAGATACGTTGCGCAATAATAAGAAATCTCGTTATTAGAAAACAATTGTGTAAAAAAAACGCGTAATCCATACAGCACAAAATATTTTTTTAAATAGTTTAAAAAAATATTTTTAGAATGTTTCTATGTTCGCCAGATTGTCAAGAAAATATTTTCAAAAATGTTTTTAAAAGATTGCATAAAAATATATTTAACAATATTTCTAAAATCTTTAGAAATTTGAACATTTTATTTTTTGAAGTAATATTTCTAAAAGATTTTACAAATATTATTGAATATATTTGTATGCAATCTTTTAAAACATTTTTGAAAATATTCTTTTGACATGATTTGGCGGACATAGAAACATTTTAAAAATATTTTTGTGAATTATTTTAAACTTCTTAAAAAATATTTTAAATATGTATATTTTAAGAAGTTTTTGTGCTGTATGGGAAGAGTTGGATATAATAGAAAAGTATGTATGTATAGAATACGATACACGTTACTTGATGCACAATTTTTGACTTCCTTGTATGTCGATCGGAGCGGTCGATCCAACCAGGTGTCATCTATGGATCTTTCGGTTGATTACAGTTGCAGTCGGTAACCCATCTCTCATGGTAAAAGGTTGGTACATCCATTAAGATTCACCCTGTATATATTCACAAATGAAATTGGCAGCAAAAAGAATGCAAGTATACAAAAGAGATAAGGCAAAATGAAAAAAGAAAGCAGAGTGTAACAACTACAGAGAAATATATATATATATATATTTGTGTATATATATTTTTGAATCTGTCTTTTAAGTGTGTGAATGTAATTGTATTGTTTTAATTTTTCAGACTGCTGCTACCGAAGGCAATACCGAAGGCCCTGAAAGAAAGTAATAAGACCAGTCTAGCGAAACACGATGAGTCGCACATGCCTGACGAACAACGCAAGTACAACATGTCAGAAGACCTTCCACCACATAACCGACTTGAGTATGCACAAGAAGCATCACAGATGAGCGAGAAAAACCGGTAATGTTAATGTAGTCGTAGAGATTAGTATGTAACATTCTGTGATATTTAGTTTACTCGCGTATAGGATTCGACGATTATAGAGTTGCTTAAGCGTAATACATGCATACAATTAGGCTATTTGCAAGAATATTTCATGTGTGGAACTATCTGATTTCGGGAATAGAGTCCGCTCTGCCAACACCGGTAGGTGCTGGGACTGTCAACCGCGGGTGGCGGAGTCCGGGCCGGTGTATCCCTCTCCCTCTTCCTCTCCTCTCACTTCTTTCAGTTCAAATGTAATTTACTTTGCACTTTCTTTTGGGGTTAATATCAATTGACAAATTGTTGTATACGATGCCTTCGCGAAAGAAATTTTCTTGCAAATTTCCTAATTGTGCCAACAGCTATTATTGGTCGAAAGGTGAAGCCAATATAGTGAAAAATAAACGCTTTTATAGATTTCCAAACAATCCTGACCTTGGTTTTCGAACTCTTTAATTGTACGGTTTTTTCTTGTTCCCACTTATTATAGAATCGTATATTCCGTTATGTGTTCTATTATTATAGACTTTATTTGAAATCAAAATGTATTTATGTTACACACTTTGACATAAAAATGTATTTTATGTTAAACTTGGAAATTGAAATGTAATTATATGTTACACACTTTGAAATAGAAATGTATTTCATGTTATAAATTTTGAAATAAAAATGTATTTTATTTTATATGCAATTAATTTGTTCTTTATTGCGCATTCCCTCATTTAATGACGAAAATAACATTAACATATATTATTGTATATTATTTACAGTTCATATAGGCCGTGTTCCGATATACACTGCCAGTACTGAAAATCTATACTTTACGTATAACGTAAATTATAGATTTTCAGTACTTGGCAGTGTATTCGGAACACAGCTAGTAGCTATAGATACAGCTAGTAGCTATAGATACAGCTAGTAGCTATAGATATAGAACGTAGTACCAGGGCCAGACCGCTTGGCGCGTCGATCGCGCGGCGGCGTTTCGTGTTTCCACTGCTACACAGAGAGCTAGCACTTCTAATTGTATATGTTCTGTGCGTTTTTCTATGTGCGTTGCCATACGTTTGGCTTACGTATCGCGTAAGGCGATTCTTACGTAAGGTGGCGTAAGACACTACGGCAATGTACGTGCGCTGGCCCTAAAGCCCCTTGCACAATGCTAGGCAACAGGCAATAGGAACAGGGAACAGAATTCAGAAACCTTGTATTTATGCAGAATAGACGATGACACAGGCAATAGACACAGAATTTCCGTCACGTTGGAAATTCTGTGCCTATTGCCTGTTGCCAACCAATCATATCGTTCGAATTTTTTAGGTTTGTATTGACAAATTTGAGGTTATTTCCCGTTCCTATTGCCTGTTGCCTAGCATTGTGCAACAGAGCCCGGCCGCACTCTTGCCAACCAATAGTAATAGAATAAACTCTATCTATCTGGCGGGGCCATAACTTAATTTGAATTGCATATATCTCTACACCCTTACCCCAACTTCCCCCTGAACACCCACTGATTGTGAGTAAGAATGTAAATCGCCATATCTATGCTATTCTCAACATCTCCATATTTTTAGCATTTTAAACCTCCTTGGATAGTCAAATCTGTCGAGAACAGATTTTGAAAGTGTCTGCAAATTTTGTCGATAGAATGTCAGCAGAAATATAACAGAATATAATAGCAGATTGACTGCAAAATCTAATAAGCAAAATCTATCATTTTTTAACCATTTAAATGATGTATTCCATTCAAATGTTTATGAAATAATAGACAGATTCTTTTCGGTTTCTGCCAACAACCTGCTGTCAAATTATATTGGCAAGATCTGCCGGCAAAACATGAGTTTAATGTGGACATAGATAATCATAAACAATGCTGCGTCGGTGATGATTGAACGGTTACAAATGAATAGATAAACAATACACGTGAGCGTTAAACCCGTCCCCGTGCCTTTTGCCCAAGAGAAGAGGTCACAGAGCCCGTGATAGTGCCGGATTATTGGACGTATAATATAACCGTACCGAATTATTGAAGTGCCGGATTAGCGAGATTGTACTGTAATAATGTTTATGAATTTTGAATGCAAAGAAAATGATTGTAATGTTGGAGTTGTCTATTTTAAAAATTTCAAAAAATTGTTTTTAAATTTTATATTATTTCATGAGGACGCGTGCATCGGTGCATCAGTAAAAACATGTATAATTGTAAACGTGCTATACGTGCAAGCTCTTATTTTAAAAAATTATTTAAAACCAAATATAAAGAGTTAAAATATCATTAAAATATTAGTAAGAACATACACATATATGAAATACCAGACAGATCAGTTCTCTTAATCAATCTTTTAGAGGACTTTTTTGAAGAATACTCCAAGAAAATCATCAATTTTTTCTGATACTGTACATCCTGATAAAGTACAAAAAAAATTTTTAACAAAAATTGAAAATAATTGTTGCATTAAATATTCTATGTAATTTGAAAAAGAGGAAGATATGAAAATTACCTTTGTTTGTTTAGCCCGTTCGGACCCGGCGAGATCGATCATAAATAATCTTCCTTGCCTCATTTTGTTGCGCACACGTTGATCGTCATCTTGAACTCGACGAGAGAATTGTTTAACCGTAACACTGAGAAGCGCATGACTTCGTGACGAAGTCTTATTCGCGGCAGTCGGCTCTATTGTCCTCGCTTTGTTACCTCTGTGCAACAGCTGCATTACCTGTAAATAAACCACCCAAGATTGTTTACTCTAAAGGGACTTAATTAAAAATGTTAAGATTAAAGGCGATTTCATCGATTTCAATGACCTTGACATATACTGTCTCAAGGACATGGCTCTAACTAACTTGCAAAAAGTTTTATCCGTCGCTCGTTGTTTATTACAAAGTTATTAACATAAAAGAATTTAAATAAAATATACACGTAATTTTCGAACATCGTGTATATAAAAAGTGAGTTTGTATGTTAACCTACTGTAGGACGTCATACTCTGAGCGAAGATCAATTTTTCATATAATAAAAAAAAAAATTTTGAAATAAACACCCTCAGAAAAGATTTTTGATTACTAGACAAAAAATATTCTTGACATATTTAATCTCATTACAACCTGAAGTAGCATAAAAATAGAACAATATTTAGATTAAATCAATAATTCCTATTTTCCTCTCGCAAATAAAATAAGATTGACCTATTATCTTAAGACAAGAGCAACTTATATAAATTTCAACTTATATATTCTTGCATGTAGAATAATTCTTTACTCAATGTTATAGCTCGCGATGTTTAAAATAAGATTGATTTACTATCTTGAGACAAGAGTAACATATATAAATTTAGGCTTATTATATTTAGAATAATGATATTAGAGCGGGCGATGTTAACGCCATAATATTTGGCGCGATGTGTGCTACTGCTCTTTAGTCGACGCCAAACTTCGCCGAACGTCGCGTAGTCATATACACGGATCGCAACTTCACGTATTGATAATTATCGTTTATCGTCCCGCATTAATTTTCTGTTGTCGCGGGTTGCCGCGTTGTAATGTGTAATAAAATGTGCGTCGTGTAACATCGGGAGTGCCGTGCGAAGTGCCGCGCGATCGTTGTATATCGAGACGATTACCGCGACCGCGGTAACGTAGGATAAATTCAGGAGAGATGCCACCTTTTTTGGAAGAGACACCACCCCACCGAAAGCCACCGACAACGAGACGAAAGCCGAGTGATAGTGATATCGATTTACTTTTATATCAGAGGTAGCTCAGAAATATGAGTTTTTAGAATAGTTCTGTAGAATATATTATTAGCTCAGCCTTAGCGTATTAGCCTACTATTCCTTAGGTGCGGAATCTTAGGTTCGAATCCCGTCAATGCGTTATCATTAATTGTAAAACAATGCGTAATTTTCATTAATAAAATAGAATATATGCGAAACCATGAATACAGGTTATCTAAATATAAAATATTTAAAAAAAATAAAAGAGCAATTTACAAATTAAAAAGAACTTTTTTGTTCTTAGGAGAAAATTAAATAAGGGATAGAATAAAGATTATTTTATTCTAAATTTAAGAATTTTCTATTGTATCTCGAATTTTTATAAAGAGATAGCATCAAGATTATTTTATTCTAGATTTAAGAATTTTCTATTCAAGATTAAAATATTCTCTTTGCAACACTAAATATGATTGGCTCTATATCGATCCTATTTTATTCTAGATTGAAGGGTAATAGCATTGTATCCAGAAATCTTTTTTGTGGGTGAACCGTACAATGATAGACCTCATTTTGCCCTGTAAGCGGAGGTGGGGTGGGGTGGACCTCGCTTCGTGTGGATGGTTCTCTGAACAACATTGTACGATTCTGCAGGTTTTCAACTTTCCACGCTAACGGAGGTTCACCTCCATTTACCCCTGCTTGCGGGGGAAGAGCTGCGCCCCTCCTCCGCCTATATGTGTACTGTCTATTTACACATATCAGTAAATTACTTCCCTTAGTATTGACACAAACTGTTATACTTCTTAGTTTATATTTTTATTAATAATTTTTTAATAGCCAACGAGCGACGCGCGCGTAAAACTTATTGTAAGTTAGTCAAAGCCATGTTTTTGACGGTATATATCAAGATCATTGAAATCGGTAAGGTCACTCTTAATCTCACCCAAATAAGAATTGATGGAAATAAACTTTTCTAGTTATTTCGTGATTATTCTGAACTTGACCGCGAGAGGCCTATATGTTTAACTGCTTTTGGTAAATATTTAAACATCAAAAAATTATTTTACATAACTGAAAATGTGTAGTAGATAATCTCTGTTACAAATTGTTTAAATTAATATTCGGATTATTTTTAAATGCATTAGGCTTAAATTTGCATTACATTTGTATTGCATAAATAAATACCTCTTCTGTCGAATTGGTAGAGACTTCCGTCAATCCTGAGACTTGAACATTGCGACCACGAGTATCGTCGCGTAATTCCAGATATCCTGAATTAGGATTGAGAAGATCGCAAATGTTTTCATTATAAATCTCCATGTACGACATCGTTACCTATGACAAAATAAAAACGTTTAATAAAAGAAATTTGTTAACCCTTTAAGTCCGAGACCCAGATCCCGGTGAGTCAAAATTGTGCCCTCTTGATATGTTACTAAAAGAGTGCTCAATTTTAACAATCAATAGGTTTTATTTCAAAAAATTTACCAGAAGTAAAATTTTCTGAATGTGCCAAATATGGCACATTCGGACTTATGGGTAAAAGAAATGGAAGTATTCTCGGTATGCTCAAAAATTGAAAGATATTTATTTATCACATAATGAGTTACATAAATTCGTCAAATCCGTAGCTTACTTGTTATGAAACGCATAAAAACAATTATTGTTGGCGTTTTCACACAATGCGACATTACATTTACAGCAAACTATTCTAGATTTGCCGCTGTTGCAGTGCTTACATTAAAATATTAATGCCCATTAAAATATTTATTCCCAAAAAGTCGGTTATCTCGTCAAACGAAGTATTAATACAACGGCCGCTTTTCTGTGCAGAATACAAATTTGTTTCTGTAACAATATGTTTGATGCACGCTTTTGGAAAAAATTTCAAAAAATACTCGTAGGGCTCGTTCGCGGAAACATTTTCCGAAATAGTTGGAATATTACTTTCTGGATGTATCAAATCGTTGCGACTCCAACAAATTTGCAATTCACCGTCCTTCTTCGATGCAGTCTTCTTGGAAGTGGTTATAGTTGTAGCACCTCTCTTTCTCTTAGGCTGGTTTACGGAAGGTAGTAGAGGCCTTTTTTTTTGAGAATTGCTTGGGCCAGGCTGCGGTTCTTCAAAATCAACCTCGTCATCGGTATCTGAGAACGAGGATTCTCCGTCTAAAATCCATTCGGAGTCTGCCTTGTTGTCTGGTACGTTTTTTAAAATTCTAAATTGCGTGTCCTCCTCATCGTCTGTGTCGTCAGAATAGTCAGAAACGCACGGATTTGGCGGAGCTACAGCTACTGCATTTCTAGTTGCTCTCCTCGTCTCCATTTTTGTCTCTAGTACGAAAAAAAACGACCAAATAATTTTATCGTGTATTTCCAAATTTATATACATTGAGTCCGAATGTGCCATATTTGGCACATTCAACTTTGCGTCCATGCCCCTTCCTCTATATTGCATAAATCGAAATACTATCATGCACACTGCATGCGGTCAACCTTTCTCTTACAGGAATGTATCGCAAGAATATTGAAAAAATATTTTTACTTACCGCTTTTTCAACAAATATACTGTGAACTTTCGGCTGTTGTGGTTTTCGTCGGAGACGCTCTCACCATATTAGACTTCTGGCGGTTTCAAGCGACACGGAGCGGAATTTTTTAATACGTACAGCTTTATCTAGGATCGATAAATGGAACTGGCACGATAATTTAGCTATATTACAGATTGACGAGTTTTGGGAGCGGTCTAAAGTGAATGTGCCAAATATGGCACGTACGGACTTAAAGGGTTAACGTTCCAAAAAAATAACCAAAATAACATTGTTTGCAAAAAATATCTTTTTTATTACCTAGCGCGAATTTAGGACGATTTGATTAATCAACTGTAAAAACTTGTTATTGTACAATTATTATTATAGCTTCAAATTTTTGGTATTAGGATTTTTATGTTGAAAAAACTTAGGGCTCTGCTATTGTTATCACGCAAAGTCTTAGGGACCCTACAATCGACATAAAACTGACTGATAACTTCTTGCACAATATTTTAAATACTCGAAACTGTGATTCAACCATTAAAATTAATAAACCATTTTTTAAACAAGAATTTCTGTAAAGCAAAATTTATTTATGGCGCAATGCTATCAGTTAATATTTTGTTAACATTTAAAATATAAACGGAGTATCTATTTATATAATTGTCTATATACTGAAATTAATTTGGATCACAAAAAGTTAGTAACAATGAGATATGTATTATATTATAGTGTTTTGTTCATATATTGTTATTTGTAATTGAAATGTTGTAAGTAGTAAACGTTGTGGATATTTGAATACATAAATTTAATGAGGATGCATTAAGCACAAGCAGTTCCTTATCATAGTTTCGTGCACGCAAAAGCGAAATACGCGCGGCTGCGTAATGTAATTATTATACGTACGTATGTATGCATAATATGCTTGTATTGTAAACACTTGTGTGTAAGCGGGCGAATACCATGATTCTTGTTAGAAATTTATGCAACTTTTACATGGACGTAAAAATATGTTTTTTTGCTAGGCATTAATGAAAGTTATTAATCGCAAGATATGCAAATATCTGTGCAATGATTCACGACTGAACCAAAATAATTGGGTCAGTGAACAATTCATTATACATAGATATTTATTGCATGACAAATATCTATTATTTAAACTTACAAATGTATAATAAATTTGAGAACATCTAATAAAAAAGAGCTTTACAAAAAAAGTTTTAATACAACACCTTTGATACACACAATTATGTTTCATTGAAAGTGTCTACCGAAATCTCTTTTCTATCTCGAGACAGCGGAGAGAGAGAGTAGAGCGAGTCAGAGCGATAGAGAGAGAGAGATAGTGAGAGAGCGAGTCGCGTCTCTCTATCTCTCGACTGCTATCTGCTCTCTCCTATCTACTCTCTTCTCTCTCTGCTCTCGTTCTCTATCTTGATCCTAGCTCTCTCTCTCTCTCTCGTTCTCTTCTCTCTCTCTCTCTTCGTCTCTTCTCTCTCTCTTCTCGAAAAAAAGAATATATGAGAATATGATAGATCATAATAAGAGAGATCCTACAAAAATGTGGAAAACTGAAAGAATTAATCAAGGGTGAGCAAGGGGGTCCAGTGGACATTGATAATATAGATTTTGAAATATTAGATGACATAGAAGAATGTAATATGGCTGATAAATTTAATATATATTATGTAAAAAGTATTAGTAATATTGTGAAATCTATTGATAACAAGGGGATGAAAAGAACAGGTAGGAGATCTATATATGTAATTGAGAATAAGGGTATCATGGAAAATTTTGAGCCAATTGATGCAAGTGATTTGATACAAATTGTTAAGGAACTACCACAAAAGAGCGGAACAGAGGAAGGGATAACTAGTAATATACTAAAAATGGTGATACATGAGATAAAAGACGAATTTGTAGGGGTGATAAATGATTCGCTTAGTACAGGTAAATGTTCAGAGGGGTGGAAAACATCCACGATAATACCAATACCAAAGGTAAATAAGCCAAAAAAAGCGAGCAAATATAGACCGATTAATATGTTATCGATGTATGAAAAAGTTCTGGAGTTAGTTGTTAAAAAACAGTTGAAAAAATTTTTAGAAAATAATGAAATAATAACCGAACATCAATCAGGATTTAGGAAACAACAATCGTGAGACAGCAATTCAAAGTATTATCGAGGACTGGAAACGGTTAGTTGAGGAGAAAAAAATGGTAGGAGTGATAAGGGAGAACGGGGGAATTGGCACCAATTAAGGAAAAATATTAATAAATATGTTATAATCACCGAATATTTATTGGAACTTTTATCAATTAAATTGTGGAAACATCAAACTTCAATATGACATACAACAGAATTTTTCAATTGTAGTAGAAACATACAAAAAAACACATTTTTTTTAAATGGAAAAAAACTCATTAGCCCAGGAATCGGGCAATGAGTAATGAGATCCATTGCTTATGCAAAATATTTTTAAGTGCGTAATAAAGTATTTAAATGGAAACTTATTAATAATAATAAAATATATGTAAAAAATAAGTTTTTAATCTTTTAACCTATATATGTATAAATACTAATATATGTAAAAAATAAGTTTTTAATCTAACCTTTTTATCATTTTATAATAGTTTGTATGAATAGTTTTAGTTATGTAAGACCGTGGTTTTAGTATATTACTTTTTATATGAATACAAAGGTCGCAAATAAAAATGTTTACCTTCTCACAATCTACGCAGTCGGCATGAACCCACTTTCCACAGCTTCTACAACGAAACCAGAGCTTATTATCCTTCCCAACGTCAAAACATACAAGACATTTGTTCCATCCTGCATCCTCAGGGGTAATTGGAGCCAGTTCTAAATACCCCGACTCGGTTAGTTCTAATTACCCCCATTGGTGTAACTTTTGGTCAGCGAATAAAAAAATAACTACTAATAAGATTTTTTTAATTTTTAATGTTTTGTCAATAAAGGTAACCTATGACACTAATAATAAAGAAAGAGTTCATTGAATTAGTAGAAAATATAACTACTTACTTGCTTAAGCAAAAGTCAATGAAAATTGTAACAAAGCGGGCGAAAACACGACGTGCGTTTTCCTGAACAAACAAAGCGAGACTGATGGAATATTCTACTGGCACGGGGGGCGGTGTTCGACAAGCAGTCGCTCACACGCAGATTCGAATTTTTTACGCGCGATAGTTATTTTATATTACGAAAGTTCTTATTACCTTGTGGCGCTAATTCCCCCGTTCTCCCCTATTCCTGGATCTTAAATGAGCGTTCGAGACAGTAGATAGAGTAAGATTATTGGAAAAATTATATCAGTATGGAATAAGAGGAGTTGTGTATTGGAATGGATAAAATCGTATTTAAGTAACAGAAAACAGCAAGTTAGATTCAATAATATATGTTCTGAAATAACTGATACTGTATATGGCGTGCCACAGGGATCTGTATTAGGACCTCTATTGTTTATTCTGTATATAAACGATATAGTTAAAGTCTGTCCAAAGGGAAGTAGATTTAAGTTGTTTGCAGATGACACGACCGTAAGTGTAACAGGAGAAAGCTGTGAAAAATTAGAAATAAAATTAAATATAGTGTTCGGTATAGTTGAAGAATGGATGAATGTGAATATGTTGAAAATGAATGCAGATAAGACCAAATATATGATAGTTAGAAGTATAAGGAAAGAATTGAAAACAAACATAATAGTGAAAAGCTTGGATGGAACTGTAATAGAGCGTGTGGAGGAAACAAAACATTTGGGTATTATGATTGATAGTAGACTCCGTTGGGATGATCACTGTGATTATATGTTTAAAAAAATCGGAAAAAAGTAAGCTTTTTGAATAGAATAGGGAATGATATATTGGTGTAAACTAGATGTACTGTGTATAAGCAGTATAAGTCAATCATAGCACCTCATTTTGAGTATTGTGCAACATTGTTAGTAGGCATGTGTGAAACGCAGCTGAATCGACTTCAAGTGGCACAAAACCGAGCCATGAGGGTCATTTTACAATGTTCGCGATATACCAAAGTAGAATTAATGCTGCAAATCCTTAAGTTTATGAATGTAAGACAGAGGCTAAGGTACATTGTGTGCATTTTTATTTTTGAGATAGTAAAAAATGTGTTGCCAAAACACTTAAGTAGTAGGATAGAAATAGCAGGAGATGTGAGTGGAAGGCAAACAAGACAGACCGGGAGTTTTGCAATACAATTTCGTAGAACGAAAAGCGGACAAAAAAGTTTGTTTTATGAAGGCTTGAATATGTATAACGCCTTACCGACTAAATTAAAGCAATGTGAAAAATTAGAACAATTTAAACGTATGTTAAAAGAATATATTGTACCTCATGTAGATGAATTGTAAAGACATTTGGTGTAAATAATAGCCGAGAAGGATAATAAAGCTCAATCAATCAATCAATCTCTCTCCCTCTCTCTCTCTCTCCCTCTCTCCCTCTCTCCCTCTCTCCCTCTCTCTCTCTCTCTCTCTTTCTCTCTCTCTCTCTCTCTCTCTCTCGGATGCAAGACTTTCCGCTTTTATTGAAACTCAGCAACGAACAAATAGTGAACTTTCGGATAAACTCAACGATCTAAATCGTATAGCGGATACTGTGTCACGGAACAGCGAGCGAATTGTTAAACTGGAGCAAACGGTCTCTGCATTAGCGCGTGAGGTTGGGAAACTTAGAGAGCTAAAATCTGTTCCGTCGGTCCCGAGAGCTTACGAAAGTGTAGATAGCGAGCTCGTCATCTCGGGAGTACCTGCGATGTTGCCGGTTACACCTGCTGAGTTGGTCCAAAATTTGTTCGAGGCCCTTGACATTAAGGATCTCTCGTGTCACGTTCTGAACGTGAGACCTATGGTTTGGAAGACGCTCCCGGTCGCTGATTGGAACCGTTCTTCGCGTGCTACCGAGACTGGCTCGCTCGCTGTTACCCTGACCTCTGGTGCTGTTCAAGATTGGGTCATATTTAAGAAGCGGGCTAAGCGGGTACTCAATCAGAGTGAGGTATGCGGAAATGATTCGGATCGTAACATTTACGTGAACGAAATGCTATGTTGTGAGCGCACAACGCAATAAGTATTAATTATATAACCTATAAGTAGTCCGCCCCTAGTAACTACGAATTCCGCCGAAAAACCTGACGATTGCATCGGACGACAATCATCCGATGCAAACCGACACCAGAACCCAGAGCGTTCAACTCCAGGTTGACCGAAAGCGCTGATGCGAAGGTCAGCGCAGAGCGCTGACGACGAGAAGTCAACGCTAACTCGGGAGCCCCGAGTTAGCAACAGAACGTCGGTCCGATATTATAAATACCGCCGATTCGGAAGATCGAGCGGGCAGTCTGTCATAAGATTTTGAAACAAACGTGCGGTCACCTTAATTATCATTGTACTTAGAATAATCTCGGGAATCAAGGGAATAAATTGGTCAAGACTTATAACGAATCGAGACTTGTATATTGGAAAGAGAAATATATATATTTATTTCGCCACAAACATTCCGACATTAAGTGCATCACTCCTCCAACCCGGAATTCCCAAATCCTGTGCCGGCCCTGAGCTCAACCCCCGGTTCCGGCACGACATATCCAAGGCCACATACGATCTGTTGCAGTCGACTAGGCGTGTTGCAAAGGAAAAGTCGTACAAATTTGTCTGGATGAAACGTGGACGCATATGTGTTAGACTTTCGAACGGCAAGCCTATTATTAATATAGATTTTGAGACAGACCTCGCTAAACTAGTTTGACCAGACCGGACCGACCGCAAGATGCCTTCTGCTACTTATGAGAAATCTTTCATGAAATCATCTCAGTTTCGTGTTGCTCAGTTCAATGCTAAGTCCCTTCGGGGACACATTGATTTAATTAGAATACATTTTGCTACTAACTTCTTTCATGTCATTTTGGTATCTGAAACATGGCTGCATTCCGATGTTTCTGATGCTTTTGTGGCTTTGGATGGCTATTTTTTGATTCGTCATGATCGTGTGGGTAGAAGAGGTGGAGGAGTTTCCTGCTTTGTTCACAATTCATTGAAGGTTAAAGTTATTGCTGTTTCTGCAGAGGTTGACATTAACTCTCTAGAGTATCTCATTATTGAAATCCGCTTACCTAATAATGAATCAGTATTATTCGCGTCAGTTTATAGAAGACCTAAGGGTCTCCTCTTACATGAATTCGTTGAAACACACGAGTATTTCGCACCTTTATAAAAATATACTTATCGGCGGAGACTTTAACTGTGACCTTCTTTCGACCAACTTCAAAGCTAACTACCTACGTGAACTCATGTCCGGCATATCAATGCATATTGTACACTCTGATGCTACGCATCACACAGCTACCGCCGACTCGTGGCTGGATGTTTTGGCAGTGGATGATGGTGAAAAGATCCTGACATTTGCCAAATCTGAGAGCCCGTTTATTGCATCGAATTGTCGCTTTCACTTAGCATGCACTTAGCTATGGAACCATTGATGGTGATGAGTTTCGAGATCATCTTCAGTCTGTCATGGAGGGTCCTGAGTTCCTTGCACGCATTCAGGCCATCACTGATGGTAGTCGTGTTGGACTTGACGACTAGACTAGTGTTTCTGGAGTGGATAAGCTTTGTGCAGTGCTGTCTGAAACTTTACTCGGAACACTGGATGTGTTTGCCCCTGAGCGTGTATTTGTAATCAAGAAGCCCCCTGCGCGGTGGCTCACGGACGAACTTAAGACCCGGCTTCGTACTTGTAATCAGTTATATTGGCAAGCAAAGCGTTCTAATAGTTTACTTGGATATGTCACCTACAGACTTTTTCGTAACCAGCTTAATACTGATATCAAACGTGCCAAAAGTGAGTTTCAATTTAATTCTCTTAAAAATATTTACGATCCTGCTAAACTATGGAGAGAACTAGCTCGTCTGGATCTTGTAAAGTCAACCTTAGTTTCTCTTCTACGTTTTTTTACACCTGATAAATTAAATTTATTTTATGTTTCATTTTCTAATTCTCAGTTGCCTTGCTTATATGCTGTCTTTATTTCTGCCATTGCTCTGGTTACTCGTCCATCTCAGCGTCCAGAATTTATTTCCTCTGCTATAACGCCTTGCATGGTCCTTAAGCTCATTTCTGCGGTACCGCTTCATTCTTATGCGTCGGGTTCGGATGGCATTCCGCTTTATATTTTGCGTATTACTTGGCCACGTTGAGATTGACCACGTTGAAAATAACCACGTTTTGTTTGACCACGTTAATATTGACCACGTTGCTATTTACCACGGTCCCGATTGACCACCGTCCCGATTGACCACGGTCCCGATTGACCACCGACCCGATTGATCACAGTCCCGATTGACCACGGTCCCTATTGACCACGTTGAGATTGACCACATTGAAAATGACCACGTTGCGTTTGACCACGTTAATATTGACTACGTTGCGATTTACCACGGTCCCGATTGACCACCGTCCCGATTGACCACCGTCCCGATTGACCACGGTTCCGATTGACGATCAGTGACGCGCTTTAAAAGTATTTAATTGTTTAAAACGCATCACTAACCTGTATAGGTTAGTTCGGGACGGTGGTCAATCGGGATCGTGGTCAATATTAACGTGGTCAAACGGGACACTCCCTTTGTATATTATCGGGTTGGCTGCATTGCTCGTGTATAGTTAAGGGGATCCTGGAGCGACGGCCGAACTCCGACGATGTCGCTGTTTTACCGACAAAATTCTATATCTGTCCTTGTATAGACAATAATAATAGACAAGGATAGACAAGGTTATAGGTTAGGTAAGTTAGGTTTATGTGAATAAAATGTTTGACAGGATGGATCTTTTTTATTAGAGACTTGTTCGTATTTTTATCGCTACCACAATGTTCATTATTCCTGTCCGAGTCCAGCTATGCTCTCGATTTATGCCGCTCACCTCGTAAAACTTTTATACGAGTGAATGTTTGTGAGTGAGCGTCTGTGTGTTGACAGCTCAATTAATATGATTATGTAATTTTACGCCTTTTTCGGTCTTTAATTGAGCATAGCTGGATTTGTTTTCGTGCGTACTTTATACCTGTCAAAGGATTTTTTAATTCATAAAGCCAATTCGAAGATCCATCCTGTCAAAGAAAATGAACTGTAATGTCGGTATCCAGCATCCCCTTAAGTAGGTCGGTGCGTTGTGAACGCGCCATGAGCTGAGTTCCCCTTATGCACACACTTCTTCTTTGATCGATTCGCTAACGACTAATCTCAGAGCTACAAGTTAATATAAGTTTAATAATTATTAAACTCTTTTTGTTTACGTAAGTGTATAAGTGAGATTATTCTTTTTACTCTGAAGCATGTTATGCCCACAAAGTATATCCATAACCGAATAAAGTATTATTGAAACTCTAATAGGTTATGGGCCCAGTAAACGTGCCCTTGAAAAAGTAATTCTGTTAAACATCAGAAATAGTAAGTTCGACAAAAAGTTAAGACATGGCTGATTCGGTGAAATTCAGTATGGTTAGACTAAATGACTCAAACTACAGTGTATGGGCATACAGAATGAAACTTTATCTCGCTAAAGAAGGCGTGTGGGCAGCAATTACAGGAACAGTTCCTACACCAGTTACAGCAGAGTGGTCACAGATGGACTCTAAAGCACAGAGCTTGCTCGCACTAGCCATTGAGGATAACCAAATCAAACACATTAAGAAAGAAACCACGTCAAAAGATATGTGGGATGCGCTACAAAAACATTATGAGAAACCAACTTTGAGTAAAAAAGTAACGCTCCTGCGTAAAATTATAAATGCCAAATTAAGTGAAGGTGGCGATATGTATGAACATTTGAATTGGATCGAAGAATATATGGATCAGTTGAGTGTGATTAATGCCGATGTACTGATCGTCTATGCGCAGCATTGCTACTGAGTAGCGTACCAGACAGCTACGGACCATTGATTATGTCACTATTTAGCCAACCAGACACGGAGATAACCCAGCAACTTGCAAGGGAAAAGTTGCTTGAAGAAACTGATCGCCGTAAACACAGTTACAACACAGAAGCAGATACCGAAGCCGCTATGAAAACTCAAGTTAAGCCTACGCAAAAGGAGAACATCAGAGGACAAGCTGAATGTTACTTCTGCAAAAGGATTGGCCACATGAAGAAACAGTGTAAAAAGTACGCAGCATGGTTAAAAAGTAAAGAAGGTAAAGAAATGAAGGGTATAAAGAAACACGTCGCTAAGAAGTGCCATCACTGTTACACTGATTCTGAGGATGACAACGAGTGTGAATCATTGAAAGAAGAAGCTTACGTGTGCCTGAAAGTTGCTTTTTGTTTACGTAAGTGTATAAGTGAGATTATTCTTTTTACTCTGAAGCATGTTATGCTCACAAAGTGTATCCATGGATGTGTTTTGCCAAACCTCCGCTAGCTAAGCAGTCGCTTGTTTGGTAGCGGTTTCGATTGCAGCGCCGCTTAGCGCTATTGAGCCTATTGAGGTATCGCTTCTGTCCAGCCAAATATTGTGTAGCAAGCGCTTGCCGCTTACGTGCGCTTAGCTAAGCAAAGGTTCGGCAAAACTCAGCCCATAACTGAATAAAGTATTATTGAAACTCTACTACCTTCTCCGCTTGTTTTTACTTTCATCTGAATCTGTTTGATGCTCTTGGCCTTCTTGTGTGATTTATATTGGTGCAATGTTATTATCGTCTAGTCGGACAATCTAGTTTGTTGTGTTATTCAAATAATTATCTTAGTTTTGGTTGCGTTACGTTATACAAATAATCATCTTAGTTTAAGTTGCGTTGCGTATTATCTACTAGTTATTAGTCCTTAAGTCATATTGTGCAGCTGAATTAGTGTACATACTCCCTGTACTCAAAATGAAATTGGTATATTCGTTGGTATATAATATTTGAAATTATATAGCCCGCTGCGCGTGGGCCTAAAAGCTAGTTACATATAATATAGTACATAGTTCGATGCCTGTATGTGTGTCAATTTGCATTATAAATAAAAATTTATACCCTTTTCAATAATATGTGAAACCATTAACTTATTTAGTTATTTATGTGATGACAATCAAATAGAAAATTAATACAGATATAAGTGTCTTATATGTGTCGAATATGTGTCAGGCATTCTAATGGCAAACCTGTTATTCATATCAACTCTGACACTGACCTTGCAGAGCTTACTTGACCTGTCCTCATTTCAAACTTGAGTTGATTTTACGGTATGCTAATGCTATTTTTAATTATGCTATCTTAAATGGACTTAAACTCCATCTTACTAAATTGATGGTACATTTGCTAGTCAAACTTATGTTTTGTTGTGACACTGGGAGATGCACTTGTTGTTACTTCTTTATACGTTTCTTTTTACTTGCTATTTTTCTTTATCTGTCACATTAGTCTGTAGTCGCTGCTATTATTGTATCTTTGTCCTTTAGCCTATGCTTGGACATAATAAACTAATCAATCAATTTCATATATAAAATATGTATATTTTGTGTGTGCGCGTGTAGACAATACGTTTATCAAAAACAGATTCCACAAAGTGTCTGCTACAAATTTTCGGCAAAAAAAGAACCGATACGTAATCTGGCATATATACAATGCTGTTGGCAGAATGCTAGTAGAAATAAAGTTTGTCAATAAAATATAGTGGCAGATTAATAATAATAATAATCAAGCAGACTTTGATATATTTGCCATACAGTCTGACACAGATTGTCGGCAAAAATAGACCGGAATCTAACCGTTCGACAAATTCTGTAAGCAGAAAACGAGAAACTGGAAAAAAATAATTGAATAGAAATTTTTTTTAGGAACTTACAGTAAATTCCATGTCATCCGATAACTTTTTGACCGCTAGGAAAATGTCATTTAGGGCGCGCACCATAATTCCAGGATTTGATGATGTTCCAACCATCGTATGTGTTTTTCCCGAGCCTGTTGCGCCATACGAAAACACGGTTGCATTGTAACCATTGAGAACATCTTGCACTAAATTTTTCGTCGTACCTTCATAGACCTCTTCCTATGGTATAATAATATATTTTGAATAAATCAATATATGAAAGATAGATATATATATCAAGTATATAGCAGAAAATACGTATTTTAATATAATTAATTTGGAATCAGTAATATTAATTTACTTGTGTCGAAGCCTCTCCAAAAACCATATCGTAGAGATATTGTCGTGGCATTGTGCGTTTTTGCTTATCACTATCCTGGTCCTCCAGCATTACCATCTGTGAATTCATCGACGAAATATTTTCACAAGTTACATGAATCCGACTTAAATTAAAGAACAATAACATGTAAATGTTTACTTTTGTTCGAATTTGGCAAACTAAATTAGCAAGTAAATAAATTGACATTGCGAATTTACCTTATCATTAATAACGTGCAAAGATCTGGTATCGTTTTCATTCGAAGCCAAAGGTCGAATACGAACTGCGACCTATAATCAAAAGACGAAAATACACGATAATAATGACTATTTCGAAAAACAATGTTAGAAAAAGGCAATTTTTTCGTTTAAGAAGAATAATGCGAATCTTTTGGAATTCCAAAAAATACGTTAATAACGGTATAAAAAGATTATTTAAAGATTTTCTATTCGTTTTTTATTTTTATATATTTCTGTTCTTTATTAATTTGCAACTAAGCGAAAACTCGAACGCAGCAACCCTATTGATTTGTTTTTTGCTGAGCTTCTCATTCCACGAATATTACTTTAGAAATCGTCGTGAATAGGTTGAAATCTATAGATATCAAACGGACATCAAGATATTGAATTCTTTACGATAGCATACTTCACTTTTGTGAAGGAAAGAAATTGCTCGCGTGTTGGATCGTTTCAGTCTTTATTTACGTTATCTTCCTAAAAAATAGTGTAAATTTAATAATAACGATTTATTCATTTATTTTAAGTTGATAGAACATGCACATATCGTAAATGTTTTATATTATTACTTAAATTTTTAATTTTAATATTATAATTAAACAAATTGAGAAATTTAATTGACGTAACTGGCAATCACGATATACGCGTTTTTAAGATTTGAAATTTATTATAAACTAATAAATTTTTCAAATCCTTTTCGTGTATTTCCAAGTACACGAATTTCCAACCTAAACTGTGTGCCAACCGATTTGTCAGACTTTAAAACACAGTTTCGTTGGAGAATTAAAAATCCCCTACCCCCCTGATTGAAAGAAATTATTGCGAAAAATATTACCTCAGCCAGGGTTTGAACCTGGAACCTCCCGTATACCGTGCGGGTGTCGTGCCAATTCGACCACTGAGGCTGTGATAATATTTATCGCAATAACACATATTAAGGTGACTAAGTAATAATAATAAGATGGAACACCGATTTTTCAGTCGACGGTGTAAATTCAAACGAATAAGTAACACATTAACTTCGCCAGTGATTATTAACCAAATTGAGAAATTTAATTGACGTAACTGGCAATCACGATATACGCGTTTTTAAGATTTAAAATTTATTATAAACTAATAAATTATAATTAAATTTAAACGTTTTATTTTATTTAATTTTATATGTTTTTCTTTGTTTTAGTGCTAAATACATTTTTACATTTTATGCAAAAAAATTGTGGTAAAAATTTACATTTACACAACCCGCCCTAAATAACCTCCGCGGTTGACCTTGATAATCTTGATCTCTAAGGTTGTCAAGGTCATTAACCTTTTCCGTTAACTTTTCTTGCTTTGGTTAGTAACAAAAAGTTGTGAAGGAACAAACATATTACAGAAAATCAAAATTTCTGTGAGTAGGGGAGGACAGCAGGGGAATTGGTACCAGTTAAGAAAAAAATATAATAAATATATCTATTATAATTACCGAATGTTTATTTAAACTTTTAGTAATTAAATTTGAAAAACATTAAGCTTTAATTTGGCATAATATAAATATTATAAATATTTAAATTCTAATAAAATCAACAAAAAAAACATTTTTTAGAAATCAAAATGAACTTTTATTACCCCAGGCACCGGGCAATGAAAATCACTTTATGAGTAATGAGATCCATTGCCAATGCGGAACATTTAAGTAAGTAACAAAGTACTTATTTATGGAAACAATAATTAAATATGCAAAAAATAGGTTTTATCGTCTTCCATTAACCTAGGATGAGATCAATTATTAAATAAGTTTTTTTATTATTTTATAATTTATAATTTTTGCGAATGCAAAAGTAAATAAATCATGTATATTTAGCAAATTTTTGTCGAAAGAAATAAACTTTTCTCGGAATAAATAAAATTGTTTACTTTTTCACAAACTACGCAGTTGTATGTTTAAAATTTATACACCCAAATTTGTATAGCAAATTGTATAGCAAAAAATTTGTATACCAATATTTGTATACTAATATTTGTATAGGTAATTAGAGCCAGTTCTAATTACACCATTGAAGTTAGTTTGAATTACTCCATTGGTATAATTTGTCGGTAATTTAAAAGAAAAATTATTTAAAAATTTTTTTAATTTTAAATGTTTTGTCAGCAAAGTAAACATATGACAATAATAGTAAGGAAAAAAATTAATTCAATTAATGGAAAATAAAACCACTTATTTGCTTAAGAAAAACTCGTAACGATAAAAATTGTAGGTAACGGAGCGAGCGGAAATACGACGTGCATTTTCCCGTGCGCCCCCCCCCCCCCCTCCCCTACTCATCAAGAGACGCGATGGCGTCTCGCGCCAAGTATATTTTTCCAAAAAATTGAATATACCTACATATAAATATAATGATTGCATTTGATCATCTTGCATAACACATTTTTTAAATATCTTGTTTATTTATTTCCACGCAAAGCGAGGTCCACCTTATCCCACCCCCTGCTTACAAGGCGAAACGAGATCTATATCATTGTACGCGGTTTCACATGCGTTTCCAAATTTTCACACGAAGCGAGATCCACCCCTCTGCTTACAGGGCGAAAACGAGGTCTGTAATTGTACAATTCCACGTGAGTTATTTCCAACACTGGAAAAGAAACATATGGGCGGAGAGAAGCGAAGCCCGTGTACTGCATCTACACACACATATCAACAAAATTACTTCCTTTAGCACTGACATAAACTGTTAATTCTCATACTTTTTTGTTTAACTTTTTAATAAATAACGACCGACTGCTAAAACCTTCTGAAGATTATACTCAGGAAAGTTACCTCTATATTCTCTATAATATACTATGTCAAGGTCAAGGTTGTAGGAGGTTGCTCCCCTAAACTAAATAATTACTATTTTTTTCTTTGATTTATAAAGATAAAGTAATGTGTAAGCGAGAGCCTTCTTTTTATCCATCTTGGAGTACGGCTGTTGATCGACTGCGTCTGTCTGTCAACTGTAGCATGCGCGAGTCCGATTAAATTGTTTAGTTGATAGAAAATCGTTGGTGCTGCTTGACATTGATTAAACAGTTTAGTCGATGTAAAGTCGATAGTATGCGTTCAGCCTTTAGAATGATATCTTCTCATAGTATACATATCTATATCTTTTATTATGCTTATAAACAGTAAAAAGTAAGATGTATTTACACTTCTTCGTTAATTATTATGTACGTGCAACAGTTTTTCCAAATACGTTATTCGACTAATATTCAATTCACGAACATATACATATGTTATATGTATGCATGTGTATTTTGGGATTATGACTGACAATCGATCAGAGTAACATTGGAAAAGAAACGCGTGGGCTCTGCCCCTCCCTCTGCACTCTTACCCCCAAAAAAACTATAATCTTAATTTTAATTCAGAAATAGATATGGGTTAGTAAGTTTTTTTGGGGTGGAAGTGCTGGGGAAGGGGTGGAGCCCCCAGGCCAAGTATTTACTTAAATTAAATATACAAAAGATCTTTCTCATCGTCCGATTAATCATCAATTTAGTAGGTAAAGCGTATAGTCGCATTTTTGGTTTTGAAGCCAAAGATTGACTGATAATGCGTTCAGTAAAGTGCACTGAAAACACCAATATAACAACAAGAAATATAAACACGTCTTATCTCTTACTGTTTTTTATATCTTTAACTTGAAATATGTATCTCAGGATTATAAAAGAGACCGCCGTCTGATTCAAAGCGCGTTTTACTCAGGAATTAATCCTCTACAATTTTGCTCGATTAAAGCAAACGTTAAACAACAGAAAAAACGGCAAATATTCGAGCAATAATAAGATCTTATTTAAAAATAAAAATGTTTACAAGAATATCTTGATACAGTTTTTACGTTTGTTTATTTTTATTTTTAAAATAAGATCTTATTATTGCTCGAATATTAGCCGTTTTTTTCTATTGTTTAGCGTTTGCTTCAATCGAGCAAAATTAATTTTTATTTTTTAATACACGCTGGCCTCACAATGCGTTATAGAGCTCTTCCTTTTCGGTTTAATATTCTATCTTCTATCATAAGTAAAGACAAGCGCAAAAGTTTTCCTCTAATTGTGAAGCAATTTGTGCAGCATTTAATCGATAGAAAAGAGTTTTATCTGTAAAAGTATTATAGATTTCTAAAGCTGGGATATATTATATTTTAAACTCCACGCGAGTATAACGTAGAATTTAAGAGAACTACCAAGTTGGCTATCTTTTTTCTTTAAATAAACTCGTAAAGAGGTTGGACATACAATTTCAGTCGTGTCGTTTTTTATTTACTGAAAAGGCAGTTACAATACTTTCGAGTTGCGAACGATTCGATCAATTTCAAATGAGTCACGATATGTACCATGAGCTTCTCCTCCAGCGTTCCTTCATTTCCGCGATCTTTAAAGCTGTTCTGGCCGTTGCTACTGCCACTACTGTTGCTGCTGCTGCTGCTGATACCGCTGTTGTATTGTGTCATCTTCATGTTACGGTATTACACGTGTTGTCGTTAAAACCCGATGCAATCAAGATCAATTGGCGTGACCCGTTAGACGATGTTAACGAGACGTCCGACAATACCACATCTAGGTATATAAAATTTACACATGCACAGGTCTCGTTACTGTCTGATTCACTTACATCGATTTTCGTCGTAACATTTTCTTGGACAGACGTTTCCACGGATAATCATTATTTTGTCACGAAATATCGTCTGTACCTTACAGACTCCAATTTGCGAATGCGAATAATCATCATGATCTTAGAAAGCGACGGTAATAATAAAAAAAACGGAAAACGGAAGAAACGGTAGAAACTCCGTGAAAAATCGTCAGAACAAAGCGCGAGGAGGAAAAAGGTAAAGGAAGATATTTACGAGAGGTAATACTATCCTCTGCGACGACAATAGAAGCTTAATATAAAAAACGTTTACGTACACGCGTCAGCTACAGATAATTGGACACGTACCGTAAACGTGCGACGCAAATTCAAGTTAAACGCGCTCGAAAAGTAATCGAGGTATGTGTATGTTATCACGGCACAGTAAGGCAACCGACTGAAAAGCACCTGTCCACCTGCACATGTAAAAGCCGCTACGAGCTTACGCTACACGCGAGGAATACGCGCAATATACTCCCGTATATCGCAATGTTCGACCGGACAATCTGTATTAATGACGCGGCTAAACTGTTGCTGCTTTTGCGTTGTTATATTACAGAAAACATGATCGTTGAAATAAGAGCGGAAAATCCATTTGCGTTTACTTTTTTATTTCTCTTTCTATAATTATCACGAAAAGCATCTTCAGAAAGATAAAAGCTACATTATTAAAATAGCAATTTTTAGCTCGGAATTATTTAGAAAAGTAAAAAAATCTATATATAAATTCAAAAGTATTATCTCATAAGAGAATATATCCAAGAATCAACAGAGAGAGAGAGAGAGAGAGAGAGAGAGAGAGAGAGAGAGAGAGAGAAAGGGAAGAAGAGGGAAAGGGAGAGGAAGAGTTAATACTGATATGAATAAGTAATGACAACTGTAATGACAACATGGCAATTTTTTGGAAATTTATTGTATAATATTTTATTCACTTATCAAAAGTAAAATTGCGAAAGATATATTTACTCTAGAAATACGTATATTTAATATTTAATTTAATATGAACGGACATGGAACTTTGTACTTTTTTTAATAGTAGGGAAGACCGGGACTAACTCGACACAATTTTTTCAAAGGCAATTTTCAACAACTAATTAAAATTCTCAAGCGAATTCAATGGTACACATTTAAAGAGTGTTCCTTTAGGTACAAAATTGTTTAAGGAAGTTTTGCTGTACGTCGCTTTGTTTTGCCCCCAGAAGAGGAAAAGTGACGCGAAGACAAATTTTCAAATTGAAAAATTCCGGGGCAAACTCGACACTTTGTCTAATTGATACAATTTGATCTAAAACTTATTTTTTTATTGTCTGAAAATGAAATACGTTGTTTATCATGTATTTAGAAAGTACAAAAATTCGAAATAAAGCAAAACAATCATTGGAAATAATAAGAAAAAAATTGTTAAACTTTCAATTATCTTCTTCTGAACTTATGTTTGAAAAACAATTAAAGCGGAGTCTACAATGAGAATTTAAGGCGTAAAATTTAAGTTTTAAGCCTTAAGCCGTAAGAAATTGACACAGTCGAATATGAGAAGAATACTCGACTGTGATTTGTCAATTTCTTACGGTTTAAGGCTTAAAGCTTAAATTTTACGCCTTAAATTCTCATTGTAGACTCCGCTTAATGCAGGTAAACTCGCGATCGACCATGCGTGCAAATTTGTCATAAACCATAATAAACGACAATTTGTCTTGACACCCCGAATATTTCCGCAGCATGTTTAATCTTCATTTTTTCCTTTTTACGGCAAGTACAGCTTCTTTCATTATTTCCTTATCTATCACTGCTTTTTCTATTGTATGTACGAACCATTTTGCTGCAAGTCAAGAGCAAATGACTTATATTCAACGCTTTATCGAAATAGATTAGTGTCGACTTTGCCCCGGTGGCGTGGTGTCGACTTTGCCCCGAACGTCGTTTTTCACTTTTGTCACTCCAAAAATATAAAAATTTTAAAAATATGCAAAAACGATTATCAGATTCGTATAGAGCATCAAATTTCCCATCAAAATCACTTAATGGTAGATTCGTAAGAGTAAAGTTCGATGAAAGAGTAGAAATTTTCGAGAGATCAGAAAAATTACTTTTCACCATCGAGAACGCTTATGTCGCACTAGAAGTTACACCATAACTCAGAATGTCACCAAATTCCGTTGACAACGCTGGCACATAAAGACACATTTACCATAGGAAAGGCAAGTTTCTACGATAGATTTAAATAGGCAAAAAGCCTAGTGTCAAGTTTGCCCCGGTGTCGAGTTAGCTCCGGTCTCCCCTACACTTTTTATACAGCCGTCTTTAAACGAAAGATGTCGAATTATTTAGGTAGAAAGAAGATGAGCGAGAATAATATGCGTATAATACATATAATATCCATCTTACAAATACGTGGAAATTGCGTGCATGATACGCGACAACTTGAATTAAGTGGAATTAAAGCTCCTCATCGTTGTCCAACAAGTTGCGCTTCCATGATAAAGTCAGTAAAGACACTGTTAATAACGCAAGAATGTCAAGGATGAGCATGGATACTCGATGAGTTACATTTGTCGAGCAATTCTGTGATTATAAGCAATCAGATACTTAGCATCGCGTTTAACACGATACTGATTAACGTTTCTCACATACACTCGTGATTCGCCAGCTTTAGCGAACATTGGTCGTGTTCAGCGAACACAACTGTTGTACAACTGTTGAGTTCGTCTTATCAACACTCTGCGTTGATTGGTTGGTTCTGAAAGTAAGAGCCAATCACGTTCGACTGCTACTGAGCGGCTGTGTTCGCTGAACACGACCATTATCAGCTAAATTATATATAAGTCGATATTTATTACATTCCAAAGTCAATATTTTATACATTTTTTTTCTGATAGAGAAACATCAATTATCTTTCAGCTCCTTTAGAAATTCGCAGAACAGAATTTTATTTTTAATTTTATATGTCGTGTACTTTGATGTACATACGTATCATATAAAATTAGTATAAAAATACATTACTTACTATTCTGGATGAGATTCCGATAACTGAGGCGCCTTGATTTGACGGTGGTTTCTGGTAGTATTTTATACGCTGAAAAAAAAATTATATAGGTCTTATAGGACTAACTGCTTTAGTTTTCGAGATATACAGTGTTAAAGTTACAAATAAATAATATGAATTTTATAATAATACTTTAATTTCTAAAGACCAAGTTTGTTGACCTGACGGAAATAATGACGGTTGTAACGAATTGACGTTTTGTTTCGCGTGAATTTTGTTACGTTCAAGTTTGTTATGTCAGTCAAAAATCGTAAAACTGAAAACAAAAACTATCAATTGTGAAAAAAAGGATGTTTTTTACACACTAGTGTGGTAAAGTAAGTCACAAAGGTGCTTTTCTCGCACTAGTGCGGTAAAGTAAGGAATAAAGGTGCTTTTCTCGCACTAGTGATAGTGCGGTAACGGGTAAAGTAAGGCATATATTGAATCGTTGAGAAATAAGTCACTTTCCGCACGTTAAACAACAATCGAAAATCATACTTTCGCGACAGGCATTGCAAAAATAATTTTTCTATAAAAAGTTTTTGTTGTAAAATAGTTTTCATTAGTGTTATTATTTTGTTAATAGGAGAATATATTTAAATATCTCCTCTATTAAACACATAACAACATGTAAAATTATATAGGTATACAATTTTACCTTGACTTCCTGTTATATGTACGAATTACACACACATTATTAAACTCTTGTTTTAATTAATGGAACATATTCAAAAATTATTTATGTTGAGCAACTTATTTAAGTAAACTTATTAAAATTATTAATAAGCAAATTGAATAAAATAAGTCATATAATATTATGAATAACCTTTGTTAATTTATAAATTGCAAATAAGCAAAATAAATCTTTATCAGAATTTTATCACATCTTACTACTTCAAAACTATTTTTATCAATTAAAAATAATTATAAAAATAAACTGCACGTTACTAATTAAAATATATAAAATACTTTAATAATAATAATACTTTAATAAAATGAAAGTTACAATCTTTATTAAGCATTATTTTTCGTAAAAAACAGCATATATATTATATAATATTATAATGTATCAAAACTCTCTCCCATATTATATCCATGTTTATTTTTAAAATTTTTATATTATTTTTAAGATTAATAACTTCGTAAATCATATTATAAACAGGTTTATTGAATTTTAATCTTTACGTCCGTCATAGTCGCCTTATTATCGTTTCAAATTTTAAAATTCTAATGTCTTTTTCAAAATCAACGAGAGAGGGAGAAAGAGAGAGAGTAATCTCAAAAACTCCTCAATCTATTTTATTTTTATATTGGTTTATCCATATTAAGAGTCGAAATAATTGGAAATAATTTTTAATAATTAAAACTGATAGTGTTTTATGATTAAAACGTTAGAGGAAACTTTTCTAGCACAAGACCAAAAATTCCTTTAAATATTTTTAATGCATGCATTTTCTACGCCTCTTTTGTTTCTTTTTTTCTATTTCTCACAATCTTTTAGGATTTTCAAACGGATCATATAGGTAAGTGAATTTTTACGAGTAAAAAAACTTTTTTTTATAATTCTCCGATTGAGCTTTAAAATAAAATGTACATTATTTCAGTATATTATTCCTAACCAAAATAATAAAATTGCGAAGTATTGTGAACGTATGTGTATTATAGCGACATAAAGAGATTAAATTGAACCTTGAAGAAAGTATGAATACCTGCTACATTTTGACTAGAAATACTTAACATTTTAAAGAACTAAATGGTAATATAAATTTACAATTTTTTTAGAAATTACTAATATAGAGAACCAAATAATATAATTCTATGATTACCGTGACTTAAGTATTGGAACATTAATTTTTAACTTATGCGCATTAGCATATTTTTCTATCTATTTTTACAAACGGCGATTTATAATGCCTTTAAGACTTAAAAACTATTTGTATCCTAAGTGAAAAGAACGCGAGACCGTGCCTGTTCCGGCACGAGTCGTTATCCGTTCCACTATCATTTTCTATCGACGAAAGTAATCAATGCTGGACGTTGTTAAGCATCGAGGTCAGCACCGCTGGTAAACTGGTCAGATATTGCCGATCGATATTTAGGTACGAGGAACATTAAATGAACATTATATGCGGCGGCGGAAAAAAGTTACTACCTTTGACTTTCAAATAATTATACTTTTAGATTATTGATATGATAGCATTAGCAGAATCCGACGGAAATAATATAATGAGCGGTTTGGCCGGACCGTTTTTTCTACGCGCAGAGATGTTGCAGAATGCTGTTTGATAATGTAACGCTCGCATCATTGATACGACAGAACCATTTGGTGGCAATGGTAATGTGCATTAATATAAGCTCTCGCTAATAAGTTCGGTAAAAATTCAGCGATATTTGACAAGAAAACAGAGAGAAGGAGAGCAAAGACATACCGTGTTGTTATTTTAAGAGCGCGCGAAAAAGAATTTTTAGTCGCTCATAATTGCTTTGCGAGGGTATAGGAGAAATACTGGCACAAGGAAATTGCGTGATACATGAGTATTGGCCGTCCTCAACCCCTCGAGCGACCGAATGTGACCTTCGTTTAGACTCCCACGTTTCTCTCGTTTCTCGGACATACATATATATCCATGTGTATTCCGTAATTTGTGCCAGCGCACACCCGATGGTATCTCTTCAAGATTGATCGTATCTTCTCACTCGACACGCACGCACACGCTAAAAAGATAGAAAATGTTTCGAAAAGAAAAAGGGAAGAAGAAAAAGCACCGTCATCAAATTTCGGTGATTTATTGTTTCTAATAAAAATACGATTGCATGATATAAAATGTGATATAAAAGAAACGGGTACGATTCTGATAACTTTGGCGCGACGCAACTTATTGTTAGCTTTTAACTTCTTTTTTTTTACAACAAAAACCAACATAAAAGATTCAGAACGTAAAACCTTTTAATTTTCGATTTATGAGTACTATTAGAGATACAATAAAAAATGTGAGACTTTTGTATAGAAATATGTATTTCGGTCATTAAAGATATATTACATATTTAAAATTACAATTTCTACTTACATTTAGTCTCTGATCTATGTATAATACAATATCTAACTTTCATTAATCATATATAATATATGGAATTAATGACAATATTATTATAAATTAATTTTAATTTTTGTGTGTGAGTGGGTGTATGCCTATCCCCACTACATATCTTATTTTTATTAAAACAAAAAAATTAGTTGCAGTAATATTTGATTTGTACTATTATTTAAAAAGAAAAACTTTAAAAATTATTCGATCTCATATCGCATCATTAAAGTTATTATTATCAAATTATTTAATATACAAAGCACATTATATGACGATCACATAGCTACGATGTAACTTCTAAAGGATTTTATATAATTTACAATAATAGCGATGAAAACTAACATATATTGATACTGATGTTACATGGAAAAAGATGGAGAAGATGTCCTACTTTTCTAGTTCTATTTTGTATAAGAGATTATACAGGGTGGTCCTGAAATAGTTGCGTAAAATCAGGGATTGGATTGGGCTCGTCAAAAGGATGAAAAAAGTTCCCATAAACGTTAGTCCAAAAACGCATCCCGCAGGAGTTACGACTCATTTAATTATTGATACCTGATACAGAAGAATGGAAGGCCATGAAAGGAAAAAACTTTATTTTTATTTACAGGAGTTGTTGAAAATGTCCACCGTTAACTAAAACACACGCTTCCATCCGTCTAACCATTGACTGTCTAACACGCTCAAAGATTCCCGGCGTATTTCTTATAATTTCGCATCTGTTGATAATGCGATCTCGTAATTCCTCTACATTATTGATTGGAGTTACATAAACCAGAGTCTTTAGGTGCCCCCATAGGAAGAAATTTAGAGGTTGCAGTCCGGGGAACGCGGAGGCCATGGAATTGGTCCACCTCGACCAATCCACCGATCAGGATATCGTGCATTTAGGTATTCTCTGGCAATTATGCTGAAATGCGCGGGCGCTCCATCATGCATGAAGTACATTTCATTACGTATAAGTAGCGGAACGTCATCCAGTAGAGCTGTTAGTTCATGTTCTAAAAAGTTTCTATGTAACTCCAATCAATAATGTAGAAGAATTATGAGATCGCATTATCAACAGCTGCGAAATTATAAGAAATACGCCAGGAATCTTTGAGCGTGTTAGACAGTCAATGGTTAGACGGATGGAAGCGTGTGTTTTAGTTAACGGCGGACATTTTCAACAATTCCTGTAAATAAAAATAAAGTTTTTTCCTTTCATGGCCTTCCATTCTTCTGTATCAGGTATCAATAATTAAATGAGTCGTAACTCCTGCGGGATGCGTTTTTGGACTAACGTTTATGGGAACTTTTTTCATCCTTTTGACGAGCCCAATCCAATCCCTGATTTTACGCAACTATTTCAGGACCACCCTGTATTTTTGTCGGCGTCAATAGGAAATATGTTAACAACTTTTAAACATAACAGTTTTAGGCATAGACAAACTGTTGCACGATTAAATCTCTTAAAACGTTACGGTTTTGCATTCGCAATACTTTTCATTAACATCGTCGGATTTTATCGTCTCAGCCTTCCATCTTTATTCTTGCCGTTTAAAATTTTGTTGTGCAGAGAACGCGTATTCACCAAGTTAAATTCAGTTAAACTTTCAGCTATTCTTAGCACTCTTAATTATTGCGCATGCTTAATACAAAGTAACACAAAAGTTCCCAGAATTTTTTTGAAAACATTAAGCAGATATAAATCGGTACAAATTAAACATCTACACTTTAAACAGCTAGAACCTAGAACATAAAATTTTATTAGAACATTAATAATAAAATTAAACAAAGAAAATTGCTATAATATATAATATAAATGCTCAAAATTGTTTCCTTTGATTTTAATACATTTTCGAAGCCGCCTCGGAAAATTGTTCATGATGGTCGGGCACTGCTGGATGATAATTTCGTCCCGGTCACGTCGCAGAACCACTTTGAGGGACTCCGTTGATTTAAAGCAAACTTCAAAGATTTATTGCTCCAAAATGGACCACACGAAAAAGTCTATCGGGTTCAAAGCCGGCGGCCAAACGTCCTTGCCTCAAAAACCGGGAAACAGATCTTTGCACGTCGTGAAAATCAACGTTTCCAGCTATCAAGAGACCGTTCTCCCCAAAAACCGAGAAAATCAACGCCGTGAGCTACCGTTCTTCGAGGCGTTGAAACCATGGGCATCGGAACATTTGGTGGAGAAACAGGATTTGCGCTCTAGCTCATTTAGTGCAAACAACGATTGCAACGTGCGAAGAGCTGTTTCCCGCATGGGGGTGAAACTAATATACGAAAGGTGGAAACAAATATGGCCGACTATAACCAAGCGAAAACGGGGATAAACATATGCGTGCGCACAACGTCATTTTCCGGGACGAGCCGGGACATACCGAAGCTGAACCGAATGACATCCCGTCATCCCGATATATTTCTTCATTGAGTTTTAACCTCAATTGGTGATTGACCTCGGGTGTTGTCACAGAACATATACGTTGTCCTCGCGGTCGGAAAAACTGGTCGTCGGTCAAGTGATTGCGGTGGATAATGCGATCCCTTCGCCGGCACCTTCAACCGCGTTAAATGTCCCGTCGGGTATTATCTCGCCGGCCCAAAACACCGCCCCGGACGACCAAGAAACGTTTCAGATTCCTTGGTTATTGCGCAATAGTCATTCGGGATTCGACTCTGCGTTTCCACAGACGTAAGTGTAACCCTCGATTCCCATGATCGAATGCGGACCTTGTTACAGCTTTACTGTAGCGAGCCAGATGGTTCAAACGCTACTTCCTTTGCGTACCTACATTGACAGTGCCAATAATACTATTGTTTCTAATTCTTTAATTTTATATTTAATTTCAGCTATTCTTATAATATATCCAGAAAGATTATGTGGCAACACGTGGGAAGGATCAAAAGACGTAGAAAAGCAACAAACGTTTCTGTTATGTCATATCCATAGAATGGTTTCAACAGTGCTACAGTTATGTTTGTCCTTTTGTGTAAGTTATATTCGCAAAATATCAAATATTATATACAACAACTATACATATAATACATTTGTGTAAACAAAGCACGTACAACACGTCGATAATATTTCCTATGCTTTCACTTTCCAGGAGTTGCGCAAAATCATCTACATGTGCAGAATGGTCCAACCTTGATGGAGCTGCCAACAGCTATCTGCGTAATGGCGTTTCAGCATGGAACACCATGGAATGAGTAGATAAGTTAGCGAGATGCAATAATTCTGTGATTAGTTAACGAGATGCTGTGATACATATTAGTATATTGTTGCATAAGGTATGTAATGTCCCGATTTCTTGGATGCATACGAGTCATTTTGTATAATGATATTATGAGTTCCATACTCTATATTCCGTTGAATGTTTTTTTTTTTCAAATTTGGATTACGTTCTTATTCCCTTGTAGTCTTACACTAGTCAAGAATTTGCATAATAGGTTGTACCATTTTTTAGATGAAAATGGGCATAAGTCTCGTTTAGAATCGGCTTTCAAAGCTGTATTCTTTTCAAATTACACTAGCAATTTTTGTGATGTACACCACTGTGATAGCTTGATTATTGATAAGACTGTAACGTTTTTAATATTTAAATACGTTAAGGACCGTAAACAATCACAAGCTCTAAGTTCCGGACATTATAAAAAAATGATAAAATTTCAATCAGCGAAATAACGTCACCAATTAATTTTCCAATTCAATACTTTATGAAGGTTTTTCTTTTTGTATTTTGGTTTTATTTCCGGATTTGTGCTTTTGATTTCGTACTATGTTACTATAACCAGGATACTATATATATAATTATATAACGCAAAGCAAATTTTATCTTCTCTGTATATTTTATTAGATTGTTTTTTTTTTTCTTAAAAAATTAATGTTTTAAACCGCTTACATTATAAGATCGTTGCATAAAAAAGAGCAGAGCAGCACATATTTTCTGTTTATTTCCTTTATATTATTTTATAGAAAACAAATTTTATTTTTTTGTTTGATTAATTATCAGTACTACCTATACTTGTAAGAAATGTCGATACGTGCCACATTTAGACAAATATATGTTGCCGATGGACACTTCGTATTATCGATATGCAACGTTCCGCTGAGGTCTATTAGTATCGTCGTGATTTGCCTCGCCATTATTATAGCCTTATTACAATTTAATGAAATACATAATCTTGTTGTATGTTTACAACATCTACGATGTATGTTAATTAATCTTTAATAAATATTATTATTATCACATATCTTATACTTTGGATTTTATTTTCAACTGTACTTAATTTATGACATCGGAATTATACTTTTTTTACATACTATATTTATGTGCTGTAAGCCAACACGATTTAAGTCTATTTTTAAATTACATGTAAAAATGTGTTTGTAAAAATGGATTTAAATTGTGCTGGCTGACAGCAATCTCAGACTTTATTTAAAAATATGAAATATACGGCATATGTAGCTATATATAGCACTATCTAGTACGAACCCAAGCCACTGCGAGCCGCTGCGATCAACTTGTGTTTCCTTCGTTTAAGGGTCGGCAGGAGACACGGTGGAGACGCCTATCGGCCGGCCTGGAATTACGGATTCGCTATAACAATATTTTAGCCAAAATACCGAATGAATCTTATTCAATTTAGGATATTCTTAATCAGTAAGCTCATCTGCAGTGCGCTAAAGAGCTATTTTATGAAAAAAAGGTAAAAATAAAAATTTTTAATAAACTTGGGGGAATGGGCAGCTAGCAACGGGTAAGGTTGGGTTAGCCGCGAGTCCGTATTTAATTTATTATAAATTTTTAAGAGCAAAAATGCAAAATCGGGCTCTTTAGCGCTCTACAGATGAACTTACTGATTAAGAATATCCTAAATGGAATAAGATTCATTCGATATTTTGGCTAAAATATTGTTATTACGGTTCTCACTAGATCTAAGAAGCTGGGGAAATTTTCGTGGTAACATACTGACTGCTTGACAAGAGAGAGCATCATTCCATCTTTGTTTCTCTTACATCGCATATGTAGTAGCATCCATGTACAAAGTACAAACACTAATACGTGAGCACACGGATGCAAATATTGAGAGATAATGTCAGCATTTTTGCTGACAAAACCGGCTATCATATTATTTTTATTCTTTTTGTATATGTATGCATATGTAAAGAAAAAACAAAAATAAAAATAATTTTGAAAAATAAGAAGAATCTATGTGTGTGTGTGTGTGTATGTATAATTAAAAATTAATAAAAAAATTAAAAAATCAATTTATTTTATATATACATATTTTATATCATACAAACATTTTACATGTCATGCATATTACATGCATATATATATATATATATATATGCATGCACAAATGTGAAAGTCAATCCTTTTCATCGTGTTCGCAATCAAATTATAATTGCAGATGTTGTCTCTCGTGATAATATTCCTACACGTTACCATTTATGATGCACTATAATCGCAATTAGTTAACTATATCCATCCCATAGGTATATCACACACTAAAAATAAAAAGTAAGCATAATTTTTATTTTTTATTTTATTTTAATTTACACCTCAAAAGAAGAGAAGACTACTTACATTTTCAGTCAAATTAGAAAAGCAAAATATTGATTATAATGCGTAATTTAAAAAACGCAGCAGTAAAATTATATTAAACAAATAAAAACTAAATATGATTTAAAAAATAAAAACACTTTTAAAAAAAGAGATAAGCAAAAATACACAAGAAATACACCCTTATATTATTTTAGAAATTCAAATATATAAAATAAAAAAGTGATCTGAAAAGTGGCTGTAATAGACGGAACTTAACTCTATTCAGTCACACTTCCCGAGAATCCCGTACCGGTCACACTGGGTAAAATACACCCCAGCGTGTTTTCACGTGTATAAAAAATTGTAGGTGACCTTAAAAAAAAAAAAATCCTGTTGTAGTTTGTCTTCCTTAAAGAGACTGTATATAGGTTTGATTTGCAAAAAATTAATTTAACATATGTAAAAAAATTGTTGAAAAAAAAAGTCGGAAAAGTGACTTTTTCACAAAAACTAATGTGTCTTTCAATTTTTAAGATATTTTAATTTTTTAAACGGTTTTTTCATCCTCAGATGATGCACTTTTCACTGATTATTGCAGTTTATGCGCCGTTTCGAAAAGTATATTTATTTTGAGGTATGAAGGTGCGATTTTTTGCGAAAAAATGAAAGACATTTTTATGGAAAAAATAGCAATATATTTATAAAAAATGGTTTAAAAAATTTGAAAAAAATATATTTACTTTGCAAATTACATACTTTAAGTAAATGAAAAAGTTACAATTTTTTATTCGATGCCATAGACACATTCAACGCATGAATAATTACACAGTAAAATTTTTTTAAAAATTGTAAGCAACGAAAAGCACAACTGTGTACTTGCCTCTTCACTTTGGAACGAGAAACGAAAAAAAAAATACTACAAAAACTGAAATTATTACGTATGAGTCACACTGGGTGAAATACACTCCATAACTCCGAGACGCCCACTTTCAACGCATGAATAATTACACAGTAAAATTTTTTTTTAAATTCTAAGCAACGAAAAACACAACTGTGTACTTGCCTCTTCACTTTGGAACAACGAGGAACGAAAAAAAAAATACTCCAATCTATTACTGAAAAGGAAGCTGTAGATTTAAAACAAGTAATGGAGAATTGTGAATAATATGAGGTTTCCAACGCTGAGCTTTTTATGTAAACTCTTTCAAGCAGAGGGTAACGCAGCTGATAAACAGTATAGATAACATACCTGAATAAAAAATCTTAATTATTACAACATAATGATATTAATAATTAAGATTTTTATTCAGTTTGTTATCTATACTGTTCATCAGCTGCGTTACCCTCTGCTCTGATGCTAAGACTGAGTGTATATTTTTTTATATAAAGATAGAATAAAGGCCGTAGCCGGATAAGAAGGGTCAATGTGCCTCCACACGGATTATGCTTATTTTTTTGCTTTGATTGCTATCAGTGTCTCTTACAATTTAGTCAAATATTAGCCTTTAACATTGAACTGTTTTGCTGTAAAAAATAAAAATAAAAATTTTAAAAATAATTCATATCTTTTGATCGGCTTAACCGATTTTGTTGAAATTTTAATATGTTGTAGATATCATAAGACACATAACTTTTAAATTTATGATGCTTCTTGTACCATTGCTATATTTATTTTGTTATGTAATGTTTTGTAATGTAATTAGACTTTTGAGACGGTATTCTACAAGTACTTCTTTCGAACCAATAAAATGGGTAGAAGGTACTTTAAAAAACAAAATATTTTTTTTCAAAATTATAAGTTTTTTGGTACCATCACCATATTTTTGTTTAGAATCTTGGAATGGAATCCTACAAGTAATTTTCCGGAATTGATTAAATAAATAGGTGCAGGTACTAAAAAAATAATAAAATAAAGTAAATTGAAATAATTATAAAAGGATTAACTTTAATCGTATTAAATCAAATGTTTATTAATGAAGTACACATACACATACACGTACACATACACTCAAAATAATGAAGTATACATACACATTCGTTCACATAATCACTCTCATATTATTATTTACACTATTTACAGTTATATTCATATGGATGGACTAATCTTCATCACTATCTTTATTGATAATAGGCGTGATGCCGGCTGTTTTAAATATATTTAAATATATTTAGTATTTATATATTTAATATTTTTTTATTTTATTTTATTTTTTATTTTTATTTTTATTTTTTTATTTATTTTATTTAATATATTATATATTTAATATTTAAATATATTTAAAACAGACGGCATCACGCCTACTATCAATGAAGATAGTGATGAAGATTAGTTCATCCATATGAATATAACTGTAAATAATAGTATGAGAGTGATTATGTGAACGAATGTGTATGTGTACTCCATTATTTTGAGTGTATGTGTACTAATTCATTAAAAACATTAGATTTAATACGATTATAGTTTATTCTTTTATAATTATTTCAATTTACTTTATTTCATTATTTTTTTAGTACCTGCATCTATTTATTTAATCGATTCCGGAAAATTACTTGTCGTAGGATTCCAATCCAAGATTCTAAACAAAAATATGGCGATAGTACCAAAAGGCTGTGATAATTTTGAAAAAAAAGATTTTGTTATTTTTAAGTACTTTTCACACATTTCATTGGTTCGCAAAAATTACTTTTTGTAGAATACTATCCCAAAATTTTACATAAAATATATGGTAATCGTATCAAAAGCATATATCATATTTTTAAAAAATAAAAAAATACTTTATTTTTTAAAAGTACCACCTACCCATTTTATTGCTTCCAAAAAATTATGTTCGATAGGAAACTACTCCAAGATTCTAGAAAATTTTTTTCGTAACTGTACAAGAAAGATATCGGGACTGAAAAAAATCAAGAACATTTATTTATTTTTTTTTCAATGTTTCTGTCATCATAAACCTTTCCCGAATTTTCCACAAATGTGTCTCAATGATATCTACAACATATTAAAATTTCATCAAAATCGGTTAAGCCGATCAAAAGATATTAATTATTTTCAAAATTTTTATTTTTATTTTTTACAGCAAAACAGTTCAATGTTAAAGGCTAATATTTGACTAAATTGTAAGAGACACTGATAGCAATCAAAGCAAATCAATTTATTGTATTCACGCACATGTGTGCATAAGAATATATGTAATTTATAAAAAGCGGGTGCTTGTTAGTCTTGGTACGTTACTGCCTTCTGCTACGGACGGCCAGAAAGCATTTTCGGGCCGTATTGCTGAATCCGTGCGTCCGCGTAAGCAATTCAGTGGTGTGTGTACGTGTACGGACATACACCACTACGTGGAACCTGAAATTAGTTTTTCAACGTTGGTGACACTGAAACCGGAGTTTCGCGTTGCCACCACGCGAGGTCTCCAATATCAATTCGGAGTTTGCCTGGGTCTCCTGCCGACCCTTAACACGCAGCTTGCTCTTCTCATTATATATGTTCTGTGGTTTCCCGGGTTTTGGGGCAAGGATTTGAACCCGATCACGGTCTTAAGCCTTGTGTCCACGATGCTAGAACTGCTTCCGAGTTTCGGTTTAAGCCAATCAACTTGCAGCTCTTACAGAAAAGTAGCAGTTTCATTGGCTTAAGGGGATCCTGAAGTCGTATGAATTACCGACATTACAGTTTCTTAATAGATCTTTTAATTGGCTTTATAGAATTGCAAAAATCTTTTACAGAATTAAAGTACGCACAAAAATCTATACGAGACAACCGCGATTTTATATCAAAAACACCAAAAAATTAAAAATATTACTTATTTGGATACATACAGCTGTCACCTGACGACAATATTTGCTTAAAACAAAAATTCTGCAGTTTATACATACATAATGTTTATCATCTAGTATTGGGTAAACATGTAGGAATAATATCGTGCAAGTAGAAGTAAGATTCAATGCGTACAAAAAAAGATCCATTGAGAGAAAGTTTTAGTAATGCAAATTGATGCAAATACGGATGCAGACTGACAAGAAGAGCAGTATTGCATGCATCAATAGTTGCCGGATCTTGTCAGAGATGGCGCTGCCTGCAATCTGACAAGGACAGATATATCGTATAGCTATCCGTTAGACAAGGACAGGTATAGCACGGTAACACAGAAAACATAGTAAACGATCGAAATTATCGATTATTTTTAGTTCCGTGCAAGATCGTGGCGCTGTCACGTTGGAGTTTGCCTGTCACTTCAGGATCCCCTTAAACCGAAACTCGGACACAGTTCTAGCATCGTGGACACAAGGCTTTACATACAGATCTGGAAACTCAGGCCGATTTTGGTGGTGGGGGATGGTCGTCATAGTGAGGAAAAATTTAGCTCACGGTGTTGTCACCATGCTTCGCTACCATCGCAAAGGGTAGATGGTAAACACGACAATCACGTAGTAAAAATTTTAATTATATAAATTTAATTATAATATAACAAACGTTTTAATTATATATATTTTAATTATATAAAAAAATATAAATAACGGCAGCATTTTTGGGGATGACGCATGGTTCCGTGGCTACGATGTCTGTTGATGTATCGTTGTTCAAAGTTTTCTCACACACGTAATGGGATGATTTTAATTTTACCTATATTGCCGAGACGATTTTAATTTTATATTGCTACTTTCTCTTGCTACTTTTTAAATAAATCTATTTTTTTCGGGACTTTAAAAGTTGACTGTTTTACTTTTAGAGATTTATATCCATGGCATATATAAATTACTCGCATAGCCACGAACTTGAAGAAGAAGAAGCGTAGCCACGGAGCCTACGCGTCATCCCAAAAAATGCGCTGCCGTTATTTATATTTTTTTATATAATTAAAATATATTTAATTAAAACGTTATGTTATAATTAAAATTATGTTACTACGTGGTTGCCGTGGTTACCATTTACCCTTTGCGATGACAACGAAGCATGGTGACAACGCCGTGAACTAAATTCTTCCTCGCTAAGACGACCATATCCAACCACTAGAATTTCCAGACCTGTTTGTAAGACTGTGAACACGATGGACTTTTCTGTGTGGTCTATCTTGGAGCAAAAGATCTCTGGAGTTCGCTTTAATTCAATGGAGTCCCTTGAAGTGGCCCTGCGACGTGATTGGGTTGAAATTACCATCCAGCAGTGCGCGACCATCGAGAACAATTTTCCGAAGCGGCTTCGAAAATGTACAATTAAAGCCAAAGGAAATACTTTTGAGCACTTATTGTAATTTTCTTTGTTTAATTTTGTTATTAATGTTCTAATAAAGTTATATGTTCTGTTTAAAGTGTAGACGTTTAATTTGTATACCAATTTGTAACTACTTAATGTTTTCAAATAGTTCCGGAAACTTTTGTGTCACCCTGTACGCCTTGTGTTGCTTCCCTATTATTTCGTATTTGCTACTTACAATTACTCACACTAAATAAAATGTTAACAATGTATAATGTTAGCAGTTTGTCATCTGATTCTCGAGTAGAATATTGCAACAGATTGGTATCAGCTGCATTTGCATTAAGCTCGTGTTTTGCCAGTAAAGTCAGCCGACATAATCCGTCAGCAAATGGCCAGTAAAAAACCAAACAGAATCTGTTCATAATCATTTAAATGGCCTGTATCATTTAAATATACGAAATTCATACAGACTCTGTCCGGTTTCTTCAGTCAATCTGCCATTATTTTGTTAACAGATATTTTGGTATATTCTTGCTGGAATTTTGCCGACAAAGTTTGTCAGTACCCGGTAAAAAATTTTTTATATTATAAACATAAATATATAAAAATATATATAATTATATATCAAATTTGTTCATACATCTTTTTTTCTCTTAATATAGTAGGTAATCAAAGGAAGAATCTAAAAATAATTAAATAGATCATTTTCGCATTGCATTTTTTATAAAAAGTGAAGTTTTAGGTTATAAAAAAAATTTGCCCATACATATATAAATGTAACAGTTGCCAACTGTTACATTTATACATATGTATATAATTATACAGGGTGGACCATTTTAATCAATGTACGCTAATATTTCGAAAGATATGGAAGATACGGAAAAATGTTTAAGACAAAAGTCGTATGGTTTTAAGGGGGACATAAGATGGTGGCAATGATTTGACCTTGGATGGTCGTTTGACGCTTACGTAAACGTCACTGTTGCGGATGGTATTAATGCTAGGTTCTTGATGTTACAGAAATGCTTTATTCAAACGACTCAAGTGAGTTTACAAACCCTTTGTATCCACTCACTCTATCTTTACAAAATTATATCGTGCTATGACGACTCGTTACATGCGATTCTCTGAGACGACTGGAGACGACTGCGCGCGCGACGCGGCTACTAGGACGCGCTAGCGCCACCTTAACTAATTCCGACCGCTCTCTCGGTAACTAAAACTATATCCTTAACAGCTCGGCCCCCTTGAAAGGCTCCCTTTCAAAATACATTCCCTTATGATGTGTTACAATTATCGTCGATAGGAAGCACGCAAACGCTACGTGCCGCTCGCTTGTATTGTCCCTGAGCGGTTTTTACAGTAACTACCCTAACTACACCATCATTTCCTGGATGTACGCTAACAATTCGGCCAATATTCCATTGAAGAGGCGGTGCCTGAGCTTCCTTTAGAAGGACCAACATTCCTTCTCGCAGATTGCTATCGCCTTGAGTCCATTTATTTCTGCGATGCAGCTCAGTCAAATATTCTCGCTGCCAGCGATGCCAAAAATCCTGTCGCACCTTTTGCATATGTTTCCAGCGACTAAGACGATTTTCTGGTATATCTGTGTAATTTCCTTCTACGGGCTGTAACAAAAAATCTCCAACAAGAAAATGAGAAGGAGTTAGGACGGATAAGTCCTGAGGATCGTCTGAACAAGGGGTTAAGGGTCGGGAATTTAGGACTGCTTCAATCCCAACAAGAAGCGTATAACATTCTTCGAACGTCAACATAAGACCTTTAGTTACTGCGTTGAAGTGATATTTTGCACGTTTGACGGCTGACTCCCATAAACCTCCGAAGTTTGGAGTCCTTGGCGGAATAAAACTCCAGTTAATTTTCTGTCTCGCCAATTGCGTATGTATCGTTTCTCCTTCCTTCTCAAGAAACTCGTATAGTTCTCTCAGCTCTCGTTCTGCGCCAACAAAATTAGTACCATTATCCGAAAAAATATGTGAACACATACCTCTGCGACCGGTAAAACGATGCAAAGCAGCCAAGAAACTGTCTGTTGTCAGGCTGGTTACCAATTCCATGTGAACAGCCTTGGTATTGAAGCATATGAACAAAGCAATATATGCCTTCGAGACATGAATACGCCCTCGACGTCGACTCTCTCTTATCTGAATAGGACCTGCGTAGTCCACTCCGCAGATCGTAAACGGACGCGTGAATCCAGTAACTCGTGCCTCTGGAAGGTCCCCCATCTTGACTTGTGCGCCCCTTGCGCGCAATCGAAAGCAATTTAGGCAGGAACGAACAACCTTGCGTGCCGCCCGTCTACCAGAAAGAGGCCAATATCTTTGCCTAATGGAAACCAATAGCTGCTCCGTTCCGCAATGATGTAGTTTAGCGTGTTCATCTCGAAATATCAAGTTTGTCACCCTGTGTTTTGCGGGCAACATTACTGGGTGTTTTGCTGCTTCCTGGATCTTCGCCTGCCTCAAGCGACCACCAACGCGTATTAATCCTTTAGAGTCCAAATAAGGGTCAAATGCAATGATTCTACTGTTTGCCTTAAGAGGCTTGTCATCTTGTAGACACTGAAGTTCTTGAGGAAAGGCCTCCTGTTGAACCAATTTTATGACTGTAGTCTCTGCTTGCTCTAACTCCATTACCGTAAGAGCTCCAGTATGCGTTAATCTGCGACACCCGTCAACAAATCTATGACAATAAGCTATAGTTCTGACAAGTCGTTCAAACGAGGATACGTCTGGTAAAATTGTATTTTGAGTAACAGTTACTCCTAGAGCGCTTATAATCTTTTTCTCTGGAAAATCTAATATTTTTCCTGGTTGCTCAGGCCAATCTTCCTTTCGCTGAAGCCAACTTGGTCCATGCCACCACAAGTGATTGTTTTTCAATTCACCGGCTGCAGTTCCTCTAGACAAGACATCCGCAGGATTCTCCTTTGAAGGCACATGGTGCCACGTAACTTGTGAAGTGAGCCTCTGTATCTTTGAAACCCGATTTGCCACGAAAGTTTTTAAAGTGCTTGGACATGCATGTATCCAGCTTAACACAATTGTAGAGTCAGTCCACAAATGAGTTTCGCCGATTTTGTTTCCGATTGCTTCCTGGACCATCTTGTAGAGCTCTGCCAGCAGAAGAGCTGCATTAAGTTCTAATCTGGCTAACGTAAGCGTCTTCAATGGTGCAACTCTTGATTTTGCGCAAATCAAGTATGAACAAGGGTTGCCATCTTCATCTGATGTTCCTCCGTAAATGCATGCTCCGTATGCCTTTTCTGAAGCATCGCTGAATCCAAAAATGTCGATTTTCTCCGAGCCCTGTGGGTTGACGCAACGAGGTATTTGCAACTCGCTTAACTGGCTCAATGATGAGTGATAATGTTTCCATCTTGAATGAAGTTCTTGCGGTAAGCCTTCGTCCCATCCAAGCTTAAGCGACCATAATTGCTGCATGATGAGTTTTGCCACAATCAGGATTGGTCCAAGAAGTCCCAATGGATCATATATTTGCGCGATTGCTGAAAGCACAGTTCTCTTTGTTATGCGACCATCGTTTCTTTCTCTTACGCTATACTGTAAAAGATCTGTCTTATGATTCCAAAAGAGTCCTAAAGTTTTTAAGGGCTCGTCCTTATTAAGCATCAATAGGCTGTCTGCTTTGGCTTCTTCTTCCAGATGACTTAGTATTCTTGCATCGTTGGCTCGCCATTTTCGTAGGGTGAATCCTCCCTTAGCTAATATTGTTGTAAGTTGTTTTTGCAAAACGATTGTCTGTTCCAAGTTGTTCGAGCCCGTCGAAACGTCGTCCATATAGAAGTCATCCTCTAAGACTTGCGCTGTTTCTGGAAACTGCTCCTTGTTTTCCGCTGCTAACTGTTTAAGACATCGCATTGCTAAATACGGTGCGCAAATCGTGCCATATGTAACTGTCAACAAAGCGTATATTAACAGTGGAAGATCTTCTGATTCCCTCCAAAATATTAGCTGAAGCCTGCTATCTTCTTCAGTCACCCAAATCTGTCTGAACATCATAGTTATGTCTGCCGTTGTCACGTATTTATGCGTTCGGAATCTTATCCATATGTATATCAAGTTATTCTGCAAATTTAGTCCCACTAAGAGCATGTTATTTAACGACTGACCGTTGCTTGTCTCTGCCGCTGCATCGACTACCACCCTCACCTGTGTCGTGAGGTGATCCGGTCTCAAAACTGCGTGGTGTGGAAGAAAACATGTCAATCCGTTTTCCTTTATTGTGTCCCAATTCACTAGCTTCATGTGGCCTAGCCTTTTGTACTCCTCCATGAATCGTACGTATTCTTCCTTGAGGTTAGGTTGCCGTTTGAATCTTCGTTCCAAGGCGTAAAATCGCTGCAAGGCGTTTTCTCTTGAGCTACCAATAGTGACTGCCTTATTTTTAGGTAGGCTTACTATGAATCTTCCAGTAGGATCTCTGGAAACTGTTGATGCGAATTGTTCCTCGCAATACTTCTCTTGTGCGGTTAGTTGTCGAGTCTCCGGCACTTCCTCTTGCGTCCAAAATCTTTCAATCTGCTCGTTTAATGTTTTATTAACAACCAATAGTGATGTGGAAGTTACCTTAGTCTTAGCGTCAATGAGCTCGCCTCCAATTACCCAACCGAGCTGAGTTTTTTGCCAAATTGGACTTCCCTTTGACATCTTGATTTGTCCAACGCACAATAGGTTCCAAAAGAGACCTGCACCTATGAGAAGATCTATTTTGCCTGGTTTATCAAAACTCGGATCTGCCAGTTTTTGATCCCTTGAAATGTTGAGGAGCTTCCTGTCTAGCTTGAATTGCGGTAGTCGTTCTGTAATTGTTGGAAGCACCAAGCAATCCAGATTAGCCTTAAATCCAGAGTGTTGCGATTTGATGCATATCTTCGTTGCCAGCTGAGTATTTGTTGCAATTTGCATGATTCCATTGATGGCCTGTTTTTCCGTTCTGCATGGGAGTTGTAGCCTAGATAACAAATCTTCTGTGATGAAATGCGATTGCGAGCCTGGATCCAACAGCGCTCTACATGTTTGTCGATTGCCCTCTCGATCTCGGACGTATACTTGTGCTGTAGACAATATAACTTGCGACGTTGTCTGGTCATCGTGATGATCCATATTTGCGGTACGAATATTTGAATTCGCCAAAGCTTGCGTTTTGACTTCCGAACAATGCATAACCACTGACTCTTCTGCGGTTTCTGCGTTCTTCTGCGATGAATTATCGGACTCCTTGTTTACCGATTTGTTGCTATTCTCTTGTTCCATGTGTAAGAGTGTGTTGTGCGTCCTTGAGCACTTGCGACAAGTGGAGGACCTACAATCCTTAGCGTAATGTCCTGCCCTTAGACAATTTATGCATAACTGGTTCTTTTTTATTTCCGCTCGTCTGTCTTGAGCAGAAAGTTTCAGAAACTCCTTGCACTCATACAAGCGATGACTCTCCTTGCATAAGCTGCACGCCTGCGACGTAGTAGCTGCTACCGTGACACGTTTGTCAGATTTCTTGTTTGTGTTGCTCTTAGATCCCACATCGGGTTTGGCCTTGTTGTCTAGCATTTCCAATGTGCGGCATCTCTCACTTAAGAACTTGAGGAATTCTTCAATGGTAGGCATGTGATCTGGCTCTTGCTGGCCTACCTCCTCTTCCCATGCGTGCTGTGTATGGTGATCGAGCTTGCTTCTTGCTAAAAAAATGATCAGAGTAGCCCACTGATCTGTTGGCTGTCCTAATACTTCTAATGCCTTAAGATGTGTACGAAGATGCATGATAAGTTGTCTTAAAGACATGTGCTTATCCCTTGTTATGACTGGGAATTCCAAAAGTTTCGCCAAATGACTGTTTACTATCAATCTCTTATTTCCATATTGGCTTGTCAACAGATCCCATGCAACTTGATAATTTGCTGCTGACGTATTCAAACCGCTTACAGTTTGTAAAGCTTCGTCTTTTAATGAACTACGCAGATACTGAAATTTCTGCACATCCGATAGCTTACGATTATTATGAATTAGAGACTCAAATGCATCTTTGAACAGCATCCATTGATCGTACTCACCTCCGAATATCGGTAATTTCAGAGTAGGTAATTTAACGTCAATACTACCTGGTAGCGCCTGTATTTCATTTTCTTGCCTTTGCTGCGGCGCTGGAGCCGTCAATTCCATTATGGAAAGCGCCTTGTCTAATGCCCTGTAATACGATTGCTCAAACACTTCTCGTTCGCCTTGTTCCTGTTGCATGATTTCTTCCATCTGATCGTCTTCGGTAATTCTCATAACCTCCAACTGCGCTTGGTTGCTGTCGAACGCAGTCCACAACTCACGTAGCCTTTCCACTCGTGATTGCACTTGTGCATACGTTACGCCTTGCGCCGACGTAAGAAACGTATTTATCCTAGTAACTTGCCCTTTCAATTGAGCACGTGCTGCTTTTAGCTTCCTCAACTCTGCCATTTCGCTTACAGGTTAGGAAACTGTCGAAATAAACGCTGCTGACCTTGTATACTCGCGTCTCTTTTCTCGCCTGACGGCGGCCTTATACGTAACCTTATCCAACCAACGCCCAATATGGCGTGTCTTTATGCGTTATGACGATGCACCGCTTTGACTTAATGCAACGCCGAATCTACGTTTCGCGATCTGCCTTCCGCGAAATACCTTCTCGATCTGTGTGCGTCGAACAATCTTCCCTGCAAGACTGTCCACGATGCTTACGAACGCCGAATGTTCTTCGTGCACCGGAAGTGCTGGAAGCTTCTCACACTTTCTACCGGCTTCTATTCGTCTCTTCGATTATGCTATTACTCACTCGAGCCCCTTTGTTGGGCGCCAATGTTGCGGATGGTATTAATGCTAGGTTCTTGATGTTACAGAAATGCTTTATTCAAACGACTCAAGTGAGTTTACAAACTTTTTGTATCCACTCGCTCTATCTTTACAAAATTATATGGTGCTATGACGACTCGTTACATGCGATTCTCTGAGACGACTGGAGACGACTGCGCGCGCGACGCGGCTACTAGGACGCGCTAGCGCCACCTTAACTAATTCCGACCGCTCTCTCGGTAACTAAAACTATATCCTTAACAGTCACCTTTAATTTCTTACATGGTACCCCCTATATTGTAGTATATCGTTTGAAAGGGCATAAAATAAGAAAAATTTTGGCGCTAACCAGAGGTCGATACGTTGATCCGTTCGGGAATTATTTGGGGTCAAAAAATGACTTTTTCCAACTTTGACCTTAAATAACTTCCGAACGGATCAACGTATCGACCTCTGGTTTGCGCAAAAATTTTTCTTATTTTATGCCCTTTTAAACGGTATACTACAAAATAGGGGATTTTATTTCAAATTTTTTAGTTGGAACCCTACAGTAAAAAATTTTAAGTAAAACTCCAATATTGCAGTATACCGTTTGAAAGGGCATAAAATAAGAAAAATTTTGGCGCAAACCAGAGGTCAATACGTTGATCCGTTCGGCGTGAGCTTCAAACGACCATCCAAGGTCAAATCATTGCCACCATCTTATGTCCCCCTTGAAACCATACGACTTTTGTCTGAAACATTTTTCCGTATCTTCCATATCTTTCGAGATATTCGCGTATATTGAATAAAATAGTCGTAGGCAAATTTTTCTCATAACCTAAAACTTCACTTTTTATAAAAAATGCAATGCGAAAATGATCTATTTAATTATTTTTAGATTCTTTCTTTGATTATTTTTCCTGTATATACTATATTAAGAGAAAAAATGATATGTATATGAACAAATTTGATATATAATTATATATTTATATATATTTATATATAGGTATTTATGTTTTTATATAAAAAAAATGTTTTTAAACATTTGCAAAATCTGTTTTCGACAGATTGTCTATTTGGACTAAAAATAGGGAGGTTCGACTGAAATTCATTGTACAGAGCAATTTCAGATCCATATAAATGACCAATAAAAAACGTTGAATATGATAAATGATACGGGAAATACTATCCTGCTACGTCTATCGATCCACTGAGCGATCTCCTGAGGTGTCATTGTCGTGAAATTGTGTAACTTGGCTAGAGTCGGCCTGCGTGGAAACGGCTTAGCCGGCGGAGTGCTATCGATGGTTGTGATGCTACCAACGGAATAATCCGGATCCTTATCCTCCTCTATTCTTACCGATGGGATGTTGATCGTGCTCGGAAAACTCTGAAAAAAAAAGTATCCATCAATCCTATAACTCTACAACAGAACTTAATTCGGGATACTACAACCCATTAAGGGTCGGCAGAAGACCCAATTCGTATGAGGTTAGCCGACGACTGACACTTTTTTAAAAAAATTAGGTGTGAAATCGATTGTATTTCGTTTGTAGATTATTGTAGTGCATTTATTTTTGTTTGTTAGTTCATAATTAATTTTTAATTAATTATTTAATTGTAAACCATAAAACTAGCCATGTAGTTTAAAATAAAAAAATTGGTGTGAAATCGATTGTATTTCGTTTGTAGATTATTGTAGTGCATTTCTTTTCGTTTGTTAAGGCTATAATACACAAAATGCATAGCGTAGCATAAGCATAGCATAAGACCGCTGGACCAATGAGCATCTTATGTAAATTAATATGGCGACTTTATGCTGGATGCTCATTGGTCCGGCGGTCTTAAGGTGCCTTTTCGTATGCAGCATGCTGTAGCAGCAAATCAGTCACGTGACCAAAATTTAATAACAATAAATATATTTTTATATCTCACCTAATACCATTTTTTGGTTATGACAGAGCTATGTGTCCAAACAGGATTATTCTTTTATTAGAAATAATTATGACTACTTATTGCGACCAAAATCAATAGGTTGCGTGTTTGTTTTCAGCTGTGCTGTTTTGCTGTTCGTTCAGTTGAACTTCACAACGATGAAGCAAAACCTAGTAACAAATTTTCAACCAATAGCAGCAATCTGCTGCGGCAGCACGCTGCGCCATGAAATGGTACCTTTATGCTATGCTTATGCGACGTTATGCATTTTGTGTGTGATGGCCTTTAAGGACGTAAAGCATACGCTTAAGATAATTGATCAATCTCAATCGAGTTTGTAATCTACGGATGATGGAGCAAATAAGAAGCAATCGTTTTATGTTAGATATACTTGCAGAGAACTATAGAAAATACGTTATTCCAAAAAAATAAGTGGTTTTTTGCTAAGATGTCATTAAAAATTAATTATACAAATGGAGCAATTGAATATCTCAATAGAGCAAGCGAGAAACAGTTGTTCTAGCAAAAATCAATAGGAAATGTTGACTAAACTCTTTGAGATATAGTTATAAACGATAGAGATCTTATATTACGTTTGAATATTCCGCCTTTGGCTGCCGAACCATGTAGTTACAATAGGCGGCCGATAGGTGGCGGCGGCGTCACTTGTGAAATGATTAATTTATTAATTTTTCAATAAAATATACAATAAATCATTAAAATAATGATGGAGCAATAAGGAGCAATTAAGGAGCAATCGTTCTACACCGGTTTTAATTGCATAGAGTTATTAGAAATATGTTTTTGAGTGAAAATTAGAAAATTTTAGTTTTTTGTAAATATCTTAAAAAATAATCATTTTAAAAGGGGAGCAATTGTTGATTCTCAGGGAGCAATCAGGGAGCAATCGTTTGAGCTATAGTAGTTTATTAAAAAATATGAACTTCCAGCGCCAACTTATTTCCGGTTCTAAATGGACTATTTAGGTATATTGATTACGTTATATATTTACACGAATCTTTTTTATGTAAGCAATAAAATCAATGTAAATTATTATAAATTATATGATTGATTAATTAATTTCTTTAAACTGTATTTTTGAGAACAGTTTTACAAAAGAAAGGGTAATTTTAAATTAAACTATATTAGATGCATTCTAATTTTAATGTATTTATTAACTGTACAGTGGCATAAAAGATGCATAATATTAACATAAAAATATTATTATTTATGTAGGTCTCTGTTGTAACGGAACCAAGGATTCGACATATATATATTTCAAATATCGTCTTTATTCTTGACTTTGATACAGATCGGTAGCCATGTTAGATCTGGCTAACAAGGACAAGACGGCAGGAGTGCCGCTCTACTCTGACGTAACGCCATCTATCTACTAGGGGAATCGAGTATAGAATTTGCGCGGTTTATATGAACTAATAGTTACAATAATTCTCCCACGCTAAAAAAGAAACATAGTAAAAGGAAATAAAAAGCAATTAATTGAACAAAATTATTTAATTCAAAACGTAATCGCGTAAATGTGAAGGCAATCGATGCGGACGTTGTGACCGCCTAATGTTATTGGGTGGAGGATCCGGTATGGTTCTTGTTTGGTTTTCAGGTGCATTTCCAGGAGTGTCTTCGCGTGGTGTAGTCTCTGGAGCAGTCCCCGGAAATTCCATGTAGTGACCCAAATCGTTAGACAAGCTTCTTTCTGGATTTACTTCTTCTTCTCCTCCTTTGGTGTCAGGTGAAAATCTGACTGCCTTTTTCTTAACTTCAGTACTACGCAGCTGATCAATATGTCTCTTGAAAATATACCCATCGTCAAGCTTGATGAGATAATGGAGCTGCCCAAACTTTTTGATGACTGTACCAAACTTCCAAGCAGGCTTTAAGTTCGTGTAGTATCGTGCCTGTACCCTCTCTCCCACCGATAAACTGCGGGTACCAGGAATTTTCTGATGATTCATGACATTCTTGAATGGTTTGAGGGCATCTAATTTAATACGAATGGTACGGTGGAGATAAAGTTCCGCTGAAGATTTCCCGCATGCGAGTGGCGTGGCTCTGTATCTAAACAGAATTTCCCGGACTTTTTGACTTATTGTAAGAGGTTCATCTCGCATTGATTTAAGGCGCTGCTTCAGTGTCTGGATGTTCCTTTCGGCGAGTCCGTTTGTGGCAGGATGTCCTGGAGCTATTAACTTCTGGAAGATACCGCTTTCTTGGCAAAATTGTTTGAATGTTTCACTGACAAATATTGTTGCGTTATAAGAGACCATAACTTTAGGAAATCCATGGGTTGAGAAGATGTCTTTTAATAGTTCGATGGTCTTCCCTGATGTTGGTGCATCTTTGACGATTCGAATTTCAGCCCACCTGGAACGAGCATCCATTACAATTAAAAAATAATGATTTTCGAATGGACCTGCGTAATCTATGTGAATACGATCCCAATTAGATGTCGGTTCTTCCCAGTGGTGTAACGGAGCTTTAGCGGGGCTGGTCCTTATTTCTGCACAATTTTGACAGGATTTTACTATCCGTTCGATGTCTCGATCAATTCCTTTCCAAATACAGTACCGCCTTGCAAGTTGTTTCATTTTTGTAATACCAACATGCGTTTTGTGTAATTCTTCGAGAACTGTTGACTGTAGCGTTTTAGGGATGACTACCCGTTGACCCTTAAACAATATTCCTGCTTCAAGCGTATATTTGCAGATATCAGTAGGTTCACTATTAAGTAGGTTTCTCTTGATTTTTGAGAGGGCTTCATCCTTGTCGATTTCTTGAGCAATACTCTCAGCAGTAAGTTTTTCAGACGAAATTTCAAAAATAGTTGTATAGCAGAGTTGATAAACTTCTTCATTGATGGCAATATCAGTCGAATAATACTGTTGATCTATTGGAGCTCTGGATAAACAATCTACGTTGACATTTTCAGATCTTTTTTTATATTCAACTTCGTAATCAAACCCTGATAGAAATGATGCATAACGGAGTAATCGAGCTGAAGTCATTGCTGGTAGTTTATTATTCTGATGGAAGATTCTAGTGAGGGGTTGATTATCAGTCACCAGTTTAAACTTCCGGCCAAACACGTACATGAAGAAATGGTTGACTGCGAACACGATTGCAAGAGCTTCGCGGTCAAGTTGGCTATAATTTCTTTCCGCTGGTGTTAACGATCTAGATGCAAATGCAATAGGTTTTTCAATGCCATTGATAATATGTGATAGAACTCCTGCGATGCCTGTAGGGCTAGCATCACATGACACAACTAATGGAAGCTCTGGATTATACGGCGTTAACACACGGTCATTTAAGAGTTCATTCTTAAGTTTCAGCCATGCATTTTCACAAGTATTTGTCCATCTAAATTTTGAATCCTTTTGCAGTAATTTCCTTAATGGGTATGTAATTGTTGATACATTTGGAATAAATCTTGAATAGTACGTGACCATACCTAGGAAGCGACGTACTCCATCAATGTCGGATGGTCTTGGCATGTTGACGATGGCTTCGATTTTCTTCGGAGACTTTGAAATTTTATTGAATCCAATGGTATGTCCAAGGTATTCGATTTCTTGTTGAAAAAATAGACATTTTTGTTGATTAAGATGTAAGTCATATTCCTTCAGGCGTTGTAGACAGGCGTATAAGTTTTGTTTACATTCTTCTTCGGTAGCTCCATGGACAATGACGTCATCGAAATATGTCCTAGTCTTTTTGAGGCCGGCCAGAACTTGCTCCATGAATTGATTGAATTCTGCGGGGGCCGTTTTGATGCCAAATGATAGTCTGTTCATCCTATACGTGCCCCGATGAGTCGTAATAGTCTGGATTTTACTACTCTCTTCGTCGACCTGTAAATGCAGATAAGCTTTGTATAAATCGAGACGACAGAAATAACGTGATCCTCGGAGGCTGTTGAATATTTCATCGGTTCGTCGAATCGGGTGATTAGCAGAAATTATTCTCTGGTTGACGCCCATTTTATAGTCTACGCATAAACGAACGCTACCATCAGCCTTGAGAATGACTACAAGAGGTGATCCCCAGTCACTTAAAGCTACTTTTGTTATAACGCCAGCTGTTTCGAGATTGTCAAGTTCTTTTTCGACTTTTTCTCGTAATGCGTAGGGTACTTCTCTTTCCTTGTGGAAAACAGGCTTTGCTCCTTCCCGTAATTGAAGTGAAATCTTAAAATCTGGTACACAGCCTATCTTTTCTTCAAAAATTTCAGGAAATTGATTAATGATGTTTTCGATATTGTTGATTGTTTGAATTTGATGCTTATCGATGCTAGTTCTTCTTTCTTCTTTATCGATTTCCTGGAGATTGATATTCAGATGGCGAATCCACGTTCGTCCTAGAAGCGGTGACAGCTTATCAGGAACAATGTACATTTTCTCACGTGATACTTTATCCTTATATCGAACTTCGACTTCAATTTCTCCATCTGGAAAGAATACGTTCTGTGTATATGATCGGAAGGCAATACTTGATTTTTGAGGTTTAATATTCAATTTAAGTTTTTCAAATTCTTTTCGTGGAAGTAACGTAAATCCTGCTCCGGAGTCGACTTCAAAAACTTGTGAACGTCCTTCAATAGCAACTGTGGCAAAATATTTCTTGGAATTACTGGGCTCTGTACGTTGGTTTCCGAAGATGTCGACAATGTGATTGATTCCATAGGCTGATACATCATTAGTTGATTCCGTATTCTCTATAGCTTTATTTGTATTACTATTAAGAAGTGAACGTATGCATACTTTAGAAAGATGACCGGTTTTATCACATGCAGTACATTTTAGAGACGATTTATTTATTCGACAATTCTTTGCAATGTGATTATTGTTTCCACAACGAAGACATAGTCCTTCAATGCCAAGTTGCCTGTAATCAATTTTTGATTTAGATCTGGGTCGATAATTTTTTTGCCTATAGGGACTTTTTGAATAATTCCTTTGATTCGATGTCGCGTTGTCACGTCTAGACTTCCGTTGCTTTGCTACTTTATTAACATCTTCAGGGCGGCTCAATAAATTTGAAGACGGTTGATTCTTTGAAAGTTCACGACTGTCGATTTTTGAAGCTTCTAATGCAAGGGCTTTTTCTACGATATCTTTGAACGTAGAGGTATCAGATTGAAGCAACTGCTCACGGATGGCATTATCCTTTATACCTCTGATAAATTGAGCACGTAAAAAGATTTCTGTAATCGAGATTCTACATTCACATGGTGAGACAAAGTTGCAGTCACCGATGTCCTGACGCAAAAGCGCTATATATTCAGCCAAGGATTGATTTTCATTTTGATAAATCAAAAGAAATCGATGCTGTGCAACCAAGATATTTTTCCTGGGACATAAATGCTTTTCTAAAACTTCTATTAGGTTATTGTATTCTAACATATTAGGTGTTTGAGGTGCAACCAATGCTGCTAGTGTATTGTAATGTCGCACCGATAGAATTAAGAAGCATTTTTGCACAGAGTGCCTTATCTGTAGACACACCTTTTATTTGCAAGTAATTTTCAAATCGTTGACGGTAATACCTGAAGCTTTCTTTCTTGGCGTCGAAATTTTCAAATGATAGTAGAAGAGCTGCGTTGATTACGGGTTGAGTGGCTTGTTGTTGACTCCTTTCTTGAGGCGCTAATCGAGCAATTAACTGCTGCTGGTTTTGATTTATTATGTCGATTATGTGTTGAAACTGTGCTGCGTCCATCCTTGATTATCTGCTTGCTGTCTTCTTTATGACCCGTTATGTAGACGAATTGTTTACCTCGTCGCCAATATTGTTGTAACGGAACCAAGGATTCGACATATATATATTTCAAATATCGTCTTTATTCTTGACTTTGATACAGATCGGTAGCCATGTTAGATCTGGCTAACAAGGACAAGACGGCAGGAGTGCCGCTCTACTCTGACGTAACGCCATCTATCTACTAGGGGAATCGAGTATAGAATTTGCGCGGTTTATATGAACTAATAGTTACAATAGTCTCTATAAGCTTTTAAATAATAAGAAGCAGTATATTATTTTGCTCACAGTTACAACACACAATATGCATAATTTTTTTTACAAATACATATAAAATCAAAATCTATAAAACCATTGTTAATTTTCTCCATCTTAAAAATTTTACTCAAGCTAAATAATAGCGTTAAAAATAAAATTGCAACAAAATAGGAGATTATATAAATTTTCAATGTTTCTGACGAAATACAAATCTTTGATGATCCTCTCCATAGATTACTTATTATTTATATAGATAACGCATTAAATATAGTTAATATTGTGTACACATAGATATAGATTATTATAGTTAACGCGTCTTTAACATCCCTTGTCCTTAACGTCCCTTGCTTAATTGAAAATCCGATTCCGGCCGCGGTACTTCAAACAACATATGATGGGTTCCGTCACCTTTCTTTAATATGACATTTTTTATGAGATCTACAGACGGGTACTTAAGATCATAAGCTTGTCCTAATTTTGCGCAAATATCAATGAATAAGGTGGTGTAATTCATTGCATTATTTCCTGTTTCGGACGACCTGTAATCCCACGGAAACACGTGGTGGTAATTGTGATAGCCTTCTCCTATTGTCACGAAGTTAACAATATTGTTGTTTGTCGGTCTTATGTTCCTAAAAGCAGAAACTGTGTTGGTAAATAAATATCTTAAATAATAAAACTAACATTAATTCTGTTTATAATTATGTCAAAAGTCATCTCAGACTTCACGCATGTCTAAAATTAAGGCCAAAAAGTATGCATTCACTTTCTTACAGAGATGCTAACTTTATTTCAATGTTTTGTCGCAAGAAAATTATCTGCTAATAAATAAATACACGCGTTGAAATCACGAATATTTAAAATTTACTTTTTGCCGCGCATGGATGCAACTCTATTAAAATGCAAATTGTAAATTGTATCGCAATTATATGCATTCAAATTACGCACTTATCGTATGGTTTAGTGCCCCACGCATGAGCAATGCTATTGACAGTCCACACGGAGTTCAAAGTAACCATGTAACGTATGAACACTTGCGATATGATGGCCCTGTCCCAAGTCTCGTTCCAGAAATATACAGGTACCGCCGTAGGTAGGATAAAACAGAGAAAAAGTTGAAGAGGCAAGCAGTATCTGTGAAAATGCAACTCTTGTCTTTCGGAATTTGTTAAGCGCGTTGTATACATATTTTATAAATCTGGAAATATATTAAATTACTTAATAAAAAGAGAGAGAAAAAATATTCGAATTTACGTTTTGTGTAAAAGAAAGGTGGAATGAAAAATGTTACGAAAAATGGTATGAAAGGTGGAATTAAAAATGCTACAAAAATGATATAAAAGGTGGAATAAAAAATGCTACAAAGAATGGTATAAAAGATGTAATTAAGAATTCTACGAAAATAGATACGAAAGATGGAATTAAAAATGGTATAAAAGATGGAATAAAAAGTGCTACGAAGAATGGTATGAAAGATGAAATAAGAAATGCTATAAAAAATGATATAAACGGTAGAATGAAAAATGCTACAAAAAATGGTATAAAAAAATGTAATTACAAATGCTATAAAAATGATATAGAAGGTGGAATAAAAAATGCTACGAAGAATGGTATGAAAAATGGAATTGAAAATGCTACGGAAAATGATATGTAAGATGGAATTAAAAATGCTACAAAATGGTATAAGAAGATGGAATTAAAAATGCTACAATTAAGTGTGCAAGTAGAAACTTGCACATTGCTTCCTCATATTTTTAAAATGTGCAAGTAGAAACTTGCACATTGCTTTCTCATAATTTTTAAGTGAGCAAGTAGAAACTTGCACATTGCTTTCTCATGGTTTTAAAGTGTGCAAGTAGAAACTTGCACATTGCTTCCTCATATTTTTAAAGTGTGCAAGTAGAAACTTGCACATTGCTTTCTCTACTTGCACACTTAAAAACTATGAGGAAGCAATGTGCAAGTTTTTACTTGCACACTTAAAAACTATGAAGAAGCCAAATGCAAGTTTCTACTTGCACACTTTAAAACTATGAGCAGTTATTAGCAATTTTAACCGACGTTTTCTTTTAAGTAAGGTTTTTGTAAATTTTAATTATGGTTTTGTAAAAAACCAGTACTTTTCTGAAAATTTGATTGCTTCAAACTCTTAATAAAATCATAATTCTTTAAAACTTTAAAATCATAGTTTAAAATGACTAAACGAAAGAGTGTTTTGAAAACGTCTCGACAAGGGCTACAAGAATATGCAATAACGTGTAAACACTAAATGAGTTGTTAGGATTGTATTGCCAACCTAAGATAAATTTATGAAATTAATTTCAATAATATTAAATTTAAAATTTCAGTACCTGAAAGTTTATTAAATGCCTTTCAAAATGACATTATATTTTTCAATTCTGCCCATAGACTTCCGGCAATTACACAAAATAAATGTGGTATCTTATAATCGTGGACTTATCTCTATATATTTACCCAAAAATACATATTATTTATTATTTATGTTTACAATAAATATCTTATTTTTCTCTCTCTTTCTCTCTTTTTCTATTTCTGTTTTTCTTTTTGTTTTTCTCTTATTCTCTTCCTGTTTCTCTCTATCTCTCTTTTCCTTTTTTTTTAAACACCCGAAAATACCAAAAATAATTTTAAAGAATTAGAAATAGCCCGATATCTCAATATTTGCGGAAGTTAAAGCAACCACACACATTTCTCCAAAAATTCAAAATTTTATTAAAAAAGAACCTCTTTACCAATTATTGCCAAATTCAATGATCAAAATATAAAATGATGAAGAAGCAATGTGCTCTAATTTGCACACTTTTTTATTAAATTGGCAATTTTTTTCTAATTCTGTTATATTCTTCAGTTTTTTCTACCCTCATTTTATATACTATTCTTTAATATTTTGTTAATTTGTTCTTGAGTTATAGCCTTTTAAAATTTCGGGGAATCTGTACATAAGACAATGTGCAAAAGTTTTTAATTTGCACAATTTTTTATTATATTGGCAATTTTTTTCGAATTCTGTTATATTCTTAGGTCTTTTCTACCCCTATTTAATATATAATTCTTTAAGATTTGATTGATTAATTCTTGAGATGGAAACGTTTAAAATTTTGGGGAATTCGTACATAGGAAGCAATGTGCAAATTTCTAATTTGCACACTTTTTGATTATATTGACAATTTTTTCTAATTCTATTGTATTCTTAGATCATTTCTACCCCTATTTTATATATAATTCTTTAAGATTTGGTTGATTATTTCTTGAGATACATACGTTTGAAATTTTGGGAAATCCGTACATAAGAAGCAATGCGCAAGTTTCTAATTTACACACATTTTTTATTATATTGGCAAGTTTTTCTAATTTTATTATATTCTTAGGTCTTTTCTACTCTTATTTTATATATAATTCTTTCAAATTTGATTGATCAGTTCTCGTGTTACACACATTTGAAATTTCGGAGAATTCGTACATACATAGAAGCTTTATAAAGCTGGGTCTAATCGACCAAATCTTAATGAATTATATATGAAATAGGAGTAGAAAAGACTGATGAATATAATATAATTAGAAAAAATGCTAATAATTAATACTAAATTGTCAAAAAACATCAATTTTTTCTCTAATTCTATTATATTCTTCGGTCTTTTCTACCCGTATTTCATATATAATTCGTTAAGATTTGGTTGATCAGTTCTGGAGTTATAGCAATTTCGGTAAATTTGGCACATACATACATACATACATACACACATACATACACACATACACACATACCGACATTTTTTAAAATAGCGATTTTTCGACGTTTTAGAACATTCTAAACACATTGGCAGCGGCAACTAAAAAAAAAATTTTTTTACGAAAATAAAGCTTCCTCTATGAGGAAGCAAGAAAAAAATATTGCATTATACATAATGTACATTCAAAAAAATAAATAAAAAAAAAATATATATGATAAAAAAATGTAACAAATGCTCAAACATGTTATGCTCATAAATTCTTATGAAAGTGAGACACTGAAGATGTTTGCATATATCTATTTGCATTATTTGAAGTTTTTATTCAAAAAAATACAAATGTAAAATAAGAAATGTACATAGTCTATAACTGATTTTTACCTTTCTTCGAAAGCCACGACAGGATCTGACAATACATCCGATAAATCGAGGTGCTTGCTTTTTTCAGTAAATTCAGGATGATATTTCATCATTACCCATCCCATATGCGTATAAAAGAAGCCGCGCTGGGTGTTGTGGGGATCGGCAGCAGTGTCACAATACTTGTGATGCATACGATGATTTTTCACCCAACTGCATACCGATTTCTAAAAACAATTAAAATGTTATTTACATATGCATATACAACTGTGTTCAAAAATACAGATAAAACAACATATAAATAAATATCTATTGCACAGTTTGCATATTTAAAAACAAAAAAAGGAAAAACGACTAGCGAACAATAAGAAAGAGTAAGTCAGGGGAAGATGCCAGTAGGTCGAAGATTTGTTAATATTTTGTCCTTTATCCGGTAAATTGTGATGTTTTCTAGTCGTTAACGTCAGATTGTTCATAACACGTTCAAGCTTCTCCAATTTTATCGTGTGAAATGCGAAGAATCTGGGAAGATCTGTTCAAGCCAAGTGATTAGGCTCCTTATAACATTGTACTCTTCTTTGTTAAAAATTTTGGTAAAAGTTTACAATAACTTACACAGCTCGGATTACTTTGACCTTGACATATGTTGTCAAGGTCACCCTCCTGAGTGACCTTCAGAAGGTTTTAGTCGGCGGTCGCTGTTTATTAAAAAGTTATAAACAAAAAAAGTTTGACAAATATAGCAGTTATTTTGAGTATTGAAAGGCATAAACGACCTTTACCTTGACATATGTTGTCAAGGTCCCCCTCCTGAGTAACCTTCAAAAGGTTTTAGCTGGCGGTCATTGTTTATTAAAAAGTTATAAACAAAAATAGTTTGGTGGGAAAATTATTTAAAGCAGTGAATTGTTGGTATATTGAAAGAAAAGTTATTTAAAGCAGAGATTGGTAACTTTCCTTTCAATATACCAACAATTCACTGCTTTAAATAATTTTTCCTACCAAATTTTTTTTTGTTTATTAAAAAGTTATAAACAACTTTCTAAGTTGAAGCACATACAAAGCACACACTTGTAAAGTGCGTCACTAACCTATAGGTTAGTGGCGCGCTTTACAAGTATGTGCTCTCTAAGTTGAAGCACATACAAAGCACATACAAAGCACACACTTGTAAAGCGCGCCACTAACCTATAGGTTAGTGACGCGCTTTACAAGTATGTGCTTTGTAAGTTGAAGAACATACTCGCGAAATAAAGTACTCTCTGCTTTAAAAAAAACGTAATATTAGTCGTTTATGCCTTCCAATACTCAAAATAGATGCTATATTTTCCAAACTTTTTTTGTTTATAACTTTTTAATAAACAGCGACCGCCGACTAAAACCTTCTGAAGGTCACTCAGGAGGGTGACCTTGACAACATATGTCAAGGTCAAAGTAATCCAAGCTGTGTAAGTTATTGTAAACTTTTACCAAAATTTTTCATAATTTTTTTCATTGAAAGTGAATTTATTTAACATATTTTTGTGTGTGAAATAACGTGTAATGTCTGTCTCATAACGCAAATAGCCATTTCTTTTATGACGTCAGTGTGTGAAGAGTCAGAGGTAACATCTAGATACTCCTCATCATTATATAGAGTAAGATGCCACTTCAGGAAAAACATATTAGGTCCACTTATTTCATATCTGGTTTTAATAAATATAATTATATAAAACGAATTCAAAGAAGGGCTTGCGAGCAAAGCTAGTTTTTAGCTTAAAACATACAAAGAATTATAAATATACAGACGTTTCGACCTTAAATATGGTCATCATTAGTGCCTGATAACAAAGTTTAAAATACCATCGTTGAATTACAAATTATGTCATCGTTACAAACTATCGACATCGTTGAACTTACATATCGAGTCTCACATGTAAAATCACCTATGAGTTTGTGATTTAGACGCCTCGCAAATTGGTCGCAACCATGTACATTTTTGTCATTATTAGAGTTTCCAAATATTGAAGGAAGTAGGATATACCCATGACAGCTAGCTCGGAAAGCCCATAAGTCAAGTGTTTAAAATTCTGATATTTAACAAGGAGGTTGTTAAATATCAGAATTTTAAACACTTGACTTATGGGCTTTCCGATCTAGCTGTCATGGGTATATCCTACTTCCTTCGATATTTGGAAACTCTAATAATGACAAAAATGTACATGGTTGCGACCAATTTGCGAGGCGTCTAAATCACAAACTCATAGGTGATTTTACATGTGAGACTCGATATGTAAGTTCAACGATGTCGATAGTTTGTAACGATGACATAATTTGTAATTCAACGATGGTATTTTAAACATTGTTATCAGGCACTGATGATGACCATATTTAAAGTCGAAACGTCTGTATATTTATAATTCTTTGTATGTTTTAAGCACTAAGAACTAGCTTTGTTCGCGAGCCCTTCCTTGAATTCGTTTTATTATTGTGCAAACTCGTTTAACGTTTTTTATGTATAATTATATAAATTTATATTTATATTTATATTTATAATTTATATAATAATAATTTTTATTTATTGCACATTATCTCGGTTTTTTATGAATTTTTTAGAGATTTTGCAAAAGACGAATTATACGAAATTCCTGCGACATATGTATGTAACTATTTAACGCATTTGTACATTATATATAATATACATAAAGATTTGTTATAATAGCTAATAAAATTTACATTAAAGTTACCTGTCCAACTGCATTGAAGCAAAGCAGAAGTAGGGTTCTTAACGGTAATTTTGCTTTGTAGCTTTTGTGGCTCCAAAGTCGATGAGCGCCACCAGCTGCCCCGAGATTGGATATAAGGTACATCACGATTACTTAAAAGCATAAGAGAATACGTTTATATACATATATGTGTATTATATACAAACAAGAATTCATGCAATTTACGTGATACTTCTAAAATGTTTCACAAATATATATTTATAAAAATATATTGTACGCAAAGATTTTTAAGAAAATTATGAGATTTTCAAGACTCTACTTTTCACACCGTTGAATATGCTCAGTAAATTATTTTAATTGGAAAGAGCTAATCCGATTTGAATGAGAATCTAAATATAGAAATTAATCACAGACAATTATTATTTAATGATTCCGTTATTGTTAAATGCATTTATTTAGGAAATTTATTTGTATTCATTAAGTATCATTCACACACACACACACACATTTAGGTTGGCTATGGATGTAAGTTTTTATAATAATCGATTAACTCTGAGAATAATTAATGAAAATTTCTAATATTATCTAGCGTTTAGTAATAAAATATAAATTTGTCACCTATATTGCAATAATAATTATTAACATTTATTCGGATATTTCATAAATTTAAATACGTATCTATATTCTATATGGTATATTGAATACCTATTATATTGAATACCTAATCTAAATTAATCTAAAGCAATTGGCTAAACAGGTATTATTTTAACTGTTTTGGATTTGATTAATTTGAGAACTAAAGATTTTATTTTAAAAGGATTCTGATACACTAATAGCTGCACGAGAAAAATTTCAAAAATTTTTGAAATCATTTCTTTGATTCCCCTGTATATATACAAGTGCAAAAATAATTTAAACAGGGATATTTACTCCATGACGTAGTCTTCCAATTTTCCAAGTAGTTGAAAGTCAGTAAACCATAAATGCCAACAGCGAGCAATAAAAACATTGTCAAAGCAATAGACCATATTACATCAGTTTCGAAACTGAAAAAACGTGATTTTATCATTTCGGATTTTTTATTGCTGTCGTCACCGCCGTTTACTCCCGCCAAGTTCATATCGTTGATCAGATCTTCCTCCTTGTATTCTTTTATAATGGATTAAGAAATTTTATTGCAATCCATTATGTTGAATGCTGACGGCTACAAATAAATTTTTCTAGAAACAAGTGATTTAGTTAGAAATAATGCAATTAAAATCTCTGTTTAAAAAATAAGAAATAAAGTGTTCTATTAAGGAGGTTCGAGCATTACTTGTGAGTCAAAAATGCGATTGAAATAAATGTCATTACAGCGATCCCGAATTATTTGCAATATTAGTATAATGAATTGTGGATGCTACTTACGTGCTATATTCTTCGTAAATTATTAGTGTATAGAATATTAACAAACATATGCCGGGGTATGAGAGCGTCAACGACTCGGGAATCGCTTATTATCCAACATTCTAGGCTAGGATCTAAACTTTGTGACAGTATAGCCTTCAATCCACACGGTAAAGTCCGATTTTTAAAGTCTTTACACAATCCTTGATGTTTCATCTATCAAATGCTAGTTTTTCAAAGTCCTCAGGTGGCTAAGTGTGTACTAAACCAGTGATAATCTACCTCGGAGCGACTTTCTCCATAAGGGTAGACTAAAAGTGGTCAACTAATTGTAATATTATTCAACTTCTGAATAATATTACAGAAAAACTATACGGTCAATATTGCTCAAGTTTTGCGATTATTTGTGTAAAGTGTTTATGTAAATCATATAAAAAAATTAAGGCTCTACGATGGCTTTCGAGTATAGAAAGATTATTGTCACAAAGTGACATGTTCTAACTTATAATGTTGGCCAAATAAGCGATTCCCGAGTCGTTGACGCTCTCATACCCTAGTATATGTTTGTTAATATTCTATACGCTAATAATTTACGAAGAATATAGCACGTAAGTAGCATCCACAATTCATTATACTAATATTGCATATAATTCGGGATCGTTGTAATGACATTTATTTCAATCGCATTTTTGACTCACAAGTAATGCTCGAACCTCCTTAATTAGTGTTCTATTCAAGAGCTAGTGAATATAAGGAATCACATCGACCTACCTTTTCGCAACTGCAGGTTTTGTCCTGGAGACCGGCGGAAGATAGAAAGACGTCTTTTGTGGCACTGTTGCTCTTTCGGCACAGACTTCGTCGTTGGGAAACGTTACCGTCGGCAGGTGGACAACGATTGACCCCGGCCAAAAGACTGAGGAACCAGCACCATGCGCAATATTTAAATATTAATGGCGATGCTTAAAGAGAGAAAGAGTGCCGGCGATATTGGTGACACCATCGCGTGCTCACACGGCAAATCAACGAGACCGACGAGCAATACCTCATATTCTGTACGTCATATTCTGATTCAGGTCCGAAGATGAGTTATGCATCAATCATGATTTATTTATTATAAGTGAAATATAGTCTCAATTACTGTTTATCATTATATATTAAGCATTAGGTATATTAATACGAAAAAGAAGAGAGGGATTACTTAATTTGTTGATTAAAATTTATAAAAGGAATAATAGATTGATAGTCTAATAGACTAAATGCGCTTGTTAACGCGTAGAATAATTTTACATTTTATAGCATTTATATAAGTGAGAAATTAATATCTCGAAAAAAAACATCTTATTGTTAGGCAAAGATTAAAAGAGCTTTTTATTTTCCGGGCGGGCATCTTTACTATTTTGGGCATCGACTCTGCTCGCAATACATATGTATATGTTTTAAAAGATAATCTCACAAATTTATTTACTTAAACTGAAATTGATTTAGACTCATTGTCATGTAGGGAAAAGTGTGGCACGTTGAGACACCTAAATTCAACTTGCTGTATTTTTGTAAATATTTATGCTAAAGTTCTTTTCAAATTGATTTCCAGCACAGATTTACTTAAATTTTAAAATTTTAATAAGTTCATTGCTTTAGCGTGCTTTACATTCAAAATAAATAAAAAAAATCAATTTTTGAAAAATGTGTCAACCTGCCCTGCCCTGCTCCACTAGTGTGGCAGGTTGAGACACCCAGTGAGGAAGGTTGAGGCAGTGTGTGGGCACAATGAAACATCAATAATTTGTGTTGTGATTTATTTGTGAATATATAGGTATTAGATAGGAACAATATTAGAACGCGTAAAAAACATTAAAATAAAAAATTTTAAAGAACAAAAGAAAACCTTTTACTTGAGGTTTTTCCCGTTGTCTGACCATCTTTAATAAGCAACAAATCTAAAACAAGAAACAACTCTTTAGAAATACAGTTATTTTTAAAGATGTCTCTCATCTTGCTCCAAAAAGTTTTGTGTCTCAACCTGCTTCATAGTTATTTGTCTCAAGGTGCCCCAACAGCAGTTTTTAAAGCTAACAAAGCTAACCCGAACTAAATTGATTACTGTGCAAAAACACAAACTGTGGAAATTAAACACAACTATATAGGCTATCATACAGTAATAAATCTAAAATTTCTACAATCATAATAAATTAATTAATTCAGTTTACCTTAACAAACTAAAATTTACTTTTAATACTCAAAAACACTTATCTTTTGCTCACAACAAAACAATACAATTTGACTGCAAAACTAAAGTTATGTTACCTCCTGGATAAACAACATGCATGCAGTGATGATACTGATGACAGCCCAACTAAAAAAACCCCCTTTCCCCTCAAACAGCAATATCTCAACCTGCCCCACTTTCCCCTACTTAAAAAATGTGTTAGCGTTTTATCTATATATATAAAATAGAATGTCTGTATGTATGTCTGTATGTTCTTCATACACTTTTAAACTGTTCGACCGATCTGGACCAACTTTGGCACAGTTACTCTTTACATCCTTGCGCAAAACATAGGCTACTACGGAACCTCGATACCGATCAGCGATTTTATCTCTTGGTTTCCCCGGGCGTTTTTTTGGGAATTTCGAGATTGCTTACTCGCGATGTACATAGAACCACGATATTTCATTTACCGATTACCGATTTTATCCCTTGGTTTTTCCGGGCGTTTTTTTGGGAATTTCGAGATTGCTGTATGTATGTCTGTTCTTTATACATTCTTAAACTATTCGACCGATTTGAACCAACTTTGGCACAGTTACTTTTTACATCCTTGCGCAAAACATAGGATACTACGGAACCTCGATACCGATCAGCGATTTCTCGATACCAATCAGCGATTTTATCTCTTGATTTTCCAGGGAGTTTTTTCGGGAATTTCGAGATTGCTTACTCGCGATGTACATAGAATCTCGATATTTCATTTACCGATTACCGATTTTATCCCTTGGTTTTCCCGGGCGTTTTTTTGGGAATTTCGAGATTGCTTATTCGTACGTAACGTAAGTCGTTGTCTTCCGCAAATGCCACATACTTACAATATTTTTTGTAATGGGTTAGTTTAAATTGCGATATTTCGTTAAATAATCGGCGGACAGTTTCTTTTTTATTTAAAAGTGCAAAGTCCGTACTTTGAGATGTTATTAATGATTATGTTCGTCAATTTTTTTTTTAGGCGGTGGAAGACTGCAAATTTTGAGATTATGGATATCTCAAAATTGTTGTACAATTTAAAAAAAAAATTACAAATAAATTAATAAATTAATTCTCTTTTATATATAGACTAGCTGGTTACCCGGGCTTCGCCCGGACGTCGTTTTTCTTCAAACGACTTCATTTGTGTTTCATTATCCATATTGTGGACAAACATAAGGAGTGTGTTGGGTGGTTGGTTTAAAGACGATTTAAAATCGGACCGCATAAATGTTTTCCTTCATTGAATATGTCGTAACCGGTCTTTTTCTACTCGAGTTTCACAATATTGAGTCATTTCCGCATTTCGGATATTTCATTTATCGATCAGCGACTTCATCGCTTTGTTTTCTCGGGCGTTTTTTCGGGAATTTCGAGATTGCTCGCTCGCGATGTACATCGATGTTCTGTGTACATCGCGAGCGAGCAATTTCAAAATTCCCGAAAAAACGCCCGAGAAAACAAAGCGATGAAGTCGCTGATCGATAAATGAAATATCCGAAATGCAGAAATGACTCAATATTGTGAAACTCGAGTAGAAAAAGACCGGTTACGACATATTCAATGAAGGAAAACATTTATGCGGTCCGATTTTAAATCGTCTTTAAACCAACCACCCAACACACTCCTTATGTTTGTCCACAATATGGATAATGAAACACAAATGAAGTCGTTTGAAGAAAAACGACGTCCGGGCGAAGCCCGGGTAACCAGCTAGTTCTAAATATGATTTAAGACCACTGGCCAACAAATTTGCTAGGATTCAACATAGTTCTTAAAGTAAACATTTTGCCAACCGCGAGAGTTACATCCTAAATAAGTTAAGCAACGAACAATTTTTATGACGCATCGCAGTTGAAAATTCTCTTTTTCTTCCTGTTGTAATTTTTTTAGTATTGCTTCTTCAAACTAATCGTAGAAAAATGAGGTGGCGCAAAACAGATAGGGCTATCACTTTTAGTCGTCAAACGATGAATCATGAAACTGCGGGTAAATCTATATATCCAAACGTTCGGCAAAGCGTTAATAAATAATATCGCATTTACAATTGATTATATACATAAATAAATTTTTGTTTAAGAATGTAATATTATAATGGTTGTTTTTGAATTAACGATTTTTATAAGTGCATGCATTGGATTAGGCTCAGATTTAGCCTATATGTATATTAATTATATTAATGAATTTAATTAATTATCATTATTTAATAATTAATGGTTTATCAGGTTCTAATTTGGCGACAAGTAAATACATTACAGCCATAGACAAAATTATTTAGCACCCTTGTTTGAATATTATAAATAACATAAGTCTTAGTTACTAATTGCTCTTTTCCACCAATCTACATAAAAAATCCGATGTCTAATTATAACGAACGCGGTTGCGCCCATGTGATAGAAGATGATGATGACGAACATTTGGAGAACATTATAAATGCGCTTAGATGTAGATTTTGCCGCTTGTGCCTCATTTTGCGCGTACATTTTGGGTCATTCACACTTACATCTTGATACTATAACCTTATTGCTTATATTCAATTGTTATATGTAGAAGTTTTACTACCTGTGCGTGATAGAAGCTTCCATGATTAAGTAACCTAATGGCGCACGAGCGGCAAAATCTACATCTAAGCGCATTTCTAATTTAACACTCGATAAACAGATATATTGAAGTCATATTGCGTAAGAGCGCACGTAGATGAAAAATTATATCAACGTGTATACGTTGTTAATAAGATTTTATGGTAATATGATTTTAAATGTTTGTTTTTGAATTAACGATTTTTATAAGTGCATGCATTGGATTAGGCTCAGATTTAGCCTAGGTATATGTAACTTAATTATATTAATGAATTTAATTAATTATCATTATTTAATAATTAATGGTTTATCAGGTTATAATTTGGCGACAAGTAAATACATTACAGCCATAGACAAAATTATTTAACACCCCTGTTTTTTCTAAATATCTTGGAACAAATGAGTTTTCTATTTATGTGTTTTCATCTTAATTGATTTTGTGAAATGGTTCAAACCACGGTCTTACACACAAGTCTGGAAACTCTAGTGGTAGGGGATGGTCGTCTTCGAGAAAGAATTTAACTCACGGCGCCGGCGTTGTCACCATGCTTCGCTGTCATCGAAAAGGATAGATGGTAACCACGACAACATTTTATTAAAAGATATTAAATGTATGTAATTGTGTGTGTGTGTGTGTTGTGTGTGTGTGTGCGTGCGCGCGCGCGCGCATGTGTGTGTGTGTGAAATAAATAATTATTTAATGCAAAAAACGTGGCGCTTTATACAAAGTACGCCCGAAATAAATGAATAAATACGATGAGTGTATACAATAGTGTGTGTGTGTGTGTGTGTGTGTTATGTTGAGGCCTAAATTAAAGACAATTGTTTTCATTATCTTATTATATTCCGAGATCTAGCAGCGCCAAGTTTTTTACCTTAAATATTCTTTTAACTGCATTTCGATATCATAATCTGTGATCTTGGTAGATTTAAAAATATTTAATTTTTTAAAACGTTTATCATATTTCCTCCTTTTATTTGTTATAACTATGACATCGGATTTTTTTATGCAGATTAATATCCAACATATTTATCCTTATACAATGATGTTACAGTATAAATATGTTGAATATTATAAATAACAAGTCTTAGTTACTAATTGCTATTTTCCACCAATCTACATAAAAAATCCGATGTCTAATTATAACGAACGCGGTCGCGCCCATGTGATAGAAGATGATGATGACGAACATTTGGTAGATTTTGCCGCACGTACTCATTTTGCGCGTACATTTTGGGTCATTCACACTTAACATCTTGATACTATGACCTTATTGCTTATATTCAATTGTTATATATAGAAGTTTTACTACCTGTGCGTGATAGAAGCTTCCATGATTAGGTAACCTAATGACGCACGAGCGGCAAAATCTACATCAAAGCGCATTTATAATTTAACACTCGCTCTTTATGCCACTTCGCATTCATCATGCTGAAAATTCTTTCTGAATTTGCCGAAGTTCTCGGCATTGAAAAAAATATTCGTAATAATCTTGAAAATATTTGAAAATTTTAAATAAACATTTTTCAAAATAAGATGCACTATTGACTTGCAGTACTCGAACAAGTTTTAAATTTTGCAGACATTGACACTGTTTCATAATATGTTTGTAGTGTGTCGCGATCAGAGTAGTTGCAACACTTAAAATACTAAACTTATTTTTTAAAAACTACAACTTATAACTAACTTATAACTATAACTTATTTTCGTAAACTTACTTTAAAAAAAAGTGTTGCAACTATTATGACCGCGACCCTACATACAAACTTTATCAAATAAAGCATTCATATCCAACTTTAGTTTTCCAATTAATTTGAAATATTCTGCTACTTTCAGAGAGACAAATGAATCCAAAATCATATGCAGAACAAGATTTTTTGGAGCATAATTTATTAAGTTTAAAAAATAAATTAAAATTAAATCTATTTTCTAATATGTATTCCAATGCAGCGTTATGTTACTTTATAATAATAAAAACAAAAAAACAAAAAACTTAAAAATTAATTGGTATAAAATTATTGGTAAAAATTTATTGATAAAAACAACAAGTTTAAAAAGTTTAAAATAATAAAAATATAAAAAAGTAAAAATTTTTTAAAAATAGGCTCTTGTCTATTCGCCGCTTCTATCTCTGTTTGATGACATCAGAAGCGAGAAATTGCATGCCAAAAATTCTTGCGGTATACATTAAAATAAAAAGATATATCCATAAAACGCTGCAATTATAATATAATTGATTCAGCACATTTGTAAAATATACCAAACATTTTTCTTTGGCTTTAATAATCACTAAATAGCCGTGAAATTAACATGACATGCAATCTACTTTTTTAACCTATCTCTTTCAATTTTTATTTTACAGCTGGTTATTGATTATTTGAAAAAAAGGAAGGTGCTCAGTATATATTTTACAAATGTGCTGATTGTCATAACTGACAATCGTGACAAGTATTATGTCTTAATTAGATAGTTCTTATTTAAAACGTATGCCACAGTTAAAGATTCATGACTACGTAAATATAACAAAATCTTTATTTACTAAAAATACATATATTTTTTACAATATATTAAATTCATACAAGTTGAGTAAAAAACTTATAATAATTATAGGCCAAAAACTTAATCCTTTCGAATTAAGAGGTTTTTAACCTTTTTAATTAAAAACCTCGAGAAAAAGATTTTTTATGTCAAAAGATTGCGCGACTCCTTTTGTCAAGAGCGCGGTCTTTTAACATTTCAAACTAAAGATACAGATACAAATCTTTGCATTGAAGTCTACAAAAAATGCTCTACGTGTCCTTCTTTCATTTATATCCATTTGACATCGTTGTGCAACAGAGAGTTTTTGTCAAAGATTACGTATGGCTTATAATAACATAAATAAATTAAGTTAATTTTTATTTATGCAAAGTAAAAGAAGAATATTACAAGATCTTAAATTATTCCGAAAAAAAATTTTAATTAATTAGAATATTCAGAGATTAAAATATCCATACAAAACTCAGTTTTAATTTGTTTATATATTATTTTTTCATGTTAGTATTACTAGTGTATCCTATTTAACATAATTAAAATGGACGTAAGGCTCTGTTAGAAATTCACGAAAAGCAGAGAAGCAGACTAATTGAGAGCCAGGCTCGGTAAACGGTGCACAAAAGTTCCTTTATAGTAGAATTATATTTCAGACCTCGTTCTCAAGATTACAACATGTAGTACCTCTTCGAGGTGCTAGGAGTCACAACGTTCAGATTTGAAAACCCGCTCAATCTGGGGTCGCCCCGCTTTCGTCATTGCTTTTCGTTGTGCGCGAGGAGTCACTTCGTTCCAGTAAACGTTTTAATTATAGCTTTATTTCGAGACATACAAACATGCCAAAAAGACATAGGAAGTCAAGTGATAAGGATTCTACGGAATTGAAGAGAAAGATTCGAAAATATCAAAAGATATTGGAGAGTCGTCAGAAAGAATTGGAGGTTAGACCTCTCGAGAAAGAGATCGCGCCGCAAGTAGGACAGAAGGAAATTAATCAACAGGTTGAACTTGGTAAGTAGAAAATTATGGATCAGTGAGCTTACACACGAGGTAAGACAAGACTGAACATAGGAAAGAATTATTTGTATAACAATGAGGTAGGATAACTTCAAAACCAGTGAGCTTGCACTAGAGGTAAGACGGACTGGAAAAATAATCTTCCAAATAATCTTGCACTTAAGGCAAGTAGTGTATGGTAATTGAAATACCAGTGAGCTTACACTAGAGGTAAGACAGGCTGGAAGAATAATAAGCTTGCACGAGAGGCAAGAGAGGTTAAGTTGATCTCAAAAATTCTATACAGATTGCACTTGAGACGATAGTTTAAGACACGTCTTTGTTAGCAAAAAACATGTTCCTTTATTTATTTTAAGGACATGAGGAGTCGATAGAGATGTCAGACCAGGAAAACGTCGAGAACAATCAACCTGACGAAAGTGTTTTAACCGAAGAGATTTTGAAATATCTGGGAGATAATCCAAAGATCTCCAAGGCAGTCGAACCAAAATTACACAAAGATATATCAGACCGACTAGAAGGATGGATAACCGATGGGTTACCAAAGGAGGATCAAGAGAAGCTCATTAAGAAGTATTCTCGTCCGGAGATTCTTGAGGCTCCAAAATTGAACCCAGAGGTTGAACCAGCAATGCAGGAAGCAGCGATCAAAAGAGACAAACATTTTTTAGAATGTCAAAATATTATTGGTTCGGCGATTGCGAGTGTAGGCTCGGCGTTATCTTTAATACTGTCTGCTGACGAGGAAGGTTTAGATGAGCTCTTAATTGTAGAAAGACTGTCCGATACGATTAGATTCTTAGCCGATCTTTTTAACAAACAGTCAGTTTGTAGGAGAGTTTTTATTTTACCAGGCTTAAAACCTAAGCTAAAAACAGCTCTTGAAAAAACTAAGTCGGAAGGTTTTCTTTTCGGGAAAGAATTGAGTGAAAAAATCAAACAAGTAGGCGTTATGGAAAAAATGGCTAAAACACTTAAAGAACAACCGCCTAAGAAGCAGAATAATTTTTTTCCAAAAAACTGGAAAGGCCATCCAGGGAGGACTTGGAACAGTACTCAATCATATCGACAACAGAATCAGTTGAGACGGCGGTTTTTCAAGAAAAAACCTCAATATCAGAATCGCCCTCAGAATTCGAGCACCAAGTCAACGACGGTGAACGACAAAAAGACAACTTAGTAAGTCCCATAGCTGGTCGTTTGAGTAAATACTTTGAAAATTGGAAAAAGCTAACCAATGATAGATTCGTTTTACAATGCATCAGAGGATACAAAATACCATTTTGTAAACCAGTCCATCAATTTTTTGAGTTTAAAGAGCCATTTAGATCCAATAAGGAAATAATGCTATTAACTCAGGCAATAGATAATCTATTGAACAAGGGAGCCATTGTACAATGTAAAGAGGAAACAGGTCAATATTTATCACCCTACTTTTTAGTTCCAAAACCGAATGGGGAATATTGTTTTATTCTGAATTTAAAAGGTTTTGTTGAGTCACTTGCCGCGATAAACTTCCGACTGGTTTTCCGCGGGGGGCAGGTGAAAGGAAAATTTACACCCGGCACGGCGGCCGCGATGACCGAACGGATCGCGCGCACAAAAGTTACCTTTCAGTCTATTTCTCACGTCTTGTTGAAAGTCGTCCGGTTGCTCTGTCCTTTTTACTGAGATGAACCGAATGTGTATATGTACTGCGTGAGGCACACCGTCGAGAGAATCTTCCGTTGAGGGTGAGACCCGTCGGTCGACCGACCATCGTCCGTTAGACTTGCAACTGCGTCCGTCCGTGGGGGCGAGGGTCCGCCGGCAAGTGATCGAGAAACCTCTCGAAAGGCACTGGTTGATGCAGTCCGAAACAATAGTCTCACGTATTGGCTTGTATGAGTTCGCTTGATATTTCACTCGAGAGGGAGACCCGACACGTGTCTATTCTACCGAGAGCCGAAAACAAGAGAGACCGGAAACCGCCGAGTGAAGATAGCGCAGCGATCGACCGCGATAATCGATGTCGCGACGCGTCGATTGTCGCCGGGGGTGCAGGTCCCCGATTGGTCGGCCAGGTAATGGCCGCGCGGTGAAATTGCTGTATTGTTTTCCGAACAGGTTTAAATAAGTTTATAAAAACAGATCACTTTAAAATGCAGGATTTAAGAACAGCTTTGAAGTTAATTTTGCAGGACAATTTTATGGCATTAATAGATTTACACGACGCATACTTTCTTATACCAGTAGACAGATCTTGTAGAAAATACTTACGGTTTAAATTTCAGGGTAATACGTACGAATTTACGGTACTCCCTTTTGGATTATGTACTAGCCCTTATGCGTTTACAAAGGTCATGAAACCTGTTATGGGCCAATTGAGAATGTTAGGTTTAGTGTCAGTGGACTATTTAGATGATATATTATTAATAGGAAAAGATTATGAAGAATGTCAAAAGAATGTTAAACTAACAAGGACTTTGCTAGAGTCGTTAGGTTTTATTTTAAATGAAAGGAAATGTAAACTATCTCCGTCAAAGCAGTGTAAATTTTTAGGGTTTGAAATTGACGCACATGAATGTAAAATATCGCTCCCCAAGGAGAAGAAATTAAAAATTCGCAATTTAATAAGAGAAATGATTAATAGATCAGAGTCTAAAATAAGAGACTTTGCACAGTTAATAGGAAATCTAGTAGCAGCATGCCCTGGAGTACAATATGGTTGGGCGCATATTAAGACCCTTGAAAGAGAAAAAGAATTAGCTTTAATTTTTAATGGAATGGATTACGAAGGAAAAATGCCAATTTCGGTTAGAGCAAAAACCGAATTAGACTGGTGGGAGAAGAACCTTCCTAAGGCTTTTTCCAATTTCAAAAACACATCGATAGATAAAGTAATTTTTACAGATGCATCAACTTCAGGCTGGGGAGCGGTGTTAGAAAACAAGGAAATTCATGGTTTTTGGACGAAAAAGGAAAAACGAGAACATATAAATTTATTAGAGCTCAAGGCAATCTGGTTAGCATTACTATCCTTTGAAACAGAAATTAAAAACTGTCATATTCTGTTGAGAGTAGACAATACCACAGCTATCGCCTACATAAATAAAATGGGAGGTATTAAATATCAAAGATTTAATACAATAGCGAAACAGATATGGCACTGGGCAGAGACAAACAATATTTGGCTACACGCGGAACACATACCGTCAAAACAGAATTCAATAGCAGATAGATTATCTCGCCTAAAAAATGTAGATACTGAATGGGAACTAGCTGAATATGCTTTTAATGAGAGTATAAGTATATTTGGAGTTCCGGAAATAGACTTATTTGCTACGGGCTTTAATACTAAATGTCAAAAATTCTGTTCTTGGATTACAGAACCAGATGCCTGGGCAATTGATGCCTTTTCGATTTCTTGGTCTGAATTTTTCTTTTATGCTTTCCCTCCATTTTCCATGATTTTACGAACATTAAATAAAATAATTCAGGATAAAGCGAGAGGAATTATTATAGTACCAGATTGGAAAGCTCAAGCATGGTACCCAATGTTTAGGAAACTGCTAGAAAAAGAACCTCTTGTTTTCAAACCATCTCGACAACTGTTATTATCACCTTGCAGGTCGATGATACATCCAATGGCACAGAACCTTACACTACTATCAGCAATTGTCTCAGGGAAGCTTATTTAAGGAAAAATCTGCCAACAGATTGCATAGAAGTCTTAATCGCATCGTTGTCAGAAAATACGCTTAAGCAGTATAATTTATCGTTAAGAAAGTGGTGGAATTTTTGCGTAGAGAAGAAACAAGATCCCTTTGCGGTTACGATTAATAATCTATTAGAATTTTTAACAACTCTATATAAAGAAGGTGCTTCTTATGGATCCCTAAACACACACCGTTGTGCAGTTTCATTAATTTCTCTTAATATGATCGGAGAGGACCCGATTATTGGTCGGTTTTTAAAAGGTGTAACAAATTTAAGGCCGGTAAACGCTCGATATGCATCTACCTGGGATACAAATATAGTATTAGATAAAGTTAAGACATGGTTTCCTTTAAATAATCTTAATCTACAAGTTAACAGAAAAAACAATCATATTGTTAGCGTTAGGGACTGCGAGTAGAGCAAACTTTAGCGGCAATTGAGATAAATAATATAAAAGAAACCAAAGAAGGGTTAGAAATAAGAATTATGGAACGTACGAAAACAGATAGTCCAGGGAAAGCTAGGGGGGAATGGGGGAATTACAGTCAGTAAGAATTATTTCTCATTTTCTGAAAAAGAAAAATCTTTAGAACCAAAATGGAATAGTTGACGGATACTTTATCAATCATTCTTCGAAAGTAGAAGCATAAAAGTCAAGAAAGCTAATAAATAATTAAGCCAGCATTGATTATAAAAATCTCTGAATTGACCGCAATTGTCCGACGTGTTGGGTAATTACGGTCGCCTCTTGGGTAACCGCAGACAGCTTTCGGGGGACTACCTACGGTCATCTTTGGGGTAATGCCAGTTGATCACTAGCAGGGTTCGGCGTCTAACCTAAAATTCCGGCGTTATTTCAAGACTGAAATGTCCATCAAATTGAATGTATTTTCTATGTAAATCAAGCTATATATCAATTCTTATTTCTTTCTCACTGAATTTGGATAAATTCTACCAAATTTGTGGTATAAATATATACCGTGATGTTTACGCTGTGACAGTTACTCGACTGTGATTTCCCCGTACAAGCGACTACCGTTACCCCAAAAAACGAGTGAATTTGTTATATTGAATAATAAATATTTATATGATGTCATCGTTTTAATATGGGCGAAATGGAAGCTGAAGAACCAAAAAGTCATGAATAACGGTTAGATGTGATTTTAACTACTAAAAATTTCGCAAAACCCTTATTAAAAGTACATCGATTCTTATAAGAAAAAGGGCGTAGAATAAGAATCACCAGATTTTTATTAATTTATGTTGGTTTAATAGGCACGGCATAATAAATTAGTCGATAATCATGTATGTAAACGGATAGAGACAAAAAAAGTTTGATATAACTGTTGGTTTATGTAAAATACAGGTGACCGGCATTGCCTGATGACCGTGATTCCCCCATTCTCCCCTAAACCAATATTGTATTTGCCATTTTTTAAGGAGAAACCAGAGCTTTGTATTGCGAACACTGTGATTCAGTATGTAAGAGTAACGGCTAAATTAAGAGAAAATACTAAACATTTATTTATTTCAATAAATAAGCCACATAAAAAAGTAACAGCTCAAACAATTAGCAGATGGATAAAGAGAGTTCTACAAAAATGTGGTATTGATATTAATGTGTTTTCATCTCACTCGACGAGACATGCGTCATCATCAGCAGCTTTCATAAGTGGGCTTGACCTTGAGGCTATCAGGAAAGCTGCAGGTTGGTCAGAAGGATCAACAGTGTTCGCTAAATTTTATAATCGTCCAATATCAAAAAATTTTTCTTTTGCAAGAGCTGTGGTTAAATAGTCGTTAATGGTACTCCATAAGTTTTAATTGTCAGATTATGTTCAGTATTAATTTTAGTTGTATTTTTGTTTATGCCGCAATAAATATATATATATATTTTGAAATCGTATAGAAACAAAAGAGTGGATATGTTGTTGATCGGAAAGAGCAGAAAGATTACCTGAACTCTAACCCATACAGCACATGATATCATTCGAATATTCTGTACTCGTACTATGAATATACGTACCGTATATAATATACTTCGAACATTTCTATAACATTCCTAGTAGTATATTATTTCTCATAAGTTCTCAGGAAGTACTTGTAATATCTGTCAGTAGTATATTATTTTTCGTAAATTCTCAGGAAGTACTTGTAATATCTCTGAGTAGTATATAATTTTTCGTAAATTCTCGTATACTACTCAGAATATATAAATTGAAGACGGGTCGGGACGGCGCTCGTAAACTTTCGGCCTACGGGCTGAGCTGTCCGTTCCCGGCTTGTTGCTTTCGCCTGGTATACGACAGCGCCAAAGTTCGCTCGCGGCGTGTTGCTTTCGCCGACGACACCGAACCGGCTAAATCCGCTCGTGACGTGTTGTTTTCGCCGCGACGACGCCGAATCGGCAAGTCCGCTCGCGACGTGTTGCTTTCGCCGCGACAACGCCGAATTAGCTAAGTCCGCTCGCAGTGTGTTGCTAATTTCGCCTGGGATACGTCTACCATATTTTAGTACTTATGTTAGTACACGTTTCCGACATCGCTGATCCTGATGTCGGCCTCTTTTCTCTGTGTAAACGCACAATCGATCTACATCGTGGACCCGTTCTATCGTGATCTTTTAATATCTGAGGTAATCCATATTTTTATTAAAATATTATCATAAAAACACGAAATACAATTATGACGTATATGTTTGGATATATAATTTTCATGAAATGTTATGCATATACTTCATAATTTAATGAGAAACCCGTGTTCACAAATTAGAGGTTACGTTGTTAGAAAGTCGCATAAAAATATAACCAATACTCAATTCCAGCATTTTGAAACAGCACTTCAGATTATCTTCTATTCAGCAAACGTATTAGACAGAGTATTTTTCTATATATGTCTACTTATATAGTAATTTAACGTAAAGTAACCTCAAAATTGTGAATTACATATTTTTGTTAGTACTTATATATAATCGTGAGTATTATATTATTGATCGAGAAATGAAGCTATTATTATCATCTTATTAACTGTAATTCTTATGTTGCAGCAGGGGTAATATTGCAGCAGTGGTAAAATATAATAAATTGCCACAGAGGAAATTGCATGGTCGCACTTACGCCAGTGGAACAATTAAGTAAGTATAATAATAAAAAATGTACATGTTTGTCTTGCTTTTCTATCTTATGATTCCATTGCCTGTTACTTTCGTACATCTTTATCATTCATTGTCAGTGCAATACAAGTTGCATTCCTGATATTTACTGCCACTTCTGAAAGTCTTTAGTTACGTACACTATAGATTTTCAGTATTAGGAATGAATATCGCAACGCAGCCTGTATATGCATTACACTGATAATGAATCGAAGATGTATGAAAGTGACAGGCAATGGAATCATCAATACAGAGTGTCCCATTTTAATCGATTTCCTCTAAAAACCACTTTATTTTTGAATGTAGAAAAAATGCTTCAGACAAAAGTAGTTTGGTTTCAAGGAGCACATGGTTCCGATGTGTCATATTGTACATGTCATTTCTTGTAGATTTCAAGAAATTGCAAATTCGAATAATTTTTTAATAAAACTTGATTTTTTCTTTAAATAAAAGTTGTAGATTTCGTCGAGACGTTTTTAACACACTGTAATAAATTCTTTTCAGTTGCAAATTTTCTGAGATGTTTTAAATTTTGTTATGATACTGTATAATATAAAATACGAAAAACAATATCTATAAAGACGTATTTGTTGTAATATTTAGAAATAATGAACAATAAAAATATGTTATTTTTTCAGGTGTGATACGAAAATTATTTTCTGAGGCGACAGATGACAAGATTTCTGCTCCGATTAAAATATGGTTAGCTCATGCCAAGGAACGCATAACGAGAAACAAAGAACAAGAAAAAGAGAACGTGCCTGTAAATGATGTAGAGTAATTATAATATGGATGTTTATCTTTTTGCGAAAGATAAACATCCATATTATATGAGACATAAGAGTAAGTCAGATGCGAATATATAGATGCTATAGCAACATGTTTTCTTTCTTAAAAGTTTTATTTTTTAAATGTTGGTCTTTTCTTTGTCAATATATTATCGAGATGGCATATCTAGTTTTGTATAACACACGCACAAGTATTATACAGGGTGTCCTGAAATTCGCGAATCAAAATACCATAGCAATAAAGTTCTCGAAAAAATAAATTTAAAACGTTTTTGCCACTTTTCATTCCGAGCAGTAGTTTCTGAGATAAAAAGGTTTAAACGTGGCCAATTACAGATTACGATTAAACGGAAACCTGTCCGTGAGTCGCGCGTTAATAGTGTTAGTGACCGCGCACTTCACGCTCTCACAGGAATTAGACAAAAGATTGTTTGCGTGACGTCCGTATAATACCGCGTGTTGCGTGTAATATTTGTTGCGAATTAGATGATGCTGTTAATAAACAACGTGTGTTTAAGCATAAATTTATCTTATTCATTACGTAATGAATAAGATAAATTTATAATTCATTAGAATTATATTGCTACTAATTTGTGTATCACAATATCAATAAGAAATATGAATAAGAGTTAAATAATTGCAATCAAGTGGCATACATACGAATCAGTATTTCTTTACAATAATTCTAATCTTTTTAATTTTATACATCTATTCCTTCATTCTCTTTAGTCTTTAATTATATCGAAACATTTATTTGATTATTTTTTCTTATTATTCATTCATTTATCCTCTCAAAAATGTACCGGTTATACATTATTACTTACGTGATATTACTACTCATACATACATATTACTACTTACGTGCATACTGATTTATAACTATGCGAATTTTAAGGTAAAGTAATTCCATTTGTCATTACAGCTAGTGACTTACTTTTGAATTAATTGATTAAATTTTGGCCCAATTATGTACAAAAAAATTTAAACAACAATTGTTAATTAAACAAGTCATAAATTACAAAATTTAATTTTCAATTAAAGGGATATTACATTATTAAATTATAAAAGATTACACGGTAGTATTAGATTTTAAAAGTAGTAAACTCTTAGTTTACTTAGTTTATTTTATTTATGTAAAATTAATTTAGCAATAGGATTAATGGTTCGTTTTATTCTCGTTTTATTCTTGTTTTATTTTTTAATTATACATGAAGAAGCTAAGAATTGCATTTAAAAATTAATATGTATGGCACGTTGTTTTGCTATTTAATATCATCGTAAAAATTCTACCAAATTAAATTAATATTCAAAGAAAAAAAATTATTATTATGTCTAGACATACTTATAATTCATCGAATTATTATTAAGCTATAGTTATTAAGCACATAATTGCAGAATTAAATTATTATGTCTAGAAAAAATATTAATTCTAAATTTATTTTATGTTTTTACATATAATTTTTTTGGGAATTTTTTTATTAATATTGTAATACACAAATTAGTAGCGATATAATTTTGATGAATTATAAATTTATCATATTCAATACGTAATAAATAAGATAAATTTATGCTTAAACACACGTTGTTCATTAACAGCATCATCTAATTCGCAACAAATATTACACGCAACACGCGGTATTATACGGATGTCACGCAAACAATCTTTTGTCTAATACCTGTGAGAGCGTGAAGTTCGCGGTCACTAACACTATTGACGCGCGACTCACGGACAGGCTTCCGTTTAATCGTAATCTGTAATTGGCCACGTTTTAAACCTTTTTATCTCAGAAACTACTGCTCGGAACGAAAAGTGGCAAATACGTTTTAAATTTATTTTTTCGAGAACTTTATTGCTATGGTATTTTGATTCGCAAATTTCGGGACACCCTGTATATATATTTCGTTGTGAATATCGATTACAAGTAGTTATATTATTTTTATTACAGTCAAGGATATCTGTCATTTTCGTCGTAAATATCGTTAATCAAAACAACCACAATTATAATGGTCCACAACTGTTATACTTCAAGGATTTTTATTTCAGAGGTATCATTATATACTTTTATTATAATATTATGTTAAGGTGTACGTGTCTGCGTAATTATCGTCTTTGCTTTCGTTTTAATGAATAAATATACCTGAACGTATATTAATCGTATGGAGATGGAGAGGTACATATGTTATTGGCAATAACGCATGTGCAATGTATCGATAGACTTAGTATAAGTAGCGTGGGTCACTAGTTTCGTTCGCGGTACAGTTAAACTTGTTTATGTGAGCAAATTATACGAGTATATAAGTATCGACATATAATAGATTCTTCAGTTATAAATAATTCTTAAGTTAAGTGTGTAATCGAACTCATTTGTCAATGGCTACCATGAATAATTGTACAGCCGCCACCCGTTTGATACTGAGTAAGATGGATATACAATTTACTTGTTTAAAGAGAAAGTACCTGGTTTATACGCGAAACATAAATAATCGATTAACGCGACTGTTAAAAATGATACAAGCATATGAATAAATATAAATTTATAGTGCATAAAAAAAGTATACAAATTATTTAACCTAACCTAACGTAATACGTATATACCTAAAAAAAAAAAAGTATATACCGTGCACATTCTATCCTTGGTTCTGTATTGGTACTCCTGATATTCTTGGTACTTACTGCGAAATATTCTCAGTATGTACTACGAACTCGAAAAAGGCGGAAATAGAAATGTTCTCAGTAGGTTCGCAATAAATCGTAGTACGTATCTCGAATGTTTTAAGAATATACGCAATGTACTGCTGCGATATCCTTCGAACATTCTCAGTATCTACATGTGCTGTATGGGAAATAACTACATGTTGTAATCTTGAGAACGAGGTCTGAAATATAATTGAAGATCAAACGAACTTACCTGTAAGTGAAGTTCGATCGAAATTATATGAAGAACCTCGTTCGAAAAGATTACAACCCACCCAAAATTAAACAAACGGTTTAAATATTGTTAGGAAAATAATTATATTTCTTTATTTTTCCCATCCTATGCAAAACAGGTAATCTTTTCTTTCCGTTCTGGCTTCGCTTACTCTAAAAGAAAATGACGAAAGCGGGGCGACCCCAGATTGAGCGGGTTTTCAAATCTGAACGTTGTGACTCCTAGCACCTCGAAGAGGTACTACATGTTGTAATCTTTTCGAACGAGGTTTTTCATATAATTTCGATCAAACTTCACTTACAGGTAAGTTCGTTTGATCTTCAATTATGTTCGTAAGCTTCGGTCAAAATTTCGGACCATTATCAGCTAACTGTTAACTGTATTGAAGAAAAGTAATAGTACTCCTACTTTCATCCAGCGTGACTTAACTCTACTATTCGTGGTTTTCCAACAGAGCCTTATACATACATTTTGTGAAATCATTTTATGTTAAGAATAATTGCTGTACCTACTTTCAAATAGAAAAATTAAACCGTGTAATTGGCCCGTAAAATAAATAAGTACTATTTCTTGCTTTCTCATACCACAATGATATTTTAACAACACTGTACGTACAGTTTCTTAATATACTAATAAAATAAAACATTTTAGCAAAATATATACATTGTATATATTTTTGAATTCTAATATTTTTTCGTATCAAAATCTTGAAGAACGTTAATTTAGTTTACTAAAATTAATTTCTCGGAAATTTGGCTTTCCGGAACTCTGTAGTTCTGTACTAGTAGCTCCGATTTCATTTAGTAAGTACTATCATACTTGTAAAATTTTATTAAGTTACCGCCGATAACTTTCTAATGTCTTATCTTAATATGTAATTTATAAATTATTTTCTCGATATTAAATTTAATTTTTCTACTTATAGTAAACTGTTGTTAATTTTACAATTTTTATAGCTTTTAAGGGGATCCTAAAGCGAAGGCCGAACTCCGACGATGTCGCTGTTTTATCGACAAAATTACCGACAACCCTACAAATTTTCGCACAGCTCCAGCTTTTTAGACTAGATACACCGCCAAGGTTAGAGTTGACAAATCGTGAAAACATCAGCTTTATACACAAATTTGGTGGCTTTCATGCACAATGCAACAACAGAGCCGTGTCCGTTGGAGTGTCTACTTTAATTCTGCAAAAGGAATTATAATTCTATACAGCCAATAAAAAGTTGAAGCTCTGCGAAATCATGTAAATCTCGGGCGTATGCAGACCGAAAATTTTCCGTAAGCTCCAGATTTTTATTGGCTGTATAGAATTATAATTCCTTTTGCAGAATTAAAGTAGACACTCCAACGGATGCGGGGTGTTGTTTGCATTGTGCATGAAAGCTACCAAATTTGTGTATAAAGTTGATGTTTTCACGACTTGTCAACTCTAACCTTGGCGGTGTATCCACCCTAAACGTAAATATAAATGTCATTATACTTTCTTTCTTCCTCTGCGTAAAATCGATCACACCCGTATCCGTTTGCGTTTATACTTTAATTCTGGAGAAGGATTTATCATTCCATGCAGTCAAAAAAAACCTGGAGCTTCCAGAAAATTTGTCAATTTGTCGGTAATTTTGTCGGTAAAACAGCGACATCGTCGGAGCTCGGCCTTCGCTTTAGGATCCCCTTAAGGGGATCCTGAACCGAAGGCCGAACTCCGACGATGTCGCTGTTTTACCGACAAAATTACCGACAACCCTACAAATTTTCGCACAGCTCCAGCTTTTTAGAATAGATACACCGCCAAGGTTAGAGTTGACAAGTCGTGAAAACATATAAAATGAGATTTTCCCTGAATCATTGATGTATGTACTGCAATCCTGGAGAAGCATTTTCAATTCTGTCAAGTTAACGCGACGCTGTATGAGTACGGATTTTTTCGGTATACAGGTCCCCTATTATTGACATCATCGCAGAGATAGTCAAGAATAGCACCTATTGCACGCACACATACGCACGACACACATACACATCGTATGCTTTATTAGACTTGTAATCTTCATTTCAAGGGTTCAATAATGTTGTTTCGTGTTTTGCAATTCAGGAAAACTTGTTTTCACGTTCGTACAAACGGTATATCTTTTATATGAAACACATCTTGTGATGAATTGACAGGCCGTCTGCCAACTAGACGCCATATTGAGGTAAATGAAAATAAGGAAATCTGTAGTTCCGTAACTTTTTCTCGTTTTCCATATAAAATGAGATTTTCCCTGAATCATTGATGTATGTACTGCAATCCTGGAGAAGCATTTTTAATTCTGTCAAGTTAACGCGACGCTGTATGAGTAGAGACTTTTGTCGGTAAAACAGACGGGTTCAGGATCCCCTTAAGGGGATCCTGAACCGAAGGCCGAACTCCGACGATGTCGCTGTTTTACCGACAAAATTACCGACAACCCTACAAATTTTCGCACAACTCCAGCTTTTTAGAATAGATACACCGCCAAGGTTAGAGTTGACAAGTCGTGAAAACATATAAAATGAGATTTTCCCTGAATCATTGATGTATGTACTGCAATCCTGGAGAAGCATTTTCAATTCTGTCAAGTTAACGCGACGCTGTATGAGTACGGATTTTTTCGGTATACAGGTCCCCTATTATTGACATCATCGCAGAGATAGTCAAGAATAGCACCTATTGCACGCACACATACGCACGACACACATACACATCGTATGCTTTATTAGACTTGTAATCTTCATTTCAAGGGTTCAATAATGTTGTTTCGTGTTTTGCAATTCAGGAAAACTTGTTTTCACGTTCGTACAAACGGTATATCTTTTATATGAAACACATCTTGTGATGAATTGACAGGCCGTCTGCCAACTAGACGCCATATTGAGGTAAATGAAAATAAGGAAATCTGTAGTTCCGTAACTTTTTCTCGTTTTCCATATAAAATGAGATTTTCCCTGAATCATTGATGTATGTACTGCAATCCTGGAGAAGCATTTTTAATTCTGTCGTTAAGTTAACGCGACGCTGTATGAGTAGAGACTTTTGTCGGTAAAACAGACGGGTTCAGGATCCCCTTAATGTAGATGTATAAATTTTTTATTGTCGGTAATAAAGTACCGATGTAGTAAGATGAAATGTTTAGGATTGTACTGAAAATTTCAAGAGGTGGCGGCGGCGTCACTTGTGAAATGATTAATTTATTAATTTTTCAATAAAATATGCAATAAATCATTAAAATAATGATGGAGCAATAAGGAGCAATTAAGGAGCAATCGTTCTACACCGGTTTTAATTGCATAGAGTTATTATAAATATGTTTTTGAGTGAAAATTAGAAAATTTTAGTTGTTTGTAAATATACAGAATAATAAATTTCTTTCGCCAGTGAAGAATAACAATTAAAGTAATTTAAATCGACCGTGACTGGCAATATATAACGTCTTTCCAATATGAACATTGAAAAACTGTGAGCCAACTTGGTTTGTCGGATTCACACAGCACATTTTCGGATCAATCGTCAAGACATTATTAATTTTGACCATGGGTTTTGGTCAGTTGATGTAATTTCTAAATTAAATAGTTTAAATTTTTATGCGAAAAAATATCACCCAGCCAGGGTTTGAACTGGAACCTCCCGTATACCGTGCGGGTGTCGTCCAATTCGCAACTGGGGCTGTGGTGATATTCATCGCAATAACAACATAAGATGGAGCCACCGATTCTTCGGTCGACGGTGTATAAAACAGAAATAAATTCTTCGCCAGTTGATCCAAAGTGCTGTTGAATCGACAACGTTGGCTCAAGTTTTTCATGACTATGGAAACGTTTATATGTCAACGGTGCGGATTAAATACTTTTCGTATATCGTCACGAAAGAATTTAACATGTTTTGTCAGAAGAATCATTTCTATCTTATAGTTTATATGCGATGAATATCACCACAGCCCAGGGTCGAATTGGCACCCCCTATACGGGGGTTCCATTCGAACCTGGGGGGTGAATTTTCGCAATAACACATAATGAAACACACGACCAACCCATGTAATAATGTCTTGACGATTGATCCGAAAATGTGCTGTGTGAATCCGACAAACCAAGTTGGCTCACAGTTTTTTAATGTTCATATCGGAAAGACGTTATATATTGCCAGTCACGGTCGATTTAAATTACTTTAATTTTTGTAAACATCTTAAAAAATAATTATTTTAAAAGGGGAGCAATTGTTAATTCTGAGGGAGCAATCAGGGAGCAATCGTTTGAGCTATAGTTCATTAAAAAATATGAACTTCCAGCGCCAACTTATTTGCGGTTTTAAAACGCTATTTTAAAAATCGCTGTGAGATCATTTTTTACCAAGATACGTCAGATGGCGTAAAAGCAAGTTAAGTAAAAAAAATCAAAAGTAAGCAAACTTTTGCAGGGTACTATACATATATATAAATAAAGGATAATAATAATAAAATACAATTTAAAATTACATATACATACCAATAAAAAGTAGGAGCAACTTGGCAACAGAAACAATTCTGATCGGAGGTGAAGCGTAATTAAATCACATATCTCCGATCCTCTGATTTATTGCTTCTGCATTATGTTGTATATATATCTACATGCATATTAATGTTGCAGCCGATAAAAATTTTAAATATTTCAATAATTGATGCTTCCGTTACGGTATGTTTATTAAATTATCACACAATCGTGGAAATTACTGACAATGAAATAGACAATTTGCAAATACGTGCATGGTAACAGAATGAATTCAGAAACAGAATACCACAATTACTTATACGTGTTCTTCTTTTATACAATAATTGTAAAAGTATAATTATATAAGTTTTAAATATGTTGTGAAATAATTTAGTTAAGAAAGTATAAAACAATTGTTATTTTAATATCTAATAATGTAAGATATAATTATTATTTATATTATATTATATATCTTTACAACTAAATTAGTTAGGAACATTCTAACAAGGGACATTCGGCAACTCGAAAATTCAAATAAATCTGAAACTTTGCATAATAGTAGAGTAGTAGGACTTAATAACAAAACAATTTTTTGTTGGTGCTAAAAAACGGTTCTATGGAAGAAACACTGCTTCGAAAAAAATCGATTTTTCTCTTTTGAGCCGAATATCTCCGAAACTATAAGAGATAGAAAAATGTTCCAAAATGGAAATTTAATGGTTTGAAAGGTACTTTGAAATAATGACAAAAAAAATTTTTTATTTTATTAATTTTTAAAAATACTCTTACCACTAACCATTTTTTTCCAAAATTTTAAAAATTATTTATCACTAAATGAAAGGTTATTTTTTTACGAATTCAACCATGTATGATAAAGTTATGTTATGAAAAACCATTTTTGAGAAATAATTACAAACGCCGCTGTAAACAGTCTATCCGTGTCCGTCCATGCGCTTGATTATTCATAACACGTTCCGTTCGCTTCTTTCATAGACGAAGATAAGTACGATAGCAAATACATTTGAAGGACATACTATATGTATATAATTATGAGAGTTTCTATCGCAGAATATAAATATACATATATCGCATTGGAGAAATAAAGTATGTAAAATCATTTTGCGAGCGTTTTTCGAAAAAATGACTTCGTTTTATCGTATCTTATTATTAATTGCTGCAATTTTGTAGATATATATTGATATTTTAAAAATTAATTTTTTAATTTACCTATTAATTTATTTATTGAAATTAATCTATTTATTTATTAAAATTAATTTATTAATTTATTCATCTACTATTAATTTAGACTTCTTACAATATTATTTTATAATTTTTTAATACAATTTTTAAAATTAATTGTGATATAAATTTTTGTCACATTAATCTCTTACAAGTATTGCGAAGAAACGATTTTTGGTACTTCGTATAACTTTAGTTTAATGTAACAAAAGTTACACGTTCTCGCAATACATGATAACAATGCTAAATATTTGCAGCAATATTTGTAAGCAGACACGATTATATAAATAATATTTATATATAATAAATATGTTATAACGTACAAAATAATAGGAAAAGTCACATACGAATTATTTACGATTCTTTCAACCACAGGTAAATATTTTGTTTTTCATTAATAAATTGTATCGTATATTACATTATTATCGCATTTTTCACTTTAATATCAGTCTGCTAATGAAAAGATATATGATATTATTAAATGTTATTGTATTTTTCACTTTAATATCAGTCTACTCATGAAAAGAACATTAGATCTCTTGAACATCACGTACATTTTATCGCGTACATTTTTTCCTACGTAGTTATATCACATACGTTCACATAATATTTATCGAAGTGTCATCTTAAATTTGGTATAAAAGCGGTACGTTTCTGCATTTTATTTACAGTCTAACATTATTTGAACAGTACGAAATTATACCATTTATTGGAAAATTTAGAAGTGTTTTGAAGCATTTGTGTTAAAATGTCAACAATAAATATAGCAAATGTTATAAACTTATTAATCACAACGTTCAACATTGCAAATTTTGCTGTCTCGCCTGTTAATCACCAAAAAGTTGAACTTCATGATGCTATATCCGATCTAATAAAAAGTGCTGTAAATTATGATGTTGCGATTGAACACGGATGGGGACTTCATTTTGATGATTCGGCAGAGCCACATGATGTACAATTTGTGGACGTGTATGATATTGATGCTGAAGAAGAAGATAATTATAAAGACGAAGTTTGTGTGGTGGATAACGAAGGTGGAAGTATAAACTTAAATTACAAAAGAAAAGCAGTTGAATTTTGGAACAGTGGAAAAAAAGGACGTTTATCTATTACTGCTGTACAAAATCGTTTTAGACAGGTAAAATTTTATTTAAAAAATAAGGAAAAATAATACAAGTTAAACGATCAAGTGACGTACGTTGTGTATGAATAGTAGTTTTAAACTTATATTACTTATATCGCATATCTGCGTTTATCTACATTAGTTCATAAATCTTTCTATTTTTAATTAGATTTTTTTAATATCAAACTCCTTGTCTTCTAGATAAAATCTGTTTCGCAATTGTATAGATGGCAAGAAAATGTAATGCGCGAAGGGACAAACAGGGACAAACTTGTATTTATTGCCGAATATGTACTAACAAAACTCCAAGAAGCTATGGCTAGAGGATCTATCATTCACGATATGGATTTGTGAACATTTTTTAAGAATTGTAATTGTTTAAAATTATAGTTTTTAATCTCATCAAAAACTTATTCCGTTTTTTATATTATTATGATATATATTTATATTGTGCGATAGAAACTCTCATAATTATATACATATAGTATGTCCTTCAAATGTATTTGCTATCGTACTTATCTTCTATGAAAGAAGCGAACGGAAAGTGTTGCGTGAATAATCGAGCGCATAGACGGACACAGATAGACTGTTTATAGCGGCGTTTGTAATTATTTCTCAAAAATTGTTTTTTATAACATAACTTTATTATACATGGTTGAATTCGTAAAAAAATAACCTTTCATTTGGTGATAAACAATTTTTAAAATTTTGGGAAAAAATGGTTAGTGGTAAGAGTATTTTTAAAAATTAATAAAATAAAAAATTTTTTTGTTATTATTTCAAAGTACTTTTCAAACCATTAAATTTCCATTTTGGAACATTTTTCTATGTCTTATAGTTTCGAAGATATTTGGCTCGAAAGAGAAAAACCGTTTTTTTTTCGAAGCAGTGTTTCTCTCCTAGAACCGTTTTTTAGCACCAACAAAAAATTGTTTCGTTATTAGGTCCTACTACTCTACTATTATGCAAAGTTTCAGATTTATTTGAATTTTTGAGTTGCCGAATGTCCCTTGTGAGCTGTCAAATTATTATAGATATATAGGATTAAACCGATGAATTTGTGGCTTTCTGGACACGTACTACTTTTCGAAATGTGTTCCGATCGGAATGTTTCTAAATAGAAATTTAGAAAGTAATTAAACAATTTCGATCGGAATCCAAAAAGTTCCACAATACGTGTCTTGTACACAGAACATAGTAACGCTTGCCGTTAAACCGATGAATTCGTGGCGATCCCAAATACGACCCCGTCAATTCTTAGGTCTCTCGGTGTAATGTAAACGCTTGATGACTAGACATACTTTGGATCACGGTATAGTTCAGTCCGCGATCAGGTCGCTGGGTGTAAACGTTATAGTCATTCTTCCTGTGTACTTGGCATTGCTTGACGATTGACGACAAGTTTACATAGAATTAAAATTAACCTATCCACCCGGTAACAAAGTTTAGCGGATACTATTCATATTGTGAATGTATAAATATACCTACTATGTAAAGTAGATATGACAATGTGTAACAATCAATACACATTCCAATATTACACGTAAATTATGTGTCTAAATAAATCTTAATTTCTTATTATTTCACATTACACATATGTAAATATGTGATATAAATAGTAATTTTGCCTTCTATAAAAAATCTGAACAAAAACATTCCAGTGTGTTAGGTCAATACACAACGGCATGCGCAGAATACGATACCATGCAAAATAATTATAATATATTTGTATTAAAATAAATGGATATACCTAATTAAGAACTCGCGATAATAAAATTAACAAGTAGCAAGTAAACGGTAGGCTTTGAAAGTGAAACACGGTTAAAAGTGCGTACGTTAAAGTTATATATTAACCTTTAATAACTATAATAAGATACATAATTATACATCGGACGTTTCGGTTCTACTTTGAGTCATCTTTAACGATACGGTAACAGTTAAAATCAAAGAATAATCAGCACTAAAATTTTCCACAAAACAATTTAAGTAAAATTTGATCAATAATTATAGTTTGTAATATGATCGAAACAGAAATAACTGTCAGGATCTGACCGACCTAAAGAAATAAAGTTATACACACAACCAGTCCAGAGAACACCAGAATAAAAACTGTATATTCCTATATTCGGTAAATGTCTACAATTAGGGCCCCAACGAGAAATCAATCGCCACTTAAATATGTTGTAGGGGAGGTCTTTCTGAGTAATTCTACGCAAGAAAAAAGTGGGGGACGGCATTGGTTTAGAAAATATAGCAAATTAAAATTTCAGAATTTTAATGCTTTTTATTAGATATTATAAACCTATAGGTGAGTGACGCGCTTTATAAGTATGCGCTTTGTAAGTTGAAGCGAGGTCCCCCAGGGTTGGGAGGGAGGGTGCAGGTGGGGATGCAGGAAGGTAAATTTTTTTAAACGGCGATACAAGTTTAGCGACAGAATAGTTGCTTTTTTCGAAGCCATCGGAAAATTTTTTCCACCGGAAGAGAATACAACCGACAATGAGTAATAATTAATCCGTATTTGAAAAATAAAAAAACCAAATATCAGAATTTAGTGTTTTTTCTCATTTTCTTTCCACGCATTTTGGTATATTAGTCTCTCACATATATATATCTCATAATACTCAAAATAACTATATTTTTCAAATTTTTTTGTTAATAACTTTTTAATAAACAACGATTGTCGGCTAAAACCTTCCGAAGATTACTCAGGAAGATGATTTCTATATAATATATATCAAGATCAAAGTCATCGGCGTGGTATTACTTTATAATATCTAATAAAAAGCATTAAAACTGTGAAATTTCAATTTGCTATATCTTCTAAACCAATGCCGTCCCCCACTTTTTTCTTGCGTAGAATTACTCAGAAAGACCTCCCCTACAACATATTTAAGTGGCGATTGATTTCTCGTTGGGGCCCTAATTGTAGACATTTACCCTATATTCAAATTAGTTTTGAAGTTTATTCCATTTTGGGGTTATAACTCATGAGTTAATATATTCAACATTGGCGATAAGAATCTGAATAAAATTAAAATTAGAACAAATACAATGCGTGCGTGTATGCGTGCAAAGATTCATAAAATAGGTAAATCTTACTAACATGTTTAGGCTTGTATATCTTAGAGAATACCCTATAAAATAAGAGTCTAGCCATAAGCGATTTTGTCAAAATCCTGCAAAAGAGAAGGATATATGTATACATTCTCTGTCTACAATATCGCTATCATTCGCTATCTACCTATTGTTACAATACTTATAACACTTATAGCTGTTAAATGTGCTTGAGCGTATCAGATGAGGCTAAATTAAAGAGAAAGCGGTAGCGAAAGCATATCCTTCTTTCTCGCAGGATTTTGACAAAATTGCGTTTATAACCAGACTCTTATTATAGGGTCTCTAGTATTCTTTGTTTAAATTGAAGACAATTGTTGTAAAATAAATAAAGAATATTCTGTTTCAATAAACTTACAAAGATAGATTTAGGTATATGACACAACTCTCGGTTTATGCGTTTTACCAGCTGTACAAATGTAAACAGTGACACAATATTCTTATGGCATAATAGAAATATGTAACAATGTTTATTTCTTCTTCGAATTAAGCGGAGCAAAGGTAGACCAGTTTTACATGATATAATGTTTCCATGCTGATGTAATATTATAAAAGGAAACGTAAAGACTAAAGATTAAACGTAAAGACGTTTGATACATATATATGTATATGTATATGCGCGTGTGTTAATACGTGTTTTATGTACATACTATACATAATCGAATTTGTTCAATTAAAATGCTATTTCACTTATTTCCTCAGTCGGTGAGCATAATGCGAGGAAAATTAGAGACAATGAGCGTGATTACATTGCGGTATCTGAATTCATCACATAGAAGGTCTTTCGTGTCGTAGAAAATTGAGATTGTAGCATAGAATACTATGCATCGTATATCAATGTAGTCAAATCAATAAGTAATATTTAGAATATCGCTTATCGAAACGGAATGTTGGCATTATGATTCGTGCCAATATTCTTTCGCCTTTGCTACATATTTAATATACGTCAGAATGAGCAAGTAAATATACTATTCATCAATAGAGTTACGTCACTTTTATGTAACAAAATGACAAATTTAAAAAATATGTAGATATTATTATTTGTGACTATTGTCGAGTATAAAATCCCAAAGATTTCATTTAAATGTATGTTTACCTGTTTAGATATCTGTGTACGCAAAATCATTTAATGAAAATTATCATTGCTGAAATTCCAAAAAAGGAGAACTACTCGCATAGAATGATTCTAATTCTGTGTGATAAATTCCAATTATATTCAGAAATGGAAGAAAATATGGTTTAGAGAATAAGTAACCCAAGCTAGCTTCTCGCGCGATATTATGTTCGGAATTGAAAGTAGATTCTAGATTCAGCCCACGACAAATTTGAATGCAACTCGCAATTAGCATTATTTATTTTTTTTTATGCCTGTCTATATGCGCGTGATAAAAGTTCTTATATCGAGGTAATAACCTCCGGTAAACATTGGAGCAGTTAATATGTAAACTTTCTCATAAACACATGAAAATTACGTACAGAGTTCATTCATACTTTTGTAGAAAAAATATTTAAATAAAAAATGAAAAAAAATTCAAAGATGATTGTTGGCTTTCGGCTCGGGCGGCCGAAATGCGATAGCGAATGGAAACCGCACGTGGCATTTTGTCATGTAATCGGCTATCGTGTCGTCACAGTGTCCAAAGTCGCCGTTGCGCAATGCATCGAGCACCTTCGTGCAGTTCTGCAACGTCACGCCTTCGATTTTTTCGATGTTCGTCACGAGGGACAACGCCTTCGTCTGCGCGGACGGATCCAGAACGTACAGCATCGTCGACTTGCGCCTTGCAGCAGATGCGGCAGCGAATTCCTGTTCTTCTTCAAGTACTCGGCGTTCAGTTGGGCCGCCTTCGTACTGGAGAAGATTCCGGCGGTCTGACGCTTCACCACCTCGCCTACCGCTCCTTCCAGCGGCGATTTACTGGTGTGCAACAGAAAACGCACCAAACACGTATGTAGGTCTGGATTATTCACGTCCAACCTATGAGCGCGTTTTATCGAGCGTAGCATGAGAAGAGTGCGACCTGTAAGAGAAACAGACATTTATTGCTGCGCGCCAATTTATTGTTAAGTATCGCAAAATAATTTCCATCAATTGCAACTTGACTTATATGCGCTATTAAATATACTTCTAAAGTACCTTTTCGAGTATATATCTCGAAAGCCATGAGATGCGTCTCTATCCGATTCGACGCCAGTTCCTGTAAGGGCTGTAAAAACTTTATCGCTTGTTCCAGTGGATCTTTGACCTGGAAAAATATTAATTTAATTACTGTTAAAGAATTTATATTTTGCGGCTTGCGCTCATCTTCTTTATATCTTTTATATAAAATACATCTCACAAGGGAACTACCACAACTGTCCGGTTCCGATTTAATTCTCCTTTAAATATGTTGTTAAACACAAAAATCAAAAAGACACCTATTTTTTTATAGGCGCTCTAATTCATGATTAGGGGGTGAAACACCCCTTCGAAAAAATTGGTTTTTCTCTTTCGTGCCGAATATCTCCGAAACTATAAGAGATAGAAAAATTTTCCAAAATGGAAATTAAATGGCTTCAAAAGTACTTTGAAATAATAACAAAATAATTTTTTTATTTCGTTTATTTTTAAATATACCCCCGCCACTAATACATTTTTTCAAAATTTAAAATTTCTTTATCACCAAATAAAAGGTTATTTTTTTACAAATTCAACCATATATGATAAAGTTATGTTACGATAAACCATTTTCAAGAATTAATTACAAACTCCTCCGTATATACGCTATCCATGCTCATCCGTACTATGTGCGTAAATAATTATTGTCGAAATAATAAGATATATAAAAAATACTTTAAGTAAAATTTTTATAGTTTTCTATATGCTTTATAATTGTATATATGTATATAATATATATTTAGGTTTTCTAAAAATGTAATAATTTTTAAAATACCCTCAATACGACTTCCACCTCATTGTAATCGTTCTTCCCATCGCCTTAACTGACGTTCAGATGAAACTTCTAATTTATTTTGTACTACTATTAGAGAACGATTCTTTTTCTCGCCGTCATTTCTTTCATTAGTGCCCGAATTTCGCCAATACTCAATAGCTCGTCTTTTATAAGAACTGTCAAAATCTGCATTATTATTTGAACGTTGAGGATGAGAATTTAAATTATTTTCACTCCGTGCTTCTTCGTCATCTTCAATTATGAGATATCTCTTATCAGAATCGTGACATATCACACGTTTCTCATATCAGAATCGTGATATCACACATTTTTGAAAAATGAAATTTTTGAGCAATCCAATGTACTTTTGAGATAAGTATAATATTTTTAAAATGAATTATATACGGCGTGTAGGATAAGATATAAGTTTACGTGTACATTCAAGGTAAGTGGACAGTATAAATAGTTTCATGTAGCAGTCTTATATTCACAGTCAATACAGTCTTATTGTTATAATCATATCTGTGCAATGTGTTAAACCGTTTTTATATATATTATAATAGAAAACAAAGTTTAACATCTTTGGAAGTGATTATCAATCGGCTTAATGTTGTTAGACTTTTACTGGTGTCAATAAATTTGATATATGTAACAGAAACGTATACTTACTCAATAGTTTTTCGTATATTAGGTGTATAAATTAATTCTCGGCCTTTTTAATGAAACTTTGTTGTTTATTATAAAAAAATGAGTGATCACCTAATCTTCAAAGTAATCTCCCTCACTTTCTATACATTTTTGCCACCTTTCAGGTAACTTTCGAATTCCACTTCGGAAAAAAGATGGCGGTTTTGACTCAAAGAATTCATCGATGCTTTTTTTGACTTCCTCGGGAGATCGAAAGTGCGAATCGGAAAAGTGATGCTGTAGCGACCAGAACAGGTAATAGTCGGAAGGGGCGAGGTCTGGAGAATACGCCGCATGAGGGAGAATTTCCCAACCCAAGCTGAAGATGACTTCCATGGTCGGATTCCGTCGTGAGCCGCCGTGGTGATAACACGTGTGCTCATATATACTTGTGTCGAGCGTCGGACTTCGCGTCTTATTATGGATCATCTGCTTCATTGAGCGACTTGGCTAGATATTGATTGACTCTCGTGATTCATGGATCTTTGATTTCTCCTTACATATCCGTTGAATGGTCTGGGCGGTCACCGGCCGTTTCTCGAGTTTTGCGGGTTACTGGCTCCTCATAAGATCATCTGCAAGGAGTAAAGTTAAGTCTATTCCTTCTCTTTCTCCAAGGGAATGCGAGTTTTTGAGCGAAGTAATAATCAATTGGTCGGTTCATTTTTCTTATCTTAACTTTTTTCTTTTTTCTTTTTGAATAATTGAGTTTTTTCTTTTCTTTCTTATGCATTGTATCTTGCGTGTTCTGTATATAAGCATATTTCGTATCTTTTCATTTGATAATTATTATATATTATTTATTACTCTTCGATAATCGCTATCTTATTCATATTTCATAATACTATGATCTTTTCTTTCTTTACTTATATTGTATCTTACGTTCTTTGTATATAGTACTTTTGTTTATTCACTTACCGATTGTGTTATTCATTTTGCGTATATACATTTATTATTTGCGTTATTCATAAAATTTTTATAACATATTTTTCGGTTTATATGCGTATGTAATTATAAGTTTATTGGTCTGAATTCCTTAGGTATACCTTGTTTACTTTCGTCTCTTTGACCTTATTTACGAGTTCTTATATTTACTTTCTATTGTTCTGTTCTATGTTCGCGCGCGTGTAAATATATTTTGGTCGTCGTTCACATTCCTATTGGACTGTGTGTTTTCTTATAGTATAGCCTTTCTCAACTTGAAGTTTCATCATGCCGAAGAACGGGAATCGTAAATCTCCTAAAGAGAAGGATAATGGGGGCGCGGTTAAACGTCCTCGCAGTGATATGAGTATTGAGGGTAGTACTATACCGGACTTGAATAAGTCTTCTTCTTGTGGAGATCAAACTTCTGGTAGGGAAAGGTTCTTATTATCGCAAAAGAACAATAGATATTCTGATTCTATTGTCGCGCCCTATCCTGTTCATATCGAGTCTCTTTCGCCTTCTATGAATATCGGTAATCTCCATCCCATGAATATGGGTAAATTATTGTGTGCGAAATTTAATAGCGTTTCTGCGATTCGCAGACTGGGAAGAAATTTAATTTGCGTCGATTTCTCTTCCTACGTGGAAGCGAACGATCTAATATCTAGTAATAATATTTTATCCAATGATTTGTTTGCTTATGCTCCGAATTACAAAGTTTTTCGTTGCGGTGTGATTAGAGATGTAAATCCGTCCCTTTCGCTTGATGAAATTCATAAGGGCATTACGTGGCCCTTTGACCCGGTTGTGATTTACTCTCTTGAGAGGCTTAAATTTCGCGATAGGACTAGTAACAAATTGATCGATTCTGCTTCTGTTAAGGTGGTTTTTTCTTCTAATCTTCTCCCTTCACATATTGATATTTGGAAGGTCAGATGTAAAATCTTTCCGTTTATCAATAAAGTTCGCAAATACTTAAATTGTTTTAGATGGGGGCACTCCACCTTTACTTGTAGAGGCACTAAAAGTTATGCGAAAGATGTAGCTCACATCATCCTTCTTCGGAGGATTGTGATTCGGACTCTAAGTGTATAAATTGTGGTGGGGAGAATTTCTCCTCAGATACTTCTTGCCCTGTTTTTATTGAGCATAAAATAATTAATACCGTGATGGCGTATACGAATGCCTCTTACGCTCAAGCAAAAAGAATTATTAAGACAAGGAAGATTGATTCTTGTCAACAGGCTGTGAATGCTTTTAGGAGCCATGCTTATATGATTTGGAATAAGTTTGATATGTTTAAAGATACTTTTCATACTCGAAGTTCCCGTATTAATCTTTCTCATAATAAAAAGAAACGTTCTCGGAGAACTAATAGTGCTGACTCTGATTTTGGTTCTCCTTCTGTAATAGATGATACAATCCGTCCACCCTCTGACCGTCCACCCTGGAAATGACCTCTGTTGAACAGGTCCTTACTCCTGCGGAGCCTAATTTAATTAAATCTAATTTAGAATCTTTATCAAGTACATTTCCTACCCCCGATATTATACTTCATGATCTACGTTTCCTATATAATTCAGGTAATACAGAAAAGGGCAAAGCTGCGGCTTTGCTTCAGTATCTTCATTTAATTTTTTGTAAAATAAATTAACCCTTTTTTCTAATGGCTTTGAAGATCTTTCAATGGAACTGCAGAAGTATTTCCGGAAAATTACTTGAATTTTCTAATTTAATTTTAGATTATGATGTTGTTTGTTTACAAGAGACTTGGCTAGATGCTCGTTCTTATTTTTCATTTAAAGATTTTTTAGCCTTTAGAAACGATAGAATCGATGATACTTGTGGGGGTGGTACTGCAATTCTTTGTCGCAGGGAGCTCGACCCTGTTGTTTTTGACTTTGATCTTGTCAACAATCCTGGTATTGAACTCTCGTGTATTTCCTTCCTTAATAGAAAGGTTTCCCCTGATAGGATATATATTGTTTCCCTTTATAAACCACCTCACATCCGCGTGGGCCGGGAGGGTTGGTCCGGACTACTTGACTCTGTTGTTGCTACTGCCGGCTCTCATAATATTATTATTTGTGGTGACTTCAATACCCACCATGAGATGTGGGGATCCTCTAGATCAAACAGTGATGGTTTGGCGTTGGCTGAATCCTTGACTGACTCTACCTTTGTTTTTCTTAATGATGGTTCTCCGACTAGGGTTTCGATTAATCCTAATTATCGTAGTGTTCCGGACATCTCCTTAGCTTCTCAATCAATTGGTCATAACTGTAGAGACGGGTCGTCGCATTTAATGCGCACGCGAAACCGCGGTACCGAATGTACACGAGGGGGAGGCCGAGCGTGGCCGAGCGTCTTCGAGTCGCGTGCTTCGCGAGCGTCCCTACGGGGAAGACAATTACAAGCGAACTGCCGTTCTGATAGCGCGTGAAATTTACAATAAAGCTGTGTTTATTATTCTAGAACATTCTAGATCATTCTCCTTCGTCGAGCTCCTCTCCTTTCGCAAGGCTACCGTAACTCGGATGCCTCATCAGGTTATGGGCCCAGGCAACGTAGCCGTTGTGAGTGTGGTCTTGCTGGAAAGGAATTAGCTAGTGAGAGAGTATCGAGATCGCGGAAGCGCGGAAAGCAGAAGCGTGCGGGCTTGTGACTCGAGGCGGCCATTATCGCGTGCAAGCAAGGCACGTGGCCGAAGGACAAAGTAAAAGTGATCGCGAGGCGGGTGCTCAGGCTGAGATCGAAGCGAGTCGAATCTCGGGCATCGGGGAAAAACGAGTTCGCGAGAAAATACGTCATCGAGTTTCGTGTCGTATCGCGCGCGTCGGTGTACGCGTAGTTTTCGTTTTTCTGGCTTCAGTGTTCACGAGATCACAGTTTTCGTCGTTTCTCGAAGATGTCGGGTGACGCATTGGTACGATCGGTCAAGCGGTTCGACGGGAGAAATTTCCAAGCGTGGAAGTTTCAAATATCGGCAGTGCTGATGGCGAACGAAATATTTGACGTGGTCGACGGTACCAGAACGAGGCCAGCGAACCAGAATGGTGAAAATGCTGCGCTTACGAAGCTGTGGATAAGAGACAATGCCAAAGCGACGGCGATTATCGCGTCAGCTATGGAGGACGAACAAGTTGTGAGTGTGCTAGTGTGTGGTACCGCTAAAGAAATGTGGGACAAGCTCATCACAGTGCACAAACAGAAATCAGCATCGAATGTCGGCGCGCTAACACAGAGATTCTATTCCTACAAGATGGGCCCGACAGACACGGCAGTTCAGCACGTGAGTGCAGTACAAAACATGGCGCGGCAGTTAATAGATCTCGGAGAAAAGATTTCCGACGCGGCAGTGATCGCGAAAATTCTATCGAGCTTAACGCCGAAGTTCAACGTGTTCAGGACAGCGTGGGATAGCGTGGACCCGGCGCGTCAGACAATCGCATATTTGCTGGAAAGACTCATACGGGAAGATTCGAACGACAGTGAAGACGGTGACACAACAAGTGCGTTGGCAGTCACTAAGAAAGGTGGTTCGAAAGACGGTGCGCGTTCGAAGGACAGAGACAGGAAAAAGAAAAAGTCGAAAAAGAATATCGAGTGCTATCGGTGCCAGGAAATGGGACACTACGCGAGTTAGTGCGAGAAGCGAAAGAAGGACGGCGACAGTAACGACAATAACAAAGGTCAGTCGAATCGCGGGTGCGCGTTCGTAGTTCAGTTGCAGAAAGAAAGCGCGGGAGCACTAGTAGTGGGAGATCGAAAACAACAGCCTTCGGCCGAACAATCTAGACGGTTGCGAGACGCTGATAAGAAGGACGTTTGGATCACCGACAGCGGAGCATCGAAGCACGTCACGTCGCGTCGCGAATGGTTTGAGGAACTACGGCCGGTAAAAGGAGAGACTGTTATGCTGGGCGAAGACGGGGTATGCGAGGTGGCAGGCGTTGGGAGAATCCGCATCGAAAAATTCGTCAACGGCGAATGGGAAAGCGGTACCATCGAGGATGTGCTACTCGTACCTTGCGTTACACAAAATCTATTTTCAGTTGGAGTCTGCACGAGCAAAGGGTTCAAAGTAGAATTCGAGAATGGAATCGTAGAGATAACGCGAGGAGGCGTCGTCGAGGCAACAGGAGCTAAACAGGACAACGGGCTGTATCAAATGTATTTCCGAAGACCGAAGCAAAATCGAGAGGTTAACGTGACAGCACTAAACTTTAAAATGTGGCACGAGCGACTCGGCCATATACACAAGCGGGCACTCACCGAGTTGGTAAATCGAGAGCTTGTGGAGGGGATAACCCTGAAGAACGCAGAAGATTTCTTCTGTGAGGCTTGCCAGTTTGGCAAATTACACAAACTTCCGTTCCAGAGAGAGAGCAAGAAGACGGCGAGCAAACCGGGAGAGGTCATCCACAGTGACGTGTGCGGACCAATACCGGTGCAGTCATTGGGAGGAGCAAAGTACTACGTACTCTTCAAGGATGACGCGACGAATTTTTGAGTCGTGTATTTCATTCGTCACAAGTCGGACGTTTACGAGCGATTCAAGGAGTTCGAGCGTCTGGTGAACAACAAGTTCGGGCGCACGATGAAGACGCTACGTACGGACAACGGTACTGAGTACCGCAACGAGAGGATGAGCGAATACATGAAGAAGAGGGGAATCACGCTCGAGACCACGGCTCCAAACACTCCGGAACAGAACGGGAAGTCAGAGCGAGAAAATCGCACAATAGTGGAAGCATCAAGAACGATGTTGCAGGCGAGAAAGCTGCCGTCGCATCTTTGGGCAGAAGCAACTGCTACAGCGGTCTATACACTCAACAGGACTGGGAATTCGAGAAAGGGCGGAAGTCGTACGCCGTACGAGTTGTGGACGGGAAAGAAACCAGATCTTCGCCACATGAGAATCTTCGGCTCCGACGCCTATGTCTACGTGCCGAAACAGAAGCTCACAAAATTCGACCCTCGAGCGAAGAAGTTGATCCTCGTGGAATACGATAGCGAATCGTCGAACTACAGGTGTTACGATCCTATTACGAAAGTTGTATCTGTTTCTAGGCATGTGGCATTCAACAAACGAGAGAGCGGAGTGGGATCGAAGGTACCAGTGTCCGAGATCGAACTCACACTGCCAATGCAGAGCGAGATCGAAGAAGAAGAAGAAGACTACCAAGATGCAGAAGAAGGTAACGGAGCTGTCGTCGACAAAGCAGGAGCTGACGATGTGGTCGCCGACAACGCGAGAGCGGGACAAGCAGCAGGGAGAGTCGAAGAAGACGAGACAGAAAAAGTCGAAAACGTTCGACGACAGCAGGAGCAAGAAGCGCCAGTACCGAGGGAGTTGCGCGATCGAGCGTCGATTCGTCAACCGAAGAGGTATGAGTTGTGTCTCGTGGAATACAATATTCCAGCGACGTATCAAGAAGCTGTATCAGGTCCAAAGGCTACTCAGTGGGCGGAAGCCATCGAGGACGAGCTTGATGCACATCGAAAGAACGGGACGTGGGAGATAGTGCCAAGAATCCCAGGCGGAAAAACCATAGACTCGAAACGGGTTTTCAAAATTTTACGAGACAAAGAAGGAAGCGTGGTCAGATTCAAGGCACGACTGTGTGCCAGAGGTTTCATGCAGCGAGAAGGCATGGACTATACGGAGGCGTTCTCACCGGTCGTGAGATATGACTCTCTTTGAGTACTCCTAGCGATCATCACGGAAGAAGATCTCGAAGCAGTACAGTTCGATGTTCGAACTGCGTTCCTTCATGGAATCCTGGACGAGGACGTCAGGATGGAGATCCCAACGGGACTGGAAGTCAACGAGGGTCGAGAGAAAGTGACGTGTCTTCTCAAGAAGGCATTGTACGGACTCAAGCAGGCACCGCGCTGCTGGAATCTGAAAATCGCGAGTGTTCTAAAACGTTTCAACCTGAGAGAGACAAATGCGGACAAGTGCGTGTATGTCGGTACCTATGACGGTTGTAAAGTGTACCTTGCGCTGTTCGTAGACGACGGGATAATTGCAGCGAAGTCTGCGAATGTAATCGAGAAAATTATCGGCAAGTTAAGTAAAGAATTCGAGATAACGGTCGGGGATTGTAGTAGCTTCGTCGGGATGCAAATAAGTCGAGATCGCGAGTTAAGGTCGACGTTTGTACATCAAGAGGCCTACGCGAAGAAAGTCATCGAAAGATCGGAATGAGTCGAGCAAAAGGGGTTTCCGTGCCGGCGGATCCTCATACGATTTTGTATCCGGTAGAATCAGAAGACACCGAAAAGCAAGTTATAGTGCCGTATCGCGAGGCAGTAGGATCGCTGATGTTTCTCGCGGTAGTAACACGTCCAGATATTGCATACGCGGTCAATTCGGTCAGCAAGTTTCTGAACGAGCATAACGAAAGTCACTGGCGAGCAGTGAAGCGCATCATTGCGTATCTGATCGAGACAGCGAACATGGGAATCGAATTCCGAGCATCGGAGACGGGAGTCGAACTCGCGGGATATTCGGATGCAGATTTCGCGAGCGATGTGGCGACCAGAAGGTCGACGACGGGTTACGCGTTTTGCATGGCAAACGGGATAGTAACATGGTCGTCTCAGCGACAAAAACTCGTGTCGATGAGTACGACGGAAGCGGAGTATATCGCGGCATCTACAGCGACGAGAGAGGCCGTGTGGCTGCGCGCGTTGTTGAGCGAATTAGGGTACCTGCGAGACAAATCGACAAAATTATATGTCGATAACCAGAGCGCGATTCGTTTGATTCACAATCCGGAATTTCACAAGCGCACGAAACACATTGACGTGAAGTATCACTATATTCGCGAGAAAGTCGAAGACGGGGAAATCAATGTAATCTTTGTGCCTACCGAGGCTCAGTTGGCGGATATGTTCACCAAAGCGCTACCAAAGAGTAGATTTATTGAATTATATACGAATCTGGGACTGTGCATAAAACGCTCCGACGGCGGAAGTGTAGAGACGGGTCGTCGCATTTAATGCGCACGCGAAACCGCGGTACCGAATGCACACGAGGGGGAGGCCGAGCGTGGCCGAGCGTCTTCGAGTCGCGTGCTTCGCGAGCGTCCCTACGGGGAAGACAGTTACAAGCGAACTGCCGTTCTGATAGCGCGTGAAATTTACAATAAAGCTGTGTTCATTATTCTAGAACATTCTAGATCATTCTCCTTCGTCGAGCTCCTCTCCTTTTGCAAGGCTACCGTAACTCGGATGCCTCATCAATAACTGTTCCTGGTCAACTCTTGATGAGCCTTGTGGCAGCGATCACTTCCCCATCATAATTCAGATTAACTATGATCTTAATCTCCCGAATATTTCTAGGAGGGCTAGGATGTGTGTTGCTGGTTTAGATAAGGATCTCTTTAACGACACTATCCACAACCGTATGTCTGATTTCTCGATCGATGGTTTATCTGGTGCTTTAGCTTATGAGCAATGGAATTCCGTCATCATTGATTGTGCTCTCCGCTCTGGGGCAAAAATTTTTGACTCTTCGGGGTCAATTGTCTCGTTTGATGCTAGATCTGAATCCTGTAAATCTTATTATCCTAGACCCGTGAGTAGACATGTTAATAAACCCTGGTGGGATGGTGAGTGTGAGGATGCCAAGGTTCTTAGGAGAGAGGCTTTTAAGTCTTTTATGAGGAATCCTTCCAGAGAAAGCCTAGCCAACTACAGAAGCTGTTCGAATACTTGTAGGAAGATTGTTCGCAAGAGGAAAAAAGAGAATTTCAACTTATTTATTAATGATCTCGGAAAGAATTTTAATCCCAAGTCTTTTTGGAACTCGATTAGCTCTTTTAAGAACTCCGCCTTTTTCGCTAAATATAATCTACCCACTAAGAGTCGGATTTCCAACATTCATAACTTTATTAGCAATTTTTCCCCTCCTTGGGTCCCAAATTTCTTTGCGGATATTTCGTATACTCCACACGTCTCTATCTTTGATGAAGATCTTTCTCTATTCGATCTAAACAGGCTATCTCTTCTTCTAAAACCAATGGCTCTCCTGGCCCTGATTTTATTTCTAACTTTATTTTGAAATTATTACCGAATTCTGCTTTAATTAATCTGATCAAAATTTTCAATTTAATATTATCTGATGAATCTTTCCCAACTAACTGGAAGTTTTTCGATATTGTTCTTATTCCTAAATCAAACAATAAAGATTTCAGACCTATCTCATTGGCTTCTAATGTGCTTAAAATTTTTGAAAAGTTAATTAAAAATAGATTTGAGAAATTCATTGAACTTGAGAATATTTTGCCTAATTGCCAGTTTGGTTTTAGAAGAGGTAAATCTTGTGATGACTGTTTAGCTTTTATTAACATGGAGATTTACAGGTCTTTTGCCACTCAGGCTATGACCGGTGCTTTATTTTTAGATATCAAGTCTGCATATGATAATGTTAATCAATTCGTTTTATTTAGTTCTATTAACAATCTTAGGATCCCTGATGGGTATAAGTATTTTTTCCGTAACCTTCTTTCTTCAAGATCTGTTAGTTTCTTCGAATCTGGGGTCTTTTATGCGAGTAGACTTCTTCAGCGTGGTATTCCGCAGGGCTCTGTCCTTAGCCCTATACTGTTTAACATCTATGTTAAAGATATACTTTTTCATATACCTTATAAGGCTATCGTGTTACAATATGCCGACGATATTGCTATCCTTTTCTCCGACAGTATCTTGGACAGGGTTATTTCGGGCTTGAGGAGTACTTTTGATCAACTGGTTTTATGGCTCGAGGGTTTGGATTTGTCTATTTCTTTACCTAAAACCCAATTTATCATCTTTCATCGTAAGAAATTGATTCTACCTAATCATATTGTTTTATCTTGTGGTTCTATCCCTCTTAGTAGATGTATTAGGTATCTCGGGCTGATTATGGATATTGGCCTTAGATGGTTTGATCATATCAAATCATTGCGTAGTAGATATATGATTTATGCCAATATCCTTAAGTGGCTTTCTGGCAGATTTCGAGGTGTCAGTTCTCCCTTGGCTCTGAATTTTATTAATGCTACCATTGGGGCCATCCTTGAGTGGGGGGCCTTGTGGTACATGAGCGCCGCGCAAACTCACCGTTCTTCCGTAGATAGTATATTGTGTTCTTCGTATAAAATTGCGTTAAATATTCCTAAATTTTCTAATCGTGTATGTTGGGCCTTCAGTGGTCAGAAGTCATTTATGAGAAGGATTATTTCTAAGAGCGATAAATTTATTTCTAAATCTATTCAACTACGCAATAACAAGCTAATTAATAAAATTTCTTTCTTTCATAGCCTGGTGATTCATCGCCATGTAGCTCCCAGAAATATTCCTTTTTTGATTTCAAGGTGGCCGAGTGTTCAGCCTTTTAGGGAGCACTTGTATATTTGGTATACACATCCCTATTTTTCTTATCCTTTATATACTTGCTCCACCTCACTGCCTGTGGACACCGCGTCTGGATCCCTTGTTAAGGATCATGGTAATCCTAATCTCGCTTTCACTAACCTTGTTTCCTTCAATAGAGAATTCCCTTCAGAGATTGACGTTTATACAGATGGTTCTAAGAGTGATGCTTTGATGGGCTGTGCTATCTTTGTCCCCTTGCTTAATATTATCAAGATGTTTAAATTGAGCCCCTATACTAGCTCTTTTTCTGCTGAGGTTTTTGCTATATCTAGGGCTATCGATTTGATGTGGGATCTTTCATGGGATCATATAAATATTTGTACGGACTCCTTGAGTATTCTCAAGGCGTTGCAGAATCCTAAACCCTTTAAATTTTGTAAGCTTTGCCCCCTAGTCGCAGATTTAAAAGCTAAGCTGAGACTCGCGGTGGTTAACGATAAACATATTAGATTTACATGGTGCCCTGCTCATATTGGCATTTCCGGAAACAAAAGAGCTGACCTTGCTGCTAAGGATGCTTCTATTAATGGTGTTCCTTTAATGAATAAAATATTGCATAGAGACATTTCCGCTTCCTTATTAGATGCTTATAAAACAATTGATTCGGAATTTTTGGGGAGGATTAATATTGGAACGGGGAGATTTTACATGGAAAATTTTTTTGTGACTGGAATCAATATTTCTTTCTTAACTAAGTTTAATATCGATAGGCGCTGCATGGCTGGGTATCATTTCCCGCATTATCGTCGGTTACGCTTTTACTAACGTTACCAAATTCAAATTTGGTTTATGCGACTCTCCTGAGTGTTCTTGCGGCTTTTATTCTCAAAATATTGAGCATTTATTTTGGGCTTGTGAATTGTATGTTAAAGAAAGAAAAGAATTTACAAATAATTTCCCTGCTGAAAATGACCGATTGAATCCGATTGGTTCCGCATTAAATTTGGTGAAATTGAATCGGAATGAACACGTTTTCAATCCGGTTAATCGGATGTCCGATTGGAAGTGAATCGGTTTTAATACCAAATCAATCGGAATTGTTTTTAATTCGGCATTTCCGGATTGATCTGAATCCGACGCTATCCTTTTCAATCGTATTTATGCCAATCCATTTTAATCGGGTGAATAAAGTGACCACATGAATCGTATTGAATCCGCATCAATCGTTAAGTTTTAATACAACACCGGAATCGGTATTAATGTGATATTTCCGGATTCATCTGAATCCGATTTAATCGGTTTCAATCAAATTTATGCCAATCTATTTTAATCGGGTGAATAAAGTAACCACATGAATCGTATTGAATCCGCATCAATCGTTAGGTTTTAATACAACACCCCGGAATCGGATTTAATGTGATATTTCCGGATTCATCTGAATCCGACTTAATCGGTTTCAATAGTATGTATCTGCGCTTAATCCATTTCAATCGGGTAATAAAGTTAGTCATTTGAATCGGATTAAATCCGCTCTAATCATTAAAATTGTACAAATGTATCTTAGTAAATGCAAGTCAGCATATCATTAGGTAGGGGAAACCCCAGCCAGAACGCTGATTAGATGTCGATTCGACATCTAATCGACGTCGAAGAAATCTAGATTACGTCTAATCTAAATAAATGTCTAGAAATATGGCAATTTAGACGTCTCTTGCTCTGAGTATTTTAGCAATTTATTTGTGATATATAAACCATCGGAAGTTTTTCATAAAATTTCGAGATTTTACTTTGTGGACTGCTTAATTCGGCCTAGACGTCTATTCGATGTTTAGTCGACGTCTAATGTGTGCCTTTTTAAAAACGTTACCTATACACATCTGAAACTGAATTTAATACGATTTCAAATATAAGATCCAACTATGAATGTTGGAGCCGGGCTTAAAGCCTTGTGTCCACGATTTAAGAACTTGGTCGAAGATCTGGGACAAAGATGCAATTGGTTAATTTTTTTTCCGTCCCAGATCTTAGACCAAGTTCTAATTAGATCGTGGACACAAGGCTTTATTATAGGTACTTAAAACTAACATCGATAACATCCCTTATAGAAAAGTATTACTAAAGACTCAATTACTGAGTCTAGTAATTTTTTACTGGCGATTAGTATTTTATTCTTGTATTTCAGTAGTTGAACTACTGGCAAATGAGTAATGTGTAGTAGTATTAGTAGTTCTTCCGGGATCCGAAGTACTGATACAAGTACTTCAGTATTTGCTTATATAGTAAAAAAGTACTGAAGTATTAGAGATTCTAGTAGTTGAGCTTAGACGTGAAGTACTGATAGAATGAGTAAGTAGTTTTTCTATAGTAATTTATTACTCTTGGTCTAGTACTTAAGTACTGGTATAGATGAGATTCAACACTGGGGCGGCAAACGCCTGAGGTACTGAATTCATATAATTCATTGTCCTTAAGGATCGACAGGAGTCATTTATTACTAGAATCGTAAAATCCATATTATGGCATAAATTATTCACTTACAATAATGATTTAAAAAAACATTTATTTGACATTTATTCAACATTAATTTAATATTTATTTTATATTAATTATTCATTTGCAATAATAATTTTAAAAAACATGTATTTAACATTTATTACACATTATTTGATATTTATTTTACATAAATTATTTATTTAAAATAATGATTTTAAAAAACATGTATTTAACATTTATTACACATTATTTGATATTTATTTTACATAAATTATTTATTTACAATAATAATTTTAAAAAACATTTATTTAACATTTATTCGGCAATAATATAATATTTATGTAATATTGATTATTTATTTGTAATAATAATTTAAAAAAAAATTTATTTAACATTTATTTGACATTAATTTAATATTTATTTTATATTAATTATTTATTTGCAATAATGATTTAAAGAAAACGTATATTTAACATTTATTTGACATTAATTTAATATTTATTTTACAATAATTATTTATTTACTATAATAATTTTAAAAAACATTTATTTAATATTAATATTTACTTAAAATATTATTTAACAATAACTATTTAATTATAAGAAATTATCATTTTTCTGTTATTGTTTTGCTCTATAAATTATGTGGCGGTATAAGGGCCTACGGTTATGACATGTAGACAATATATAACACTTACATTAAATTAAGAAGTAGTCTACCACGTAAGGCAGTTGGCTCACGATCCAGAGGTCCCGAGACTCCCGAGTTCGAATCCCACTAAGGTAAGTGTGTTTTTTAAGACATTTAATCAGTTACAAATACTTATTTTCAGATGGAATCATCATAGGCTGCATCTTAAGAAACAAATTTAGTTAAAAAATAGTAATAAAATTTCGAAATAAATATAATTTTGTTTTATTTTGGATGAATGTCGGAAATAGGTATGTGTCTGCCGTAGCTAAATAATCATCTGAATCTGACTCAATCGGTTTCAATCGTATTAATACCAACCGATTGAAATTACATCCTTGAATACCAATCCGTTTCAATCGTTTTCAGTCGGTGTAATCGTTATGAATCAGTGATTTCCGGATCAAGAATCCAGATTCGTGCGGATTCAAAATTTTTAATCGGATTCAATCGGTCATTTTTAGCAGGGTTATTTAATCTTAAACTTTTTGCTCCTTTCTTCACAGTTTATTTGTTTAATAATCTCAACAGGAAAATAGTTAATGCGATTATTTGTTTCCTAAATAATTGCAAGTTTGATTTATAGTTGATACTTGATTATTATGGAACTATAGCTCTCCCCCGTACCGACGGTTGGAGTTGGAAAATGAGACTCATTGTGCTTTGGCAAGAGGGCGCCTCTCTCCCCGGAGAGTCCCCCAGTTATTCTTGCTTAAGAAAGCGTGGTACTTTACTACTTTGGCTCCCGTGGAGCTGGATATCCATTTGGGGTACTAAGAAGAAGAAGAAGACTTCCATGGTCGCTTTTGCTGTGTGTGGCCGTGCGTTGTCGTGCAACAAAATCACCTGCCTCGTTCCAATGCCGCTAAAAGGCCTTTTTGCTTCAATCACATCACTTAATTTGATTATTTGCTCCTGGTAACGTTCCGAAGTAACAGTTTCACCGGGTTTGAACATCTCATAATGCGAAAAGAAGGCAATGCCTCAGATGATGCTGCTTTTCGAACGACATTGCTTTCACTACTGTTTTTCCAGGTTATATTAGCAACAGCATCAAGTACTATAGCGCGTTTTGAAGCTAAAGGATGGCGCTTCAAAACAACTATACGGCGGGAAAGATATACGAATTTAAATAGATACTGTCATCGAATAAACTTAGGGGCCGAGAATTAATTTATACACCTAATAGTTCTTCTTCACCATATTGAAGTGTTAACTCTAAAATTTTCGTGTTTATTTTTAATGTTATCAAATATTCTCCCAAAGTATTCATTTTGAAAGTACTTACGTATTATCGAGTTAAGGCAGGTTAAGGAGCCGAAAAAATGCGCTATTTGTTATGCACTTCATCAAGCCGCGAGTGTTTCAGTGGGCGTGCAAGAAACTTGCACTAGCGGTACACTCGGGCAGTACCGTCCCGCTAAAGCTATACCCAGACAAATTTGCATAGCGCATAAACATAAGCATAAGAAAGTTGATTGGTCCATATACGAGTGCATAAGTCCATATACGAGTGCCGGACCAATCCATTTCCTTATGCATATGTTTATGCGACTATGCAAGTTTGTGTGGATATATAGCTTAAAGCTTCTTTGCGAGCTTGAACACGCCTCAAATCCTTTGTGTCTCATGTGACTCATGTCTCATGAGTCTTTGTACGGAAATTCTACATTTCTGTTCTGTGTAGGTTAGATTATTGTCCAAAGGCCTCGTTGTATCTGCATAACGTGTTTAAATATCAAGCATCTGATATTAAACATCTGATCTGCGCTCTCGTGAGAAATTCAAGACCGGCAATGGCGGGAACGTCATGCGAAGGGTATATTTTTATTTCAATGTAAAAATATATATTTATTCCTATAATGAATATACGTTGCGAGAATAAAAATATTTAGGATACGTATTCGATTGTTATTGATACCCTTGTTTTATAAATATAGAGGTAGTTGTAAGAGAACGTCGTACATTGATTGGGACGAATATTTCATGGCCATTGCGTTCCTCTCTGCGCAACGGAGCAAAGATCCCTGCACCCAGGTCGGTGCGTGCATCGTTAATAAGGACAATAGACTCGTCGGTACTGGCTATAACGGGATGCCGAATGGATGCAGTGACGATGAGTTCCCTTGGAATAAACGTCTAAAGGATCCCAATAAGAGTGAAGAGAGAAAAAATCTTTATGGTACAATAAACAATTTTTTTTAAATACAAAACATGTATGCGATATTGAAAGATAATGAATGAGATATAAAAGCGTTTATCAATCTGTTGACGTTGGGTTGCAGTGTGCCATGCGGAGGTCAATGCGGTCCTAAACAAAAATTCAAGCGACGTTAAAAACTGCACGATATACGTTTCTTTATTCCCCTGCAACGAATGCGCGAAAGTAATAATACAATCTGACATAAAAACCGTCATATACATGTTCGACAAAGATGATGGTAAAGGCAAGATAAAAGCCGCGAAAAGAATGTTCGATGCCGCGGGCGTGAAGTATAGGTACTTACTCCTCTCGGAATTGCTGCATTGATTTATTCCTGCACAATCGCCGATGTCTCATGGAAAATTCTTTTATTTGTTTCTATTCTAGGCAATACATACCAAAGAAAAAGAAAATAGAGATTAATTTCAGCGGCAATGGGACTGAGATGAACCAATCACCGCAAACTCCGACAAAAAGAAAAAGATCAAATGAGGATTAAAACTGTGTTGATCACTATTTTGTCTTGCATGAATAAATCTGATGATAACGGACGTGTATTCCATTTTTTTAAATTATTCTTTTTTAGACTAGATATTAGATAAATTGAAAATCATTAAGTATAAAAGTGTATGTCTATCTAGCTGCAAATAATAAATTAATAAAAATTGGAAAAGGTATTTCTTTACTATCATCGTGGTAGCATGTGCAATAACAAATGTTGTTTCATTTCATGTGTTTCTATTCATTCATTTACTTTTTCACTTGACATTTCATAGAATGAATCCTTCCCAAGTAATGTTAATCACGTGAAAATACAACTTACGATTGTATTGCTGGATATTGATTTTGTTTTCTTTATGTTTTTTTTTCGGAAGTTCAGAAGACACTAATATTTACATATAAAAGTATTAATTAAGAGTAGGTACAAATGCAGGCTAAAGCAAACCTGCCTCTTCCTTCGATCTTCGCACATCTGATAATCCCGTTTTTCTCTAAATATTAATTAACCAGATGATGTGAGAAAAAATAAATAAAACAATGTACAGAAAGCAAAACAAATTGTAATAAGACTAAGATAGATTTAAGTATATGACACAACTCTCGGTTTATGCGTTTTACCAGCTGTACAAATGTAAACAGTGACACAATATTCTTATGGCATAATAGAAATATGTAACAATGTTTATTTCTTCTTCGAATTAAGCGGAGCAAAGGTAGACCAGTTTTACATGATATAATGTTTCCATGCTGATGTAATATTATAAAAGGAAACGATTAAACGTAAAGACGTTTGATACATATATATGTATATGTATATGCGCGTGTGTTAATACGTGTTTTATGTACATACTATACATATTCGAATTCGTTCAATTAAAATGCTATTTCACTTATTTCCTCAGTCGGTGAGTATAATGCGAGGAAAGTTAGAGACAATGAGCGTGATTACATTGCGGTATCTGAATTCATCACATAGAAGGTCTTTCGTATCGTAGAAAATTGAGATTGCAGCATAGAATACTATGCATCGTATATCAATGTAGTCAAATCAATAAGTATTATTTATAATATTGCTTATCGAAACGGAATGTTGGCATTATGATTCGTGCCAATACTCTTTCGCCTTTGCTACATATTTGGTATACGTCAGAGTGAGCAAGTAAATATACTATTCATCAATAGAGTTACGTCACTTTTATGTAACAAAATGACAAATTTTAAGAATATGTAGATATTATTATTTGTGACTATTGTGGAGTATAAAATGCCAAAGATTTCATTTAAATGTATGTACAAATGTTTAGATATCTGTGTACGCAAAATCATTTAATGAAAATTATTATTGCTGAAATTCCAAAAAAGGAGAACTACTCGCATAGAATTATTCTAATTCTGTGTGATAAATTCCAATTATATTCAGAAATGGAAGAAGATATGGTTTAGAGAATAAGACTAACCCAAGCTAGCTTCTCGTGCGATATTATGTTCGGGATTGAAAGTAGATTTTAGATTCAGCCCTCGACAGATTTGAATGCAACTCGCAATTAGCATTATTTATTTTCTATTTTTTTATGCCTGTATATATGCGCGTGATAAAAGTTCTTATATCGAGGTAATAACCTCCGGTAAAGATTGGAGCAGTTAATATGTGAACTTTCTCATGAACACATGAAAATTACGTACAGAGTTCATTCATACTTTTGTAGAAAAAATATTTAAATGAAAAATAAAAAAATCAAAGAGATTAAAGTCTTCAGTAGATGCACAGACGTGAAGTCCAATTGCTCTTAATAAATTAATAGAAATGTACACAATAATGTAGTTTATATTAAGCTTCAGGAAGTCAAAATCCTAAATTATTGATCGATTTTCTTCTCTATCAGCTTTAGAGTAATTTCACCGCAATCAACAAAAACGATTAAATTTAAATATTAAATTTTCTTTAATTTCATATTTCTATAATTTCCAGGAAAAGCATTTCCATGCATTTACGGAAGGAATAATCAAAAGATGATTTTAGAGGACAACCGATCTTTTGTTAAATTATTCCATCGATTCACCACTCGTCATTTTGCGATAATAGCCGGTATGAGATATTTTACGGGCGATTAAGGGAGGTAAATATAGATTATAACTAATACAATCAAACGTAGATATCTACTATATGTTTATGATTACTGTTATGACGTGTTTGAGTAGGTGATAAACATTCAGACAATATTGATCGGCGGCAAACTAATTATTTGTCGCTCATTCGAAAGAAAGTCGTAAGACGTTATACACTTATTGATATAATACCTGAAATATGTACAAACATTATTTTAATAGCTCGGTAGTATCTATGTCATCTCGTATCGAAAATGTTTTGCTTTTTTACGGGAAAACTGAAAACCTATAAATATGTAGCATTATTTTCGGAAATCAAACGAGGTAATCATAACATCCTTTGACTTGTACCCGCGGTAGGCTTTTAAACCTTGTATTTATTAAAATTTCCGCAATCCGTCGATGTACACACGTACGATGATATTCGCTATTAACACACTAACGGCTTTTTGATTTATGATATACTTTGGTAGTTTGCGTATACAAAACGCAGTTTATCGTTCCTATAGTAACTTTCACAGAGACTTTCGCAAACGGACACTATTTCCTTATTGACTTCTCGATGGAATATCAGGGCTCCAACCCAAACGTAGATCATTACCCTGGGCAAAAACGCAGGAATAAAATGTGTGTCTAGGAGGAAAAGCATTAGATCGTTTTGTTCATTGAAATCAACAGTTCACGGGTGAGCCGAACCAGAAGTTAGTACACGATGAGTCCAAATACGACGACGGACATGCACGGTACAGTACTCGGTGCTTCGATGATCATCTAGCGTTTTGCGGCCTCTACATAGTAGAGTATTATGTAGGCATCGCTGGAAATTGTACACCTTAAGTCGAGTAGAAATATTCGCATTAGAGCGCGCGTATGTATGTATACAAGTCTTGTCTTTTTGTACCAATGTGTTAGTTCTCGCACGTGTTATTTTACACACTGCACGTCCCGTACCACAAAACAGTTCGCACTTTCGTCGAATATTCCCCTCCCGTCCTGATCTTCTATCCCACTCCTCGCGTTTAGCGTCGCCGCCCACGATAAGCAGAACGTGTCAAATTAATCGGTCTCGATTGTTATAATTGATATTTAGCTAAGTCGTCCTCTCTCTCTTTTTCTCTCATTATTTTCCTTCCTGTAAAATTCCGGACCGCGTTCCAGAAGCTGTAGGCGGTCCGCACCTCGTCGTATTATAATTTATTAGGATTGTTTATCCAGCACTCTCCCAGCACTGTTCGCACTACGTGAAATATACTCTCGAAGAACAGTTCGTGTATAACACATGCTTTACTCGATTAGTTAGCTCGCCAATTTCGTTTCGTTTCTTTACCACGGCACCTAAAACGTGATTTTTTAACGTCCTCTAGCGCAGATCAGAAGAATGCTTCCGTACCCCGACTCTCCATTGACTTGTCTAATTATGATAGTGATTCAGTGACGCTGCAATAGCGCGTGCCTGGATCAGTTTTTGATCGAATTCTCTTTTTCTTGATGATTGTTGGCTTTCGGCTCGGGCGGCCGAAATGCGGTAGCGAATGGGAACCGCGCGTGGCATTTCGTCATGTAATCGGCTATCGTGTCGTCACAGTGTCCAAAGTCGCCGTTGCGCAATGCATCGAGCACCTTCGTGCAGTTCTGCAACGTCACGCCTTCGAGTTCCTCGATGTTCATCACGAGGGACAACGCCTTCGTCTGCGCGGACGGATCCAGAACGTACAGCATCGTCGACTTGCGCCTTGCAGCAGATGCGGCAGCGAATTCCTGTTCTTCTTCAAGTACTCGGCTTTCAGTTGGGCCGCCTTCGTACTGGCGAAGATTCCGGCGGTCTGACGCTTCACCACCTCGCCTACCGCTCCTTCCAGCGGCGTTTTACTGGTGTGCAACAGAAAACGCACCAAACACGTATGTAGGTCTGGATTATTCACGTCCAACCTATGAGCGCGTTTTATGGAGCGTAGCATGAGAAGAGTGCGACCTGTAAAAGAAACAGACATTTATTGCTGCGCGCCAATTAATTAGTTAAGTATCGCAAAATGATTTCCATCAATTGCAACTTGACTTATATGCGCTATTAAATATACTTCTAAAGTACCTTTTCGAGTATATATCTCGAAAGCCATGAGATGCGTCTCTATCCGATTCGACGCCAGTTTCTGTAAGGGCTGTAAAAACTTTATCGCCTGTTCCAGTGGATCTTCCATCTGGAAAAATATTAATTTAATTACTGTTAAAGAATTTATATTTTGCGGCTCGCGCTCATCTTCTTTATATCTTTTATATAAAAGACATCTCAGTGTTAAAACGGTTAAATGATAAGGCCAACCAATCGAAGATAACACTCTTCCATCATCTCACATATTTATACTAACCTTTTCCAGCTTTTCCGGAATTAATTCGTCTAGCGTAGGCTGCTCGAGATCAGGGTCGTTCTGCTGCCGAGATTTATTATGCTGCTCTCTTTTCTCTTGAGCCTGAGCGGCCTGCTGCCGTTCGAGCTCGGCCTTTCTGCGCTGTTTCCTCTGTTTGTTTCTCAGTTTTTTCAATTCGGATGGCGCCAAGTTTTCTGTAACACAGAAAAAAGAAGAACGTCATCTTTAAGGCATGTAAAAATAACCGATATGTAAATACACGTGTATAGCAATCTTGCGATCGAAGAAAGCAGGCAAAAAAAATTATTTAGGGCCAGCTTTTCAATAGTCGCTTAACTTTAATCTTAGCTTAACTCACTCTTCGTCTTTTTCTAACTATATCCTCTCCTTATGTCTATTTCTACCAATGGAGATAAACTTTAATCTCGGTTTAACTTACTTCTTGTCGTTTTCTACTTCTAAAAATTAGAAAAAGATACTTAGTAAGTTAAACCGAGATTAAAGTTAATCTACATTGGTAGAAATGGACATTAGAAAAAGACGAAGAGTGAGTTTAGCTAAACTTCAGTTTAAACAACTATTAAAAAACCGGCCCTTACTCGTTTAACAAATAAAATCAATCTTGTTTATAGTCACGTTTGTTGCTGTTTCAATTTGCGACTTAAGCAAAAATGGTTTACGCATGTAACCGCGTGACTTCCCCTTTATGATTCAACAAGCGGTTACTCAATATTCACTGTTACCGTACATGAATGCGGGGAGCTGTAGCCTTTTAAATTTTTTTCATTGTTACGCAAGTTTTCTCCCCCCCCCCTCCCCCTGTCTTCTTAAAGCGAATGAGACCAGTTTCGAAATAATTTCCGCCGCGGCTTCTACAAATATCACGGTAATCTCTTCGCGGCGGGGCTCTTGCTGACGTACTTGCCAAGGTTGCACGGTACTTCGCGACACGGTGGATAAAACACACGGTCCCGGCCGGTTTCGCAGTATTTTTCCCACTTTTCCTCGCCTTCGTTCGTGGCCAGACCTACTGACAGTTGTTTAGTAGGTCTGGCATGCGTGCACGTGCCTCGCGTGCTCGTTAGTCACTTCTTCTTCTTCTTCTTATTTGCTTAGGCTCCTGCCTCCGAACAGAGGTCAATACGGCCCGTAAACTTAGTCAAGATTGTTGATTCAGTCAATGTTGATTCGCTACCGTGACGCGACTAGCTCGGCGGACGCCGGAGTAACAGGACATACGTGTAAACGATGGACTGTGGTGGGGACGCGCGCCGCGCACAAGCGCGGCAGATTTAAACTTAAATTTGTACCTCTATTGATTTGCAGAATGCTACGATGAGTCTGCAGATTTTGCTGGTCGGTTTTTTGAGTACTTCGTAAATGTTTAAACAGTCCGGCCCGCAGGTCCGGGAAATAGCTAAGCGTAGATTGGTTGACCACGCTTCGGTCAATGGACATGTAAAGATTAAGTGATTGAAATCTTGGATGCGCTCCCCGCAGGGGCACGAGGCGTCGTCTATCAAATTTTTCCTATATAAACTATGATTCAAGTTATAATGATTCGCGCGCAAACGGGATACTACTACCACTTTTTCTCTATCTAAACTTAATTTGAAATACCACGGTTTAGCGGACTTAACATAAATGTTATTATAATAGTGTTTGCCATGTGTCTGGCCACGCATACGCAGGTAATTTTCGAATTCCGCAGACAGCTTTTTCCTGGACATAGCAAACAGGTCGGAGAACGGAATGTTACCAATGACATTTCTGCCTTCCCTAATAGCTCTTTTGGCTAATATATCTGCCCTTTCATTACCTATGATGCCCTTATGTGAAGGGATCCAGATAAATTGTATCAACTTGTTAAGTGATTGTGCCTCCTCTAATTTGGCTTTGATTAGCGCAATCAAGTAACTACTTCCCTTATTTAAAGGATTTGCAATAGCATCCAGAACACTCCTAGAATCAGAAACTATGGTGACCCTGCGCACCTGCAGGGCCAGAGAGGTGAGAACCGCGTTATATATTGCCCACGCTTCGGCTGTGAATATAGAGGCGTGATTCGAAAGTCTGAACATGAGTTCAATTCTCGGAACCGGGGAATAGCAGGCCGCGCCTACGTAGTTCCCATTTTCTTCTTTTGAACCATCTGTGTAAATCACAAGTGAGTCTTTTATGTACGGACCAAATGACTGTACAAACATGGCCTGTGCAGACTCTCTTGAAACTCTAGATATAAGTTGTAGCCAATCTTGCATTGGTTTCCAATATAATGGGGAAATGAATCCCGAACGATATGAATACTGAAACATGGGAGGGCATACAGAGACTCTGATATTATTCTTGTACTGTGTGGCCTGTGTAAACAATATTGCAAGTGGAAAGCTTTCCTGTATGTACTGAAGCCCTCCAGGGTCATCCTGGATGGCGTCCATAATTTGGTGAAGACCCCCCACAACCGGGTGACCCTCAATTGACAGTACTTTAAAGAGGTACCTCATAGCCAAAAATCTCAGTCTAAATTTGAGCGGAGGCTCGCGAGTCTCCGCGAACATGGTATTGATGGGGGTTGAAATACGGTACCCCAGACAGGCTCGGATAGCCTTATTTTGAATTATCTCTAGCCGGTGGAATTTACTACTACCTTTGAGAGAAAAAATGTGAGACGCATACTCTAACGATCCACGTAGGACCGCCCGATAGATTGTCATTAACAATTGGGGGTGCGAACCCCACCAAACTCCCCTTAGGGAGGAAATGATGTTTGCCGCGACCCCGGCCTTTCCAATCAGAAAATCCATGTGCGCGCATCCCCTCATTTGAGGGTCCAGAATCACTCCCAAAAAGCGGACTGTCTTCGAAGGGGCGATTGTCACCCCCCCGTATTCAATTGATTGCCCGACGCCTGGGTCGGGGCCCGATTTATAGAAGGTCATTAACTGTGTCTTGTTCGGGGATATGTCTAATCCTCTGGAGCGCAGAAACATCCCCATGTTATCCAGAGACGTCTTGATTGATTCCAGTGCTTTCGCTACCCTCCTACCGGCAGCATAGATGACAATGTCATCCGCGAATTGCAGGATCTTAGTGTTAGGATGTAATGTGGTTGCGATCTTTCGCATGTAGAAATTGAAAAGAAACGGACTGAGGACCGAGCCCTGGGGAGTGCCCTTGCGTGACACCCGCGGAGGAGTCGGCCTGCCGTCCACAACAAATTGAACTTGTCTTTCCGTAATGAGGTTCTCGACGAACTCGCAGACGCCTCTTGGAAATCCGGATTCTCTCAGCTCCTGAACAAGGATGCTTGGTATGACGTTATCAAAAGCAGATTTCACATCAATGAAAAGTGCTGCGGTAGTCTTGTTTTTAAGGTTGTTACTATGTATTTCCGCGGCCAGAATGGACAGGTTGTCCGAACAGGAGCGAAATTTGCGGAATCCAAACTGAAACTCCGGGATGATGTTTATGCCCGTAGAATGGGATTCCACCACCCAGTGTAGTCTTGCAAGAATCATTTTTTCCAACAGCTTCAATATACAAGATGTCAGTGTAATCGGACGAACCCCCGTGCCCGAGGGTTTGGGGATGAGATAAACCAGAGAGTGTTGCCACTCCTCCGGAAACTGTCCGACGGCATACAAATTATTGAAAATTCTCAGTAAAAGTTCCTTCAAGCGATGAGGAAAAGCCTTGATTATCCTGTAATCTATTCTGTCAAGCCCCGGGCTTGACTTAGACTTCGTGGAGTTCAGCGCCGCACGGAATTCTCCCATATCAAATGGGTCATCCAGCCACGCAAGTCGATCGCCCGGGACGGCCTCCGGGTTTGCCGTCGGCGATGCCCTGGGGCCGGTACAAGAAGGGGGGCAAATGTTTTCCATAGCTTCTCTGATTTGATCTTCGTTTGCCGGTGCGACCGCAGAAGCGGTCTTTCGGTTTCGAAACTTTTTTATCATTTTCCATATGCTAGATGACGGGGTTTTGTGATCCAGCGTCGAGCAAAATTTCCTCCAACCTTCTCTTTTGGCTCTACGCAGAATTTTCCTGGTTTCCAGCCTTTGTTTTTGCCAATTTTCAAAGTTTGGTTGCGTCATGTCTTTTCTCCATTTTTTGCATGCCGCCCTACGCTTATGGACTGTCTCGGTGCACTCATCGTTCCACCAGGGGGCTGGAGGGGCTCCTCGCCCCGTCTTCGCGCCCGCCTTGGTGGCCGGAGAGAAACTGTCCACGATGGTCATGATGAGTCTGCAAAAAGTGTGGTACTGTAGCAGGGGTTCATTATCCCCGCTCCTCAGAACCTCCTTCTCTATGTGTTCCGCCGTATTCTCAAGAACCGCTGCAAATCCCCTCAGCTGCTCCTTGGTAAATTTACACTTATGTGAAAATATAGAAATGGTTTTGATCGATCTATTTATCCAGGTGCATACGGGGAGGTGGTCACTCCCCATAGTGTCCTGAAGTATTGTAACATCAGCCGCCGGGGCAATGCTACACGAACCTACCACTAATCTAGCAACGAGGGGGCATGCCCCGGAGGGGGAAAATATGTGTGAACGATAGGACTCACCAGCATGAATGGTTGTTTGTCTAATATATCCGCAATTACCCTTCCAGTCGTGTTAGCCTCGGGGGCTCCCCATAACGAGTGATGCGCATTGAAATCTCCCATAATCAATGACATTGCGAAAGTGTCCGCGAGTCGAAATATTTTGTCCCACGTTTGCTTAAGGCAGGGTTGGTTGGGGTGTCGATACAATCCGAGAATAGCCACATCCGCTCCCTCGGACCAGACCTTAATACCGATGCCCTCCACCGAGGGATCTAAGACATCTCGTAACGTTATTTCTGTAAAGAAAACATTTTCTCTAATTATTAGCATCACACCTCTCCGGCCAGGGCCGGTGCAGTCACCTCGCAAAATTTTAAATCCACGAATGTGGAAGGAGTGTTCTGGTTTTAGGCACGTTTCTGCCAAAAAAACAATGTCGTACGTCTCGCAGAGTTTTTCTATGTCCGCTTTTTTGCTAAATGCTCCCCGGCAGTTCCAGTAAATGATATTGAATCCCGTTGCTCGCGTATCTGTCTTGTTTTTTTTAGCCATTACGCGTTAGCCCGTTAAGACCTTTGAGAATGGCACAAACTTGATTAACTATGTCAAATAGCGGGGAGCCAACAATATTAGGAAAAACGTTTGGAAGGTATTCAACTATTGAGAGAATGAACTGTATAATCGTAGAACTTTCCGTGGGATTTTTACTTTTGCCATCATCCTGCGGTCCCCCACCCCCTCCCGGGTCTCCCTCAGGAGGGCCCCCATCGCGCGAATGGGGATCCCCGAACCAAAAGAAGGGGGGAGAGCCTGTCGAGGGCGCCCTACCATTTGGAGAGTTCAATCTCAAATTATGCTCATTTTGTAACTTCTGTAGACGAATGCGACCGTTCATTTCTTGTTCATTTATACGCACGCGGTTTTGACAAGTAATGAGGTCCTCCGACGTGTTTACACCATCCGTGCTATGTTCACTCAAATTAAAGGTCACCCTACGCGGGGGGGACGGCGGCGAAGCCACTACACTAGCGTAGGACATGCCGCGTGTTCCGACCGCCACACCCCGGCTTCCCCCATTGGGGGACGGGGAGGGCGACCGCGATCGAGATGAGAGGATCGAGGAGGGAATATCCGATGATGTACCTCCACTAGGGGGGCTCAATCTCGAAGAGGTTGGGCTAAGATTGGGATAGCTTGCCGTAGATTTTAAAATACCAGCATTCGGGCGCACCCCCTCGACCCTCTGCCGCGCTTCATCGAACGGGATGTTTTCTAGGACCGCCGTTTCAGAAATTAGCTTATGTTTGGCATAAACTTGACAATACACATCGGTGGGGAGGTGCTCCCCGTTACAATTAATACAAATTGGCGGTTGGTTTGCACGAGGGCAATCCTCAGTCCTCTCGTGCGCCCCTCCCGCGCATCGAGGGCAACGAGCCCTAGACCTGCACATGGGGGCTGTGTGGCCGTAATTGAAACACCTGTAACAAATGCGAACAACGGGTATAAACGGCCTGACTTCGTAAATAGTTTTATGAATGGCAATCTCCGTGGGAAGACGAGTACCCTCGAACTTAACTTTTAAAAATTCAGCTTCAACTGGAATGTATTTTCCGTTCTCGTCTTTATCCTTGCCGCGCTTCATCATACGTGTTAGATCTAAAATCTTTACTGAAGATTCTATATGTGGCATAATATCCTCGGTTTTGTATCCTTTGGGGACGTCTACCACTACACCGATTCTCATAACTTTGAATTCGGGGATGAAAGCTAAGATATTTCTTTCTTTAAACGCGGATAAGCTAATCGCGTTATTGGCCCCATGCACCGTAGAAAATTCCGCACGCAGTTTATTATTACCTAACTTATTGATACGAACAATGTCTTGGCCGACAGTCTTGTTAATAATTTCAGAAAGATGTAGCTGATCACGGCTCGAGTCTTTATCCGCGTATTGGAACTGAACATAATAGGGAGGATAATCCTCCGGACGGTATTTATTCACATTTTTCTTTGTTCTCTTGATCGTTTGGGTCGGTCGCGGGGGGGTCAGGGTGGCCCCCGCGGCACCCGCCGCGGCCCCGTCGTCATCGATAGGTCGTTTAGTACCTCTCGTAGAGGTCGAGTCATTCTTATTTTCATCCTCAACCTCCATGTTTATAACCACGTCCCCGTTGGAATTTTCCTGTCCGCCTCGCGTATTTGAAACAAAAACACCCGCCGGCGGGGGGATCCCCCCGCTCGGCGAGCCGCCCGACGCCGCCGGGGCCACGTTTACATTCACAAATTTAACATCTATACCTGCAATGTCTTTAGCATGCACTTCGTCGTCCTTACCATCGTTACCCAAACACTCCGACGAAATCTTAGACTCTGTTACGGTCGCTAAATTCTCTGAGGGGGGAGCGGGGTCCTTACCGCACTCGCCCGTCTTACCTTTTTTCTTTTTATTGTTGCCCATCTCGCTTTGTTGCGCCAACAACTGCTCAAAAGAGGCGTAAGCCTCTTGCGAGATCGTGAAGCGACCTGATTGTACGCAATTCTCGTTGAGGGTGGCTTCTGCAGGGGCCGGGGCCTCCTGCATTGCCCCGAAACCTGACTCTCGAGCTCTTCTACTAGCCACGCACGAGAACAAAGACCGACCAGCAAAATCACTTATTTTGAAACTCTCCGATAATTATTGAGCAAAAAAGAGCAAATATTTAACAATATCGCACTTATTAATATTAGCCGGCCACGCAACATGCGCGGCCGCGCAAGGACAACACACCGGGATCGAAGGTTACCACGCGGGAACTCGGGAGAACGTCCGCTCTGCGCCACGGCTCACGCGCGAATCGCTCGTTAGTCACGTGCACGCCCGGCGGGTAACCGTGGGACCACAGAACATATATAATGAGAAGAGCAAGCTGCGTGTTAAACGAAGGAAACACAAGTTGATCGCAGCGGCTCGCAGTGGCTTGGGTTCGTACTAGATAGTGCTATATATAGCTACATATGCCGTATATTTCATATTTTTAAATGAAGTCTGAGATTGCTGTCAGCCAGCACAATTTAAATCCATTTTTACAAACACATTTTTACATGTAATTTAAAAATGGACTTAAATCGTGTTGGCTTACAGCACATAAATATAGTATGTAAAAAAAGTATAATTCCGATGTCATAAATTAAGTACAGTTGAAAATAAAATCCAAAGTATAAGATATGTGATAATAATAATATTTATTAAAGATTAATTAACATACATCGTAGATGTTGTAAACATACAACAAGATTATGTATTTCATTAAATTGTAATAAGGCTATAATAATGGCGAGGCAAATCACGACGATACTAATAGACCTCAGCGGAACGTTGCATATCGATAATACGAAGTGTCCATCGGCAACATATATTTGTCTAAATGTGGCACGTATCGACATTTCTTACAAGTATAGGTAGTACTGATAATTAATCAAACAAAAAAATAAAATTTGTTTTCTATAAAATAATATAAAGGAAATAAACAGAAAATATGTGCTGCTCTGCTCTTTTTTATGCAACGATCTTATAATGTAAGCGGTTTAAAACATTAATTTTTTAAGAAAAAAAAACAATCTAATAAAATATACAGAGAAGATAAAATTTGCTTTGCGTTATATAATTATATATATAGTATCCTGGTTATAGTAACATAGTACGAAATCAAAAGCACAAATCCGGAAATAAAACCAAAATACAAAAAGAAAAACCTTCATAAAGTATTGAATTGGAAAATTAATTGGTGACGTTATTTCGCTGATTGAAATTTTATCATTTTTTTATAATGTCCGGAACTTAGAGCTTGTGATTGTTTACGGTCCTTAACGTATTTAAATATTAAAAACGTTACAGTCTTATCAATAATCAAGCTATCACAGTGGTGTACATCACAAAAATTGCTAGTGTAATTTGAAAAGAATACAGCTTTGAAAGCCGATTCTAAACGAGACTTATGCCCATTTTCATCTAAAAAATGGTACAACCTATTATGCAAATTCTCGACTAGTGTAAGACTACAAGGGAATAAGAACGTAATCCAAATTTGAAAAAAAAAACATTCAACGGAATATAGAGTATGGAACTCATAATATCATTATACAAAATGACTCGTATGCATCCAAGAAATCGGGACATTACATACCTTATGCAACAATATACTAATATGTATCACAGCATCTCGTTAACTAATCACAGAATTATTGCATCTCGCTAACTTATCTACTCATTCCATGGTGTTCCATGCTGAAACGCCATTACGCAGATAGCTGTTGGCAGCTCCATCAAGGTTGGACCATTCTGCACATGTAGATGATTTTGCGCAACTCCTGGAAAGTGAAAGCATAGGAAATATTATCGACGTGTTGTACGTGCTTTGTTTACACAAATGTATTATATGTATAGTTGTTGTATATAATATTTGATATTTTGCGAATATAACTTACACAAAAGGACAAACATAACTGTAGCACTGTTGAAACCATTCTATGGATATGACATAACAGAAACGTTTGTTGCTTTTCTACGTCTTTTGATCCTTCCCACGTGTTGCCACATAATCTTTCTGGATATATTATAAGAATAGCTGAAATTAAATATAAAATTAAAGAATTAGAAACAATAGTATTATTGGCACTGTCAATGTAGGTACGCAAAGGAAGTAGCGTTTGAACCATCTGGCTCGCTACAGTAAAGCTGTAACAAGGTCCGCATTCGATCATGGGAATCGAGGGTTACACTTACGTCTGTGGAAACGCAGAGTCGAATCCCGAATGACTATTGCGCAATAACCAAGGAATCTGAAACGTTTCTCGGTCGTCCGGGGCGGTGTTTCGGGCCGGCGAGATAATACCCGACGGGACATTTAACGCGGTTGAAGGTGCCGGCGAAGGGATCGCATTATCCACCGCAATCACTTGACCGACGACCAGTTTTTCCGACCGCGAGGACAACGTATATGTTCTGTGACAACACCCGAGGTCAATCACCAATTGAAGTTAAAACTCAATGAAGAAATATATCGGGATGACGGGATGTCATTCGGTTCAGCTTCGGTATGTCCCGGCTCGTCCCGGAAAATGACGTTGTGCGCACGCATATGTTTATCCCCGTTTTCGCTTGGTTATAGTCGGCCATATTTGTTTCCACCTTTCGTATATTAGTTTCACCCCCATGCGTGGGACGGTCGCGGTGGCAGAAGTAGAAAGGAGCCCTGCACTGCGATCCGCGTGATCGCTCGCCGAAAACCGTAAATATCTAGAGCATACCGCGAAAACCGCTGATTAACCGTGGAAATAATCGCGAGGGATTATACACGCGTCTTACTGTGTTTCGTCAATAATCAAGTAAGATAGCGGTAACGTAATGAAAGAATACACTGAGGAAATACGTTGCCGGGGAAAGTCCGGAATATGATCCACACCCTGATTTTTTATTAAGATCTCTGAAAGACGATTCTACATTTCTCAAAGAGTTATCTTTATTAAATCCTTCCTCGTTAAGTATATTTAAATAGATCTCTGAAAATTATTGATCTTACATTTCTCAGAGAGCTATCTTGACTCTTAAGGGGATCCTAAAGTCGTATGAATTACCGACATTACAGATTCTCAATGGATCTTTTAATTGGCTTTATAGAATTGCAAAAATCTTTTACAGAATTAAAGTACGCACAAAAATCTATACGAGACAACCGCGATTTTATATCAAAAACACCAAAAAATTAAAAATATTACTTATTTGGACACATACAGCTGTCACCTGACGACAATATTTGCTTAAAACAAAAATTCTGCAGTTTATACATACATAATGTTTATCATCTCGTATTGGGTAAACATGTAGGAATAATATCGTGCAAGTAGAAGTAAGATTCAATGCGTACAAAAAAAGATCCATTGACAGAAAGTTTTAGTAATGCAAATTGATGCAAATACGGATGCAGACTGACAAGAAGAGCAGTATTGCATGCATCAATAGTTGCCGGATCTTGTCAGAGATGGCGCTGCCTGCAATCTGACAAGGACAGATATATCGTATAGGTATCCGTTAGACAAGGACAGGTATAGCACGGTAACACAGAAAACATAGTAAACGATCGTAATTATCGATTATTTTTAGTTCCGTGCTAGATCGTGGCGCTGTCACGTTGGAGTTTGCCTGTCACTTTAGGATCCCCTTAAGGGGATCCTGAACCGAAGGCTGAACTCCGACGATGTCGCTGTTTTACCGACAAAATTACCGACAAACTCTATATCTGGCCTTGTAATAGACAAGGATAGCACCTATATTTCACGCATACATACGCACGACACACATCCGACACACGTACTCATCCTATGCTTTTATTAGACTTGCAATCTTGATTTCAAGGGTTCAATAATGTTGTGTCGTTTTTTGTGTGATCCAGGGAAACTTGTTTTCACGTTCGTACAAACGGTATATCTTTTATATGAAGCACATCTTGTGATGAATTGACAGGTCGTCTGCCAACTGGAGACGCCATATTGAGGTAAATGTAGATAAGGAAATCTGTAGTTTCGTAACTTTTTCTCGTTTTCCATATAAAATGAGATTTTCCCTGAATCATTGATGTATGTACTGCAATCCTGGAGAAGCATTTTCAATTCTGTCAAGTTAACGCGACGCTGTATGAGTACGGATTTTTTCGGTATACAGGTCCCCTATTATCGACATCATCGCAGAGATAGTCAAGAATAGCACCTATTGCACGCACACATACGCACGACACACATACACATCGTATGCTTTATTAGACTTGTAATCTTCATTTCAAGGGTTCAATAATGTTGTTTCGTGTTTTGCAATTCAGGAAAACTTGTTTTCACGTTCGTACAAACGGTATATCTTTTATATGAAACACATCTTGTGATGAATTGACAGGCCGTCTGCCAACTAGACGCCATATTGAGGTAAATGAAAATAAGGAAATCTGTAGTTCCGTAACTTTTTCTCGTTTTCCATATAAAATGAGATTTTCCCCGAATCATTGATGTATGTACTGCAATCCTGGAGAAGCATTTTTAATTCTTAAGGGGATCCTGAACCCGTCTGTTTTACCGACAAAAGTCTCTACTCATACAGCGTCGCGTTAACTTGACAGAATTGAAAATGCTTCTCCAGGATTGCAGTACATACATCAATGATTCAGGGAAAATCTCATTTTATATGGAAAACGAGAAAAAGTTACGGAACTACAGATTTCCTTATTTTCATTTACCTCAATATGGCGTCTAGTTGGCAGACGGCCTGTCAATTCCACGAAGTAAGAGAGAAGGAGGTCGAACTCCGTGAAACAAAAGTGGTCCCGATTCGTGGCACCCAATTGAGAGGGAGTCCGCTGAAAGGAATGGATTCTTAGGGTGCAGTCCCATTAAGCACGGATCGGAATGACGGATCGGATTATTCTAGTGAATTCTTGATCCTGCTATTCCTTCCGATTGGAACGCGTATATTTCCTCAATTCTGGACGGATCGGGCGGGTGCTTTACAACTTCGCTAAAAATACGTAGTTAAAATAACAACGGGTCCAGAGAGCACGTGCGCACTCCAACATTAAGTTAAAACTGTTTAATATTACGAAGTATTGTTTATGTTTCTTTGACATTTTCTTTCTCAACTCAATCACGTATGTCTGTTCCGTTCCGTAAAAAGTTTCTCTACCAGTCCCATGTAGCAAAAACGGAACGGAATCTAGTTACAAAATATATTTTATTCCTACAATTCAGTATTTCAGAGTACTCACAACAATGTTATCGGCAAGATAATTGCACAAATAATGTATGTTTATTGCTTCAGTCGCATCAAAATAACGAAATATCGACGAATTAAGCACATTTACCTGTGACCGAAGCGACATTCCGATCCGTTTTTGCTACATGGGACTGGTAGAGACAACTGTTACGGAACGGAACTGGAACGGACTGCTCAATTCTAGTGAGAAATCCGATCCGTCATTCCGATCCGTGCTTAATGGGACTGCACCCTTATCGATGGGCGCCATTTTCAACCTATAGTGCATGCAACATATACTGTAGGATTTTCAGCACTCGTGAACGCACCCCAACCTTACCCGGCCAGCCCGGTCTCTTACTTCGTGTTCAGTTTGTTTACGTGCATTTGCATTGTGAAATCGCGTGCTTCGTGCGTGAAATAGAGTCCGTTGGTGACTGTTGGTGACTGTTGGTGAATGTGTGAATGTATAATAGAGTCCGTTGGTGACTGTTGGTGACTGTTGTTGCTTTTGACGTGGATATTTTGCCGTCTTCTGCTGTCGGATCACGTTATAGAACACGATGCATGCAATAAAAGGGATTTCTTTTTAATGTTTTCTCAGTTTATTTGGCTTTATAATTGCAAATCGGAGTACAGCGACCATGTGACGCAACCATGTGTATGTGCATATAGCACGGAGTAAGAGACCGGGCTGGCCGGGTAAGGTTGGGGTGCGTTCACGAGTGCTGAAAATCCTACAGTATATGTTGCATGCATTATAGGTTGAAAATGGCGCCCATCGATAAGAATCCATTCCTTTCAGCGGACTCCCTCTCAATTGGGTTCCACGAATCGGGACCACTTTTGCTACTCGCGCGCTATGAAGTTCGACCTCCTTACCTCTTACTTCGTGGTCAATTCATCACAAGATGTGTTTCATATAAAAGACATACCGTTTGTACGAACGTGAAAACAAGTTTTCCTGAATTGCAAAACACGAACAACATTATTGAACCCTTGAAATGAAGATTACAAGTCTAATAAAGCATACGATGTGTATGTATGTCGTGCGTATGTGTGCGTGCAATAGGTGCTATTCTTGACTATCTCTGCGATGATGTCGATAATAGGGGACCTGTATACCGAAAAAATCTGTACTCATACAGCGTCGCGTTAATTTGACAGAATTGAAAATGCTTCTCCAGGATTGCAGTACATACATCAATGATTCGGGGAAAATCTCATTTTATATGGAAAACGAGAAAAAGTTACGGAACTACAGATTTCCTTATCTACATTTACCTCAATATGGCGTCTCCAGTTGGCAGACGACCTGTCAATTCATCACAAGACGTGCTTCATATAAAAGATATACCGTTTGTACGAACGTGAAAACAAGTTTCCCTGGATCACAAAACACGACACAACATTATTGAACCCTTGAAATCAAGATTGCAAGTCTAATAAAAGCATAGGATGAGTACGTGTGTCGGATGTGTGTCGTGCGTATGTATGCGTGAAATATAGGTGCTATCCTTGTCTATTACAAGGACAGATATAGAGTTTGTCGGTAATTTTGTCGGTAAAACAGCGACATCGTCGGAGTTCGGCCTTCGGTTCAGGATCCCCTTAAATGCGCAATTTTTCGTAGCATTCTGAGTATTTTTTAAATAAAAAAATAACTGCTTAAGGAATCCTAAAGAATATTTAAAAAATTTTTTTTTACTAATTTGAACCCCCCTAAGAGTGCTCCATCAGAGAGGTTCCTATCCAGAAGGGAAAGAAGGGCCAGAAGGGCTAAAGGAGACTCTTTACGGATGTGCAAAGCCGCGCGTTTTTATAACTTTATAAAGAAGAATAGGTACACGGAGCATCGAAAAGTCGCTTTACATAGGTATATATGTCGCAGCCCTATTGCAAAATCAGCCTTTTCGCAAAAAGCCTAGCTTCTTTGCAAAAGGCCGCCCTTTTGTAAAGCACTGATCGTTTCCCAATAAGACTGAACGCACTTTAGGCTTTTTAGCACACATGGGTTGGTGCTAGGCTAGGCACTTTGAAAAAAGTCTAAAATACGTCAGTCTTATTAAAGAAACGATCAATTGCTTTCGCAAAAGGGCGGCCTTTCGCAAAAATGCTGATTTTGCATTAAGGCTGCGACATATATACAGGGTGAGTCATTTTTACCACCCCCAAAAACTTTATTTCTTATTGTAGAAGAAAATGCTTCAGACAAAAGTTGTTTGGCTTGAAGGGGGACACATGATTCCGATGTGAGTCATGTGGTACCCCACCAGCACACGAACGACGGGCTTCTTCTTCTTCTTTTTGGTTGTGATGGCTCCCGATTCCGAACGGAGTCGATTCGGCCACGAACTCGTCAGTAGATGGTGGCGGACACGCGCACTCAAAGTCGCAATATAATCATAGGAGGGGGAAATGCGGGAAATTCAAACACATAGCTCGCAGGATTTCAGGAAAGACAAGAGTAGGCGACATAACTTAGGAGGAGGGTCTCGTAGCAAAGGGAATATATTCAGGGGGAATAACGGGAATTCCTTTCTCAGGTACTTAAAAAGCTGGGAAGTTTTATGCCTTGTATCTTCGCACTTAAATATAATGTGATTGATATCTTGACGGGGGTCGCCGCATGGACACCCGGGGGAGTCGACCATATTCTTTCGATGCAAGCTGAAATTCAAGTTATAGTGGTTGCTACGGATGCGGTTAATCAATACAATTTCTTCGCGCTTGAGGGGGAGGCGATAGAACCAAGGTCGAGGTGAGGGCGAATGATAAAGGAAATAATAGTGGGAGCCTTTAAACGGGGCAGAGCTGTCAAAATAGCTCTCGCATCTACTTCTAAGAATATCCTTGGACCTTTGAAACATATCGGTAAACGGCAATTTAAAGGGCGGCCTGGTACCCTCAGTAGCCGCTGCTCTTGCCAGAGAGTCCGCCCTCTCATTGCCGGAGATACCCTTGTGGGAGGGGATCCATGCCAACGTAACACTGAGGTCAGCTTCCTCCAATCTAGAGAACAACGAGCGGATGCGCGAGATTAAATAATTATGGTGAATGATCTTAAAAGACAACGTAGCCTCCAGCACACTCCTTGAATCTGAGAAGATTATGGCAGGTGTAATTCTGAATTGGAGAATGAAGAACAAGGCTTGATAAAGAGCCCAGGCCTCGGCTGAAAAGACGGACGTGTCCGAGGGGAGTTTAAATTGTAGCACCAGAGGAATATCAGGCGAGTACACGCCGGAGCCAACCAACAGGCCGGGGCCGAGCTTGGATCCATCCGTGTAAAAGGTGATAGCCGCCTCAATGTATTCTGCGAAGGATGACTGGAAGTAGGCGTTGACCTCGTGTGGAGAAAGAGAATCCAAATCTGGGCAATAAAAGGAAACAAAGTTAGGTTGTAACCGGGCACGATAGGTCACGCGTGATACGACTCATTCATCAATATCTCCGAAAATGTAGAAAATTCGTGAAACACGGTCGCCACTCAATTTTACCCGTTAAATCGAGAAAGGTAAGTATACAACTAACCGTATCTGTCGACTAATTCCCCTTTTCTCTGTTTCAGGTACTCCGGACTGCTGCTGCTGCTGGCCGCTCTCACTCGTCGTCGCTGGATCTTCACGCGTGGAAGCCGCTTCTACCAACGGTGGATGGACCTTGCTCGCATCGGATGGACCCTCAGGATCGTCGCAGAATCTCAGGTAAGTATCGTATATCGCAAGCTTGTATCGCAAGCTAAGTGCATATACTCGCACTGTGATTTCTTTATTTCGCAGGAATATCGCGTCTACGAAGTATCTCCCGCTTGGAAAGTGACTCAGGATCGGCCACAGGATATCGTCGAATGAATTTGTACACTCATGATATCACTTTAATAATAATGCATTTATTCATGTATATTTGAATAAACAGTCATTACATTTCGATTCACAGTGATTTTCCTATCACCCGCGGTGTCGCGTCGTGATCGTTAGTTACAGTTCGCTCGTGGTGCATAAATCGCGTTAACTCGGAATAAATCGTCCAACTATCCGCAACACGGGTATCATCGGTTGTCACGAGAATACGCAGTATCCTCCCGTATGACTGTCCTTGGTTTCGTACACGGATGTCGAAATCGGAAAATTTCACAAGTGTCGCTCACACACACGATTCGCAAATAATTGTCGGATATGTCGGATCCGCGGTTGTATCGAGAGTCGTGTCATATACGATGAACGCTCTCCCGTCAGTCACTTATACTCGCTTCGCGTATATCTCGCACAATTTTTATAAGTGTCGGAAACGTTACATGTTTCGCGACACGTCGGATATCGCTCCGTACGCGGGTCTCCCCGGTGGTTGTGAGAATACGTGTTGACGGCTTTACATCTCCCGGCGGACTAACCAGGATCGATAATTCGCAGCGGCGTACGTCCCCTCTTGGGCGGTACCCCCACTCTTGTTATTCACATCGACCGTGACGTAGACATCGCCTGATCGTAACTACGCATCAAGTAAACATGTTCGACAAACACTCAGGAATTTTGTTTGCCGGCTCGATATGTTTCTCGCTCGCCGGAAACTATCTCTTATAGCGCTCGAACATATAATCTAACTCGATTTTACGCGTTATACCCAAATATCGGATTATGTATGAATTTCTTAATCTAGGCTACGCAGATCGCTCAGGCTTTGCATCCGCGCTGATGACTGTTCGCTGATTACGCGTATATGATTAATTTTCAGCTTAGACAAGTGTGCCAGGTTTTCGCGGCAACTTTGTCGGATTTTCACGGGACTGCGATATTAGCGTTACTTGGCATCTAATTATGCCCCTCGATATAACTTTTATTAACATCGTAACGATTTAACGTAACTAACTTTCGGGCACAATCGACGGATCGATACGGGACAACGATATTGGGACTCGCAATGGGCTCGTAAAGGCATCCCCGGTGGTCCGTTCCCCGTAGATGGTCCTGGAGTCGAACTTCCGGCACATTCGTCGGAGGTCGACGGGAGTCGGTGCGCTGCACTCCTGGTGGCTCGTAGAGATGTGCGCACACGGTTGTTCCAGGGGAAGGTGTCCGTAGTGGGTGTTTCCGGCACCCAGGTCGGATCAGGGCGAAAGTCGCTAGTTATGCTATTTAGGACCTCCACAGACCATTCCCGATGGCCATTTGGTCGTACAAGGTGTGTGCCAAGATTTTCCGGCACATGACGCAAAATTCTAATTGACCATCAAATATCCCTTAATCAGCATCCGATTGACACGTTAGCGACGTTAGTTTACTCGGACTATGCATGTGCCATGATATCCCGGCACAAGCCTTCGACTTGGTCGTAATCGCTATCGCGGTGTTCGATGACGTCATAATAACGCTCACGAGTCGCCTTGTCGCGATATGTTTCACGTGACTCGATTTCTCGGCACGATGCATCTACTCGGCTGCAACACGCTCGGACGCGTGTAAGGGTACGCGCTGACGCGCAATAACGCTGAATCATGGGGCTATCCCCTTATATCATATATAACATTGAGTCGTCTGAGCGACTCCGATCAACTCTCGGATCGTATCGATTCGCATGATCGATGGAAAATCAAAGAAACGGAAAAGGAAACATAAATAACTATTCATCGCCATGAGTGGCTTTTAATAATCATGAAATAACGAAAATATATCTTTAATCTAACGGCAATCGGCCGTACAGTCTTGAATCGCGTACTTATCCGGTACGCAGGTACAAAATAATCTTAATATTTGGACTCTTATCACATAAACGTGAATCAAGGATTAAATCAAATAACCAACAAAGAAGAAAAGACGATCAAAGTAACGCATCTCGACGTGATGGTATATAAATGGAAAACTGAACGAAATGGAACGATTTATCGTCGGCACGCGATTGTAAACAACTCCCGACACAGAGAAAAGCACGAATCGGAACTCTGGCGCCTCTCGACTTACTCGGACGGGCGGATGACCACCCTCTTGGCGCATGTCTCCACGCCGACAACCCTCGGCAGGACTCTGGTCGGCCCGGCGCTGGTCCGGTCTGCTTCATCTCCCCGTTCCGCCGTGCGCTGTCCAGACAGCGACGTCGCCAATGCAGCTTCCGGCTGCATCCTCCCCGTCTGGTCTCGCGCAACACTGGCTGTTGGACGAGAGCAGGTAGCCAATGGCGACGGCCTGTCGGTTGCCCGACGCTTCGCGCGGTGTTGTCGCCTCGCACATCCGTCAGCCTCCTCCCGCTCGAGAATCCGCCGGGTCTCCCGTCTGGACTCCAACGCGGCCCTCCGTTCTCCCAGGACGGTGGTTGTACGCGTCCAGGTCGAAGTGGTGGACATGGCGAGCCTCTCGGTGTCGGCCCGCTGCTCGGTCACCTCCTCGGATATCGGATATCGTCGTCGCTCAAACGCGATGACCTCCTCTATGAGGCTGTAGTACGGTGCTCTATCCTCCGGATCGTTAGGCGTGTGCCACCCGACACAGAGAAAAGCACGAATCGGAACTCTGGCGCCTCTCGACTTACTCGGACGGGCGGATGACCACCCTCTTGGCGCATGTCTCCACGCCGACAACCCTCGGCAGGACTCTGGTCGGCCCGGCGCTGGTCCGGTCTGCTTCATCTCCCCGTTCCGCCGTGCGCTGTCCAGACAGCGACGTCGCCAATGCAGTTTCCGGCTGCAAGGTTTAGTAAACAGAGAATTAAACGAATAGTCAAAAGCCGGAATGGTGACTGTTCTATTGATCTCAGACCGAATGCATTTGATCGCCAAGTATGCTCTAAAAATGGGAATCGTGCTTCTGGCCTTGATACGCTTATATGGGCTGATGGTATCAAATTCCAGTTCTTCCAGACTTTGGACCACGGGATTAAGGCGAATGGATAAACTCTTGATCAAATACTTGTGTATAAGATATGAGAAACGGAAGCTAAGCGGAGGTTCCTTGGCTTCATCCAGTATTACATTGATAGGCGTGGATTGACGGTATCCCATGGCGTTACGAATTAGTCTATACTGCAGCCGCATAAGAGAATGGAATAAGGTTTTGTTACCCTTAAGTCGGAAGATGAGACATCCGTATTCAATAGCGCTCCTGAAAGTAGTTCGGTAGAGGGTGAGCAAGAGCTGAGGGTGAGCGCCCCACTTAGTGCCTCTCAGGACCGAGAGAATGCTAGCGATCCTCCTGCCCTTGTTCAGCAAGAAGTTAAGATGCATCCTGCCAGACAGTACAGACTCGATGTGGACACCTAAAAATTTAGTATTTGTGACCATCGGAACAGGAACACTTGATATTAAAATATTGGGCTTCGGAAGAGTGAAGCTCCTCTTTTTGGTGAAAATTATACACCTAGATTTGGCTGGAGCAAGTTCCAAGCCACGGGATCGTAAAAATTCGTTAATTCTAGCAAGGGATCTCTCCAGCAGATTAAACGCAACCCTCAGCAATTTATGTTTTATATATATAACCGAGTCGTCAGCACACTGTAATGAGCGGACACTCGGAAGAAGACGTCTTTTAAGCTCGCGAGTATAAATATTATAGAGTATAGGACTGAGGATGGAGCCCTGCGGTACTCCCTTACAAGAGAAGAAAGGACCGACAAGGTCACCATCAACAACGAAGAAAACTGCCCTTTGATAGAGCAGAGAGCCAATAAAGCTTCTAACGCGAGCAGGAAGCCCGATTTTCCGGAGGTCTTGTAGGAGGAGGTCAGGGAGGACATTGTCGAAGGCGCTCGCAATATCCAAGAACGTCGCGACTGTAAATTCTCTGTTTAAGAAACCCCGACGTATGTCGCTAGTCAAGATCACCAGGTTGTCGTAACAAGACCTAAAATTGCGGAAGCCAAACTGCTTGTTCGGGAGAATATCCCTCTCAGATGATTCCAAATACCAGCGTAGTCGATTGTATATACACTTTTCAAAGATCTTGAGAAAACAAGAAAGGAGAGAGATAGGCCTAACCGCGGTAGAGCCAGGCTTAGGGATGAGCACTACAAGAGATTCGTTTCAACTGGGGGGATATATACCCTGCGCAAACATCCGGTTGTAGATATCCAAAAGGAAAGCTTTGAATGGATCTGGCAAAATCTTGATGATTGCGAATCCTATCTGGTCAAGACCAGGAGACGAGGAAGACCTAGAGTCGGCAATCGCTGCGCCCAACTCCGCCATAGAGAATAATCCGCTCATCCAGGATTGAAGACCGACGGAGGCAAGATTCTCACTCTCCATTTCCGACAAGGAGGGAAAAGGAGGGAGAGCACAGAAGGGGGGGCAAAATTTGCTCATTGCAACACGTTGCGACTCCTCGCGGGCGCGAGAATCCACGACAACTCCGTCGTCCTTATTCTTGAAGGCTTTAATTAAATTCCACACGGCTGCTGTTGGGGTCTTGGAATCAAAGGAGCCACAAAGCTTACGCCACCCTAACCTCTTCTGCCTGAAGAGCTCCTTGCGACAAACAGAGTTCTGGTGCCTGTACCTCTGACGATTTTCTTCGGTGTACTCATGTTTAAGCGCCTCCAATGCCTGCGTGCGCGCGTCAACCGCGTCTTGGCACTGTGAATTCCACCACGGAGGTGGACGACGCTTTTGGTTCAATGGGCGCGGGCCCAACCTGCCGCCATCCTTGGCGACCTCAGCGATGGTATCCCTGATAAACGTGACAAAATAGCTATAGTCCTTAACGGTATCACCTAAGGAAGTTAGAGGAGATTGCTCAACGCGGTCCTGAAGTCTCAAGCAGAGATCTGCCAGCTGTCGATCCGTCAACTTAATATTATACGAGAAACGCTTGGTTAGGCAAGGCTGCTTGCCAACTAAAGTCACCAGAGGATAGTGGTCGCTACCGTGAGCATCGCGTAGTACAACAGACCGACAGGCCGCTGCCATGCCAGACGACGCAAGAGCCAGGTCAATTGTAGACCAGTTATCACTATGAGTTCCGATGTGAGTCGGATGATCCTCGTTTAATACCATCCAGTTATGAGTTTCGATAAGAGACACCAAGCGAGCTCCTTCGGAGTCGCTTGACGGGCAATTCCAGAGAGGATGGTGCGAATTGAAATCTCCAACCATCAGCACCAGCTTGAAATTGGAAGCAAAGTTAAACACATCATTCCAAGCCGAAAGGGGAGTGACCACGTTAGGATGTTTATAAACGTTAATTAGCAAAAATTCCTCACGTTTCTCTAAAGGAATACTTACAGCAATGAGCTCAAGAGATGGGTGGACAACGAACGGGGGCAAGACCTCGCTGTATCTTAAACCGGAGCGCATGAGAAGGCAGACGCCTCGCACGCCAGGGCCATCGATATCCCTTCTCAACATCTCGAAACCTTTGACGGAAAATTTACTGTTAGAATGCAGGAGCGTCTCTTGTAGGCAGAGTACGTCGTGATTTGGCGCCAAAACTTGTATATCGGGTAATTTACCCGCTGCTCCTCTGCAATTCCAATGTAGAATGTTAAGGTTAAATACACAAGAAGACTTAGAGTTATGGGGTGGGAAGAGGAGAGAAGTTATTACTGCAATAAGCAGAAAGATTTTGACTATTCAAACCAGGAGCCTGTTGAGCAGGCGAGAACGCATACCTAGAAGAAAATAACATATTCTGTAAGTTGTTAAGAAGAAATTCTTCTAAAGAGCGTAGAATGGACTGTATAATGTATGCTAAATTCGGCGGGAGGCCGCGCAGGGGACCGGAGAAGGAAGAAGTAGAGACAAAAGCGGATGAAGGTGGAAGGGGGGGAGAAGATTCTAAACCCGGGGGAGGTAGTTATCAGAAGCAAAGGGGGAAGGGAAAGGCGAGGGGGGAGGGACAATGTCGTCCCTTGAGGGCCCATAACGGGCCTGCCCATTAGGATACAACAGTTCATTTAAGTGGGCTGGGGTGTAACCAGACATAGGTCTGAGCCTAGGACTGGGTTTATAAGTGGATGGAGAAGATCTCAATTAAGGGGTGGAAGAACGGGGGGTTTGATGCCCCCGTGTTGATTGTGTAGAAGCGCTAGCATTAGCGCCATTAGAGGCCCGAGGTCTAGTCGCGACTTGCGCATATGAGAGCAATTGATCAAGTGCCGGGTTAATTTCAGGATCCAACAAGTCAAAATTGTTGGCTACCGGAACCCGAAAGGAATTGGCAAACGAGGAGGAAACCTCCGGAATTAACGGAAAATTACGGAAGTCAAGTCTGGGATCGGTCATATTACCATGCTCTTCCATACGAGGGTCGCGAAGCTTCTTTTTAGCCGCAGTAAATGAGATGTTCTCCGCAGCAGCCAATGACTTAATCTGTTTATGCTTGATGATTGCACTGCAGTTATTGAATGTGGCCAAATGTTCCCCTCCTCAGTTAAGGCAACGATGGGGGGGTTCCTTCCGGGGGCATATCACCTTTTCGTTATGTTTATCCTCACCGCAGTACAAGCAACGAGGTCTGCTTTTACATTGTGAACCCACGTGGCCCACCCTAAAACATGAGTAGCATGTGCGTGACTTAGGCACAAAGGTATTAACATTGTATTTAACCTTGCGTAAGTAAACATATTCCGGCAACCGTTGACCGGCAAAATTAATGCGTATTGAAGTTGACGGGACAACACGAGACTCATTGTCGACAGTATTTCGACGATTCAAACGTTCGATACGGAGCACTTTGACCGGCGATTCTATATATTGTTTAATCCACTCGAGACTGTACCTGTCAGGTACGTCCCTAATGATCCCTACACGAAGCACTTTAAAAGAAGGAATGTAGGCTTTAAGTTTGGCTTCCTTCAATGCTGGATTGTCAACAAGGTTATTTGCGGCTGTCGCTGTGCGCATATCAACAATGACTCTCGCGCGCCCGACCTTTTTTGTCTCAATAAGCTCATTATAAGCAATCTTGGATATCACCTCACTAACCGCCAATGGGTGAAGAGACACAGAGCTATCCCCCACCAACACACGAACGACGGGCGAACGTTCGGAGAACGATTTCTCGTTTGGATCGCGCGTAATCGTTCGCCCTCCGAACCAACCGAACGAAAATCGCCGAGCCGCGCGAAGATGCTCGAGCGAAGGTCGTCTCGCACGCCGCCTGAACGTTGCGAGGTTGTTCGGAATGACCGAATGAATTACCGATATAATAATATAACCGATATAAATTAATAATAATAAATAATTAATAATTAATTTAATAGATAATAATAATAATTATTATTATTATAATAATAATAATAATTATAATTATAATTTATTATTATTATTATTATTATTAATAATTATTATTATAATAATTATAATAATTATTATTAATAATTATTATTATTATTATTATTATAATTATTATAATAATAATAATAATTTATTATTATTATTATTAAGGTTATAAAGAAGCAACTTTTAATGCCAAAACGATTTGATCGAAATCGGGTAATTTTCGATGTTAATTTTGATGTCGATAAGTCATCGATTCGATATTCCCACCAGTACACGCACGCCGGGAAAACGTTCAGGGAACGTTCGAACCTGAGCCGTTCGAAAACGGTTCGGAACTGCCACCACGAAAACGTTCGTCTGACGTTCGCATAAACGTTTAACGAACGTTTGAAAATACGTTGCAAAATAAAATATAAAATTTACTTCTCGTAAACCATTATTTTATTGCTGAAAATCTTGATTACGTCCAAGCTTAACTAAATAAATTTATATTGTACTTAGAAAATTTGCTTACGTCGATATATCGAATCGATGACCGACATCAATTTTGTAAGAAATATACAGAGTGGGAGAAAAGTCTGGAAACGGTCAAATATCTCGAAAACAAGACATTTTAGGAAAAATGTTTCATACAGAAGTTGTAGGGTTTAAAAAGATTTGTTTACTGACTTTATCAGTTTGATCTTAGGTGGCGTCGTTTAGGTCAAGTCAGGGTCATTTTAAATTTTTTAAATCGGACCCCCTATTTTTTATTGCATATTCTTGTAGCCCTTGTCGAGAAGTTTTCAAAACACTATAACAAAACTAAATTAATATTATTATTTGAATCCTTTTATTATTCTACGTATAAAAGTATGAAGGTAAAGTCATCGAAAAGTGAATACTTTACGAGATATTTCCTATTTTAAATTAAAAATAAGATAACAACGAATCGACCTCGGTGAAACGCATACTCCCTCGTTTTTCGCCAACCTTCGGTTGGCTGCAGTCGGGAGAAAAATATCACGACAAAATTTAAAATATCTCAGGAAATTCTTAACGAAAGAGAGCTTTATCATAGTGTTTTAAAAACGTCTCGTCGAGATCTACAACTTTTCTCTCAAGGAAAAAATCAAGTTCCATTTAAGAAATTAGTCGTTTTTAAAATTTCTTGAAAATAACGACATCTACCACATGACTCACATCGGAATCATGTGTTCCCCTTCAAGCCAAACAACTTTTGTCTGAAGCATTTTCTTCTACAATAAAAAATAAAAAAGTTTTTGGGGTGGTAAATTAAAATAACTCACCCTGTATATGCAAAGCTGCGCACTTAATAATGAAATCGTTTCGCAATAAATACAATAAGAATAAATATACACAAATTCCATTATTCAATCGTCATTAAAAAATATTTACGAATATTTGCATATTTTTTTCACATCATAGAATGACCGCTCTCTATAATTTTCAGAATTTTTCAATAAGTTAACATTGGATGAGTTAGTAGTCTGTAAAATAGAAGAATTACAGGTACATAGAAAAAAAGAATATTCTTGATTTGAAAATATCTTTAGTTTCAAGTGGAAATCTTGAAATGAGATTATATTGCGTCAAACGAAGAAAACTTGCTTGAATGAAATCATTTATATAGTTCAACCAAGAAAAAGAAAGTTGAAATAAAAAATTGAAATTCCTAATAAGAAGATTATAGATTGTTGCATATATGTATACGAGTATATAAGTCTTAATTTGACACTTTTTTCTATGTAGGTGATGCATTTTTCATGTATACCCCAATATTTTTATCGATCAACTGCCTCGAGAGATCAGTTGATTGATGATCGCTACGCGAAAAAGTGGGGCATGAAGTTTTGATTGTTGCGCTAATCCCTAGGCGTTTAGCTTGCTCAGCGGACATCAACGCTTTAATTACCGCCGTATTAATTCGGCATTATAGTGCGAAAATCACGAGCGATTTCCAATTATGTAAGGGCCAGTCAATGCGTTATTAGAACGCGGCAGAGAGACCCGCTGCTATGCTCCGTAAATTCGTGAGTGGTGTAGGCGTTACCTCAGAGAGGATTCACTCGATTCCTTGAAAGGCGATTCCATCTTATTCCTTACATAAGAGTTATTCTACGTGTTATTTCGGTGTCGGATGCACACGTTGCAATTTATAAGATTCATACAATTTCCAATTGTCGATATATCGTCCGCGATATATCATCCATGTAAATTAATGCCGTAAGAAAATAGACCAATCACTGTCGATTATTCTTCTCGCGCTTGAAGAATAATCGAGTGTGATTGGTCTATTTTCTTACGGCCTTACGATTACAACTAAAACATTGTTACGTGCAATGGCCTTTAAGGACGTAAAGCATACGCTTAAGATAATTGATCAATCTCAATCGAGTTTGTAATCTACGGATGATGGAGCAATTAAGAAGCGATCGTTTTATGTTAGATATACTTGCAGAGAACTATAGGAAATACGTTATTCCAAAAAAATAAGCGGTTTTTTGCTAAGATGTCATTAAAAATTAATTATACGAATGGAGCAATTGAATATCTCAATAGAGCAAGCGAGAAACAGTTGTTCTAGCAAAAATCAATAGGAAATGTTGACTAAACTCTTTGAGATATAGTTATAAACAATAGAACTCTTATATTACGTTTGAATATTCCGCCTTTGGCTGCCGAACCATGTAGTTACAATAGGCGGCCGATAGGTGGCGGCGGCGTCACTTGTGAAATAGAGACCCTCTAATAAGAGTCTGGCCACAACTGTTGGATGGTCGCCATTTATGAGCGAAATCACACGAGAGAGAGCTCGCTGTCTCACTCGGGAGAGCTCGCTGTCTCACTCGGTTGCGAAGCACTGTCTCACTCGCACACATACCGAAGCGCTCATAAATGGCGGACCAATCAAAAAGCGGGACCAGGTGGCCAGACTCTTATTAGAGGGTCTCTATTGTAAAATGATTAATTTATTAATTTTTCAATAAAATATGCAATAAATCATTAAAATAATGATGGAGCAATAAGGAGCAATTAAGGAGCAATCGTTCTACACCGGTTTTAATTGCATAGAGTTATTATAAATATGTTTTTGAGTGAAAATTAGAAAATTTTAGTTTTTTGTAAATATCTTAAAAAATAATCATTTTAAAAGAAGAGCAATTGTTGATTCTGAGGGAGCAATCAGGGAGCAATCGTTTGAGCTATAGTTCATTAAAAAATATGAACTTCCAGCGCCAACTTATTTCCGGTCCAATGGCCCGGGTGAAAGCGAGAGGTTTCTCTCTGGCGAGACCACTATTTCCGTATTTTGATTACCGACAGACTTTGCCCTTTGAAAAACATTCGACTGCAGGATCCCCTTAAGGGGATCCTAAAGCGAAGGCCGAGCTCCGACGATGTCGCTGTTTTACCGTCAAAATTACCGACGACCCTACAAATTTTCGCACAGCTCCAGCTTTTTAGAATAGATACACCGCCAAGGTTAGAGTTGACAAGTCGTGAAAACATCAGCTTTATACACAAATTTGGTAGCTTTCATGCACAATGCAAACAACACGCCACGTCCGTTGGAGTGTCTACTTTAATTCTGCAAAAGGAATTATAATTCTATGCAGGCAATAAAAATCTGGAGCTTTGCGAAAATTTTCGGTCTGTATACGCCCGAGATTTCCATGATTTCGCAGAGCTCCAACTTTTTATTGGCTGTATAGAATTATAATTCCTTTTGCAGAATTAAAGTAGACACTCCAACGGACGCGACTCTGTTGTTGCATTGTGCATGAAAGCTACCAAATTTGTGTATAAAGCTGATGTTTTCACGACTTGTCAACTCTAACCTTGGCGGTGTATCTATTCTAAAAAGCTGGAGCTGTGCGAAAATTTGTAGGGTCGTCGGTAATTTTGTCGGTAAAACAGCGACATCGTCGGAGTTCGGCCTTCGCTTTAGGATCCCCTTAAGACATTTCTTAAGACGGTCATCTTGAAATAATGGCGTTTTTGATTTACGACTCAACCGACTCGGGTCGCATCATGCATACAGGACTCCTAGCATCATTGACGTGGAATACATACATATCTATGTATGTATTCCACGTCCATTAATGCGACCCGAGTCGGGTCGAGTAGCAAATCGAAAACGCCATAAGTTTCGACTATTGGCGTTTTCGATTTGCTACTCGACCCGACTCGGGTCGCATCAATGGACGTGGAATACATACATAGATATGTATGCATTCCACGTCAATGATGCTAGGAGTCCTGTATACATGATGCGACCCGAGTCGGTTTGAGTCGTAAATCGAAAACGCCATATGAATACCAAGGTCGGTAAATGGACGCGTCGGTAGCGACGCTACGGGTGCTTTCCATTTAGTGACACAAGCCGACACAAACGTCGTTATATCTTTCTCTACATTTAATGAGTAACAAGGACAGAACGACACTTGTGTCGACTTGTGTCAGTAAATGGAAAGCACCCTACATAAGGTCTTCTCACGGCCGCCATTTTGGGTCCAGTGACTGTGTATTAGTGCACGTCGTACAACAGTTGTTACTGTGTGCGTAGTTCGCCATTCGCGCTGATGGTGTACGGCACTGTACAGTGTACGGGATTTCGCCAGAGGATTGTATGTATTCCCCCGTTTATGAAAATACACAAAATTACACTTATGTAACCCCAATAACGAATAGATTAGAATGTAATATTATAAACAACGTGCTAGGAAGTGCAATTTCTTATGTTTTACGAAAAAAATACGCTTTGTTTACAAGCTTTTACTGATGTTAATGGTCAGTATTCGTTTTATACCAAAGCTCTTTCTTTTGGATTCTTAGAAAATCCTTCAAATGGTATATTTAACTATATTTCTTTAGTTGAAGGTCATTTGCAAGCGCATTTTGATAGATGTGCTCTGCACCCTCGATTATTTGAGCATTTATTACAAATGATCGAAAAATGGGCACCTTATAAAGAATTAACTATCTCAAACATTTGTGCGGAACGTACTGAACCTTGTAATTTCTTCTACAATATTTTACGTCGATATACCCCACCAGCACACGCACGCCGGGAAAACGTTCAGGGAACGTTCGAACCTGAGCCGTTCGGAATCGGTTCGGAAGTGCCACCACGAAAACGTTCGTCTGACGTTCGCATGAACGTTTCACGAACGTTTGAAAATACGTTGCAAAATAAAATATAAAATTTACTTCTAATAATACCAATATAAATAATACCAATATAAATTAATAATAATAAATAATTAATAATTAATAATAATTAATTTAATAGATAATAATAATAATTATTATTATTAATAATAATTATTATAATTATGTGCTAGGTTAAAGAGAAAATGTATATCCGTTTCTCTCGCAGGATTTTGACAAAATCGCTTATGGCCAGACTCTTATTACAGGGTCTCTAGACGACTTTTCGATCGACACGACACCGGAGCGAACTACCGAAAACGTGGACATTAAGCGAGACACCCCCACCACTGGAGTTTCCAGACCTGAGTAGAAGACCGTGCTCGAAGTGCATGAGAAGACCTTATGTAGCGTCGCTACCGACGCGTCCATTTACCGACCTTGATGAATACCGACCATAGAGGCGCTTCAAGGTGACAGTTGGTCGCTGGACAGCTAAAATTATAAATGCGCCCATGGCCATGCTCTCGCAAGTAACCTCAAATATAGGTTATTTAAATTTTATACGCAAAATCTAGAATATCTACATGTAATTGTGCTATATAACTTTTTAGAGTTAGAAACAACTAAAAGAAATAACTTATATGCGGCACTATTTTGTCATTAGTACGATATATATCATACATTAAAGACATGAGTAAAGGTCATAAGCGTTCGAAATGCCTGAAATCGGAAAAGTCGAAAGTAAAATTGAAAGTCAAGAGATCCATCAATTCGTTACCGAAAGGCTTGAACATTACGGATACGTCGTTTAAGGTGAAGAAGATACTGATACGTGAACAGTTGAAGCAATGGAATGACGCGGAAGTTCTCAGTTCTCGCAAATTGAATATCGATGTATGTGAATCAATATACATTTACTTTCTACGAATTAATTCAATGATAAAGCGTATTGTATAAGCCTAATTAGTTAGTGCGCTTTAATTGTAATAACTTGTGTATGGTTATCCAGTTAAAAAATATATCTTTTTCAGGATTTATTAGCGCGTTTTCGGCACCACAATTCGACTGTGAGAGAAGATGCGTTGAGGCAATTAAAAGACATCTTGTTGCGAAGTCCTCCAAAATCTTTGCATTCGCGATTGAATTCTTTGTTACATGGCATTACGGCTTTATCTCTTGATAAAGAGAAAGGTGTACGAAGGAGTTCATTTCATGCGCTCGATTTTATTCTTGGCTGTATTTCGAATCAACAGTTGACACCGTTGCGTGAAATTGTAATATCATATTTGAACTGTGCCATGACACATATCGATCCACGTGTGAAGGAAGATTCTCTACTTTTCTTAGATATTCTTCTACAAAATTGCGATAGTGTATTGGCAAGGGATAGCCATAAAATATTACCAAATTTTTTGAGTATGATATGTAAATTACACAACGAAGTTAGGCCTGGGGCACGATTAACAACGACACTAAATTCGAGAAGTACTGATGTAAAATGGAGAATTAAAGTTCTGGAACGTTTAGCTAACATGTTTATCTCTATAGTAAACTATAGAAAGCTTTGTACAACAAGTGCACGGTCAAGCGTGCTTCCGATTGCGAGAGTGAAAAGATATACCAGATATATTCCCGTTTATAGCGATAGTGTGACTCGAGTTTGTGAAATTAATCTTGATGAAGATGTGAGCTCGATAGGTAGTCGCGTGAAAGAAACTCTACCTATAGAAGAATTCATGAAATATGTAGATTTATTGATGCCACTGATGTCTGATATTTGGCTTGAAGTATGCCCGGATGAAAAAGCTGAGAGTTACACAGAAATTACGATTTCGAGTGAGGCAGCTGTATTATTGAAAAGTATTGTCATAATTATACAATCAATTGTAGAATATATTGATACATTGGATTGCGATGATTATGACGTCAATCGTATGAGGCATTGGTTTAAAGATACGTTTCACAATGCATATATGAAGAATTTTCTGTCGAAATTCCCATATGGTAAAGTAAAGCCGTTTATTACTGACAATGAGTCCAGAAAACGTCAAAAAGATTTCTCTCAAATAGATTTTATGGACGGATGTTTGGAACAGAACTTGGGACTTTGTCAAATTCACATATGGTTTACATCTCTGTTTAGCAACGAACGATTTTCCAAGTCTACCAAGACCTATTGCGTATCCATTATAAAATATTTAAATGGTAAATTAATATTGTATCTGATATTGTTACGTATCAGGCCTTTTTCCACAAAACAATGACCTTTCTATTTTCCAGGTGTTATTGAAAATTGGTGCGATTCGTCCGCGTTGTCGCAACTAATTAAGCTTTTAAGAACTTTATTTTTGAAAGCCAGTCCAGTTTGGCATATCAACTGTATTAGATTAAGCCATACTTTACGATTGATTATTGAAGCTTCTTCTCGTTTACCAATGAAAGAATTACAATCACATTTGTGTCTAATTATTGGTGACATTATGTTGGAAAGCGATTTAAATGAGTTACACAGGTAATTGTTTCAAATATAAATAATTTCTATAGAGCACGTAACGTTGGCGAATATCCGTTGGCATACAACATATGGCGTATCGACGAGTAGACGAGTCACAAATTATATTAATATGCCTTTTTTTTTTACAGAGAGAAGGTGTTCGAAAACTTTGTTACGATCTTACCGAATTTACTCCTGAGGTCAAGCATAGATGACGTCGTAATTCGAATGATTAGTCAAATAGTTCTACGTTTTAAGGAATATATCCGGGAAAAATTGATAGCTAAACACGAGTCCATTATCGGTAAGAAGTTTTATGAATTATAAGGATAAATTAAGGGCGTATATATTATGCGTGCTGTCGCTTTGATTGTATTAACGCTTTATTCTTTTCAGAAAATGCTAAAAAGATTGACATTGTAGGTTCACACGATGATAAACAATCGAGACTCATGATTTGTAATCTATTTTACTTTGTAGATGCACAGATTTATTATTAAATAACAAATTTATCAGTTTGTCGCACGTTGAATGTGCGATCGGTTTTTCTATGTTGAGCGCAAGTCTTGATAAATTTTTATCAACATATCGTACGTAATAGCGTACATACACATATACTTTCTCTAATTTGATAAGATTTACGTAATACGCAACTTGTACGTATCATGCTACGAGAATAAGAAGAGCGCGAATAAAAAGACAAAAGGTTTCGAATGTTAATTTGACCCAATGTACTTGGCCATTCTATCTCGCGTGAATCAAAATTTTTCTCAGAGACATACATGAAAGTCCTTCATTAGACTTTTTCCGAGAACTAATTGTAAATATCTGTGACACGCCATACAATGCCATACACTGCCATGCTGAAAATCGTATTCGGTATATAAGACTAAATTAACGAATACCTATTGTAATATTGTGAGAAATCTTATTGCCTCGATCATGTATGTATGTATGTACATGTACATACATATTAGGCTGTCTGCCTTCCGAGTCATAAAAATTGACTATGATAAAAATGATGCAACGTTAACATACAGTTAAATTGTATCTACATAGTACATGAATGCTGCTGCTTTCTCTCTTCCCCCGCTCCCCTCCCTCTATCTCCTATCCATACGAATCTCATATATATATATATATATATATATACACACACACACACACACATGCACACACGAATATATATATAATTTTTTTTTCACTCATACACCAGCTACCTTTTTACGACTGGTTTATTTGAAGGGATAATAATTCGTGAATAAACGCATGTACTATGTTATACATTATATTTTCACCGCTGCTATACTTGGTCGTTTGCAAAGCCAAAATTTTCGAATCCGTTTTCTCTATTGGTCCGTCTGTTATTCGGTAACTTGCTCGAGTTGCTAAAATCATTCATCGTTTGATCACCGATCGGATACCGACAATGGCTGTTACGTGTAATACTCGCGTCATTTTGCAAGTTATCTTCCTTTCGCAGGATATGTAATATTGGCAATTGTTTGTTGCATTTCAGCCAACTCTCGCAGTTATTCAATTCGTATTCTATCTTTAGATATTGTTTCTTGGATTTTTCCGGCTTGTATAATTTTTTCTTCAAAATTTCTTCAATGACGCGCTCTATTACGAAACTCTCGACGAGGAAACAAATGAGAAAGTTGGCTAGAGCGAGCGCTAAGATAGCGAGCCTCCAATCGTAGACGGGTGGTAGGATCAATTGCAGCGCGCTCACCACCCAATCCGCAGGATAAACCGTAATGTATGTACATACAACCGTCAATAAAAGTATAGAGGACATAAATGCGCCGTTCGTATAGATTGCGCGTCTGTAAGGCTTCCCGCGTGAAAATATAATCGCCATCGTGATGTATTGAAACATGGAGACACAGTAGACCGAATAGTTTTCGTAACATGTGTATTGGGTATTGCTAGTGGGAACGAACGGGGTGAACCATGAAAATTGTCGAACGGTGTGATACGCTATTGCTTGAAAAACGATCATTACGAACATGTGTACCGTTAGAGACAAGAGCGGAGTGAAGCTCAGCAAACTCGTCATCGGCGTTGTCTTGGATAACTTGGCCTTACACGCGCGAGTCTTGCCGAAGAAGAAGGCAAAGTTGATGATTAAACAGATATCGATAAACAGAAATTGTAGATCCGTCAAATTCGAGTCTATGGAGTACAATATTATGGCAGACAAAAATTCGGTAAGAGAATACGCGACCATAAATTTAAAAATTCCAAACGACGTAACTAGAGCGGCGCGTCCTTCCCGTATTACTTTTGGGACGCAGCTTATGTCGGGTATCCTCGAAGTGAAGGGACTGGCTACGCTGCAAGAAAAAAAAACAATAATTAGACTCGTTTAATTGCAAACTGCAAAAGGAAGATTGGATGAAAATTAAGGAATAACGTTACATATACATATATGTATATTGCGGGCACAGGTAGTGCTTCTCACCTAGATTCTGCTTTGGAGAGCGATATACCGACGTGCGCGGCCCTTAACGCTCCGCAATCATTAGCACCGTCTCCGCACATAGCTAAGCATCAATACATAGAATACATGTATAGTTTTCACGTTGTCACGCTTACGTATCGTTCGCTTGGAACGTTTATTACAAAAATATGGGTCTCATGGGCGTACGTTGTCTCTTTCGACGCTGCCGAGATATATATACGTACGTGTACGTACCTACGTAGTAACCAAGTCGCATTAGCTCCACGACCAATTGTTGCTTCTGATCGCTGCTCATTCGGGCGAATATCACGCTGCGTACGCAAACGCGATCTACGAGATCGGGATAATATTCTCGCATCGTCTGCCACGTTTGGCCCGTTAAGGCAAATCTGTAATTACAATTGGCTATACCGCTTTCTACATCTTTGATCGTCGGTGACACCAAGTGATCTTGAACTTGCATGTTCTGGAAGAAATTGAAAGACAACGTTAATCACATGCAGTGTGGCCGAGGTTCGCCACGCACAAACGGGCTCTCCTGTTCAAAATTCTCAATGCGAAAAGATTCGAGTTTACCAATCTTGGAGATCGAGACTGAATGTTGAAAACGATCTCTGGACGATCCTTTTCCTCGTTCGAGGCTACGCTCACGTCTACGATGTGTTCTTCGATCGAAAGTATTCCGCATTCTCTCGCGACGCTTATCGCAGTTTGAATATTATCTCCTAAAAATCAAAGATCGAGTCCATTATAATGATATCCTATCGTGTGTGGATGCACAGCCTCTCGCGGTGGAAAGATTCGTAAACGCGTCGTTTGAATTGTTTGATTTGTTGTCAAACCTGTAATCATCATCACGCGTATATTGGCTTCCCTTAGTTCCGTAATCACTGGTGCCGTCGGTCGTTTCAATCGATTTTCCAGAATGACCAGTCCCAAGAATTCCAAATCCCGTTCAACCGTTTCTCGAGACAGTCTCGATATCTACGAACATATATACATATTATACATATATGTATAATATACGTATAACTCTTCGGGAAATATCGCGTAGTTGAGATATTTAAATCTTGCATCGACTGTGTCGCGCATTTGCACAGTGGAAAGAAAAAGTTGCACGAATATATTTGAGATACCTATTACCTCTGCGCTACTTTTGGAGACTGTCGCTCTGCGACCCATCGCTATCACGCGAAATCCCTGTCTCGTGAATCGCTCCAAAATGAGTGAAATGTCCTTCGGTACAGTCTCCGCTTTGCTCAGATTGATTATCATCTCGGGAGAGCCTTTCGTGTAGGCTCTGAAATCATCCGATCCTGATGCATGTACGATCACGGACATTCGTTGTAAGGAACTCGAGAACTGATATTGCTGTATTATACCAATCTCCGTGATTTCGTTCATATTTTCCGTCAAGTTTGTGTTCTCCGGTGGCCTCACGACAATCGGTGCTATCGAGTCATAATTTACATGCATGCAATCCGAATCTTTCAATATCCACTTGGTACTTTCGAACATCTGTAACATGTAACGATCGATGTCTGTAACAACGCGACGTACGTGTCGTCACATCGCGAGATGTCGAGCGGTAAAACGGTCGCAGTGGTGAAAATTGTAAAAGGTATATTATCTTACCTTTGCGTCCAAAGGATCACCACAAAGTTCTCCATCGATAAGCGTTAAACTGTGACAAACTAGCATCCCTTCGAAAAGGGGATGATCTTTGAGTTTGGATATATCCGTCTCAGCCTCGGCGAGGACACCGTTCGTACATGCTACAACGCCCCACATGTCCAATCCATCCTCGGTCAATGTCCCCGTCTGTGAACATGGTGTCAAAAAAAATGAGAAAAAACGAGAGATGAGAAAGCGTTTGTTATCGTTAGCGCGTGTTATAGTATCGAATTGCTCGCTGTCCCGCGACCATAATTTCTTTTTTAATGTTTGCAAGTTACTTTCTCTCACCTTATCAAAACAGACGCAATTTATGCTGCCGGAAACATTGATGACCCTGTTATTAATACAGTAGATTTGTGCACGTTTCAATCTCATTTGAGCGTACAGCTTTCCTACGGTCATCGCGGCTGGTAATGCCGGCGGTATAACTATCGTGATTATATCTAATGCTTTTATCGCTATATCGCCAGCTAAAACTCCTCTCGAGATCTAAATTATTATTTATTGTATTATTACTATTATTATTATTATTACAGCAGGATGTTGATCTCTTTCATCTTTGTATAAATCAAACGATTTAATCAAACAGATAAATAATGCGATATACGATAAAATTAACATAATTATATACAAGTATATGTACATATACGTAAGCATGTGTGTTTGAAAGTCTTAGAGATTACCTTGGTTATTACGGTATATATAAAGCCACAAGTTGCGATAAATGCCAAAATGCCAATAAATTTATATGAATCTTTATCAAATTTGAAATCCGCTGGAGGTGGATATAGTATAGCGGCGATCAGAGCACCTCTGTTGGTCAAAAAACCAGTTCTGATTACCCTCGCGAGAACCGGTTGATCACCGTGATATCTGCGAATATTATCCATCAATTATCCATTACCATAATTGTAGTTCTGTTATCTATTATTTTCGAGAGTAAAAGTATGTAAGTGTGTTTCGTACTTGGTTTGTATTATAGTGGTACCGCTGTACAACGTGTGATACGTATACTCTTTAGCGTCATACAATGTACGGCGTAATGGTAAGGCTGTTTTTATTACCGGTACAGATTCGCCTAAAATTGGTGAAACGAGCAAATTTGAGCATATATATGAAAAACATGGTATATATAGAAAGAGAGAGAAAAAAAGAGCCCAAACACGCATGTCTCAAATCGTCTTAGACGTCAAAAGACGTATGTCCGATTTAGGAAAAGGACATATATTATGTCCACTGGGAGAAAAACCTTTATTGGAGAAGAAACTTGTAAAGCTTATATAGAGGTATTTGAAAGATACATATTTACCCGTTAACATGGATTCGTTTAATATACACTGCCCAGTTAATAGAACCGCGTCGCATACAAGAGTCGCTTGATGTTTCGGTAATTCTATAACATCACCGGGTACCAATTCCTCACTAGAGATATTCTCGAAAATACCAGTGTCACGAAGTACACGTACACTTTCTGAAGATGCAACGGTACCGCGTAGATTTATTTGGTTCTAAAAATAAATTATAATCGGTAATAAAAAAACAGTTTTATTCAGACGAGAGGGAGAGGGAGAGGAGGGAGAGAGAGGGAGAGGGGGAGAGAGAGAGAGAGAAAGAGAGACAAGTTTTCCCTTTTCTATAATAAATGGCGTAGGTAAGTACCTTACGCGTTTGCACTATAGAGCTCGTTATGCCAAACAGTGACATTAACACTATAGCGATAGTATAATACAGATAGCCCTCCGCGAACCATACAAATAAGGTAAATACTTGAAAAATATAGAACGGATTTAAAACTTCTAGTAGTAGCAACATGCCGATACTCTGAAGTGGAACAACAATGTTGTTACTCCCATAGACGATGCGCCTGTGACAAAGGAAAAACGTCTCTTAATGAAAAGAAAACTCTACTTCTAGCGAATCGTATATAAGAGAGTTGTTATAGGATAGGTATATATGTATTTGGAAATGTCACCTAAGAAACTGTTCTTCCTTAGACAAGCCGCTACGCGAGAGGTGGAGATCGGAACACATTGTGCCATTGTCCAGCTCTACGAGCCTCGAGAATATATTTTTGGTAGTGTCCCAGATGTAACATTTCTTTTTGCACCAGAAAGCCTTGTATTCATGAACCTCGCGACGCGTGCCATTCTCTAAATTAATTTTTAACTTTTTGCCCTTGACTTTCTCTAACAATAAGAGATCTTGGTCAACGGTACCCAAACCGGTGGCCACCAAGCTTTTCGCGCTAAAAGTAAAACATGGTAGTTATAGTTATTAGTTTTCTTCAAATTCACAATATTTTGGTCCCTTATATTACTCTTTTAATATATTTTAAACACGCGCACGCATACACACATTATTACACATAAAGCTTACCTTATACTTTTAGTGGAAATTTTCCGAACATCTCGTACAAAGTATGACTCGTATCCTTGATAATTATCCTATATTTATATTGATTTATATGTTAATTGTTATTACGTATGTATGTACAAATACCATATATACATATATATATATATATATATATATATATATATATATACAATATATATATATATATATATATATATAACTATTAGGTACAGCCTTCTCTATCTTTTCCATTATTGTGACGAGGTTGAGTTGAAGAACGAGCCGAACGAGGCTATGATTTGAATCTGCGCCATATTGAGAATTAGACACTAGCACCTCTGAACTCAAGGACAAGTACTTACATGTATACGTGAATCACTGCCATGGTAAGTTATCGTCTCTTTGTATCATAAAATAACTTAATATTTTTAATAATTTCTACAGTTTTAAATAGCTATAATTACTATAAAGCTAAATATATAATACATATAACACACGTACACATATTACGCATTGCATGTAGGTATATTACACATACACATTGTAATTTTATTTTATAATCTTGTCATAAAAAAATTGTTAAAATTGATAAATATTGTTAATAATATTAATGTGTGTATGTGTGCTGTATGTAATTATATATTTGGCTTTATAGCTATATCATGCGTATAATAGAATTATAATTATTAAAAATACTAAGTTATCTTATGATAGAGAGATGGTAATTTACCAGCGGTTTACGCTACATATATTATAAGTACTTGTCCCTGAGTTCAGAGGTGCTAGTGTCAGTAATGTCAATGTCGTAGCCAGATTACAAAGGCTGCATTCCGATATTCACTGCAAGTACTGTAAGCATCATTCTGTCTTCGTTGCACATCGTATATCAAACGAAGATGGAGCGATGCTTACAGTACTTGCAGTGAATATCGGAATGCAGCCAAAGTCCGCCGTTTTATAAAATGTCTAGGCATTTTATAAAGTGCGGCCATATTCTCAAATCATGCTTGAAAATGAAATGTTTTACAATCTGGCTAAGAATTTTAGTCGTTTTATAAAACGCTAACAAGCGACCCGCCACATTGTCAAACGCAACGATTTGTACATCCGTTTTAGATTCTGGCTGGTTCATTTCAGTCATTTTATGACCGGCGCATAACCTATATAGGTTAGTGACGCGCTTTAAACAATTAAATACTTTTAAAGCGCGTCACTAATCTATACCCCAAAGACGTGTCTGCGGGGCATGCTCGTAGTCGCTACATCTTGTCGGCATGACAGGTCTCATAACCTGATAGTCGTCAACTTTAACTGTTAATATCTCGCTTCGCGGGGCATAGCGACACTTTTTTCTGCCAGATTCGGTCGTTTTGTGCAAAAACGCGTCGATTAAGCCTAAGTTCAACAAAATCGGTGAGGAGGCCACTATTCTGCACATTTACCAAATAATTATTCTATAAAGACAATTCATAAAATGACTGAAATGAACCAGCCAGATTCTAAAACGATGTACAAATCGTTGCGTTTGACAATGTGTTGTTAGCGTTTTATAAAACGACTAAAATTCTTAGCCAGATTGTAAAACATTTCATTTTCAAGCATGATTTGAGAATATGGCCGCACTTTATAAAATGCCTAGACGTTTTATAAAACGGCGGACTTTTTAATCTGGCTACGACATCTACATTCTCAGGCCGGTATTCATATTTCATAGTCGATTCTTATTTCAAGACCGTCTTAAGTAATATCTTAAGATGCTAATACGACTCTGTGATTGGCTTATGGCATCTTAAGATAGTACTTAAGACGGTCTTAAATATAAGACTATGAAATATGAATACCGGCCCCTCAATATGGCGTCATGGCGATGCTCGTAATAAGTCTATGGGTATTGCCCATGCAATAACCTCACTTTTTCTGTCTTGATCTTGATACGGAGACGGAGGCGGTATCCAGTTAATATATGTATATAGATCAGTGACAAATACATATATAATTCGTATTCCCAAAAATATTCTAATTAGTTATACGATATGATTACAACTGATATATATATATATATATATAATGGTGATAATTTATAGAATGCATAGTGCAACAGGTAACAGCTAATAACGTACAAGAGGAAATAAAGAAAAGAAAAACTTACTATCGCAAGTATTTTCGTCGCGCAATTTAAAGCACATTTTCGGTGAGTTGCGTACAGATGTAGCCGAGGATACCAATGAAATAATAGCCGAACCAATCCGATAGACAATATGTATGCGACGTATGTCAGAGTGGTTCTCAACGAGCTCTTCTCGAATCCGTAAATACGCTAAAATATGTAACCGTATTAATATGTATATAATTACATTAATTATTCAAGCAATTAAGTTACAGAGTTGTAATAAATGACAGAGAGATACGCATAATTAAAATATAGGTTTTAATGCGTCTACTCTCTAGGAAAGATTCGATAGAAATAGATGGAGTCGAGCGGTCAGCAGCCGTATACCAGAATTACCAGATGTTCATTTTGTTCTGTATGAATTTTCTGCCATAAAACATCCGACTTTTCCTTATCGTTCACCCCTAGGAAAGAAATAAACCGTAAGTTACCCGTAAAATATATCGATTACTTGTAATAAAGAAATTATGCCAATGATCTAATCATCTAATATGTATATGCATATTATATCTTGCGCAGAAAATTATTCGTACGACAATAAATATAATATTTCGCGTTTTGTTTTTCATGCTTAGTGCTTACCATTAACATCGACCATAACTTCGATTTTGTCCGATTAAATTGTTCCGTATAATTTCGAGATCTTCTTTCGTTACGATCCTGCAGTCTATCACTAACAATAAATATCTCGTGGTTTTTTTTTTCTTTTTTCTTTTTGCCGCCGACGCGGTATCGCCTGCAAAGTTGTGCGAAATGCCAAGTTGCTGTCAATATTAAAATGGAAAATATTTAAAGATTGTTATTTAGCGTTTCAGCTTTGATACGCGTACGTTAAACTATACGCAAATGTTTCATCGATGTTACGTATACGTAACAGAAAAGTTTTGACAATATCATCTACTACATTATATATTATACGAGGGTGATCCAGGTCACCCGGAGGAGCCGGCACATACGTGTTTCTCATGAAAAACTGAGTCGAAAATGTCAATAGCAAATTGTTGTGAGGTCAATAGTTTTTAAATGGTGAGCCTTTGAAACTGTCCAACCACAGGGCGTACAGTTCGCGCCATCAAGTGCGGCGCAACCAAGCGGCCGGCCGGGCGCTTTGACGGGTACCGTTCCAGCGCGGCGTTCAGACGGGCACGGTGTCGAACGACAAAAGATTCCGTGAAATATTTATTAATATCTACTGCTATAAATTGAGTACAATTTAATTGATGAAAAGTAATGTCAATTGCAAATTAGATAAAACATTATTTATATCAGTAAAAAGTATGTGCTATTAAAATACATTTTATGTATAAATTAATAAATATAAAATAAGTTTTAATTATATTATCCATCAAATTATCAATCAAATAATACTAAATACATTAGTCAACAAAGTTTTTCAAACTTTTTGTCGAAAAGTTTTTTCACAAATATTAGAAATAATTACATAATTAATATTAGAAAAAAATTTACATTTAAAATTCGCATTTGATATACAATAAATATCTTAGATTAAAGAAATAAAATGAACAAAATTCCGATTTACGAGTGAGAGGAAAGGGAAGTATTACAGTGAAGGAATCGAAGTAAGCGAGTAATAAGCTGAATTGTTACTACAAATTATATTTTAAATATTATTACAATAAGTGTTCGAAATGGCCACCTTCCATTTCACTACAAAGCTGAGCACGTCTAATAAAATTCTCTCTTGATCGTTGTATCATTTCAGGTGTGATAGTTGCAAACGCTTCATCAATGCGATCACTTAATTCCTCGACAGTATTTATGGGCATGCGATACACGTAGTCCTTTATCGTCCCCCACAAGAAAAAATCAAGTGGAGTTAGATCTGGTGATCTCGCTGGCCACGCTCGAGGACCTCCGCGGCCAATCCACATATTAGGATATTTTCTGTTTAAAATATTCCGTGAGCACCTTGCATAGTGTGATTTCCTCTCCAAAGAATTGCCCGAATTACTTGAAGATATATCATTGGAGGAGCGACGTGTTATGTGGTTTCAGCATGATGGAGCTTCTTCACACTATGCAAAATATCCTAATATGTGGATTGGCCGCGGAGGTCCTCGAGCGTGGCCAGCGAGATCACCAGATCTAACTCCACTTGACTTTTTCTTGTGGGGGACGATAAAGGACTACGTGTATCGCATGCCCATAAATACTGTCGAGGAATTAAGTGATCGCATTGATGAAGCGTTTGCAACTATCACACCTGAAATGATACAACGATCAAGAGAGAATTTTATTAGACGTGCTCAGCTTTGTAGTGAAATGGAAGGTGGCCATTTCGAACACTTATTGTAATAATATTTAAAATATAATTTGTAGTAACAATTCGGCTTATTACTCGCTTACTTCGATTCCTTCAATGTAATACTTCCCTTTCCTCTCACTCGTAAATCGGAATTTTGTTCATTTTATTTCTTTAATCTAAGATATTTATTTATATCAAATACGAATTTTAAATGTAATTTTTTTTCTAATATTAATTAAGTAATTATTTCTAATATTTGTAAAAAAACTTTCGAAAAGAAGTTTGAAAAACTTTGTCGACTAATGTATTTAATATTATTTGATTGATAATTTGATGGATAATTTAATTAAAACTTATTTTATTTCTTAATTAATTTTTTTATACATAAAATGTATTTTGACAGCACATACTTTTTACTGATATAAATAATGTTTTATCGAATTTGCAATTAATATTACTTCTCATCAATTAAATTGTACTCCATTTATAGCAGTAGATATTAACAAATATTTCACGGAATCTTGTCGTTCGACACCGTGCCCGTCTGAACGCCGCGCTGGGACGGTACCCGTCAAGCGCCCGGCCGGCCGCTTGGTTGCGCCGCACTTGATGGCGCGAACTGTACGCCCTGTGGTTGGACAGTTTTAAAGGCTTACCATTTAAAAACTATTGACCTCACAACAATTTGCTATTGACATTTTCGACTCAGTTTTTCATGAGGAACACGTATGTGCCGGCTCCTCCGGGTGACCTGGATCACCCTGTATATATTATACGAATTGAAGAACATCTCTCTTATATTAAAACCGCTTATATGTGTATATTATCATCTTATAAATAAATAAATATGATTTTACAGATATGATTTGAAAATGTAGTAAGCAACGGAAGTATATTTCATTTTCAGAGAGAGAGAGCACAGACGCGCGAACATTACGTTTAATCTAGGTACACGTTGCGTCAATTTATGATCTCTAATCTGTTCTTCTGCAAAGCCAATCACGCGATTGCGTTCCACCGCGATTTTCGTAATAGCTCGCCGGATTAACGTGTAAGTATACCCCACATATATGTGTACGTTTAATATTGCAGATTGTAATTATGGTATGGTATGAGGATTGATACCACGATTCGTCGACGTACGATATGTACCTACATATATGCGCAACCGCGAGTGTGATCGAGACGTTCCATAATTAATTCAGTAATTATTTATCCTTATCGAAATTTATAAAGGTTTCAACAATTGTTTGCTTACAATCGATGGTTGATTTTATCACAAATATATATAATCTATGGGTGTTTCATTTTAATCGCCCCAGGCAAATATCTCGAAAAATATGAAAGATACGGAAAAACGTTTCAGACAAAAGTTGTTTGGTTTGAAGGGGGACATAAGACGGTGTCATTGGTTTGACTTTGAGTGAACGTGCCAAGGTCACATAAAGTTCAACTTTGTCTTTTCAAATGGGACCCCCTATTTTTCATTGCATATTCTTGTAGCTTACCTCAAGGGCTTTCCAAAACACTGTATTTAAGTATTTTTTCATGAAGTACTTTTCGAGTTACAAGGGTCGAAAGTTACAATCCCGCCGGCATTAGCATTACCCAAGGTGTACCGGCCAATGAAGACAAGACCTAAGATTGATCCGGCCAGTGAAGGCAAGACCCAAGATTGATCCGGTTAGTGAAGGCAAGAGCCAACATTGATCCGGCCAGTGAAGGCAAGACCCAAGATTGATCCGGCCAGTAAAGGCAAGACCCAACATTGATCCGGCCAATAAAGGCAAAACCCAACATTGATCCGGCCAATGAAGGCAAGACCCAACATTGATCCGGCCAATGAAGGCAAGACCCAAGATTGATCCGGTTAGTAAAGGCAAGACCCAAGATTGATCCGGCCAGTAAAGGCAAGACCCAAGATTGATCCGGTTAGTGAAGGCAAGAGCCAACACTGATCCGGCCAGTGAAGGCAAGAGCCAAGATTGATCCGGTTAGTGAAGGCAAGACCCAAGATTGATCCGGTTAGTAAAGGCAAAACCCAAGATTGATCCGGCCAGTAAAAGCAAGACCCAACATTGATCCGGTCAATGAAGGCAAGACCCAACATTGATCCGGCCAATGAAGGCAAGACCCAACATTGATCCGGCCAATGAATGCAAGACCCAAGATTTGTCCGGATCAATCTTGGGTCTTGCCTTCATTGGCCGGATCAATGTTGGGTCTTGCCTTCACTGGCCGGATCAATGTTAGGTCTTGCCTTCATTGGCGGGTCAATGTTGGGTCTTGCCTTTACTGGCCGGATCAATCTTGGGTCTTGCCTTCAATGGCCGGATCAATGTTGGCTCTTGCCCTCACTAAGCGGATCAATCTTGGGTCTTGCATCCACTGGCCGGATCAATCTTAGGTCTTGTCTTCATTGGCCGGATCAATGTTGGGTCTTGCCTTTACTGGCCGGATCAATCTTGGGTCTTGCCTTCACTGGCCGGATCAATGTTGGCTCTTGCCTTCACTAACCGGATCAATGTTGGGTCTTGCCTTTACTGGCCGGATCAATCTTGGGTCTTGCCTTTACTAACCGGATCAATCTTTGGTCTTGCCTTCATTGGCCGGATCAATGTTGGGTCTTGCCTTCATTGGCCGGATCAATGTTGGGTTTTGCCTTTATTGGCCGGATCAATGTTGGGTCTTGCCTTTACTGGCCGGATCAATCTTGGGTCTTGCCTTCACAGGCCGGATCAATGTTGGCTCTTGCCTTCACTAACCGGATCAATCTTGGGTCTTGCCTTCACTGGCCGGATCAATCTTAGGTCTTGTCTTCATTGGCCGGTACACCTTGGGTAATGCTAATGCCGGCGGGATTGTAACTTTTGACCCTTGTAACTCGAAAAGTACGTCATGAAAAAATACTTAAATACAGTGTTGTGGAAAGCTCTTGAGGTAAGCTACAAGAATATGCAATGAAAAATAGGGGGTTCCATTTGAAAGGACAAAGTTGAACTTTATGTGACCTTGGCACGTTCACTCAAAGTCAAACCAATGACACCATCTTATGTCCCCCTTCAAACCAAACAACTTTTGTCTGAAACGTTTTTCCGTATCTTTCATATTTTTCGAGATATTTGCCTGGGGCGATTAAAATGAATCACAAATATATATAATCTATAATAAAATCGATTAGAAAACTATACTTGAAACTAAAGGGTTAAATTAATGGTTATACGAATAGAATCGCTATCATAAAATTGCCCATTTGATCAAAGTTTCGATTTCGAAAGTTTCGAAAGTCGGAGGGAAACTCAACTCCACGTAGTATAGTCGAGTGTATCAATATATTCTGGTGCGTTTACGCGTACGTTTACATTTTCGCACTTTTTCTGCAACGCTCGAGAAGCATATACCTCCTTCATCCGCACAATCAATCGTACGATTCGATTAGTTTACGCTCGCGAAAAATGAAAAGAAATCGGTGAATCGCGTGTCGTCAAGTGTCCTTGTCAATCCGGATATATCCGACGTTACATTATTATGGCATTTGAATATGTACACACATATGCGAGTATATGTATAAGTCATAATTAAATGCCTTACCGCGTAAATTTGTACGCGTATCGTCAGATATATCATATTCAAAACACGTGCTTCGTGTCTAAATAAATATTTTCGCATCGCATGATTAATTAAGTTGATAATTCGATAATTTAATTTATGGTTTACAATCAAGTCCTTGTAACAATATAACATAATACATATAAAAAAAATAACTATGATTTATGTAGGTATTGTGTGACATGTATGTGTATTATTGTTACAGCTTGCTGTATATTAATTGTTATTACAAGAAATTGATCGTTATCAAATTGTTGCCGCATGGCCAACGGACGTACGCGACATGCTGACACAATTCGTAACGTAACATTTTTCCTCTTGTTCTTCTTTGTACGACCATTCGCATCGTGTATAATTGTATATTATGAAATTACGATATGCTGCAGATAATGATAATGATGCCGGCCGCGGCGCCGCGACGATGACTGCAATAATATCCCATGATGATGACGACGACGACGACGATGGACGATGATGATGATGATGAAAATATGTAAGCAGAATACGTACGATTGCGATGCTTTCTGAGTATTCGTCGAGTTTCTTCAACTTTACTTTCGCCTCGTCGATGACGGCAAGAGAGCGGGCGATGGCGATTTCGCGCGCGTATAAGCGGGCGACGCAGGCGCGCTCGCACGCCCGCGCACGTTCGTCGTGTCGGTTCGAATCGACTCGCTGAATTTTCGTAACGTGCGGAATTTTCAAAAATATCCGTTTTTGCGAGCTGTCGAGCTGTAAAGTAGGTATGCGGGAATGCGCGCAGGGTGAAAGGCGCCGTGGAACAATTCGTTCTCGATTGAGTGCGAGGCGCGAGGTGGATAACGATTCGTCTAGCGTCGAAATTACTTGAAATTGAAATTACTTGAGCGATCAACGACGCGAATTGCAAAGCGGAAGCCACGGGAGTCGAGCGCCTCGTTATCGTTCGCGGCACACAAGGTCAGCGAGTGAACTTTGGATGCGTCGCGTCCAAGTAGCTAGCTAGAGTACGTTAGCGACTAGAACGACTTTCCACGAATGACTATAGAGAGAGAAGGTTGGTAATTAATGTTTCCCGACGCGTTTTTTCTTGCTTGGCGTGCCGCTCAAGTCTCGTACGAAGCATACCGAATTGCACTCGTGTACTGTCGCCGATTTTACATCTATGCCGTCGGAACGGAACGGTGCGGTGCGGTGCGGTGCGGTGCGGTGCGGTGCGGTGCGGTGCGGTGCGGTGCGCGCGACATAATATGCTTTCGTGTCGCGTTACCTCGATTCGCCCCCGCTCGACCTCGGTCTCACGGATAAGGTGCGATCACTCACCCCTTCCCACACTTCCCTTCACCCTTCCCTCGCCGATTTCGACAAACTTTCGCAACATGATACAGTGGAATATTTTTTTCGCAATACTCAACTTTTGTTCGAGTTGAGTACAATGGGAGTTATTACCTGCTCGACCGAAACTGCAAGAAATAACGGTAATAGCGAGCGCGAGTCATCGATAATCGCGACAATTAGGAATCAACGAGAAAATTTATGTCGAACGTTGAAATTTCGTTGAGTTTTACTTATTTACAATTTGTTGCAAGGATCACAAATGCGCAAATAATGTCTTCCGCGTTAATCTCTGCGATTATAGTTTGAAACACGTAACGATAATAACAATTTGAAAATTGCGACGAAACGATAAGCCTTGATATTTCCGTAGCTAGTTGTACTTTGGGTATAAATGTAAATTGTAAGTGAAAGATTTATCGGATAGTCGCATGGCCAAATATCTCGGAAAAGAAATATTTGAAGAGGAGTCGAAGAGTAGCCGAAGAGGAGAGCGTCAAGTGACTTTTGTCTGCACGAATGAAAGAAAAACTAGCTGCAGCGTACATTCTCGCACGGATATAATGCGACGTATGTTACGTAAATACATATGTATAACAATGTAATTGTGATGGACTAGTCATTGGTTTTCGCATCTTCCATTCTTTCCATTAACAATAAGATGTACGATACACGACGCAAATATACGTATATATATACGGTGCGCGACGTGTATACCTATATTCACTGTCAGTTAGACAAATCTGAAAAAAAAACACATTTTGTCAAGTGTCATTTTGTGTGTATTTTGTCATTTTGTCATCTGCAACAACGTTTCCGCAGCAGAAAAACGACAAACTTGATGCAAAATCCATTAATTAAATTGGCTTACAAAACGACAACGGAAATTTAACACAATTAACTCTCCAGTGAATATAATATCCCAAATCGGAACATAAGACGTCCTGAAGACGTCTTTAATACGTCATATGTCCCGATTTGGGACGTGTGTGTTGTCTGGGTCCCTACTCATGAGAAAATGCGAGAACAAATTTGCGCCAAAAACCGCGCAAAATTTGCCGGCGTGATCTAACAACAAACAGATGGAAACAAAACCGACAGATGCTAACAAAAACCGAGCAAGAATATGCACGATGCAATACAAGTAATATAATACGACGGGGACGTGGCAGCAAATACAAATACACCGAGCAAGACTTGCCACGTAGCTCGATCTTAACGGGAAGTTTTGCTCGATCGTTGCCAAACTTGTTGTTGTACGGCGGCTTACACCGTATATACATTCTTGCTCGGTTTTTACCGTCTGTTTGCTGTTACATTATATGCTAGCAGATTTTGCGGTTTTGCGCCAATTTGCTCTCCCTTTCTGCTCTCATAAACAGTTTGGCAAGTTTTGCAAGCAAAACGCAAGGCAAACGAGGACACAGAAAACCAAGGCACCTACACCGGTTGGTTTTCATGCAGAATTTTGATTGAATTTGCAGCCAATTTGCAAGTGTATTGTTATATCATATTAAAATGATATGTAAATAGTTAATAGTAAATGTAAATGTTAAAAAATTCAGTCAAAATTTGTATCACGTGCCCGGAACAAAAGCAAGAAGTACTTATTCGAGATCCGATAAATCTTTGTCGTTCCTCGCGAGTATCTCGTTGAATATCTGAAAAGGACATGACGTAAAGTACATTAACGTTGACATTGATGTATGCGTGTTGCGAAAAAAAAAAGGCAAATTGGAAATAAATAACATACGCGGAATCGCGAGATTAATTCTGGTGTACGCGAACGAAAGCGAGTTATCATTTTGCACGGCCTTAATCTCGTGACGCGATCTCTTATCCAACTTATTTTACCGTTGACACTTGTAATCCCCTCATCACTCGTACATTTTTCTCTGTGTGCGGGCGCGGCGCGGCGGTAAGCTTTTACCTCGATGCTTCGGTGCCTTGTTTAATTAATACCTTTGTCTCTTGGTTGAAATAAACAACAAATGTGCAAAACAATAAATTCCCGGTAGTGCCACTGCCTTCGGCCTCCACACCCATTTTAAAGCGTAAATATGTATAATGAATTTGCCTATAATTGATCGCGCGCTCTAGCTCTAATTATACACTCTACGAATTTACCATTTAGAATTTAGTCTCTCGACGTAGCCTCCATGCTTCTCTTCTAATTTGCCCGCGACGTAAGGGGGTATTCTGGTTTAAAGGTCGCGTAAAAAAGATATTTTCAGGAATTTTTTGTAGGGAAACGAAAAAAGCGAATAACGCTAAACTTTGCATGTTCCTCTAGCCTTATTTTAAGATTATATTTTTATTTTTTAAGTAACAAAAATGCGCTCTTCTTTTCTATGTTGTATCCTAATCACTAGGAGGTGTAAATGATGTGACAGTGTGAATGATTCTACAGCTGTTCTAGGTATCTGAAACGCAAAAACCAAACATTTTTCTTATTCGGGAGAAGTGTGGCTATCGTCTGAACCAGAACTAAACCAATATTTCCATTCTAAACAAAGTAGCGGCCTTTTTATTAAAAATATTATAGTTTTTCTCAAAATTTGGTTAGTATTTTATTAAAAGAAAAAAACTAATAAACGTATATAATGTTTATTCTGGTTCAGACAATAGCCACACTGAATGAGAATTTTTGGTTTTTGCGTTTCAGATACCTGGAACAGCTAAAATCATTTACACCTTCTACTGACCAGGATATAACATAGAAAAGAAGAGCATTTTTGTTACTTAAAAAATAAAAATATATTCTTAAAATAAGGCTAAAAGAACATGCAAATTAAGTTTATAGCGTTATTCGCTTTTTTGTTTCCCTACAAAAAATTCTTAAGTATTGTACAAAAACAAAACAAAACAAAAATGGAAAAAGGCGAGGGTGACAGTCGCGACGTTAATGTGCGTCAATGCGTCAATCCACTGGGTCGACCTTGAAATAATCGTGCAGTGTCCGATAATCCTATGAAGAGCGCGCATTATGAATCATAATTTGTCCAAGTTATAAAACAGCTATAGATACAAGAGAATGAGATACAAAAGGTTGTAAAATCATAACGCACAGTTGACATGAGCTATGTACTTATATTAACTTTATGACACGACTTTAGGTGGATAAATGTTTTATAGACCCAAGTAAAAGATCGTAAATAGTAAAAATCGGTAAAAATACAATCTTACAAACAGCTTTATCTGCAATAACTCTGGTGTACGAGTACAAAACGTTTATCGCGCGCGTGTATATACATATATATATATATACCTATATAAATATCGTAATATATTCTATTTTAATAACGGTTAATTCGAATCTCACTTTATATTTAAATGCTGCTTATAACTTATAATGTACTGTGGTGTGTAACCTATTCCACACGGCCTACTTTTTTATACAATAGCTACATTACCGTGTTTGGTATTGTGATCTCTAAATCCAGTCTCTCCTCTCTCGCGCGCGCGCGCGCGACACATTACGTTGGGGTGTCGTCACGTATGTTTTCACAGAGATTCTTCTTAGCACTTCTCCAGCTCCTTAGCAGTTCTTCTTTGGTTCGTCAAAGACGTTATCTACGTCCAACTGTGACAAAATCTCGTCGTCCGAGTCAAAGTCATACTCATTATCGTTGTTGAAGTAACTTACCAAAGCTTTTGAGTTTTCGATGTTACGTTTTATTTCTGGCAATGTAGATCTCGCGTTTACATTCGAATCTCTACATGCCGTACCGTCGTAAGACGTGAAACAATTTTCACGCGAGTAACGTGTTCCGCAAGTTCTTACATCAGTGATGCACTTCTGTAAAGTCTGTGGCTGTGGCAAGTGTCGCTCTTTCATCTGCTTTTGACGATTTATTGTCGATTCTTTTTTCATATTTCCCACTTGCAAGTCGCGCCGCTGAATTTTACTAGTTCGCGAAATACTCGTACTCGTACTTTTGCATAGCGAACGCTCGAGACAACTCTGCTCTTCCAGAGTTGTAAAGTCGCAGTCGGTAGCAAGAAAAATGTCCGTGCTATCAAAGTCGTCCGTATCCATCGAAGAATATAAACGTCCAAGTGTTTCGTCTGTAATTTTGCAATTTTTGTCATTCTTAAAAGCCTCCTCTCTCGTACTCTCGTACTTTTCACTTGTTCTGGGACTAGATGACGCGATGGGAGAACTAGCTTGCCAAGATGCGTTACGACTTTCATTGTCAGTCATCTTGTGCAGTTCAGAGATGTAAGCTGATTTCGAAACTGGCATACGATCGTTAATCCTGTTTAATTCAACGTTTGGAGCATGCGCTTGGGACAAAATGCTTTCTATAAGAGATGTACTTACAATCCGGCCTTTATCCGAATATATGGCTAATAAGTTTACTAGAGACACTAAAATATGATATTTATTCGTTACTACGTACGTTGTAGTTTTCAGTAGTCCTACATCACGTAAAAGAATAACCACATTTGGCTCCAGTATGCCGGGATAAGTTAACAGGATATCACGATGAATAGTGCCTTCTATGCTACCCGTCGAATCTTTCAATATAACGAACGGATCGTCGTGACTATGATCTAAGTAATCCAATACACCCGCCATAAATTTTACTTTTGTACACTCACAATGACTAGCATTCGCTTTGTCTTTAACAGTAGAAATCGTGTAATCCTGCAAGAAATTTTTTGGCAGGTCGTTCAACAAATGTTTCCAAGCTTTCTCTCCAATCAAGTTTTTCTCGTCTTGGGACTTAATCTCGATGCGCTTGGTTGCCGCCGTTTTATTTTTTTCCAATTCCTCAACACTGCTCAGATAAGACGCAACAGAGATATTATTGTCGTTTTCCTTGTCTGGTATCAAGCCAGCCGGCCCAGGAAATATTCTAATCAATTTTACCTCTTTCGCGAGTCTTTCTTCAGTTATAGATACAGACTCATGACTCTCTCTCTTCTCTCGGTACTCTTCATACTGGAAATACTGGAATACTCTTGACGTTGTGTCCACCTTAGACTGAAAACACTGCTTCTTTCTTTGTACCCCTGACCCCCCTGACGGATCATCCTCTACCTCCTTCGCAAAGTCAACTGTCTCTCGAAAGGTATTTTTCTGGAAAATTCCCAGCAACAGATCCCCTCGTCGTGATATGTCGTTCTCATTCTTGAAAGGCGGTGGATTATTCGCTACAGTTGCAGTATCCAACTCTAAAGTGTAATCCGTTGACAATGACGGCAAAACCTCGCAACTGTCCACTCTACGCCGCTTGACAGACGATGTTTTCTCTTCGTTGTTTTGACATGGAGAATGGGACTTGCACCTCGTTTCCTCCTCGACATCATCCCCGTTGAAAGCATCCTAGAAGAGTACATGGAACAAGTACGTGTCAGTTTTTCCGTCTTATAAATAACATTGCAAGGAAGATACTCTACCAGCTAGAGTTGTCTGGCTCTGTGCCGGAGTTGCGGTTTGCGGTGATTAAAATTACAAGTACAATATACGATAAAACACACTATATAAGTCGCAGTCGTCGCAGATTAGCCAGATATGTAAGTTCTAATATGATCGTACAATTAAAAAACTCACTTCAAAGATCCAATCGTCACTTTCGAACATAATTTTGCATAATCTAGAACTAGAAGAATATTCATTCAGTCGCCCGTATAAACAAAAACACGCACACACACAAACGCGTTCCAGACTTACAAGCTTACCAATCGGCAATCGCTGAAAGTTAAGTATCTAGGAAAGCAAATCCGCGTGATTGGTAATTAGGTATATAGGTATATAGATTGGGTTAGGTTAGGTTTGAGGTTATGATGCACTCATGCACCTGATGCACAATGGAGTATCTGTCAAGCAGCATATTCTTTATGTTTATATTAACTTGGAGTTTCGCGATTTCACCGGTATGTCCATGTGTTTCACATTATTTCTACTTTCTACTTTCTTATTATTCTTTTTTTCGTATTTTAACGTGATGATATAACCGCGATATCGTGAAATCACGATAGACGTTCGTAGAAATGTATGCTACTCGTTAAGTCGAGAAAGATATGACCCGTTTACCAACCAATTTGCCTACCTTTGCCTAACTTTGACGTCGATAGAATTAATGCTGCATCAAAATTTTTACATCTTAATTTATAATATAATTCTCTGGCTTGTCGCTATAGCTTTGATTTTTCAGATTACTGCGCATTACTGTGTATGGGGCTTGTGCGACTCGTCGCAGTATTGTTGCGACGAAAATGTATGCTGCAGCTATAGAGACTACGATATATGGATCACTGTGTAAATATTTCGTAAAATAGATTTAAATTTGGAAAATGCGTCATACTTTAGATTTAGATAATAAATAATATAATATATTAAGATCAGACTAACGAAATTTTTCAATATTACAGGGTTATCATAGCTGGAGTAGTAATTGGGATGATACTGGCTGGTACATGTCTTTACTATAATCTATGCCGTATCTACCTTTATCTACAAAAGAGATACTATGGCATCAGTTCTGTGTCGATGCCATCGGAATTTGATTCTGATGGAAAATCAATAAAATTATCATTTTAGGAGTAAAGACAAGTGATTCTCTTCATCATACCAAATATGTAATATTCCACTTTTAATTATAAGCAGTAAATTAGATAAAATTATACACGTCTGTAATTTATTCTTCTTCTACGTTAAAAAAATTTACATATCGCAAAAATTGTATCTGTATTATATATATTATGTATATTTCTACCAAGTAATTATTATATATTCAGATCATATTTTTCTTGTAACTTACAATTACAACTTTCCATTTGCTGCTAATATATTACAATTTAAAGTTTGACACACTTCTGTGATTCTGTCAGACAAGATTATATATAATCTATATCATCTATACTATATTTCCACTCGAGTATCCTATCGCTAATTTTAAAGGCGTTCCAATTATCATCGATCTTTGATGCTCGAGATTTAACATGCACGGCCTCGCAAATCTCCTTTCTATCTTCGGGTATGAAAAAGTCTGAAAGTTTCGGTACTATATCTTTTTGCCGTGGTTCTGGATCTTTACTTCGCATAATGGAGGATGGCAATTGTCTTTCATCTATACTCAAGTCCACTAAATTTTTGTAAATTGCTTCATCCAATGGAAAATCAAGTGCCGTGGAAATCTGTGACAAAAAGACGTTTTTAATGTATACATATATATGTGCACACGTGGAACCAACTTATATAAAGATTTACCTTTCCGTTTAGAAAACTCTTAAGCGTAGGTGTCAAATGACTGATATCTGTGACAATCTTCTGCTGTTCAAGTTCTTTCAGTTTATTAATAGTACACACGATGGAGTTGTATTCTGGTTGCGCCAAATCGAAATCTTCTACAGTAACATCCGATGCAACGGTAAGTCTTTCATTTGCATTTCTTGCTTTCGCATCATCCTGCTCCTTCCTAAAAACCCCTGATCCCACAAACGTTTTGATTTTAGGACCCGATATGTTACGTAAAACGATTTTCTTGACTGGAGATATTTTATTTTTTGTCACAGTCTTATAACGCGACGTAACACGAGATAGGGTGGTTGCAGGTTTTGCATTAAGAATTCCCTCTTGGATCATTGAATTCCTCGTTCTTTTCATAATGCTTGGTGCTGATTGCGACTTTGTCATTTTTGGCCCTTTAAACGTTGGTCTTACAACATTCACTTTTTCCATCACACAATCGTCACCTGTAAAAAGTTTAAATTTTACTCGAGTAATCGATTGTATGTATACATATACATACATGTTGTGAGTTTCCCATTCTTGTTTTGTTTACATTTTTCAAAGGGCTAGATATATGTATAGTCCTTTCCAATATGTACATATGTATGTACTACATACCTTTATTTTCTTTCCCCTTTTGTCGCAAACACTTTGTCCGATCTCTTAAAATGTTATCTCGTGGATTTTTACAACTTTTCTCTGTATTCTGAATACCATTTGCATCACGCAGAATCATTGTTCTCTCGACTTTTGTTACATCTTTATCAGAGAAAGATGATGTATCTCGAACATTGCCAGATGTAATGCTGTGATGTGACGAAATGTCTGCATTGTTACAATTACTCAAAGATACATCTTTGTCACCAACACTTGTGGACTTTGTACGATCTACAATTCTGATGGGCTTCTTCAGAGATACGATTTCCTTAATTCTTGGACCATTCGCTTGCACAACAGTCTGTTTTTTACAATGTCCAACGACCTCTTCCTCATTTCGTGCTCGCACATTGTCGGAAAATTGACAGAATCTAACTTTCGGTCTTGAAATTACTTTAATATTATCCGTCATAGCGAGATACCGTTCATAAATTTTATGTGACTGCAATAAATTTTGGATATTAAAAATATTCCTCCCAACGAGAGTACATACATACCTACGTGTCTCAGTCTCATCATACAAATATGTGTATATAATATAATGGTTATAGGAAATATTGCCTAAATCTAAAATCAAACCACCTTTTGCAAAATGTTTCACTGTAAAATTTAAATTTTATCTAAACACATATCGCGACCACTGACAATGAGATATAATAGGTTTGTTCTCTGTAGTTGAATTAACTGCACTAGTTCAGAGTTTATTTTTTTCACTCCACATTGGAAGGAAAAAGATAAACTCTGAACTAGTGCAGCAGTTCAGGGGTCAATTGTGTATCTCGAAACGAGGTGAAAATTATAAAAGTGAACAGATTTACTAGATTTCAGCGAATCAAATCGTAGATACGCTAGTGAATTTCCTCACTTTTGTAATTTTCACCGCGTTTCAAGATACACAATCGACTCCCAGCTGAAAAAAACAAGCCTATATAAATACAATTTCAGTGATATCGACACGGCAGCTACGTTGAGAAAGCGTCAGGAGGTCCATGATGTAAAAAGACGTGTAGCATTCCCAAGGATGCGCAGTGGATGACCAATTAGAGTATTGCTATTTCCATGGTTACGCAATGGTTTACCAATAAGAGACTACTGACCCAAAACTGACCCAAAATCACCGCATTTATAAGCCCCGTATCAGACTACGGATTCGGATTGAGATTAGATTAAAATTTGACCAAGCAAAGTAAAGTTCACTAAACTTGAGATTACTTTTCTTTATTCTGATTGATTAAATTTCAATCAAATCTCAATCCCAATCCGTATAGTCTAGTACTCGACTGGCTTTACGCGCAATGTTAAGGTGGGTTTTCATGGGCAGTGAAATGCTGCAGCAGCGAGCAGCAGTCTAGTAATTTGCTAGAAATATCTAACCTTATTTGGCTTAACTTCGCCAAAAGGCCATCACACACAAAATGCATAGCGTAGCATAAGCATAGCATAAGACCGCTAGACCAATGAGCATCCAGCATAAAGTCGCCATATTAATTTACATAAGATGCTCATTGGTCCAGCGGTCTTATGCTATGCTTATGCGACATTATGCATTTTGTGTGTGATGGCCTTTACCGGTTGGTGAAGTTGGTAGTACTGAATACTAAACTGGCTTCAATTTGAAATATTGCAACGATCTTTTACATCCGCGTCGGCCGTCGGCCGCGTCCACGTGTCTTAAGTCTTAATTTAGTGTCATAATTCTCATCGAGGAACGAGGAATCGCTCTCACGATTGTTGCAGCATTTTCTTAATCGGCGGCTAAAAAGCAGATCGTCTTATATAATAATGAAGCCCGCGTAAGTATTGTATAAAATGTACAATTATAAGTATCGTTGAGCATCGTTTGATGGATCTGTCCTCCTGAACGCGCGTTCAAGTATACTCTACACTTGTGAATTTTAAAACACTGAAGCCCACTCTACACTATAGCCGTGAGAGTTAATATAAGACGTAAGCAGTAAAAATTGACCGACTACGGCGACTACAGTCGATTATTCTTGGTAAGATTGTAAAGATTCCGTTAGTCAACAGCTTACTACTTTACTTACACATCTACTTACTCTTACGGCTATTGTAGAATGTGTGGGCAATGGGCATGAGATGAGATGAGAAAAGAAAGAACCGAGAAGCAAATTAAATCCGTATCCTCCACACAAATGTTCCAGACGTTCGAAGACTCCAGCTCGTAAGCCAATCGGTCGACCAAAGGGATCGAACATGATATCTAAAGATCCCGTGCAAGTTTATTGTCGTTTACGGCCCATGCAATCTCCGACAGATGTATCGTGCATGAGAGTCACATCTGATACGACGGTGGTGATAACGCCGCCGGAATCAGCAGCCAACTTTCGTACTACAACTAGCAAAGAGATACAAACAACGTTCAGTCACGTATTTACGCCTGATGTGACGCAGAGGGAGATATTTAAAACAGTCGCTCTCCCCCTGATAGAAAATCTCATTCAAGGAAGAAACGGTCTCCTGTTTACGTACGGTGTGACAGGTAGCGGGAAAACATATACGATGACTGGGGAACCGCAGGATGCTGGTATCATGCCTCGGTGCTTGGATGTTATTTTCAATACTATTGCGAATTATCAAACAAAAAAGTTTGTCTTTAAACCCGATAAATTAAATGGTTTTGATGTGCAAAGCGAGGCTGACGCTATGCTGGATAGGCAGCATGAACTTCATGCTGGTCTATTTCAAAGAACTGGGAGACTCGGCAAACAGTAAGTTTTTCTTAATTGTATCTAATAATACAATTCTTGTAGAAATAGACCACAGTCTTGCCGCGTTAGATCACATAGGCACGATAACGTTAAACGATATCACTCGTGAACAAATTAATCCAACAGCCGTAAGGTGGACAATGATGGAGATAGTAATCCAATGGTAGCTCACGAACATAACGAATCACAAAGCGTGGCGGTTGAACGGGATAATGTGTATGCTGTATTTATCACGTATGTTGAAATATACAACAACAATGTGTACGACTTGTTGGATGAAGATGATATCAGAACCAAGTAAGTATATCGCGTGAGAAAAAAACTTTTGCAATCTCATTATATAAGTACGTAAGTACGGTAAAGCTAAAAGCACCTCTTTATTTCTTTAATTTATACTTAACGTAGGGCACTGCAGAGTAAACTTGTTAGAGAAGACGGCAACAAAAATATGTATGTACACACTGTCACAGAAGTTGAGGTAAAAAGTGCAGAGGAAGCTTTTGAGCTGTTTCAACGTGGACAACGGAAAAGACGCGTCGCGCATACGGCATTGAATGCAGAATCGAGTAGATCGCACAGCGTTTTCACCATTAGGCTTGTACAGGTAGCACATACGATCTTTTTTAACCTCTTGCTACAGCACTGCATCAGAATTATCTTAAAATACAATCGAATTTAACAATGATTGCTCTCCTGCGTATTAGGCATCTTTAAACAACGGCGAACATGTAATACAGGATAAACGATACATGTGCGTAAGTCAATTGTCTTTAGTAGATTTAGCAGGTAGCGAGCGAACAAATCGCACTAAAAATACTGGTCAACGTTTACGAGAAGCAGGTGAGATGACAGCTGCACATTTCATTTGTCATATTTGTGAGATTTATTAAAACCTTGAAACAACGTACAACGTACATACTTATATAATTATGTGCAGGAAACATTAATAACTCTCTAATGACTCTGCGATCGTGTTTGGAAATTTTGAGAGAGAATCAGAATCACGGTACAAATAAGAAGGTTCCCTATCGAGATTCCAAGCTTACGCATTTATTCAAAAACTATTTTGATGGGGAAGGACAGGTCAGAATGATAGTCTGTGTAAATCCAAGAGCGGACGATTATGACGAAACGATTGTACGTCGTAAGATATAATATGTAATGTGTCTATAAAAAGAAATATAAAATACGAATTTCTACAAAAATTTCTCTTTGTATGCAGCAAGTTATGAAATTTGCGGAAATGACTCAAGAAGTGTATATTGCGAGGTCTAATCCTGTAAAATTGGACCTTGGTCTCACTCCTGGCAGAAGACAAGTGAATAAGGTAACGGCTGTAGCACGAATAACATTTTACAATTTTAAAATGTGGGCGCGCATGAATGCAAGTTTTATCACACTTTCAGATATTCAAGGAAACAAGAGGCAAATTTGAGAGAGGCCGACCGGAAGCCGCTGATTTGAACATTGACCTAGGCCTAGTGTACAGGTAACTTGAACAGTTATTATAATTCAAATCCCCCTTCCTTTATTTTTGCTTGGTTTTTTTCCATAATGTAATTGAATGGTCTTACATATATTTTAGTTTGGGACCACGGTTTCCTCAATTGGAGATTATCACTTTGGACAATGATCAAATAATACTATCTTTAATACAATTCTTAGAACAACGTATCAACAAGCGCAACATACTTCGTCTGCATTTACAAAAGAAACGTGAGACATACAATTTTATCAAACTTATCTCGTAATTAGCTAACTAACAATGTGCTATAATGATGATGACATTTCACTTATAGAAGAGGATTTTAGACGGATATTAATGGGAATAGAGCAAGAAAATGGAAGTTTAAAAAATGAAGTAGCTGTGTTGAAAACTGCAAATTCACACCAGAAAAAAAAGATATTGGCGTTAGAAGAAAACCTCTGTAAAGCAGAAACGCAAATTACTAAACTTTTAGATCAATTAAACAGTGCTAATAAAAAAATAGGAAGTTTAGAGGAAAAGGTGAGATTCGTATGCATGCAATGTATCTGTTCGCTCGTATACTACGTTAATTTAAATTTAATATATATGATGTTCGTGCATATATAGGTGAAAGATCGGGACTTCGCATTAAGTCAACGTTTAATAGATAAGCAAAGAGTGAAGCAGAGATATAATACAAAGATACAAGTCGAGACAGATAAAATGAACAGAGAGTTAGAAATAAAACTGCGTCAACAGCGTGAACATCTTCAGGTAATTATTTTTACTTTATAAACTACTCACAACAATTAACGAAACACTTGACACTTGTTCAAAAAATAGGCAAGATGCAAGCAATTTATTATTTAATACTTTTATTGTTTAATATTTATTTTTAACTTTTGCGCACATTAATATACAAATTTAATATATGTAAATATATTATTTAGAATCAAATGAAGGAGCAAGAAGACAAGATACGCAATATAAAGCAAATAGTCTACGACAATAACATTAATCCTGCAATAGCCTCATCGAAAGAACAAGTTCCAGAATTGACAACGAGAGTGATCAGTCCAGATAGAGATACCAGAATATCACGAAAGGTTGCCAGTTATGCAATTACTCTTTCCTCTTAAATATCTTTTATCGCCATATAAACTTGAAAATTTGTGTATGTATAAAAGTTGGGGGATGGGGGGAAAAATAACATTTTTTTTATATATGTTAGGATAGAATACCCGTTTCGAACCCGAGGTATAGACGATCGCAAAGTGCCGACAGGTGGATCGATCATAGACCTCTGCCTCTTGTGCCAATCGGGACTGTACTACAACCAATGATGCAAAGACGACGAAGCGTAACGCAACTTACTTCCCCGAAAGAAATTACGGATGGCGCGTCTAGATATTGTCTTGTCGCGCAAGAGCATGATACGGATGGAGAACTTGAAACGAAATTATATAAGGTTTCACAATTTATGCATTCAGAGGATGTTGTTGACATAGGCAATCTTTATTAATGTACACAAGTTCTACAAGTTTTCTTTTTTTTTTTTCCGTTAAACAGGGCGACATACTGCCAACGAGTGGTGGTGGAGCACAAGTAGTATTTAACGATATGGAGCGTCTGAAACAATCGTCACCGAAGGCGAGGAAACGTACAGGACCTCGAGAAGAGGGAATGGACCAAGTAGATATTTCTACATTGATGGAAACGAAAAGACCACGAGTATAATACTCTCGTAACTGAACGTGTCATTTATTATAGTTTACTCGAGAGCACAAGGGAAATAAGATAGCCGTGTAAAATATGTTTTCTTTCGCATTATTATATAGCAACTCGTGTAAGAAAAAAAAATTCGTGACGCGTGACGAGACGTATAACATATTTGATGTATACATATCTTTTTACTCGTTCTTACGGTCTAATCAAAGCCACTTTTATATCGTAAATCTCTATATCGCAATTATTTTTATTGTTTTTACAAGCTCCAAGATAAGCAGCATTTGTATCTGATATTCGTATGGGATGGTTATTACAGAAACATATATGGCAATATATATGGATATTATTATACATCGATATATATGTGTATGCTACTGTAGCCATTAATTATTTAAAGGGGACACTAATATAAAGATGAAAAAGTCGCGATGTTAGTATAAAAATATATGTACAATTTTAGTATGCGCTAAATGTCTGTGGCGTTATGGATTATTTAAATTGTAAAGATGTATGCGGGCGAAGGGATGGATCTGGTAATGAATTAGTACCCGAGGTATTTCTTCGTAAGTTTAAAAGACGGCCCTCTTGCTCCGAGCTACAATTATATGATATATATGTACATGCAATCGCAGTCAAGTTCTTTCGTCAAATTTTTTCCGCTTGTTAGCGTTGCTCTTGTGACTTACCGGTTTACTAGATTCTCGTTACTGCTTTCCTTTACAAACATTACCAATCCGTATGAATTATGTTTATCCAATGTTCCATTGTAAACTAGCAAGTCGTCCACTAGTATCTACAAAATACAAATAATTTTAGTATAATTGGCAAATTGGAGAATTATTATCAGTCAGAATATACTCGTATATTGACGCAATTTTTTCTCTTACCGCAAATTCTTTAACTCTCCTTTGTGGGGTCTTCCCATAATTCCAGATTTTGATCATTGATACCATAATAGGATGATAAAATATTAAATACACACGATTTGTCTGAGAAATGCGTCAGAAATATTAAATGGCGAGTAACTATTATACCTTGTACATACGCGGTTTATTTTCGCTTACTTGTCCAGGGAGTATAGGAGCCAGCCAGGCATGCCGTCCGTCTCGAGTATCGTTTGTCCCATCGATAAGTTTGTCCGGTGTACGAATATCGTTATCTATTCCTTCTATTATGTTAACGCTTTCAGGAAATGCGGCTACGTCTAATAAAATATGATCGGCATAATTGGTGATAAATATCGATGGAAGTAATTTACAAATGCAAATTTATAATTAGAAAATCTTTTTTTAACTTTGTTTTTGTCTTTTGTTTTTCGTTTCTTCTTTTTTTTCTTTAGAGAAGAAAGGGAGCACTTGTACATATAAAAAATAAAATTGATATAATTCTATTATACATTAAGTATAATAATTCTATATATTATATACTAGAAAAAGAAATTATATAATAGAATTATATATCTTTCGTGTACTCTTATAAACTTTCGTATAAGCAAACTGAACATACTATCTGTAGTTAACTTGATCTCATTTCCATGATTATCATACATCTGTATCCCATTGAGACCAACGTAGTAAGAGTCTCCCCACGTAGAGAAAATTATTATTTGATATACGAATCCTCGCGGCATCGACGGAGCTTCGTAGTTCGAATCCAAAAGTTCGAGTTCTAAAAGTCGTATACGACGTATGGGTATTTTCCCGGGACCTGTATATACTTCTATCGTACCCGCTTACATGCTACCGTCTCTAATGACACGTACCTTCGGGCGATTTAATTGTATCGGTAATACGATCCGAAAAATGTTCTTGAGTAGGTGATGGATTAAGGAAACTGATTTCTTGGACAAAGTCATAATGGCAAGATCCCGGCGCGCGTCTTAATAGGAAGCCATCGGCATTCTCATCGGCGTATAACTGTTTACTGTCTAATTTAATTAGTAACTGTTTTACCTGTGCAAAGAGAATCTCTCGTTTAATTGGAACCGTTGCGTTATTATGTAATATATAAGTTTTTGCGTTTGAACAATGTATACATCTTACTCCGCAATAAGATAACTCTAAGGATGCATTGTAATTCCAAATCCGTATTCCCGTTAAGTACACATCCGTATCGAAGGTAACAGTTATCGTAATTCTCTTATCTAACGTCACGTCCGTTAGCCACATGCAATCCATTTCGGTTGTAACATTGTGTCCATCGATCAGTCTCATTAAATGCGTATCGGTCACGTTACAATGCAAATTGGCGTTTGTTAACGGGACTGCTGTACCTCGATCTCCGATTAATTCTATACCGGTAAGGCCTACAAAGGCAAAGGCAAAAGACGATGTCAATGCTGATGCGATAAAGATTACGATTCTAGAGTGCACAGATTGCAGCGTTACCTTATTTAATAACGCTACTTTTATTTACTTACCAACCAAATGCTGTAAACCCCAATTGGAAATAATAATTAACTGAATCTCTCTGCATGGTAGAGCACGGGTAAGAGTGGTATCGTGAATTTTACTATTGCTATAAAAGCTGGGAGAATTCTCAATAGGATCGTTGCATTTACGTCTTGCCGAGGTAATCTATATAAAAAGATTACCTTTATTATCTATCTCGTTACGTGCGTGTTATCATGCATGTGCATTATTAAATAAATGTATCGATGCACGTGGCTCTCTTACATTGTCATTGGTCGTCGTTGCCGTTATCGGGCGAATTATTTCTTTCTCTTCGCAATCGGACGTTCCATTATTGAATTCTATGAACGTATTATCATGTTTTGATATCAATTCCAGAATATTTTCGTCCGTCGTAAATAATATAGTCTACATCAGCCAATATTTTTGTGCATTACGTATAAAATGAATTTCACACATATAAAAGTAAAATTTGTTATTATGCGTAACAAAGAAAAGAAGTTAAACCGCGCAGAGGACACTCCGTGTTATAAGCGTATTAAATTAATAGATCTGCACTATTAAAATTATAATATTGACGCACGTTAATTAACTTTTCTATGATATAATATAATTTGTAGAACTATATTTCATAATTTGCGATTTGTTTGACAAAATTTCTTACATCTCCGAAAGAATCGAGGCTACCCATGTCGTCTCCTGAAGCTTTAGCGATTTCTCCGTAAAAGATGATAATGTCATTCAATTTAATAATAATATCTTTGGCTCCTCTAAAGGAATGTATTCTGGATTTATTGTAGTTCTGGAAGAAGAGAGTAAGAGAAAGAGAGTAATTTCAGATCGCTGTGAAGTGTACTTTTAAATTATGCACGCGCGCGCACGTACACACATTTATTTCTGTATTTATAAATTATTTTATGACGGTCATAAAATAAGGTAAGGAGCCCTACCCATATCCTGATCATTGCTACAGTAATCGTGAATTCAAATATCATGTAAACATAATGATGGTCACCATTCGAATAAGGTGTTAGCCATAAATTTGCATCATCTCTCGTTCGATTAATACCATTAATCAAGTTATTTATAATATGAGGATCACGATCATTGTTCAGCGTTTGATTAACGTCTGTCGTATGTGCACGTATCTCTTTTATTCTGGCTGGTTCTCCGGTATCTGAAAAAATCTCGATACCATTGAGGCCTACGTAATGTTTGTCACCCCAGGTAGAGAGAATGTCAATGACCAACGAGTCTCCGGACGGTAGTTCAGGAATAATAAAATTTTTGTAAGGTTTATCTAAAAATAATGTAGACTAAATTATTTCACATTTGCATATCACGAGGACGTGGACGTGCGGAAAAGTGCAAGGCTTATTTAGGTGACATACCAAAAAAACGGAAACTAGTTCCGTTTTTACTGTGCTCGAAAAGAAAGTAATTTTTTGTTGAACACTATTATTATTTGACAAATAATTTAACAAAATCGTTTTCAAATAAGGTAAGAGATTTGAATAAGTTTCTTGATACCGACCAGATAATAATATTGACTTTCCTTCGTTTTGCGTGCTAAATGTAGAACTGTTGGAAGAATTGTCATCTGACAAATGTAATCGTGTATCTGCACGACTCGAGACATTTGGTATTTGATATTCTAAGTAAACGTCCTCGTCACAATAATTTTTGGAGCCTGCCAAGTTTTGGAGCGTGCCGCGCTTTTCCATCTGTTTCCTTTCAAAATATGCATCGAATCCATGAAAATCATTCTTTGCACGATGTTTCGCATTCACAACAGCAGAACAAGCGCGTGTTTTTTTCCGCTTAACTTTTACTTGCTCGTTCTTTGGTGTATTCGGCAGTGATTTACTTGAGGACGTTTGTAATTTCATATTAGCATCGATATAAAGATCGCTTAAGCTTGCGCTAGGTTGATCATCTCTGTAAAAATACCATCAAAACGAAATGTCACTTAACAATAAATACTATTATACGCCGCTGTACTTGTATACTCTTTAAAAAATATTGTTTTTAATATATATATATATAGAATATAGATCTTACATATCGTCATCTTCCGTTTTGAAGGTGATATTCTTAAAATGATCCTGATCATCGATTAAAAATGTTTCCATTGGCAGCGATTTGGCATCGTTACTTATGTCAATCCTTTCTATGTCGCTAAAACAAAGAATTAAAGAAGACGAAAATAAAAAAGGTTAGAAAATAATCAATACTATCATATTCATTCTTAAAAAGGTGAAAATAAGTAATACTAAATACTCGGTCATCTCCAGTAACCACGATGGCATTTTAAGCGTGCAGTTGGCAGTCAAGGGTGTAGTTTTACTCTCCGTCTTATCATATATAACATTATCCATACTTTATTTTCTCGTTTCGTCGCTGATAAGATCCTTGGTACGCCACAACTCGAACACTCTTATGACAATAATGGATCGCCAAATTGAAACACAAATAGATACATATACATACATATATGTATATACGCGCGCGCGTGCACACATACGCATACGTATGATCTATTACTTTATCAAAAAATTGTCGATTGCAATTTTTTCACGTTCAAAAAACGTACGCATATTAATTTTCATAACTGCACAGATTCCAGATTGTTTAACTAGATGTTCAAGACAGATAATAACCGGTCAGAGAGATCAGAGTCGGAGTAACACCTATCCATATTCCATTTCCATAGTCGGCTCGTTCGATTCTGGTTTTGTTTGCTATCGTCACCATGGAAATCCTTCTGACGTAGAAGCCTATTTAAGCCTGTACACAATTTTACGTTAATTAATACAGTGTAACGATTAATACGCGCGCGCAACTGTTGTCATCTCTACTGTGATATAACAAGTCAGTTTTACCAAATATGAGAAGCAGTCTTGGGCCAATATGTAATATTTTATTTCTCACTATTTTTTACAAGTATTGCACTCATGTCGGGAAGTATATATCAATGACAGCGATGCTACATGTTACTCCACGATATACTTTGGTACTTTGGTCCACGAATTATACAACAAAAAAATAGCGAATAACTCGTAACTGATAACTGATAATCATTTTGTACTTTGCTCCTTGCGATGTCACGGTTTGTACATGTATACATCGCAAATTAATATCTTCGTTACATCAAAACTTTTGTATTTTAAATTGTCAGTACTGTACATTCTATACATGTGTGTGTGTGTGTGTTTTGCGCGCGCGCGCGCGCGCGCGTGCTATACGTTATATACATACAAAATAAGTGTTACTATACATACTAATTTTAAATATACAATTAATGTGTATACGTAAGGAAGTACAAATTAGACTGTTTTGTAATATATGTTTATAGATATATGCATATTATAGACAAATTATTTTATAATATAAAAAAAAAATATAATAATAAAATAGGCGATAGAGACAACGCGCGGTAATTGGTGCGCAATTATAATTTATTCAAATTAATTACATGTACTTTAATACGAACGTTTCGACTCTCATCTTTGAGTCCTCTTCAGCGTGTGTTAGTTAACGAAAAATTACAAAAACTCCGCAACTTCGCATAATGCCGTAGTCCAAATTGCAATATACACCGTAGTTATATATGATATAAAAATATCAAACAAATTACAAACTCCGCAACCTCGCATAATGCCGTAGTCCAAATTAAAATATAAAACGCAGTCCTATATGTTATAAAAATGCCAACGCATTGTGTCTCACACTTGTACATTCGTAGATGCAAGTGTGAGACACAATGCGTTGGCATCTTTATAACATATAGGACTGCGTTTCATATTTTAATTTCGACTACGGCATTATGCGAGGTTGCGGAGTTTGTAATTTGTTTGACATTTTTATATCAATCAATAAAATAATTATTTGCCAGTGATAAAATAATAAATTTGAGTCTTGGTCGGCCTGACTGGCAGTAATTTATTCTTAAAAGAACAAGAACAACGTTTCGACCCTTACTTTTGGTCCTTATCAAGTTAATATTAACAATGATAAATCATTGCGCGTCAAATTACAATAATTCTGTCATAATTAAAGTTGCGTGAACAGACGATGAACAGTTAGAGAGAGTACTTATTGAGGAGACATACGCGTCTCTTTTTTTTTAATTATGACAGAAGTATTGTAATTGACGCGCAATGATTTATCATTGTTAATATTAACTTGATAAGAACCCAAAGTAAGGGTCGAAACGTTGTTCTTGTTCTTTTAAGAATAAATTACTGCCAGTCAGGCCGACCAAGACTCAAATTTATTTTTATATCATATATGACTACGGTGTATATTGCAATTTGGACTACGGCATTATGCGAAGTTGCGGAGTTTTTGTAATTTTTTATTTATTTTTCGTTAACTAACTCACGCTAAAGAGGACTCAAAGATAAGAGTCAAAATGTTCGTATTAAAGTATATGTAATTAATTTGAATAAATTATAATTGCGCACCAATTACCGCGCGTTGGCTCTATTGCCTATTTTATTATTATATTTTTTCTTTATATTTAGAGAGCCTTTACATTTTTTGATTATGATATAAACATATTGTAATATGACTGTTATAACAAGTATCATAATAACTAAATTACCTTGAATTTTATTCAATTACGTACGAGGGTTGTTTTCAAAAAGTTCATATTCTGACCTATATCCGGGGGACTTTCTGACATCTTCTTGTCATCACTTTTCAACGTAGTTCCTTCCTACTTCAACGCACTTGGCCCACTGGTGCTCCAGTGCCTTGATGCCTCTTGCACAGAGATCTTTGTCCTGATTGTCCAACCACTCGTTAACGATAGCCATCACATTCGAATCGGATCTCAAATTTCTCCCTCTTTCTATTTATCTTAATCCTCGTGGATGTGCTGAGAAGACATGCCTTTCAGGAACATATAATTTATGACTGGCATTTTTCACTATGTAACGCTTATCACACTTGCATAAAAAGAAAAACTTAATCAATAAGGCTGAAATTTTACAGAGTATATAGAAAGGATATACACCAAATACCACCGGAGTTTCAAGTACCTATCTCCCCTGCATGTGGGTCAAAATATGAATTTTTCAAACAACCCTCGTATAATGTCATTTTTAAATATCATATCGAGTATAACGATACAAATAAGGCCATTGTTCAACTGTTTCAGAAAACACTCATTGTCAGTAGTTTTAACGTAAGTAAATGTACATAGTATTTTTACTTTTTCGTGATTACATACTAAAATATTTACCAAAGTATTGTATGATACAAATAATATTCAATTCTTTTTCCCATCGCAAATTTTAAATGGCGCGTGTTGGAAATCCTATATTAGATAAGATGCGAGTTTAGTTTAATTTTGGCACAATACATCTGCAAACAGAAAGACACTTTTAATAGAGAGTAAAGATGTGTATTCAGTCAACTTTGATTTCCATTCGTCGCTAAGCTAATACTAAGCTAATCTAAGTTTCGTAGAGATCCTAATATAGAGACTTTTATCAAACTTATGGAGTATAAAACAAAATAATGTTTTTCCCAAAAATATTCCATGTATAATATTCTTGCATTTGGAAAAGTACAGGCATGGTATAATTTTCTTTCTTACAATAATTTGGCATCGTTCACAAATGATATCGAGACTATCGGTTACGTTAAATCGAATACGAAAGATACAATGTTCGCCATAAATGTATTCGAACTCTCGTCATGTAATTATTAGCAATAACTGACTGACTGACTGACTCATATTAATATCTTTGCTAATGTAATATCTGATGTTTTCTTTTTGTTTTAATACATAAATACATAATACATGAATGGATCCCGCCGTATATGGCCGTCAGGTACTTAAAAATCTTGTTTTCCCTTTCTTTTTAATACATGCACAATTCACTGGTTTTTTAATATATATTTACACTATATGTATATATATAACCGTATATATACATATTACATATGTAACCGTATATATATACATATACATATACATATATACGATTTCCGTTTACTGACATTTGGAAATTATGAAAAAATGTCCAGCACAGACAGGTACAAATCACGATTGACAAAGGAATTTGTTCTTATCAAACTCAAAAACTCTGAATAGAGAGACATAAATTAAAGATAGATCTTTCTACAAGAAAATAAAAGAAAATATACAAAGTTTTTTTACCCTTTAAAACTGCTACATTTTAGAATCTTTAGCATTTGGAAGAAATAGTGTAGAAAATAGTATACAACTCCTACAATTCCATATGAGGCTTTAGTACATTAGATAATTGTGGCATACTGCCAGATGGTCCAAGAACATTCGTCGAGTCTGTTTCAGGAAATACGTGGTTCAGAATCGCATAGTAGTGAAATCCAGCCGCCGCAGCTACGAAAAGATGCCAGATTGCGTGCGCGCAAGGTATACGACCATCCGATTTGAAAAATACTAAGCCAAGAACGTATATCAGTCCACCCAGTTTCAATTCCGTAATATTGTAATAGTTATACTGTAAAAAAGATCTATCGTAAATTATTGTAATTCGATATAATTGTAATTAGTAAGATTATTCCAAGTCACATTATTTGAAATATACGATATTTTGCTCGAGCGAAAGTTTTTCGTTTTCGCGCTCTTAAAATGAGGTTCAATTAATGGGAATGGGTGGGTAATCTCAAATCTGAACACAACGAGGTAAGTAGTTACTCAACGTTACTTACAACATTAAGGATTGCGACACTAGGTCCAATACCCATAACCACATAGAAAATAGTTTCGAGCATCTTGTATCTCTCATGAAAGATCTGCTGGTAGAGGATACCTATTATAGCCATGATCCAGACGACATATCGCATCGCGAATAAAAGCTCATCGTCTGGGAAGTGTTCTATATTTAACCATGGAAAGTAACTGGCTGCTATGAAGATGTAAATCATAGCACGATCGCAACGATGCAACGCATCTTTTAGTTGTCTAAAATATTATTTTAGCGCGATGAATAGAGAAGCGAGACCGCTTACCGTGTTACGTGACGCAAGGTGTGTCAAGAAAAAAGGAAAACTGAGAGAGAATTAATGGAAAAGAAGTAATTTAATTATATAAATATAACGATTAAGTAATTGTGTACCTGTTGTGATTGCAGTAGTGCACACTGTGAAAGAAAGTCGACACTGCAAAGACAAGGATCAAGGAAGTGCCGTATACGCAAGCGGAAACAAACTGAGCCCATGTCGCTGAACGCCGTACAAGTTCGATACCACCAATTACCGAAGGTACAATCCATATTCCATGAGTTGCCACATTTGCCATATGTTCAATGGACGTAGGAGTATATGCCTCGTTTGTGCATGCTCTCGGATTCATCCACTTTATCCTGCAAGTACATTCACAGTTGCATATTTTGTTTTCGGTTTGCATCTCTCTTTCAACGCGTTGTAAACTCCGCGTTGAAATTTTTAATAATAATAATAATAATAATCTTATTTATTTACGGGAAAACCCTCTAATATACAGTGAGTTAACAGAACAGACAAATTGATACAAGATTGCACATGAAATTATGTACACATACTTGTATGGAAAAATTAATAAAAATAATGGAATTCTACAAAAAAAAATATCCTTTAATATAATATACAATCGTACAATTGTGTTCTGCTGTTAGATGCGAAAAGATATTGTCGACTTTAATATATAGTAATATAAAAATCAACAATAATAATTCTACGTTGTACAATTAACAATTTGTCTCATCATATTTCAAATCAAATGATATATGTGTATTTTGCCGGTCGACCTACGCTGAAACGCGACAGGAAACTGTTACATAAGAAATCAAGAAACATAAGCAGTTATTATATAAAACGAAAGAAGATTAGTTATACAATAACTAAACACAAAAGACTATTCAGTTAAATCCGTGCAAAGCAGATAATGAAATTAAAGAATTCTAAAATATACTATATGTTACACTGTGCAGGTTTTTATTACACATGTATGGTAGAGTACAGTACAGTACAGTAGTATTTGAGTGGTAGATTAAAAGCATAGTAAATGATGGAATGGAATCATGCATGTAACTGTAATACATTCCTAGCATAGAGCTGCTCATTTTTTTTAATTCCATAAGCATTATGTCAAAGTACAAAGTACAAGGTACATGGTACATGATGCACATCGAGAAAGAGCGTAGGTATATATCTATGACACACACGAATCGTTATATCAACAACTACGAGATACCTGCTTGCTCAACTATTTTAAGGAGAGAGGAAACCTGTAATCCACCAAGCAATCCACGCTATAGCACAGGATTTCTTTCCACGTGTGTTCATATCGGTAGAATGGTAGAAGACGCCGCAGAGTACATCGCTCGAAAAGATGCCGATCCTCTTTCTATCCTTACTCTTACAAGCGGTGCTAGTGCATTCCGTTCAAGGTTTTACTCTACCTTAAGCCTTAAGGCTTCATGCATGATACATGCATGATTTTTTTTATCACTTTTAAGCTCTAGTAAAAGCCATACGATTGCAAGGTCAATGACTGAAAAAATTGAACGCGACAATGGAATTGTTTGATTAGATAATAATAAGATGTTGAGATTAAAGTGCATAGTATATTTGTTTCTCTTTGTTTGTTTTCTTCTCACATGTTGTGAAAAATGCAAGTGGTCCTTTCTTTTACATCTCATCTACCTGTACAGAGAAGAATCCAATTCTTAACTACTATAGCTATGGCAAATAGTTATGCATGCGTATAAATGTACATTTACCACAGCTGTTCAGTGACCATTGTATCGTGATCGTACAATGACCCGTGACCCGTGACCCATGACCGGGACTCGGTAACAAGGTAACAACTACTCTTGCAGAGCTTTGTGACTGATAATAATAAACCATGTATACCGTTGACTTTATTGTATAGAACTATACATATATAGTATACCGCATACATCACTCGGACAGATCTCTCGTTTATACAGTAGATATGTATATAAGAATACTATATTAATCGTTAACAATACATCATCGACTCATGCATACACATAAATTACTTTGCGTATAAACAGATGCTACATGCCAAACGTCCAGATGAATTCCAAGGATGCAAAAATGCAAAACTACAATAAGAAAATGAAGATTAAATGAGCAGAGAGCGGATTACTTAACACAAGATGATACTAATGGGCTAGCAAGCTTTAAAAAGGACCTTTAAACTTTAAAGAATTCAGCTCTTTCTTCCGTTGGAATTGACTCTGGTCAAACTTATTATTAAAAAAAAAAAAAATGTAATGTAAAGATTGACACCGCGCATACGTTTATGTTTACGTTTATACAGGCGCGGCGGCTCGAGAGGCAGACATTTAAATGACATTTCAAAAAGTAGGATTTTCCGCTCTCTCTCTCTCTCTCTCTCTCTCTCTCTCAAAGTTTGCGGCGCTTAATTAATCCTGTATTCCGTATTCCGTATTTAGCGTCTCTTACTCTTTGATCCGTTGCAGTTGCAGGAAATTTTTGATAGATGCTGTGACGAACTGACGAAGGCAGGCACCGTCCATGACGTTAGATCAGTTGGGTGAGACTTAATCCGACGGTGGAGAATCGGTCGATATCCCAATCCCGACGATCCGACAAGTCTCTCGGGTAACGTAGTTAACGGCGACGTAACAGCTGCCGGAGCAGCTGCAGCTGCGTCCTCCATCGCATATCGCGGCTAGTGCCCGAGCCCGACTCGTAACACGTTACGTTCGACATCGACATCGAATGACAGGTAGACGGATAGACGAGCCGTCAATTTGTTGGTTCTCTACTTCTCTCTCGACTGCTCTCGACGACTCTCGAGGGGAACTGGGCCCAATGCTAAAGAACCGGACTCGTTTCGCGTCACGTTTCAGCCGCTGCCGAAATTCCTGAATCCTGACGAAGGTAGCCACCAGGACGTAGACGCCTTGAACAGTCGGCCTCGCGGGTGACACGGGTGTGCCCAGCTGTCCAACTTCCAACTGCCCACTGCCCAGTATGCCCAGCACCCACTCATTCACTCACAATAGCCTATATCTTCAAAGACCGCAATAATTAAGTTACATATAATTAAATTAAGGTTTTAACAAAAGACGTTTTTGTTTGTGAGCACAAGCGGACAAGCTGCCGATATTTGCAGGTTATGACGGTTCGGTTCGGATCAGTTCGGATTTCGGAGTTTGGAGTTTGGTTGGACCACTTTGGCACTCTCGGTATCGGTTAAGTGGCTACCAACATCCAGAAACAAAAATAACTCGGACAGCCAAAGTTCCTAGAATCATTGGCTGCGTTCAGCAGACACAACTCTGTTCAGCTCGTCTTATCAACACTCTACGTTGATTTGTTGGTTCTAAAAGTAAGAGCCAATCACGTTCGATTGCTACTGAGCGGCTTGTTCTGCTGAACACAGCCAATTTATCAATTCTCCAATCAGAGAATACATATGGTACTCGACCAATACCGATCTCGAAAAAGAGGTAGATTAAAATGTCGGAATACAATTGAGATTGCGCAGACGGACCTTCTATCGGGATTGGTTACGAATGCTCGTACTCCTAGTCACCTCTAGTTACGTGTACCCCTTCTTCGTCGGGTCGAGTAAATTTAAAATCATTTCCGTTTGAAACAACGTCTCTCTGCTCTCTGTGCCTCTGCTCTGTATCCTGTTCCTGTAATCCTGTATCTATATGCCCGTGGGTACCCGTATCGTGATCGTGTCAACAGCCTGCAGTAGCCGGGAATTCTTGTGTCCTGTGGGTCTTTTCTCCGTGTGAGAGCACTGAAGAACAGTCGAGGGAGAAAGGGAGAGAGAGAGAGAGAGATTTGTTTGAAAGGTAAGTGGCAAAATGCTTCCCTTAGATTTTCTGACAATGAGACATGAGACAAACATCTCGAGAGCAGATGCTGCGGTAGATGTTGCAGCTCGACAGCAAAGTTTGTGCCGCAATCTTCCTTTTTTAAAAAGGATATAATAAATGTTTTGTCTTCCATTCCTCTGTAGTATCATCCCTACGTTTCTTTTTCGAAAGATGATCTTACGTGCAACAATTATTCGTTTTTACAATGACATGTATATAACAGCTAAATATTTGTCTACCGCAATACTGACTTGATTTGTTTTCCTCTTTTACTTTGGTATATTTTCCTTGGACGCTTACCCAAAGGCCAAAGGACAGATAGAAGGCATCAAAAATTCCTTCTATATATATAAATATATATATACTGGATCCCTTGGTGCGAGACTTTTATACATTATTTAATATTTAATGTAACATTGTTCATGCAGATGTGCGACGATACTGTTCGCGTCGCTCTACGTATCCGTCCATTGGTAGAGAGCGAGATAGAGAAAGGTTGTCAAGTATGCTTAAATACGGTCCCTGGAGAACCGCAAGTTCGTATATGCGATACTGATAAAGCATTCACATACAATTACGTATTTCCTCCTGACGTTGGACAGGAGGACTTTTATGATACAGCAATTAAACGACTCGTAGATAATACTTTCCAAGGTAAATATTTCCCACTTTTACAAGTCTCTGTAAACTCTACTTTTTAGATAATATATTGCGCTTGTGTTACATTAAAATGATATAATTAATAATCTTTATCTCAGGCTACAATGTTACAATACTAGCATATGGACAGACTGGTAGTGGTAAGACCCATTCCATGGGTACCAATTATACAGGTGTGGGAGAGAAGGGTGTTATACCGAGAGTTGTGTATGATATATTTGAAATAATTGAATCCAAGGAAGACTGGAATTTCAAAGTTGCAGTCTCATTCATGGAATTGTATCAAGAACAATTGTACGATCTCTTGTCCGACAAGCAGAAAAGTCAATCCATTGTAGATATTAGAGAGGACGGAAAGAGCATAAAAATTGTCGGTGTAACCGAGAAACAAGTTGCGAATGCTCAAGAGACGTTAGAGTGTTTGGCCCAAGGTTCCATGGGTCGCGTAACGGGAGCGACTGCAATGAATGCACATAGTAGTCGGAGTCACGCAATATTTACGTTATGTATACGCCAGCAAAAGAGAGATGATCCGTGAGTAATTTTTAATCTCTCGATAATTCCTACCGCTGTTTTTTATTCTGTCGTCTACCGTTCTATCTTGCATCACCAAATTTGTGAGATACGTGGATTTGATTTTTTTTTTATTTTAAGCAGGAATACAGCAACAGTGGCGAAACTTCATTTAGTTGATTTAGCTGGATCCGAACGTAGTAAAAAAACTCAAGCCACCGGAGAACGGTTCAAAGAAGGAGTAAATATAAACAAAGGACTACTGGCTTTGGGCAATGTCATTTCGCAACTCGGTGACGGTGCCTCTGGGACATATATAGGTTACAGAGACAGCAAACTTACGCGATTGTTACAAGACTCCTTGGGGGGTAACTCCATGACGCTTATGGTCGCCTGTGTCAGTCCTGCCGGTTGGTATTCGCATGCTATTGCTATCCTACGTTCATCTGTCAAACTAGAGCTGCGCCCGCTCGCCCCCCCCCCCCCCCCCCCCCCCACTCGTATTTTATATAATATATGTATTTTATTATGAAAAATCTATTTGTAGATTATAATTTGGATGAAACTCTTAGCACGTTGAGATATGCGGATCGTGCGCGTAAGATAAAGAACAAGCCTATCGTGAATCAAGATCCGAAAGTAACGGAGATTAATCGCTTGAACAAATTGGTTCAAGAACTGCGGTTGGCCCTTGTGAGTCAGGAACTCGGTACAACGTGTCCCAAGGAACACGAGGCACTTGAGGAGAAATACCGCGTATTACAGCGCAAGCTAAGAGACATGACGGAAAAGTTAAATTCAAATTTAGGAGAAATTGTAGTTATGCATGAACGAGCTGAGATGGCGGAACAAGCGCGAGAAAAAATTAGAATCGCTATGGCATTATTATTAGATGAATTCAAACAAGTTTTACAAGATTTCGATATTTGCCCTGAGATCGATAACGAAAAGCGTAATAAATTAAAAGCGATATACGAAAGGATGTTGGGTGAGAGTTTTTCTATGTAAACATTTTTACATTAGTTATGTCAAATATTTTGTGGCAAATTATAAGCTTTGGTGGTTCGAGTCTGTAACTTTTATTTTTTACACGCACAGATATCCAAAATGATGAAAGGAAAGCATCAGAAGAACTTTTAAATCATGAAATATCCAACTCCAAAAATTGCGTCACGCACATGGCGGAGGATGTAACAGAACATGTACGTGCAGAGGAATCGAACAATATTGAGGACAGTTTGGATTACTTTGACAAAAAGGAAGAGGAGCACACCTTACGACAAGCGGAGCGAAACAACGAGGTGCAAAATATCAATAAGGAGCTGGCGCTTAAAGAAAGCCTTGTGTCGGAACTCATAAAAAGCGTCACGCAAGAAACTGCCGAAAGTCGTAAGAATGTCGTGGAAATGGAAGAAGAACTCAAACGGCTGAATGCGGAAAAAGAGGAACATTTACAAGCGGCACATGCGCACAACGTCAGCTCCAAGTAAGTCATTAGTATAATTGGCGATAAACTCTGTAATCCTTTGCTTTATTCGGCATTCTCTTGCAGATTGGCTGAGACGCGTCGTAAAAAGGTGCAAGAATTGGAAAGAAAGATAGCAGAATTGACGCGCAAGTGCATGGAACAGAACAAGATAATCAAGGGGAAGGAGAAGCAGGATCAAAGGATCAAAATTCTTTCCAGTGAAATACAGTCGTTAAAAGAAACTCGAGTCAAGCTTATCAGGCAGATGCGCAACGACGCAAATAATTTTACAAAGTGGAAACAATCCAAGGAGAAGGAAATCAATAAATTACGGACACAGGATCGTAAGCGTGCTTACGAAATGGTACGAATGAAAATACAATATAATAAACAGGAGAATGTCTTTAAGAGAAAAATGGAGGAGGCCTTTGCAGTTAACAAAAGATTAAAGGTACGTTTCTTTGCCGAAAATCGTAACAACCGGCTCGCTTATTAAATAGAAGGCTTGTTAGAACTTTGTAACATTCTGTCATTACGCTTTTATTAAGCTAGGCGATTTATGTATAATACAGGGCGCATTGGAGATGCAGAGAAAGGCGATGCAGCGACAGGAAAGAAAGGCCAATAACAAAGAGGAGATAAAAACTTGGATGGCTCAAGAATTGGAAGTATTAATGGCCACCGTAGAAGCGGATTATTCGCTTGAAAAACTGATGCAAGATAGAGCGTCCTTGGCGCATCAATTCGAGCAACTTAAAAAAAATAGCGATTCGGATGAAGAGGAGCTTATGACTATTAACGAATTCATACAACTGCGTAACGCACAAATAGCAGATCTGCAACAAAAGATTCTCGAGTCAGACCAAGGTAAGATCTCTGAAGTGCAGTTATGCAAGTAACTTTACCGGGCACAGAGGTAGCGAGCCGCGTTAAACATTTCGTCAATAAATAAAATGATTCCGTTCTTTTCTTTAGAAACTAGAACAAATGCCAGATGGAATATAATACGTACAATAGCGGACGCCAAGACGGCATTTGAAACGGCATTTCATATAATTACACAAGACAGGAAGCAACAATGTTACAAGTATGATGAATTGAAAGTTAGTATATATACATGTGTTGTTGTAATTTTTATATATTAATATCTCTGAAATACGCACTCGATTAAATTAATTACACGAAGATAATTTGTGACATTTTAGGAAAAGTATCAGAATTTAGAAGCGCGACTAGAAGAATATGAAAAACGGGATAGAATGAATAAAATGTCTCATCCGCGCGATACGTCCGACACGTTCTCTAGCGATGTTGAAAATATGACAAAATCTGAAAGACAGGTAATTAAATAAAGAATTTTATATCAGAAACAAATATGTCTCTTTCTCTCTCTCTTTCTCTTTCTTTGGGTGTGTTTACTGAAAAACAAGATGAGTTATCATTATTATGTGTTTTAGATTTTGACGGAGAATAATTTAAATAGAAATGAAAGATCGCCGTCTAAGAAAAGAAAAAGGGAAGATAAAATAGAGATAATCGACGAGAATGCTTACTTATCGCACGATGATAGTTCAATGATGGAGGACGATGTCGATAAAGATCCAGATTGGAAAAAGACACCGCTTTATAGTCGTATACAAAAGTTGCAGGTAATTTTGTGTTACAGATGCTGCGTCTTAATCTTAACGACAAATGTACTCTTCCATTTCTACACAAAGTTTTCATTGTGTATCAAGTAAACAAGTGAAAAACATAATTTGTATAGTGACCTGAAATTATTGGAATTATTTTTTGGAGTAATTATCTTCTTTATTTAGAATAAATCAAAACTCTCGATTCAACGATTGACCTTTAAAATGGAGTCCAACAAGAGCCCGATAAAATGCGCTTGTAAAACTAAATGTGCTACGCGGATATGCACCTGTCGTAAGAATGGAATTACCTGCGACAACTGTAGCTGTGACCCTGAACAATGTCAAAATAAAGACGAACAGAATGTAAGTTGTCATACATATTACATATCGTATCGTATTATACAATACCTACAAGCCCCAATATATGTGTACCTACTTACCCGCCTACCTAACACTAGAATCCGTCCAAATAAATTATTTAATAAAAAATATTTAATTATTAAAAAATAATTACCCATATATTATCACAGTCCGACATACCTGTAGTATGCTATAGCATAAATAATGAATTTCGGTTTTCGGTTTCAGTCGGACTCTACCTAATAAATACATACATACGCACTATTAATTCTTATATTTCTCTTTTCAGTTGCGTACTACGCTATTTTTGGACGTCATGGAAGACGAAACAAAATGTGATTAAACTGCATCTTTTTTCTTTTCTAATTGTGAAAGAAGTACATACATTTACTTCGTAGCATCGTGTTCAATATCGTGTTTAAATATTGTACAAAATCCAATTTTCTGTGTCGTAGACATATTTATCTTGCTCTTTTTATATTTTGACATAAACACAATAATTCCTGGTTAATTGTATAGGATGGATATTTATAGAAATTTGTTTACATTTTACGTTTCGTACAAATAATGTCAATCATAAATCGTAATACCGCATTATCATTCAGTATTAAATTATTGATTGTATAATCGAATGTATTGTAAACTTGGGTGAATCGAGCAACGATCTCGTTGGAAACTTTCTTCTGTGTCGTGTTGTCGATCATGATAATGGCTAATGATTGCTAATGATTTTCCTTCTTCGTGATTCTCCTTATCACCTATAAAGAAAAGGACATTCATAAATGAAACCAACCGACGCGATTGCATGATAGAAAGATATGTTAGAAAAGTTAGGTCGCAAATATAATTACAAACTCGAATCGGTTTGACTCAGTTACCGAGTTTGTTACAATTCTAAATAGATATTGTACAACGCTTAAAACAGAGCTTTTAATTTCTGTTCGAACAACGCTTTATTATTTAACGGGTATCACGCGCGTCGCTCCTTTCTCCGAGGGAAAAGAGCCAAAAGAGGGTCTCGGATACTCGCGCGGTGACTGGTGACCGCGCGACAGGCGACATGCGACACGCGAGGACATCCTACCAACAAAAGGTATTAATTTCATCATACTTTTTCCGCGCGATTGATATATATTCTATTTTTGAAGGGAACTTGAAGGGAACCGGCGTCTCGTCAGCTGGGAAATGTCAGAGAGGAACTATTCTTTTTTACTTTACAATAGCTAGTAGAGACAATGCAGACATGGCACTTACAATTAATGTCAAGAGAACAAATGCTACAGCTCTAACCACAAATCTACGTGTCAATCATCGCGAGTGCGAGAGATGTGACACACGGAAAATTATTTAGCGAGGATTGGCAAGTATGTAGCGCCTAGCGGTGGTTTTATGATGAGGGATAGTCTGCTTTCTCTCTCACGTCCGATAGCAGCGGCAGCTCTTAATTCGTTGATCGTGACAGAGGACACGACCGGTTGTTAAGGAAAATTTGAAATTGATTGGCGACGGCGCGTCGTGGCGCGTCGTGCCAAGGCAGGCATACTGCATAGGTCTCTCCGAAAGCTATGGAAACTAATTCCAGCCGTTATTACGATGTCGTTTATAAAATATCATCTCTCACCGGTATGTGGCCGTATCTAAGGCCACAAACAAGAGCGTTACGTATTGCCTTGTTAACCGCAGTCTTGTTAACTATACTAGTACCACAGGTAAGCATGAAATTATTATATTCCGACGAACCGTCAAAAGAATTTGTTAGAAAAATTATAACCGATTGTGTACCTTTTTGCAGATAGCATATCAATTTATGTGCAAGAGAAACTTGCATTGCACTTTTCAGGCAATGACAGCGTACCTACTGTCAATTGTGGCTCTATTGAAGGTGTACACCTTTCAATTCAACACTCGTACAGTACGTTTTGTAACATACGCGATTATGTAATTAAATGTCCAACCGAAGAGGTTGCGAGTTAATTAGAAATTTGAAAAGCAGAAACGGGAAAAGAAAATATAGACGAGATATACAATTTTAACTCTCTTCAACTCTTAAATTGTTAGAAACACCTTAACAAGACTATCGATCGATGCTCTTTATCAGATTAAAGACCTCACTCAACACTTGTTCTGCGCGTGGAAAGAATTAAGTACTTCTGAAGAGTATGAAATTATGAAGTCTTACGCAGCGAATGGTAGACGATTCTCTTTGGTATATTCCGGTGAGATATGAGATCCGAACGCGAGTTAACTCGCGCGTATGTTAGCTGTGGCTCTCTCTAGTTTCACAGGTTCACCTATTTTGCTAATATCGTCTATGTATAATGTATGTACGTTGCAGTATATTGTTTCGCGGCGATATTCATATTCATGTCAATGTCCCTTATACCGCATACCCTCGATATCGTGCTGCCTCTCAACGAATCTCGCCCCCTATTACCGCCGTATCGAGGATACTACTTTGTGGACAACCGAGATTATTTCTTTCAAATATTCTGGCATGCCGTCGTAGCTTGGGAGATCGTCATAGCCGGCATAATTGCCCACGATTGCTTGTTTGTGACGTATGTCGAGCATGTTTGCAGCATGTTTGCTATAACCGGGTAAAGAACGGAACGAATTTTAATCACATGACCAAAAAAAGCTACATCAAGGCACACCGCGTCTCGTTGAATGTGCTTCACATTCAACAGAGTTGAAAATGCATAAGCTATAATAGCTCATGCAATTTCATTATTTCAACTCTGTTGAATGTAAAGTTCTTAATATGTAATATTTACAGATTTCATTACGAACATTTGTTTCACGATTGTAAGAAAAAAGGGGAATTTATGCCATCGATAAACAGTGACGCGACATTTTCCAAGAGAGTTGCATTCCTTGTGCGTAAACACCGCGAAGCTTTAGAGTGAGTGCACGGCGTACGAGTCGTACTTACGTGAATAGTGTAAAATTTAATAAAACATAACGCCCACATTTATATGGCATGGACGCACGTAAATCTCTGGCTCATGATTAGAATCTCACTCTTCTCTTTCCCGTTTGCCTCAGGTACGCGCAACTTCTTGAAGATACGTTTACCGTACCTTTCGCTGTGCAGGTGTTGATAGTAACGATAGGGATGAGCATTACTTTGCTACAAGTACGTCTAATAATTCTTACAAGACCCAACTGCACCTAATCTCAGCAAAGAATTCAAATAATATATTTTTCGTGCTACAGATTACACAGGAGACTAGCGATATCTTAGAAGCAACGAGGTACGTGTTCTATATCGTTGGTCAACTGATTCATTTGTTCTTCCTTAGCTTCGAAGGACAAAGGTTGATAGATCACAGCCTCGAGATACGCAATAAGATGTAAGACGTTTGGAATTATTTTCAATTTACCGGAAAAAAGAAACGTGTAACTTACATTTTTTTTTTTTTGTTTTGTTTTGTTATCTCTTGTATTTCGTATATCTTAAAAATATCGCAGGTATAGCAGCTCCTGGTACAAAGCATCCATAAAATTACAAAAGATAGTCGTGCTAGTGATGATGAAGAGTTTTTACCCGAGTTTCTTAAGCGCCGGCAAAATTTATATTTTCTCGCTGCAGAGTTTCACTATGGTAAAGGGAGAATTTTTTCGGGTTGCGCAAACCTATTGTCTCAAAGCCTTCTTCTATAATGATGCTCTTGCTTCAAAGATTCTACAAACCTCAATGTCGTACTTTACGGTACTCGCATCCTTTCAATAGCCACGTAACTTCCTATGTCCAGCAATCGAGCGACGACGACAATGCGCCTGGAGCCATCGAAAACAATATATGTGTCTCTCTCTAATACTTTTATTACATAATAATATACTTTTGTTAATCATATACGTGTAATGTATATAATCTACATACCTTATAGTTTATATCAAGTTTTATCAAAGGTAAGAGTCTCATCGTTAAACATAGATTTTACTTTTCGAATGAAGAAGTTGCTTTCAGAACTATTGTGAGGAGAAAAAGAAGCACTCTAAGTAGATCGATAAGTTCCATTCGGGGGGAGCTTGCTGAAACACGCTAAGCGACACGCCAATCAATGGGGCTTCGGCTCTCGGCTCTACGTAATATTTAGTGTCAAAAGAATAAATACTACTATCGTCCGTACACAAGCTATGTCGTGCTTCGTGGAAACGATTGCGACAGCTGTGCCACGACAATTATGAGAAAACATCGTAGGCGTATAACACTTGCATATTATGCATGGCCTGTCCAGGATCTTAAATTATCCCTCGTACCAAGCACCAAGGGAATGGAGTCTTCTAGGTAAGATAAAAGTTCGAAATCAGTTATCGAGACACATTCGGAGACGAAAGACTTATATCTGTGACTAAAACCATGAACGTCAACTCGAGTCACTATTATAATCTTGTTAAAAGACTGTCGTCATTGTCTGGTCAGTGGCCCTATCAGAGACCAAGAACGAGACTGATCTGTGTGATCTTGATGACTTTGAGCACGATTTCTATGATTATTCCACAGGTAAAATCGATAATTCTCAATAAAAGTTGTATATATAGCGAGAGCTTAAACACGTTTGAATTTTTAGATAGCTAAGTTTGTTACATGCGAAGGAAACTTGCAATGTATTTTTGAAACTATGACGTCCTATATGTTGACAACCGTAACATTGGTGAAGCTGTATACATGTTACTTTAACCGATGTAAAGTACGTAAAATTATTCATTTCTTGTGGCGCGTTTGTATATACGTACATTATATACCTATATGTATATTATATATAATACCGAGAGTATATATATACAATGTATCTCAAACTTGATGTTGCGTATGTTTGTGCGCGTACGTGTGTGTGCATGTTCCATTATTAGAATTAGAATGTATAATATAATTAGGCCACGAAGAAAGGTTTATCATTAATCGCGTTGGTACATCGCTATCGCTAGATGAAAGTTCTCATTGACCAGTTATTCGTTGATTGGGACGAATTGGAAACACCAGAAGAGTACGAAATTATGAAGAGATATGCCAAGAACGGGAGGCGATATTCTTTGGGATACTCGTGTAAGAATGAACCGTGCAACTTCCGTCTACTCTCATATATTCGACTTTGCCTGTTATTATTTTTGCGAAATTATTACAATTTAGCTATCGTACGTTGTACGAACGCTTTGTCTGTGTGTTGCAGTGTATTGCTATTTTACCGTGTATGTGTTCATGTCAGTGTCCCTCATACCGCAAGTGTTGGATATTGTTTTGCCACTCAACGAATCCCGTCCTATATTGCCGACATATCCAGGATATTACTTTGTTGACGAGAGGAAATATTTCTTCTACATCTTCTCGCATGCTATCATGGCCTGGGAAATTGCTGTGACCGGTATAGTTACACACGACTGCATGCTCCTAACTTACATCGAACACGTCTGCAGTATTTTTGCATTAGTCGGGTAGGGTAAAAATCGACGTATTATACAGGGTGTCCCGCGATAGGATGTACATAGCTTAAGAATGTGTTCTTGACATTTTTTTAAGTCAAAAAGTTCCAATAAACATGTAGTCTAAGATCAATCGTTACAAAGTTATTAGCACTTACGTGCGAAAAATAACACTAATTGTGAGTCAAAAATTTTATTAAAGAAGTATAATACATCAGTTAAAGTTTCACAAAATTAAATGTTGCAGTTACATGTCATTTTCAAAATGACCTCCTCGATTAGCTAGGCATATTCTCGCCCTTCGTGAAATCGAGGTGACGGAACTCATAACAATGTCGGGATCGTTTTTGATGATATTGGAAGCATGAATTATTCGATTCAGCAAATCATCTCTGGTGTTCGACTTTACCGAATACACCAATGACTTCATATGGCCCCAGAGATAGTAATCCAGAAACGTTAGATCCGGTGACCTGTGGCAGGGCGGTAACTGCATTTCTAAAAGAAAACTTTGAAAATCGTTGGATAGGGCGCCAGGGTCCCGTTAATTGGCCACCCAGGTCACCGGATCTAACGCCCATGGATTACTATTTCTGAGGCCATATAAAATCATTGGTGTATTCGGTAACGTCGAACACCAGAGATGATTTGCTGAATCGAATAATTCATGCTTCCAATATCATCAAAAACGATCCCGACATTGTTATGAGTTCCGTCACCTCGATTTTACAAAGGGCGAGAATGTGTCTAACTAATCGAGGAGGTCATTTTGAAAATGACATGTAACTGCGACATTTGATTCTGTGAAACTTTCACTGATATACTTATTTAATAAACTTTTTGACTCACAATTAGTGTTATTTTTTGCACGTAAGTGCAAATAACTTTGTAACGATTGATCTTAGGCTACATGTTTATTGGAACTTTTCGGCTTAAAAAAAACGTCAAGAACACATTCTTAAGCTATGTACATCCTATCGCGGGTCACCCTGTATATTAATATTGTTAAAAAAATTGATGTCACGCATATCACAATATCATATGATTACCAATAAGTATATTTGCAGATTTCGGTTTGAACGATTGATGTACTCGTATAATAAACGTAATGACACCGTGAACATTTCACATTCTCACACAAGTGAAACGTATCGCAAGCGAATTGCGTTTTCCGTGTATACGCATCGGAAGGCTTTAAAGTGAGTAGTCCATCGACGTAAGGAGAAAAAGCGAGACAAAGCCGGCAGAAGTTATAGGAGAGGAAAATGTCGACTCGCGTTATTCGTGTATTCCTCGTTTTTGCCATAGATTCGCTCAACTGATTGAAGATACGTTTTCGTTAACGCTCGCCATACAAATAGCGCTAAACACAATAATGATCAGCATTACTTTGTTACAAGTACGTGTTTATTCATTTCAACATTTTTTTATCGGATATGTGTCTCTCATGCATTTAGAATCAAATAATCGTACACTTTTTCAAATTATAAGAAAAGTTTCCCTCGCGCGCGTGTGCGCGAGGAGTTGAAATCTTATTCTTTTTTGTTTTGGAGATCACGCAGCAGGACGCCGGGATTTTAGAAGTGATAAGGTACGCGATGTATGTCATTGGTCAATTGATTCATCTATTCTGTCTCAGTTTTGAGGGACAGAAGCTAATAGATCACAGTCTTCAAACCCGCGATAAAATGTAAGATGAAAAATTTTGTAATAGTCACATTATTATAGAATTTAGTTGGCGTATCACTGAAGCATTGCAGCTATAACAGCCTTTGGTACGAAACGCCCACCAAGTCGCAAAGGATGCTTCTGTTTGTGATGCAAAAGAGTCTTCAACCAATTTTCTTAAGCGCTGGCAAGATCTATATTTTCTCAATGGAGAATTTTACTATGGTAAAATCGCAAAGAACATTAATTATTATTGTCGTAGAATAATAGTTTATTATAATAATCCGCGCGCGTTTTAAGATCGTGCAAACTTCAATGTCATACTTTACCGTGCTCTCATCTTTGGATTAATTAAGCAACACGATCAATGTCAGTCCAAATGTCAGTCTTGCATCCAGTCCGTCTGTAAAAATCATAATTCTTATGTGATATCAAGACAGCTAGGTTTGTTTCCCCATTTGCGCGTAAGTAACAGTTGTGACAACCTTGTAACATTGATTTTGAGTGTAGCAAATTTGTATCACTCGCTTGCCTCTGTGTATTAATACTTGAAATCAAGCAAAAGTTGCATCGTGAGAAGATATTCATATTATTCGTAACTCCGATACGTTTTGTGTAATGAAAAAATAAATATACACAAAAATTATTAGATTGTAGTTATAAATGTAAGGTTTAATACAGTAATTTAGAAAAACTGTAATCTTTTGCGTAACGCAATATAGATGATGGACTTACTGATACGGTTTCGCGATAAAAGTTACAATTAAGGTACAGCAACGAGTCACACAGTCATTCGTTGTTATTACGAGGAAAATAATGTAAGGTAAAGTTGCTCTATAAACTCTCACGGTCTTCCGCAACATCTGCTAAATAAACATATATTGTATATATATGTATATAATACATACACCTTTTTTTACTCGTGTTTAATTCGTCGAGGATGGATGTTAAATTTGAAAACGAATTCTCTGCTGTCAATTGCTTAGAAGGCAATTGGATGCAATAAACTGTACGTTGTCTTAGTACGTTCGTCAGTTTCTAGAATGAGAAAAGGAAAAGGGAAATATGTAACAAGTTTTCTTGGAAATTCTATAATCGATACGTTCCGTGCGCGGGAGAGACTTCGCAAAACGAATTCGCAGAACGTGCTTGTCAATGGGGCATTTACGTAAATGTTACCCCTGTCTCCTACAAGAGCCATGTGTCACTCGCTTTACCGCGCGGGGACATACCGCAAATACCGCAATTGCTATATGCGAAATTGTTGTAAACGTGTATAGACTGTATAGCATTTATATTATATATGTACATAAGATATATGACATATACGTGTTTGAGATCTCAGGCCATTTATCGTATCAAGGGATGGGGACTTGAATGAAACGAGGACTTTAGTGACAAATTTTAAATCAGTCGTTCACGCGAGGTCATAGACGAAGGATCGCCTGCGAGCTATGGATACCGTTATTTCGGATCATTATTACGACATTGTTAAAAGAGTGTCATCCTTGGCTGGTCAGTGGCCTTATCAGAAAACAAAAACGAGATTGCTCTGTGTCGGCTTGGTGACCCTGAGCACATTTTCTATGAATGTTCCACAGGTAACAAGTTTCGTATTTTTTTACGAAGATTATTTTTTTTACAAAGAGGTGTAATATGTTATAGTGAAGTTAAAGCAATAATACCGATTAAGCAATAATACTTCCAGATGGCCAGATTTGTAGCATGTGACAAAGACTTGCAATGTATTTTTGAAACTATGACATCGTTTATGTTAGCAACCATGAGCTTGGTGAAACTGTACACGTGTTACCTTAATCGTTACAAAGTACTGTGTATATATAAAGAAGTTCTTTATTCTTTCTCTCACAAAGAGTCGGCGCGTGCCTTTTTTCTCGAACAAATTGAAATTGAAAATTGGATGTATATAATATATATACCTTTTACTTTTGCTCGCGATAAAATTTTTCAGTGTGTAAGCACCCTTGATAGCACGGAAGAGGTCCAATCGATAATTAAGTCATCGCCATCGTAGATATAATAATTAATAATACGTTCCGTGGAGATATTTCGGCATGAGTAGTTTTCCTATGATCATATTTGCGATATGCACATTACGCACATACCTACTCTCCTCGCGTTCAATTATTTTCGGAAACTATAATATATATAGTGATTAGTAAAAAATAATAATCTTTTTATCGCAAAACAATCCTCTGCCAACAAATCCCAATGATGTTACGTTACGTACGAGGTACGAGGAGAAGAAGGCGAGTTTCTCTCTGCGATCTGCTCGGCCTCGTCGTTGCCTATATATACAATTATACATATATTATATAATGCAAATCAGTTAATTGTTCATATGGGATTTGCTGAGTGTATGAAGAATGTTCGGGTGTAAGGGTGTACGGGTATAAGGCTGTAAGAGTGTAAAGGTGTAAGGGTGTTCAATACATTCATATACCTATACCAAGATATAGAGCCGCTTTAACAGTGACGATCGAATTATACTCATTAGTCATTGAGCAAAGTCTATATCGAGTCAATTAATTACCAAAACCAATTTCATGGATTCAAGGGCCGCGCTGACTCGCAACATTGGAAAACCCACAGCGATCACGCTGCGTTTATTACATTTTATTACACCATTACATATCAATCGTTTCGTAGCGTTTGAATTTTACTTTTCAATTTACAATATCTCAAGCTTTAGAATTCCATCGATCGTAGTTAAGTGGGTTAATCTACATTCTACAAGATACCCATTGTTATAATCGGTTCTTAGATGAAAGATCTCACCGATCATTTGTTTGTTGACTGGAATGCATTGGAAACGTCAGAAGAGTACAAAATTATGATAAAATATGCCAAGAATGGTAGACGATACTCCTTGGGATACTCGTGTAAGAATAAACTGTGCAATCGCCATCCGCAGATTTGTATAATTGTGTATCTGCTTCTTTTTTGCGTGTATATTATATATAAAAATACACAATTTAACAATAATCAGATGTTTACTTCATCTCTCGCGTAGTGTATTGCTTTGTAGCCCTTTGTCTATTTTTGTCAATGTCTCTCATACCGCAACTGTTGGATGTTATATTACCTCTCAACAAGTCCCGCCCTATTCTACTGACGTATCCAGGATATTACTTCGTCGATGAAAGAGAATACTTCTTCTACATCTTCTTGCATGCTGTCGTAGCCTGGGAAATTGCTATAGCTGGATTAGTCGCCCACGATTGCATATTTGTTACTTATGTTGAACATATTTGCAGTATGTTTGCTGTAGTCGGGTAAGCGGATAAAGCGGATAATTTTCCAGATCAAGTCAGATCCCCCATGCCGTAAAATGAGTGTATCGTACGAATTGCTTGCAGATTTCGTTTCGAACATTTATTTCGTAATCAATGCAATAACCAAGTGAAAACTATAAATACTGATAATACGAATGATGCACACTGCAAAAGAGTCGCGTTAATTGTGCATGCGCATCGAGAAGCTTTAAGGTAAAGCGATACAAAATCAAATAAAGTAAAAAAATGTATTTTCATTTAACAATAAAAGAATAACTGGAAACGGCAAAAAAAGCTACAAAAATTCGTCGTTTTCAAGAATCTCATCTCACTCGTTTGCCTGCACACAGGTACGCGCAACTTCTTGAAGATACGTTTAGCGTACCTTTTGCTATGCAGATACTGATAGTGACGATAGGGATGAGCATTACATTGCTACAAGTACGTATTCATTTTTATTTTATTAAAGAGATCAAGAGTGTTTATAAAAAGAGTACTTATACTCTTTTTAAATATTATAGTAAAATATTATAGTAAGATATACTTTTTTTTGTGCTTTTTTGTGAAGATGATGCAGCAGAACGACAACAGCAATATTTTAGAAACAATGAGGTACGCGTTATACGTCATTGGTGAATTGATACATTTGTTCGTTCTCAGTTTCGAAGGGCAAAAGCTGATAGATCATAGTCTTCAGATACGCGACAAAATGTAAGAGATTTTTCATTTTTTTAAATTTTCTTTCTAAAAAAAAAATATCTACCAGTATCACTCATCTACGTACTTCTTATGTAGATACTTAATATATTCATGTGTGAAACATTATAGATATAATAGCTGTTGGTACAAAGTATCCGTAAAGTCACAAAAATTAATTATATTGGTGATGATAAAGAGTCTTCGATCTAGTTTCTTAAGCGCCGGCAAAGTGTACATTTTCTCTCTGGAGAGCTTTACTACGGTAAAAAGAGGATTATATTATGAGCAAATGTTGCTTTGAAGCTTCTTTAACGACACGTGGCACTTTTACTTTAAAGGTTCTACAAACTTCGATGTCGTACTGTACGGTACTCGCGTCCTTTCAATAGCTGCTGTCTCATTCGATTAATTGCGCGATGGCATCATTCAATCATTGTCGAGAAAGAAAAACGTCTTTGAGAAATCTTTGAGAAATTTTCCTATTAGAATAGTGTGTACTATTGTTAATCGTATGTGCGTAATATTTTTAATTTGCATTAATTTACTGTTGAATTTATTCAATGCTATCGAATGTCCGAGTGTCGTTGTGTGTTGCACACGAATTTAACGTTTCGCGAGTCTCGAAAAAGTGAGAAGGTTCAAAACTTTCAGAGAACCGCCGCGCCGGCGCCGCGCCGCGCCGCCCCGCGCCGCGCGCCGAGCGAAAAAAATTAAACCTTATATTCTGAAGCCGATCGATATGTTCCATTTGAAGAGCGGGGAACTTGCAAAACAGCCAACCGCCACCGTAGGGTTCCGCTTTCCTCTACGTTATATTTACTGTCAAGGAAATAAATGGCACTCGATGCCTGCAGTATAAAGAGCTACACGTGTCATTCATTGCTACGTAGAGAGTAGAGACAGACTGCGATTAGCTAGACGAAAACAGTGTATAGGGGGGCGTATATAGCATTACTATATTTAATATGTCCAAGGGATCCAAGGTCTTAAATTAACCCCATATCCCTATTTCCCTACCAAGGGGGGATGAAGACTTGGGTAAAATGAATTTCTCAAGTTAGTCGATTGAACGAAGCTGATGTCTTTGAACTATGGATTCCACCTCGAGCCATTATTACGGCATCGTTAAGAAAATGTCATCGTTGGCTGGTCAGTGGCCGTATCAGGATTCAAAAACAAAATTAATCTGTTTGAGCCTCGTGACTTTGAGCACGTTTACCTTAATTATTCCACAGGTACCTATAATTGATATAATAATATCATTGTCATTGATAAAATGAAAATTGATGAGAAGAATAAGCCTTATTATAGACTGCAGAGTAGAATTTTTTTACTTATGTCTTATAAAATAAGCGGTACCTATATATATACGATAATTCCAGATCGCTAAATTCGTCGTATGCGACGGAGACTTGCAATGTATATTTCAAACCATGGCAGCACATATGTTGACGATGATAACATTGGTGAAGCTGTACACGTGTTACTTGAACCAGTATAAAGTACGTTGGGGCTGGGCACCGTGTTACGATTCGACTTGCTCTATATGACCTGCAATTTATTATGTGTCCGATGAGAGTTTGTGCGGTATCTCTCAAGCTTTAATTTAATATATACATATATTCCATCGTAGAGTGCGTTATTAAGGTATGAAGAAAAGTTGGTTATATTAATTGACAGTAATCCTAGATGAAAGTTCTGATTGATCAACTATTCGTCGATTGGGACGAATTGGAAACACCGGAAGAGCACGAAATTATGAAGAGATATGCTGAGAATGGCAGACGATATTCCTTGGGATATTCGTGTAAGAATTTATTGTGCGATTTTTATCTTTTCCTTAATTGTAATTTCCTTTTATCTCTGCCGTTTTCGAAATTACAATTCAACGATGTTGTTGCGGACTTGTTGGGCGATCGCTTCATTCGCTTTATTCGCTTCATTCGCTTCATTTGTTAATTGCAGTATATTGCTTCATATCTGCATTTCTGTTTGTGTGTATGTCTCTTATACCCCCACTACTGGATATCGTATTACCTCTCAACGAATCTCGCCCCGTACTGCCAGCTCATCCGGCATATTACTTTGTCGATGAAAGAGACTATTTCTGCTACATCTTTTTGCACGCTATCGTGGCCTGGGAAATTGCCGTGATTGGGATAGTCGCTCACGATTGTATGCTCCTAACTTACATCGAACACGTCTGCAGTATTTTCGTGCTAGTCGGGTAGGGTAAAAATCGACGTATAATCGTACAATGTTGAAAAAATTGAATAAATTTATGTCACGCATATCACAATATCATGCGGCAAATATATTTGCAGATTTCGGTTTGAACGATTGATGTACTCGTATAATAAACGTAATGACACCGTGAGCGTGAACACCGTTTCACATTCTCACACAAGTGACATGTATCGCAAGCGAATTGCGTTTCCCGTGTATATGCATCGAAAGGCTCTAAAGTGAGTATAAGTCCATCGACGTTAAGGAGAAAAAGCGTGACGAAGCTGGCAGAAAAATAGGAGAGGAAAACGTCGAATTGCGCGTTATATCGTATATACATACCTCGTTTTTGCTGTAGATTCGCTCAACTGATCGAAGATGCGTTTTCATTAACGCTGGCTATACAAGTAGCGCTAAATACAATAATGATCAGCATAACTCTTTTACAAGTACGTGCAGTTTTATTCATCTCAAGATTCTGTCCAATAATATGTACGTGTTCTTTACATCAGAGATTAGGATCAGATAATCATAGTACAAGTACATTTCATAAAATTGTGATAAAACACACGAGCGAGGAATTAAAATGTTATATACTTTTCATACTCACGCGAGATCACGCAGCGGAACGCCAGCGTTCTTTTAGTGGTGAGATATGTAGTATATGTCCTTAGTCAACTGATTCATCTATTCTGCCTCAGTTTCGAGGGTCAGAAGCTGATAGATCACAGTCTTCAAACCCGCGATAAAATGTAAGACGAACCATTTTGCGGCAATTACTCGCTTTACTAGGAATTTAGTTAGCGTATATGTATATATATATATATATTAGAGTGGTCCTTAAAAAGGGTAATTTTGAATTTTGACTGCTCGAACGGTTCGGAAGGCTCGAAATAAATGAAAAAAAATCTGTGCAAAAGCGCAGCTTTCTATCTCAATTTTAACACGTGCCGCAGAGCACTTGAATTTTCCTATTAAAATCAAATAGCAAATGATTTTAGTATGAATGCAATAACGATCGGAAAAATTTGAAACTTAGCAATTCTCTTACCTATAGTTGTACCTATCTTCTGAAATTTTTATAGATTTTTATTTACATATTTCAGGTTGCTAGTGGTCGATAAAAATAACTTTATTTTTTAATTTTTTAATCAAATAGCAAATGATTTTAGTATGAATGCAATAGCGGTCGGAAAAATTTGAAACTTGGCAATTCTCTTACCTATAGTTGTGCCTATCTTCTGACATTTTTATAGATTTTTATCTATATATTTCAGGTTGCTAGAGGTTGATGAGAATAATTTTATTTTTTAATTTTTTAATCAAATAGCAAATGATTTTAGTATGAATGCAATAGCGGTCGGAAAAATTTGAAACTTGGCAATTCTCTTACCTATAGTTGTGCCTATCTTCTGACATTTTTATAGATTTTTATCTATATATTTCAGGTTGCTAGAGGTTGATGAGAATAATTTTTTGTAACTGTAAGAAATTAAATAAATTAAGTTTCTAGCCATTTTTTTTATCAGGATTATATCCTGTATAATTTTGACATTGATGAAATTGTGATGCAAACATGCTGACTATTATATAAAAAAAAAATATTCCGATGCGAAAAAGGAGACACTCATGAAAGATTTTTGAGGTAAATAATTTTGTAAAAGTATTGAATTCTTATTTAAGACAGCGAATAAATAAATAAATATATAAAAAAAATTATAGAAATAAATAAATAAACAAGATTCCTTTAATTTTTCAAAAATTAAAAAAAAATTATTTTTATCGACCACTAGCAACCTGAAATATGTAGATAAAAATCTATAAAAATATCAGAAAATAGGTACAACTATAGGTAAGAGAATTGCCAAGTTTCAAATTTTTCCGATCGCTATTGCATTCATACTAAAATCATTTGCTATTTGATTAAAAAATTAAAAAAAAGAATTATTTTCATCGACCACTAGCAACCTGAAATATGTAGATAAAAATCTATAAAAATTTCAGAAGATAGGTACAACTATAGGTAAGAGAATTGCCAAGTTTCAAATTTTTCCGATCGTTATTGCAGTCATACTAAAATCATTTGCTATTTGATTTTAATAGGAAAATTCAAGTGCTCTGCGGCACGTGTTAAAATTGAGATAGGAAGCTGCGCTTTTGCACAAATTTCTTTTTATTTATTTCGAGCCTTCCAAACCGTTCGAGCAGTCAAAATTCAAAATTACCATTTTTAAGGACCACTCTAATTGTATATATGTAATATATATACATACGTATCATTCAAGCAATTGCAGCTATAATAGTTTTTGGTACGAAACGCCCACCAAGTCGCAAAGGATGCTTCTGTTTGTGATGGAAAAGGCTCTTCATCCTATTTTTTTGAGCGCCTGCAAGATTTACATTTTTTCAATGGAAAACTTCACCACGGTAAAGAAGCGAGCGATATATGCAATTGTATAGCATCGCGATCGTAAGATATAATACAATTAATAATACAATTTCAATAATATACTTTTAAGGTCGTGCAAACTTCGATGTCATACTTTACGGTACTCGCATCTTTGGAATAATTACGGCAATTACGCAATAGTCCGAGTGCACCAATTAGTCTTGCATCTAGTTTTTAATGAAATTATTTGGTTTCTATCTTAATTATGATGACGACAGTAAGATGAGTTTTTATTAGATATATTAATTATCTACGCTATTATAATATATATGTATAATATCTGTAATGTAATATTATAGCGATTCTGTTTTGGTAACTCGTTCATATGTATGTACAATTGTACATATACATATTTATTGAAATCGAATAAGTATAAAATACAGTTGTGTTTCACTACCCGCGTACAATCGACGTATACGTATGATTCAACGTAATTACGTAAGAGATATGTTTCATGTACCTATGTAACGTGCGCACGATACGAGGTACGAGTTGTCGTCATATCGTGCGAAAAACGCGTCTAAGGTAAAATTGTATTTTTTCCTCGCGAGCAAAAATTGCAATATGCGCGAAAGTATCGCATCGCGATCGTCTTGGACTCTTGGAAATTCGTTAGAGATGAACACCGCGCCCTTAACTTGAGACAACAAAACGCGAATATATATAAGCGCGAATATATAATAAATTATAAATCTTAAGAAGAAATATTGTTGTACAAAACCAATTTAACCAATATCCTATCCCCATCGCCTAATTGTTAATTGCAATTACTTTCAGCAATTACTTTTTGCCCCCATTTTCTCGAAGTTTATTCCTAGAAAAACAAAAAAGAGGTAATGGAAGAAACGTTTCACTACCTAGATAGGAAGGAAAGAATTATAACTCGTTAAATTATTTTGGATATTCGAATGGATATATACGTTCTACACGGAGGGTTACGTACTTGCATGTGGTTACAGCGAAATGATGTTTCGTCATCTTACCAATAGAACGTTTATTTTTTATTGTTTTTATTATCCACGGATAAATAACGTGCCGTGTTATCTTCTCATCCGTGCATACATAAAACTGTTGATGTACGTTTGTTATATCGTGCAAAGGTCTAATATGTAATTGCTATTACAGTTTACACTGTATAAGTAGTGTAAGTGTAGTATAACATATACATATATAATTATATACTATGCGAGCAAAAAGGATAGTAGATATTTATTCTTTCTTTTACTTCTCTGACTTTCCGATCTGCCAATTCTCGCGAGTAGCAGTATCACGATATTATATATCATATACAGCGAGTGTTCCATTTAAATTTTAAAATGACGGCCTCAAATATCTCGATTCTTGAACGATACATTTTAAATCAAATTGCAGAATAAAAATTTCTATTTCAATCGATAAAATTAAAAACTAACTTAACGAAACTTGATGGTCGTCCGTGTATAAGTGTGTGGATCTCGTTAGTAATTTTATTACGGCGTTTTTTTTTTCTTTTAAAGGTGTGTTATTCGCTAATTAATCGCGATTAATGGTGTTATCAGAGATATTAGTTGTTGCCATAATTTACAAGATAAGCCTGATGACTTTGCACACGTTTCTTGTAATTATTTCACAGATGATTGACGATTTTGTACGAGATTGAGGTGATAAATGATAATCGAGTTTTAATCTCGGCGAGCTGAGCGAACTGATTTTTCAAGTGGTCGAGATTATTACGTAAGACGAAAATGTACGTGCATCTACTTTTGACACGCATGATCCATATGGATATGATATTGACAATCATGTGATTGATGTGATTTGCGATACTCTACAACTACACACAAACATTATTTAATTTATACTATAATTATAATAGATCGATATATTATATAAAATACGCTCAAATTTCTTCATTTATTCGTATCATTCTATTGTTTCAGATTTAGAAAATTCTATTCCCTCAATCATCACTTTAATACACCCTATTCTGCCTGATGTAGCCTGCTTGCTACTGTTACTGATACTGCTACTGCTACTGGTACTGGTACTATACCGATAGTACTGATGCTACTATTGTGTATGTATATTAGTTTTTAATTTTATCGATTGAAATAGAAATTTTTATTCTGCAATTGTGTATGTGCATAAGTACATTACATAAGGGTGTAACAAAAAGGTCGGGACCCTGGATTATCTCGGAAAGTTGACGTTTTAGGAAAAATGTTTTATACAAAAGTTGTAGGGTTTGAAAAGATCTATTTACTGACCTTATCAGTTTGACCATGGGTGGCATCTCTAAGGTCAGGTCAAGACCACCCTAAATTTTTTTAATGGAACCCCCTATTTTTTATTTCATATTCTTGTAGCCCTTGTCGAGACGTTTTCAAAACATTATAACAAAGCTCTTTTTTGTTAAGAATTTCCTGAGATATTTCAAATTTTGTCATGATATTTTTTATGTAAAACATGGAATATCTCGTAAAGTATTTATTTTTGATGACTTTACCTTGATACTTTTGTACGTAGAATAATAAAAGGAATCGACTGTTATAAAAAAAACAGAAGAAATTATTTTAAAAAATTTGATTGCGTATTGTAGATGCATTAAATTTTACAAAATTGCAAATGTAAAAAATTAATATTATTATTCGATTCCTTTCATTGTTCTACATACAAAAGTATCAAGGTAAAGTCATCGAAAAGTGAATACTTTACGAGATATTTCATGTTTTACATGAAAAATATCATGAAAAAATTTGAAATATCTCAGGAAATTCTTAACAAAAAAGAGCTTTGTTATAATGTTTTGAAAACGTCTCGACAAGGGCTGCAAGAATATGAAATAAAAAATAGGGGGTTCCATTAAAAAAATTTAGGGTGGTCTTGACCTGACCTTAGAGACGCCACCCATGGTCAAACTGATAAGGTCAGTAAATAGATCTTTTCAAACCCTACAACTTTTGTATAAAACATTTTTCCTAAAACGTCAACTTTCCGAGATAATCCAGGGTCCCGACCTTTTTGTTACACCCTGTATACTGGTGCCACTGATGCCACTGCATGGTGTACCGCATTTTTGCTATACCGCTGAGCTGACTGGGGTGTGTTGAAGCGACCACCACCATATGATTTAAGTATCAATTAAGTGTCATTTAATGATAAAGAGATGATAAACCTAATGTTAATACTATATATATCATATTTTATCGGTCCAAGTGTCATAAGTCTCCAATAAATCACCCATGCGTGGACAATCTACTTTGCTGTACTATACATTCGTTAGAAATTAAAATTGAAATTTTAAAAAATAAAAATAAAACTGAATGTAATAACAGAGAAATTTAAGCCAAATGTATGTATACATAACAAATACCAAATGCCGTAAATGCCTCGACAGTCGCGACTCGCGACGCATCACGCGGATCATGTCACAGCATCAATCAAGTAGTATCGATTTTCGGCATTTTTATCCGTGTCTCGTGTCTCGTAGCTCGAAATTGAATTATTTCAAGTTATGGTCAGCCGCGATCTCTCAGACACTCGATACCTCAGAGATCGAAGGAAGACTGCAAACTGAATTACTCAAGTTTAACATTTGACCAATCGGATATTATAACTGTATAATTTTTATCCGCTTTGTTTCGATTGATTAAATTAACTCCAATTTTCAATTCCTCATGTGATAAGTAGAAAATGAGACACACAACTCGATTATACATATACTTACACGCAGTATCAAATACGTTCCGACAATCATTTCTTAATCAACAACGAATCAATTAACGCATAATAAATGACGATCGATTGACACGCTTGTCAATTCTGATTGATTTCTGTCAAACTGTCAATTCTGTCAATTCTGTCATTTCTGCATGTCAGAATGTTTCTGACGTCCGCGCCGCGCAGGCCGCAGCCGCGTCGCAGGTTGCGCCACTCGCGCCACTCGCGCCACGGTGTGGCGTGACACGGTGACTGGCCAGTGGCCGGCGCCGCCGGCGGCCGCTGGCGTGGCCGATGGCGTGGCGTGGCGTACGAACGAAACGACGTCCTCTCGGCTCTCGCTCGCACCGGAAATAATCGGAAGTCTCTACTGGTCTGAGGTCTCTACTCTAATACATGTATGTAAACGCGAATTACGAACGATACCTACACATGATAAGTGAAACGTATTTTTATCGCATAATCAACGGTGTGTCGTTTCGGAGAGACAGGTATGACATATCTTTACGTATATGTATGTAGTACAATCGTAAACCATCTCTCGTGATAAAAGTTATGGGAATTGTCGCGCGCGTTAAAAAAGAAAAAAAAAGAAGAAAAATTGACGATACGTGACAACGTAACGTCACGTTAGCTGGATCGCCTTTTAAAACTGGCTCTCTCTCGAGCAGGAGCGAGGAGCATTTTATAATACATACATACCTATGTATATCGTGTCGATTATAATTGTAATCACTTCATTTACACGCCGCGACCGTGCCGACGTTCTCTTAATTGCAAAAACGATCCTGATGAGAGTCGGCTAGGTTATGTTTATTTTTCAGAGGTTACGGAAAGCGGAATATTTCGATTTCGACCGAATAGGGTAGCTCTCGAAAATGCGAAAATACGAAAATACGAAAATGTAAACATGTAAAAATGTAAATTTTGTTTCTTTCGCATACGCGCGACGTGGAGATATGGCGACGAATAAATTAGCTTGTAAATCAGATCGAATGTACGGCTTTACGCGGCTTTACACCACTTTACACGTGAGAGCTAGATGTGGCTAGATGTGGCTAGATGTGGCTAGATGTGAGGTGAGCCGTGAGACTCTGCTCTTTCATTTTCATCACATCTTTTTAAAAACGAGATCGAGAGACCTGTAAGCTGTAACGCGCGGCCTGTAACTTGTAACATATAGAGTATATCTTACAAGATAAGAAAAAAATTACCCTGTACCTGTATTCTCACCTGCTCTCTGCACCTTCTACGCAACGACACAAATTGTGTTACTCAACTTTCTGTATAATAAAGAGCCTAAAAAGATTCGAAAAACTCCTATATCCTATCATTTAATACAAGTACCTTGTTTGTGCAAGTTATGTATGTACCTGCATACCTGCAATATTATCTTGGGCCTTGGGCCTTGGGCCTTGGGTACCTATTTAATCCAACATTCAATTTCAGTTGAATGTATATTTCTATTTATTAACTTGATATGGCATGGCATTTGGCATAACGAAACTTAAAGGCATCTCTAATTGTAAGGTGTCTTACGTCCCAATTTTGAACATACTTCTATCTGGGAAGCGATACCAAGCGATTTAAATCGTTCAAGTCAGACATTATACTATACGTCGCATTTATTACAGTGTCAACGTACAACTCTTCAAAAATGAACGGAATTATTCCTGAAATGGAACAGATTATTAGTCAACTCGAAAGAGGTACCGTAGTGACGAAATTCTTCCCGAGGAAACGGCCGGAAAAGAAAACTCTTATGATAAGGAGAGAAACTAGACAGATTGTTTGGTCGAGAAGCGCGACTTTTCGACCTTTCGACGGGTCAGGTAAGATCCTGCCACAGATCTGGTTCAATCCTATATTTACTCCATATTTTTGTACGCATATATCTTGTATATTTTGCAAAACTAAATTTATACAGAATACAGATACATCTGCAACAGAAATGTACGAGATATAGCGATATTCTCATATTGTGAATACCAGCTGTAACTGATTCAAAAATGTTAATTAAGAGAAATCTCTTGTGTGTTTACTTACATTGTATATGCCCAGATTTATGTTTCTGATGACGATTAAACTTATGTTGGTTAAATTCCCAGACATCACCATCTCTCTCTCTCTCTCTCTCTTTCTCTCCCCCCCCCCCCCCTCTCTCTCTCTCTCTCTCTCTCTCTCTCTCTCTCTCTCTCTCTGGGCCGAATATCCAGTAATATAAATAATAATATTCAAATATCACACTATTCTGCGGTAAAATTTAATCGGCATATTGACATGGGATGTGTAATTGATAAATTATATTTTTTACATGCACATACGCGCATTACGTTATATTATATTGTCGCTATAACGGATAAGACTGAGAGTTTTAAGAGCTGCAAATGTTGCATATTTGAATCACGTATCGCGATTTTAGATATATATTTATTTACAGTGGAAATAAGAGAAGTCAAAGAAGTTAGGATAGGAAAACAATCTAAAGATTTTGAAAAATGGCCTGAAGATGCTAAGAGAATTGAAAATTTAAGGTGTTTTGTGGTTTATTATGGATCAGAATTTAGACTTAAAACTCTTTCCATATCTGGTGAGTAAATGTGATATACGCACGCATTTATTGCTATTGCTGTTAGTTATTTTTGCTACAAACTGCTATATACTATCTGTATGTATCTCAGCCCTTAGTGAGAAAGAGTGTGAGCTGTGGGTCAAAGGATTGCGTCACTTAGTACAAGACACTATAAACGCGCCATATCCATTGCAAGTTGAAAGATGGCTTAGAAAAGAGTTTTATGCGATGGAAAATCACAATGAAACGCAAGTTTCTTTTCTAACAGAGTTTATTTGACGCAATTTATATATACTCGTAGATTATCTATGTATTACAGCTTTTTTATATCAATCATCCATGTACCATTAGCTATGTTGTTTTGATGTTTTCTTTTACTTTTTTTTCTTTTTTTTTTTTGCCGGCTAACAGGGTCACGTTGAAAGATGTGAAAGCATTTCTGCCTCGAGTCAATTGCAAAATTGCTACAAATAGGCTTAGAGAATTGTTTCAAGAAGTAGACACGAGAAACCGAAATGAACTTGGTTTTGATGATTTTGTCATTCTATACCATAAACTGATGTTTGATCAGAATGTAAGTAAAAATCGTAATATCCTTGAAAAATGACCAGCGCCAGCATTTGTCTATGCACAACGTGTAATTGGTGTAATGGTGATTTTTACAGAACCTCGCGGATTGGCATAAACTGTTAAATTATTCTAAAACTGGACAGACTGTCAAGCTCCAAGAATTCCAGAATTTTTTAGTAACCGAACAGGAAGACAGTTTAGGGAATAATGAATCAGAAGTGTCGCGTTTCATTAGAGATTATTTACAAGATTCTCAAAGGGACATACAAGAGCCATATTTTACTTTCTCGGAATTTATAGACTATCTATTTTCTAAGCACAATGACATATGGAATCAAAAATTTAATCAAGTTTCTCAAGATATGACTCGACCCCTTGCATATTATTGGATAGCGTCATCGCATAACACGTATGTTACGTCTTTAAAGAAATAAAGATCCATATGCCATGCATATTCTAACGATTCAGACTACATGTCATTTCCCACAGATACTTGATGGGAGATCAGATCAGCAGCGAAAGCAGTTGTCAGGCCTATGTGCGTGCGCTAAGAGCAGGTTGCAGATGTATAGAGCTTGATTGTTGGGACGGTCCAGATGGAATGCCATTTATATTTCATGGACACACTCTCACCACCAAGATCAAATTTTTGGATGTTATTAAAACTATCAAGGAGCATGCTTTTGCTACATCTGAGTGAGTTAAAGAAGAGCAAAGGAGAAAGAGACAAACAAATCAATTATCTCTGCGTAGCTATTATTTACTATTAGCATGCTTTATTCGCAGGTATCCTGTTATTTTATCTATCGAGGATAATTGTACCTTACCCCAACAACGTAAAATGGCAACGACTATGCAAGAAGTATTTGGCGACATGTTGTTAGTCCAACCTGTCGACAAGAATGAAACTTGCCTACCTTCGCCATACGCATTACGTAGAAAAATTTTGTTAAAACATAAGAAACTTCCTGATGGTGTTGACGAATCCTCTTTTCTTGTTCGAAATGATGAAAGCAGACAAGAAATGGATCTTAGGAATACTGTGAAAAATGGGATTCTTTATCTGGAAGACCCCGTTGACAGAGAATGGAACCCTCATTTTTTCGTATTAACGCAACAAAAGTTGTTCTATACAGACACATTTTCAAGAGCACAGGAAACTGAACACGATGACGATGAGGAAAGCGGCGTTCGGAGATCCTTGGATGTATGCACATTTTATATACAAAGTACCCATATCATATGAATTGCAGTCTATTTATAAATTTTGATTTATGACATAATATATGTATAATATATATGATATTTTTTTAAGATATAAATGTGCGATGCATATGTGTTTAAACGTGTTATATTAATATAACATTTGTGTTATAATTTTAAAAGGGTGCGCAAAATGACGAGTTACACTTTGGGGAGAAATGGTTCCATGGGAAATTAGCGAGAGGAAGGGAGGAGGCTGAAGAATTATTACGACGTTATTCCTATCTCGGAGATGGTACTTTTCTAGTACGACAATGTGTTACATTTGTAGGCGATTACTGTTTATCTTTTTGGCGCAAAGGAAAGGTGAATCATTGTCGTATTAAACTGAAACAAGAAATGGGTCAAACGCAGTATTATCTTATTGATACCAATTGTTTTGATAGTCTGTACAGTTTAATTACTCATTATCGTAATCATCCACTTAGAAGCCAAGTGAGTACAAAAGAACAGTGTATTATTATAATTTGATATTATCCTGAATCAAGAACAAAAATGTTTGTTGTCAGATAAGACTATGATAGTATATACTGTCTTGATTATACTGTCTTTTTGATGCACAGGAATTTCTAATCACGTTACAAGAACCAGTGCCTCAGCCAAACAAACACGAGGAAAAAGAATGGTGGCATCCTGAATGTACTCGAATCGCAGCAGAAGAGATGCTAAAGCGTATACCTACAGACGGTGCATTTTTAGTAAGACCCAGTGGAAATAATTGCTACGCAATTTCATTTAGGTATGTTTTCTTAAAGCGTCTCGTGTTTTTTTTTCTGTATAGCTTTCTATATAGATTATATTGACAATCTCTTACATTTATATATATATATAAAATTCTCTTATTATAGAGCGGAAAAGAAGATAAAGCATTGTAAAATAAAACTGGAAGGCAGGCTCTATACCACTGGAACTGTAGAATTTGAGAGTTTAGTTGAATTGGTCAGTTATTATGAACGACATCCATTGTTTAAAAAGATTAAATTAAGTCATCCTGTTAATAAGGACATGATCAAAAGAATGGATTTGGTATGTTTATATTTGTATTTTTCCTCGAATTTATATGGAATACATAATTTTATATCTAAATATCAGAATGCTGAGAGGGACGAAGAATACCATAACATTCCTTTTTCTCTGTACTTAGGATAATGATGATGGATCTTATGGCATCCCGGGTTATATGGATCCTACAAGTTTTACGAACGTAAACTCACAAGTAAGCCTTCCAAGATCATGCCGATAATTATCAAATTCATATTCTTGTAATGTAATAAAAAAATTATATTTACTGAGATGTATCAAATTACTTTAAAGGTTACTGTTAAAGCTATTTATGATTATAAAGCTAGAAGAGACGATGAATTGACATTAGTCAAGCATGCAATAATTACTAACGTTAATCCACAAAGCGGAGGATGGTGGAGAGGTGATTATGGTGGTAAAAAACAACACTGGTTTCCTGCTAATTATGTGGAACAAATTGATCAGCAAGAAATTCAAGGAGATGTAAGTCTTAAGTTGAATATTTATTTACGCATATGAATAATGGTCAAAGAGACAAATGTAATTGACACTGTAATTGACGTGAAGCAAACACACACGCACACACACACACACACACACATGTCGTTATTGTAATTACTATAAGTATACAATGTCATGTATATTGTATCTAATTTATGAATATTTGGTTTCATTAGTCAGCGGATTCTATGATGCTTGGTAGCTTGCAAAAAGGTTCGTTAGATATTATGGGTGCTGTGGTAGAATTAACGGTTGGTGAAAGACCAGGTTTGGAATGGATATTAAGAATACAAAATCCTAGTATGTGTTCAGTATTTGAAGTCGCGACATCTTCGGAAGATATCGCGTTAGAATGGATGTCAAGTATCAAAGAGACTGCACAAAATGCAAGTGTTAGGGTAAATATGTAATTTCCTTTATGTAAAATTTATATATTACTTAGCATCATGTACATTATGTATGTTTTTGTTAGGAAAGTCAACACAAAGAAATTGAAAGGGCATGGAGAATAGCCAAGGAAATGTCTAATCTTATAGTATATTGTAGATCAGTCGCATTTAACATAGAACGAATAAGAACTAAGGGATTTACGTTCAGTGAAATGAGTAGTTTCCCCGAAACAAAGGCTGAAAAATTAATGTGTCAACAAGAAAATAAATTTTTTATAAAATATCATCAGGTAATGTGCAGAGGGAGAGAGAGAGAGAGAGAGAGAGAGAGAGAGAGAGAGAGAGAGAGAGAGAGAGAGAGAGAGAGAGAGAGAGAGAGAGAGAGAATTTGTGTGTGCGAATGCATTAAAATGTTAACCAGAATAGATGTTTAGTAAAAAAAAAGAAAAAATTATTTTTCCTTACAGGTTCAGTTCAGCAGAGTTTATCCAAAGGGACAACGTATCGATTCATCTAATTATAATCCTGTACCAATGTGGAATTCTGGTTGTCAGATGGTAGCTTTGAACTATCAGACAGGAGATAAATCAATGCAATTGAATCAAGCTAAATTTAAGGAGAATGGCAATTGTGGCTATTTATTGAAACCAGAATTCATGTTCAGGCATGATTTTAATCCATACGACAAAAACACACTGTACGGAGTTGAATTGCTCAAGATTAGCTTAAAAATTATTGGAGCGAGACATTTAATGAGGTCAGGAAGAGGCACTGCCAGTCCATCCGTTGAGGTCGAAATTATAGGGGCGGATTTTGATTCTGGAACAAAATTAACAACAAGGACAATACGTAAACGTCTACATTTTAAATTATAATTTCATTAAACATCATTACATTACTAAACGTAACTTTCAAATTTATAGAGGATAATGGATTTAATCCAATGTGGAATGAAACATGTGAATTTGAGATATTCAATCCATATTTTGCTCTTATACGATTTTTAGTACAAGACGAAGATATGTTTGGCGATAACAATTTCATAGGACAAGCTACTTATCCAGTGAGTATTTAATCGTTATCTAAAAACATTTATGTTTAAAACATTCTTACTTTGTTCAGTGTTTGTTTCCAATTAAAATCTCATTTTGTTCAGGTACGCTGTTTAAGAACGGGATATAGAAGTGTTCCATTAAAAAACGTATATAGCGAAGATCTTGAGCTTGCTTCCTTATTAGTACACGTTAATATTACAACTTTATCGGTAATGGCAAATTTCATCCAAAGTTATTCATTATATTGGTGTTTAAATTAAAATTTATATGATTTAGTCTCATTTTAATAATTTTTTTTGTCTTATAGGTACATAATGCATAAAATAAAACAACAAAAATTAAATCTGTGTTCTCGAATATTAAATATGCAAGCTGATAGTAAAACTATTAAATTATAGTATGAGAATAGTGATAGAGAGTAAGTATTTATCTTTTTGTTAGATAACTCTTGCGCGTGCGCACGTGCATGTATATCCATGTATTACCATACTAACATATCATCTGTTTCAGGTGATACAAGTCATCGTAAGTGGAACATGTATTGCAATAATATACAACGGTATAAAATTAACATGTGTTAGATCAGATTACATATCGTTAGAAGACTGTATATATTTATGTTGGATTTTGACAAATTAGACATATATAACAATTTGTTAGAAGTATTTCTATAATTGCGATATGAAACAAAGCTAAAGAAATAATTTAAATAAATGTTCCCTCACTGTAAAGGAAATGGAAAAAATTAAAATTTAGATTAATTAAATAAAAAGCAGACTCGAGAAATAGAGAAACAATCTATACATACATGAGATGTGTCATGGATAAATTTTATCGCTGACGCATATAGATATATGTATGTATATTATTCTGGCTGATTCTTATAACGTATTTGGATTTTTATATGTACATATACATTGCATATATGTTACATGTTATAATTATACATACATGGTATACATTTTTAATGATTTATGATATATTGATTTATTAAAAAAAATTGCTTTACATATCATATAATGACTGAACATTTTTTTCTTTATAAAAAAATTATAGTTTAACAAATCATCATATTTTATATTTATAATAATATAGTGTGTGTTGCTAGTAAATTTGCGACAGAAGAAATAATTGTATGCGATAAAGAGAATATCTATTAGTTATAAATAAAAAAAGAGAAATGTAATAGCACAAATATACGCTATAATTGACAGTATCATATACCTCGATTACATTGGTATTGTAACATGAAATACAGAAATAGTTCAATGTATGGATGCCCGCTTCCATGTTTATAAAGTAAATGTAGCGAGGAATAAGAGTAAACAAAATAACATTGTAGATTTGCCTACAATCTGTAACTGTCAACATCTGAAATTAATTATTATATACAAAGAAGTAGCGCGCTCGGTGTACAGTGTGTACACGCACACATACACTCCTACTTACTACTGCTACTACACGCGCGCGCGCTCGCTCACACACACACACACACACACACACACACACCTCTTTTGATGGAAAATTAATAATTGCATTAGGTCTGATTACATCCATGATGGAAATGTGTAAAACTTTCTATTCCCTCTAATAAAAAATGCGTAGACATAATTGATTAAAGGAATATTCGATCAGTTTAGTAGATATATTCAACGCGATATTCTATCGTTAACTGTATGTATGTACATACATACAATCAGCGAGTGATGCTGAATTAAATATCAGATGTCAATGAATACTTTTAGCATTATTCTATCATGGGCATCTTCGGTAGGGAGCGTCTTCCTCAATAATTATATGTACTAAATGTATGCATTAGCTATATATGTATACCAATTTTACTATTTACAATGTCATATAATGTCTTCCCAGTTTCAGGATGCTATTCGAGGTTATTACTATTATTAGCCGATATATTAAAATTCTCTTATATAAAGATGACTTTTTTTATTGTGTCATACATTAGAATATTACATTTTGATCACTATATTGTTATACGTATATATGTATATTTGAAATCAGAATTGAAAAATGTACGTTCGGTGTGCCTGTATAATTTTATATTGAGAGCGACACATTATGCATGGCATATCGAATTAAATAGTTTTACAGACTTGTACTTTGGGTCGTAAATAATTTATAAAAATTTATAAAAAGGATAAAGTTTGTGTGTGTGTGTGTAGATATATTCGACGCTGTATTTATTACAGCATACATATATGTATATATATTATAATTGTTATATTGCCACGAATATAAGAATTAATACATTTCTAGAATACGTTTATTTCTTGTATTTTACATATGAAAGATCTAACATTGGAGATAGATAAAGACGAGAATAGTAACAATAATAATAATGATAATAATAATATAATTGAATATATTGTGTGTGTGTGTGTTCTAAGTTACAATTGTAGGCAGCTCTTCACAAGGTTTTTTGAAGGTACTCGTCAAACAGGAATACAGAGACGGATGCATCACGTTCTTCCAGCATATTCTTGAGGTCATTCGAATAACCTGCTAGCTGTCTCACACGTTCGGACAACGATTCCATGAAATGTTCCTCGATATAATGAGCGACAGCCGCATCCTGTTTGGTGTGATGCTGCGCTTGAGCGTGAATGCGTAACGCTTCGTCGGCAAGTTGCTTCTCAGTGTCGAGTGCTTTAGCCAGACTATTCAACTCGGTCAATTCCAATACTTGGCTCTCCTTGATCTGTAAACAATGACAATGGATAAGACCACTGCCTTTCCATAAGGAGACGAGCTGAAATAAATAGACGATACTCACAGGTTTCTTGGAACGTGGAAGTTGATTGAGGTCCATCTTGCCACCGCGCTGTGCAATATATTTCATCAAATCTATCGCTTCTTCCCACGATTTATCTGAAAGTTTGCGGTACAGCCCCTTAAATCCTTCTCGATTAGCTTCGTAATTTCCAAAATGCGTAGACATCAGAAGAAATTCAAAACTTGTCTCGATATTAGCATTTGCGAATGCTTGTAGATCAGCCTGAAGAGCATCGATAGCTCCATATTTGGCATTACAGTTTGATATTAACCCACCATCTAGAAGCATCGGAAAGAATGCACTTTTATTCTTTCAAGATTACGCGCTTTTGTCGAAAAGGTTTACAATTAAATTCTTACGTATACCAAAAATGGCAATGCAAGATTGGTAAATAAAAAATAAAACCGATAGAATTATATTACAATTCACAGTGAAATAGTAGACCGAAAGATAATTTTAATATCCTCAACTACTTGATGCTAATAAATATCCACATACTTTTGGGATTGGTGCCGCAGGCACTCTCAATGTCGGTGTAACAGTATTCGGCGGAAACAGTCAGGAAAAGAACAGACAATACTCCAAAGAACAACATGTTTGCTGAAATTTAATAGATTATAAAAGTAAAATACCTACTTATATAAAAATATCTTAAATATATCTCTTCTACGTATGCATATGTATATGCGTATGGGAATTGGGAATTGGGACGTCTATGATGGGACTTGACTCGCTTTGTGTGTGTCAACTATTATACAAAAACATTAAGAGAGCGATCAAAATTATTTAATTGTAAGATTAAAGGAAAATATACATATACATATGCATACGCTCGGTTATAAGAACACACGCGACGCGATTAATCTTTCGCTTCAAATCTGCCGACTTGGAAAAACTATCTGTTGACTGTTGAGTGTTGAGACGATAACGATGCCACGCGAGAGACAACAACACATCACGAGGGTATCAGGCAGGGTACCTCTGCCTTTGTGTGTACGATGCGACGTTGTTTTGAAAGAAATCGGAGAAAGAGGTCACGAATAATGTCACGACTCACGACCACTCGAACTCGTTCGAAAATAGTTTGCGAATCGCGAAATAACATTCAATGCGTGTATCCTCTTCCTCTCTCTCTCTCTCTCTCTCTCTCTCTCTCTCTCTCTCTCTCTCTCTCCTTCGGGAGCGAGGCGCGACCAAGTCCAATCCAAGTCCAAGCGCGCAATTCGCATATTCGTACCCCGTGGTCCGTGGTTTGTACGGTATGTACCCCGCGCGAGAGCAAGAGAAGCGCGCGAGTCCTCTTAAGAATATTTCTTATCTACATACGTGCGGAAGGGAATTACCAGAGCAAGCTTGAGCGATCTGTCGAATACCTTCTCACTCTCTCACTCTCTCGAGGCGAGCGGTGCGCAACGTTCGATGGGATGGGAAGCAACGTGAATACTCTCGCTTCGACGTTCCCCCGACAATGAACGTTGTCCACCGCGGAGACGGAGTTTTCACGCAGTCATAGTCAGCAAGTCAGCTGTCAGCTGACGCGGCGGGGCGGGGCGGCGCACGCGCACGCGCACTTGGTACACGCCGTACGCGACGGTACGCGATGGTACGCGAGGGGGGCTGGCGGGATGGCATTCGGCTCGATTCGGCTGATTCGGCAACTGTCGTTGTCACTCGTGTCTCGTAACTCGTTCTCGTGTCGACGCTGTGCTGCCCACAGCCCACTTGCACTTGCCCAGTCCTAGTGCTGTTTATCGCTAATCGCTATTCGCTATCGTTACCGACGTTACCCCGCCTCTGTCTGTGGTTAAAGTGCGAATGTCGCGCGTTTGTCGGACGATTGTCGTTAGGTGATCGATGACAGTAAGACGCGTCTAGTCGCTCGCCGTCACCGCGCTCTCTTATCTTGCTCCGACGAAGGCAGCCTTCTATACCAGTGCGTATAAAGGTTGCTTCTGAACGAGGTGAACGATCCGCCGCTCCGCGCCGCGCATCCTCTCGCCAGACCTTCTGCTTCTAGCCTAGCATTCTCCTGCATAACCTGCATTCTGCATTCTCCGTCTCGGGATTCCCATAACCTATACCCTACCTACCCGCAGTACCCGCAGTACCCGCCGATCCATAACCTCTCCACGCTCTTCTAGTCTCTATCTAAAAGACCTTCTCTCTCGGACGCGCGCGCGCGCGAGATCACCAAGTATGACGAAGCTGCTCCTCGTCTTGGTCGTCACCCTGGCCTGCATCGGTGGCACCCTCGGAGATGGACTCAAGTGTAAGTTTACTTAGTTTACAATCGACATGCGTAATTTCTCTCTCAACCCCTCTGCCCGAGCCCCGGGCCCAGGCCTCGCCCCCCCCCCCCCTCTCCCTCTCCGCCCTCTCGTTCCTTATCACCTTCCTGCGACTGCGACACGCCACTACATCTGGTATATCCGACGTTGGTCCCTCTCTCGTCGCTCCTTTGTCCTGTCCCGTTTTTTCCGATGTGAAAAAAATAATTTCATAAAGCCAAGTGGCTGTCCCAAATTTGTATTTTGGTACCAAGATATGAAGAGGAGCGAGGGGAGCGAGGGTTAATCCGCTCCGGCTCCGTGGAGTGCTCCATGAAGCGCGCCTCGCGCCTCATGGGAGATTGAGGTGACTCCACATAAAGCGTGAGGCGCAATAGTTTGTTTTGATTGAGCAATCGGACCTTTGGACGTTGTTCAAAGTCCTTCGATTGGCCGACAGCCGACTTATTGTTAGTGCCCTCTCTCTCTCTCTCTCTCTCTCGCTCGGTTAATTCGTGCTTTCACGTCTACTCATCCACGATGGCTGTATTTACGTTTCTACATAAATAATAAAGGAAGAATAATATGCGCGTGATCATGTACGATCGTTTGCCCTTGTAAATATTTCACAATCAAGTTTTTCGACAGAAACGTGTTGTGCTTATTGTGTTTATATTTCTACTGAATTTAGTCCATACACATTTACGTATATCCATGTACGATCCACGTGCCGATCCAATGTTCCAATTACGATTTATTACTTAGATGCCACTTTTTTCTCGAGAAGAGAGAGAGAGAGAGAGAGAGAGAGAGAGAGAGAGAGAGAGAGAGAGAGAGAGAGAGAGAGAGAGAGAGAGAGAGAGAGAGAGAGAGAGAGAAGCTCAATACAAATTCTATTTCTATATATAGAAACGTGAACCTATAAAATATTGACGCACAATAAATACAACTTTAAGTTACCTTGTCAATTACTTACATACTTACGTCGTATCGTATCCTATCGACGCGCGCGAGAGTCATCTGTTCTCATTAGAGTAGAGGAGTAGAGATAGAGATACTTAGACTGATAGACCGATAGACGAAACGTGTCGATCGGTCGTTCCAAGGATAGCCTTTGTTTCCTCTTGATTCGTCACGCATATCACGGATTCGTGATAATCGTGATATTCGTCATTCTCCGTTTCGAGTTTTGTGGAATTGACTGTAAAAGTGATGAAATTTCTTATTAAATATACCATCTAGCATATCTAATCGTTAAATAATTATACGTTTATAGTAATAGTTTATAGATTGGCAAAGTTATATTTGTTGGCTGCTGTAGGCATATATCGTACATGAATATCAATACACGTCTAACGGCTCTGAGAGAGATAGTCTCGTTTAAAAATACTCTTTAAACGAATTAGATCAAAACGGTATACATATGTACAATTGTGCGTATATTTCACAAGGAAATGAAGGAAAGGCTCATTGTCAGAACTCAACTCCACCGAGATTTCAATGAAACTTTGCAGGATTTACAGATCAAGTTCCCTCGAATTTAATGATTTGACCTGACTTATTTGGGTGCCGTGCAGACGGTCAACCGTTTCCGAGAGATATATCTTAATAATTTTGGATTAGAGTAGAGTTTATTAGGACCATTAGGACATTCAAATATACATCATATACCTAATTAAAGACAATTGATTATGGGGCGGGGGGGGGGGGGGGTTAAACTCGGATCTACGAATGATGAGGCAGTTACCAATTACCATATCCACTACGCCACAAATAGGTACTCGTATGTTGGAGTCCTAATAAGCTCTACTAAAGCTAAAAGACGCTACTGAACTTATTATTAAAATATCTCGGAAACGGTTGACCGTCTGCAGTCTGCACCCGTGCAAATAGGAGTCAAATAGGTCAAATCATTAAATTCGGGAGAACTTGATCTGTAAATCCTATCGACTATCGAGTTTCATTGAAATCGGTCGAGTTCGGTTCTGACAATGAGCCTTCCCTTGTCAGTGATAAATTATAGTATAGCCGTATAGTGGACTACAGCCAGCTAACAGCGCGTTGTAATTAATAATTATGTTGCTCGAAAATTAGCGACAAGTAAATGCGCGCGTTTGATCTTTGTGACACGCATGTGCATACGTCAATGTATTTTCCTCCTGCTACTATCTGTATTATTTTTACGCACAGATGGCATGATTTTATCAAATTTTATTCCCATTTTTATGACCTGATTCAGTATTATCGCTTTACCAAGTATATAAATGAGGATAAAACTAGAGCCGTTAGAGAAAATCAGTTGCGGGAAATCGTCATAGCTATTATCAGCGCGCGATAAAGAGAGCTGTAGACTGTAGAGTGTGGAGTGTAGAGCCACCCGAGTACGCAGTTGCCTCAGCTTTGTTCTCTCATGATATCTATATGTCATGATATCATATACAATATGATATATATATATGTGTGTCATTATATACGTGATTATTTCAAATATCACGCCCAGCTTAATGAAATAATAATAAATGATACGATTTGACCAACACAAAAATTCGTATGATATACGTGCAATTGTGCAAAGCAAAGGAAGCGTTTCGTTCTTTTCATTTGGCGAAATGGGAAGAATGTATCTACTTGTTACTTGTAAAGAAAAATCAACGGATATAATAATCTACTCTGTACCTGTTATATGTATAAAGAAAGAAAATTAACAAAATATTCTTAAGTCTTTCCCCTCCATCTCTGATAACACTTTTAGTTTCATTAAACAGATTTCACACAAGAAAAACAGAGAAAGAGAGAGAGAGAGAGAGAGAGAGAGAGAGAGAGAGAGAGAGAGCTTAATTCGAAAATTATATTAGTAATTATATCGTAGAAAAGATTTTTCTCTTACTTGTAATCATGAGAGAGATTAATCATATACTTATATCAAATAGAAATTAATATAACTTATCACACGCGTGTGCCGCGTATATCTCTTCTACAGCAAACTAATTCATTTCATCATTGACGATCTTGTTTTGTACAAAGATAGCTTTTGATGATAAGTTGTGATGATGATGATGTATACACATAGGCACATACCGATTCCAAAGTCCCTTTTCCATCTGTGTGACTCATTCACGCGCATGGATTTAGGTACGTCTCTGTGTGATACAAGTCTATTGTCCGTTACATGTATTATATGTAGGTATGTATATATTAAATGATCGCTCGATTCCGATCCATTCGCATATCCTGTAAAACAGATTTAATTGTAATAGGTAATAGGTACAAGCGTAATATTTAAAACTAATATAATACAGCAAGTTAAATTAGACTTTATTATATCTATTTTATATTTTAAAAGAGAATTACATTTTTCATATAGTATTATAGGTATATATGTATAATTATATCGTAATTTATTCAAATGTAAGCATTAACAATAACGGTTAATTTCATACGGAGTAATGTGTAATTTACATTTTTTCAATGCTACAAGTAGCTACAAATAAAAATAGGAGTAATGCTAGACAGAGGAAGCTATCTCTCGCCACAATAAAATTATTCCTAATCATTTTATCTGCAAGCAAAGACTATCAACATGTGAGCGATCAGTCACGCACCGATAAAATAATGTCATCTTTTTGATAAAATATTGATAAAGTAATACGTGTTCTTCTTATCTGCTTAAGAGATGGGTTATTACACAATATGGTAGAGAATGTTCATCGTTAGGCAATAATTATTAGAAGACTTTCAATATACGACTTTTATTTGTATTATACACTATACATACATATATGTAATAACTAACCCACCATTAATAATTTTATATTACACTTCTTTAGGTATACTTAAACCTGCTGATATACCAACATCATGGATAGACATGGTTGATCCGTGCATAAAAGTCATGGAGTCTCAAGTTAAAACCGAGATGGAAGCTGCCATGAAATATCTTGCGATGGTATGTAGTTGTAGTAGATCCTAGTCTGCTCTTGCATATTTATTTATTATTTGATATAATATATGTATAATCTCTATAACTTGTTAAATTAACATAATGACAGATTGATGATCGTGTGCAGTGTTACTGTGTTAGTTGTAATTACGACGTGTGTTAAGATTTCTAATTTCTTCTTAGGGTGCCCATTTTGCACGCGATACTATAAATCGCCCAGGCTTTAGCAAGTTCTTTTTCGAAAGTGCGAGCGAAGAGAGAGAGCATGCGATAAAGATCATCGAATATTTGCTAATGCGTGGAGAACTTACAAATGACGTTAGCAAACTTCTCAAGTATCCCTTGGTGAGTATTTTACTTTCCACGAGTAAATACCTATATACGCAACTTACGCATTTACAACATTTTGGAATATTGAGTAGAGGTCGTGAAAAATTTAGATGGAAAAAGTGTAATTAACTGACAATAACGCGTTTTTTCTTACGTCGTGTTTACAGACTGCCAACAATACAAATCCGATGCGTCAAGAATGGAACAGCGGAGAAGAAGCTCTCGCCGAGGCTTTGAAATTAGAGGCTCAAGTTACGCGCAGCATTCGTGATATAATTATAATTTGCGAAAATCCAAAATCATATTCCTTCAATGACTACCACGTGAGTATCGGTCCTTTTTTTTTTTATTCTTCTTTCAAAAATAACAATTGATTTTGTATGACAAAATATTCACTGTCGCGCCGCGATTGTTTGCAGTTGGTGGACTACCTCACTAGCGATTTCTTGGATGAACAATACAAAGGGCAACGCGATCTTGCCGGCAAAATCTCAACATTGGGTAAAATGATGCAAGCGCATGGACCTTTGGGAGAATTTTTATTCGATAAGAAATTGTTGAACGGCGAAGTCTAAAGGTTTTAATGACACCAAAATGTCGAAATTTAGCTCGAGATATTCTTTTCTATAAATACATGTTTATAAAATTATAACGGCCACATTTAGAATACATTGTGTAATTCATATTACTACGTTGTACATCCTTGTTTATATATTTCACTGTAGAATATGAGATGTAATAACAGTTTTTGTTCCGAGAATATTTCTAAATGTGGCCTAATGTGAAATATTACATAGGAGTATGTGGAACATAATGTTTACAATGTTTGTTATTCCATAATAAGTATATTATCCTTGATAAATAAATAAATAAACATTATTTTGAGATGCTGCATTATCCGACGATAATTTTATTTTACTTACTTACATATCGCGTGTTATGAAATTTCTTGCATCGACAGAAAATGGTCGAAATTGATCCATGATAAGGTGTAATTGTCAATGAAGTATGAGATATAGTTCGTGGAAGGACTTTAAGAAAAAAACTATCTCTTCTTTTTCTATCCTTTTCTTCTTTTCTTTTATTATTTTTTTAATCCCTGATATAATTACATGCAAAAATATTTTTCGTGTTATACTTGAGAAGTATGAGTAACTTGTTAAAGCGTCAAATATATTCATAATAACATTACAATTAAATTTTACAAGTATTTGTGTACGTATACGCGTTAGATAAGAATACAGAACATTCTCTACATTAAATCTCATAACCCCTCAATACTTTGATTTACAGTGTATGTTATGTCGCAACGCAATTATTTAACTTGTAGCTTTTTGAGAGAATTGATTATGATTACCTAATGAATACGACGGGAAGGAATTGTTCTTCTAAAATTGTGTAATATATTGAAAAAATGTATCAAGATGTTTATATACATATACTCTCTTATGTATCTCTGTCTTGGTTACAAATTAGACGCCTATGCTCTATGTCTATATCGTCAATAAAATCATTATATTTGAGAGAGAGTACAATTTGCTTGGGTAGAGTAAGATTTATATACGTTTTCTCCAAGCTTGATGTGAAGAATTGTTTCTCGTAATTTGCGTAATCTGTCGCACATAAGCTCAATTCTAAATCGCTTGTGTTTTCATTTGATAGTACATTTATAACGCCTCGAGGTACCTTGGATAATGAAAAGATATCGCAATACGGTGCCAAACTACAGGAATTTGCATCAGTTAGCACAATAACAGAATTGCCAGAAATTAAAATTTGCACTAATCGAACAAACAAAATTTCTTCAGTTTTCTCCTTAAGAATAATAACGCCTCTCGGAATACGATTTTGGATTACTTCTAATTTATCATTTTGAGAATAAAGTAACGATGTGTCATTAAACTGCAGGCATGTGTTCAACTCATTCGCGTCTTTCAGGGATTTACTAAAAAGAGAGAGAAAGAGAGAGAGAGATAAAAATAAAAAAGGAAACAAGTTGTTGAAAAGTTATCAAGAGTAAAAAACACAAATATACAAATAGAATAATACTTATATAGGTATAAATTTTAATAACCTCTAACCTGTAGTATTTTAGTATTTTTAGCAATCCAAGTATTATAGACCCTCTAATATCAAGAGGAAAAGTTTTCCAAGTCTTCAATCCTTCTATAGCTGAATTAACACACATCCTAAGATCGTCGCTGCAATAAATTTATCGATTACGTTTCATTTGTGAATTCTGTTAGATTTTTTCTGAAATCCAAGAATAAAGTATTACGATTCAATTATAGAATACATGTACATTCATACCTCGTTGCACTTGCCCATAAAATGTTATTACGTTTCCAATACGTGCATTTCACAGGTTTGTGCCATTTGCCATCGTAAAACAGATTATAAATTGACATAAAGTTCACGTCCGGAGGAATATTTGAGAGGTTTACTTTATTTATACTTGGCTGTATCGAATCACTGAAACTTATAGGTTCAAATCTTTCATGTAATTTGTCAAATATTTTCATCCAAGGTAAAAGCATGACACCACCATAGAGATCCATATGCATATTTATGAATACAACGTCTCTCTGAATAATTAAAAGCAGAAATTACTTTAATAAAAAAAATGCTTATAAGATTAAATATATATCTATTCCATAATATGGCGTTATATAATTTAGTAGGTAAGTAGATAATATACATATACACACGTCTAAAAGTGTTGCTAAATATTTTGCACGTCCAATATCTTCTGACCATATAGATATTATATTCATATTATATGACGTACGGGGTGTAAAGTCTTTTGTCGATGTCCATGTACAAATGGGTAAGTTTTTAGGACGGAAATATTTCTTTATAAGCGACAAAAATCTCTGCTTAATGGGTGTTTGGACCCAAATTTTATTTATATGAGAATGTCCTGCTATCCTTAAATAGCTAATAACTGCATACAAGTCTGAATCCTCTAGAAGTATCATCTCGTTGGTTTGATCTACATAAAGTTTAAAAAAATCTTTATTATTAATTAATAACACATTTTCACATTATATAGTATACGAATGTGTTACTCTTACTTGAAAGCTCATTTTTCAAACGATTGTATTGAATTTTAAATAGCGTTGAATTTGCGCTAAAAAATGTAGAAATAAATATATGTCCATATTCTATATTCTATAAAATTGCTGTGTAAACGTGTAACAATATTATAATACTAACATAAGAAGTAGAATTAGTTAATATACATAGGTATTAGGTAGGTATTAAAAACTATATTATATTATAAAATATAAAAGAGAAAAGTAGAGAAAACTCTCGTTTACATGATAACATTTTCCAGAAATAATTGCACTTTGGGTTCCCTACATATACTGAAGATTGTAAGCACTACCGATAAGATTAATTCTTCTTTATTGTATTCTTTGTCTAGGTCTAGAAAAGAAAAGAAATTCTAAATAAAAGAATAATTTCTCATATACATACCTCTGTAGTCTGTACGATATACGCACAATATTATTACTTGTAAGCAAAATAAAATATAAAGATGCAGTTAGAAAACGTGATGTTATAATATAATTTTGCAAGGATGTCACGTACCAAACTCATTATTACCAAGCATAAGTTTTGCACTAAAATTTGACAAGTATTCAAGAATGATGGTAACTGTGTCTACATGTTCACAGGCAGATTTGAAAAGAGACAAATTTTCTTCTATTATAGATCCTGCTTTAATAAATCTGGAGCAAAAAGAGCAAGAAGAACGTACAAGTAGAAATGACAAATAAGGTATATAGAAATATAACACTATCACTGCAGCGTTGTAATGTGTGCCATATGCTATTTTTATCACGTATATTCAGATGAAACGCTTATTTACCTTTTTGTAAAATTATCAAAATTTTTTAATTGTATTTCCTTACATAAAGTCGATATTTTTATCAATGCTTCCTAAAATACGGACAAAAATAGTGACGTATAATATGCATTTTACTGAAAATATATGTATATATATAAATGAGGCTTTTTTGTTTGCAACATTAAATATTAAATATTGAAGCTCATAATCTATTATTAATTAAAATAAAACACGTGCGGTAGGTATGCGCGCGTATGTACGCGTACACGCACGGCACGACACGCATAAATATCCCAAGTTCATGATGTTCTCACCTCTTTGCTGCTTCTATTATATTCTAGATTAATATAATACTCGCTTATAACTTGCTCGCGCATAACTGCCGATAAAGACCTAGCAATATTCTTGAAAATATCACAGAGAGATATATATGTACACGTATCTAGCTGCTATCGATCGTTATTCTTGCACAGTCGTATGACCTTGTGAAAAACAGTTCGCAATTTAGGAGCGATAAACCGTTGAAACAACGTGTAATGCTAATATTTGATGACCGCTATAACGGATATAAAAAAAGAACAACACCACACATAAATATTAAATATATAATATATATACCTGTTATACGTTGTTCCTGTTATACGCTGAATTCATACCATAGAGGTGATTTAATTATAATTTCCTGTATAGTGTGTGTATGATGTGCACATATGTATATCGATACTGCCTTACTTTTATGTATATATATATATAGAGAGAGAGAGAGAGAGCTTAAAATATAAATTTCTTCAAGAACAATCTTGATATTCCTCTTGCTACTGTGTGTCTCGTCTCGGTAGATTATACCCTTTACTATACTGCAATTTACTACTGGCAAATTGAAACATTTACTGTGTAAGATAGTGTAAGACATAAATCTCTCGATCGATTATTATATTTATTATGTCACTTAAATAGTTAAAGTGCTTAATATGCTGAAAGTGTACTAAAGTAGTTCCCAGTAGTTCTGGACGCGGGACGCGGGACGAATGACAACGAATAACGGTTTGAAAAAGTAAACAATGGGCGCCATGCTTCTTACCAGTGACCAACATAGCTACGAAAAATTTCCCAGATTTTACGTCGACCAATGGCTGGTTTCAGGGAGTCGATTATAGTTACGGGCCACCCGCCACGGGGTCGATTCTCACAGTGCGAGTTGTAAGTCGCGAGTCGTAAGAAATTGACCAACCACAGTTGATTATTCTCAAATTCAACTATGATTGGTCAATTTCTTACGACTCGCATTGTAGGACATGTGTAGACCCCCCGCATATGGCCAACAGAGGTATGAGCGGGTACATATACATAATTACATATGGCGACTGAGGTACGGATTTGTATGTACGGAAATTTGGAGTTTCTTACGCGGTAATTTTGTCAGGACAACGCAATGTTTCTTTTTTTCTTTTTTTCTCCCCTTTTTTTCGACAGTATAATGACGCTAATAGATTTGTTGCGCTATGCGAACGAGGAATATGATATATTTCGCGCGGGCGTGCATGTGCGCGCGCGAACGACGCGACCCTGGCCCGATCCTCTTTTTGCGGAATAAGAATAACCTAAACCTGATTACCTGAACTTGAATGTCAATCTAAATCTAAATTTAAATCTAAACCCAAGACATAAACTTAAATTTAAACCTTAACGTGTTTGTCCGTTTCAAGGCACCTATCGTACAATTCAGCGTATGTTTCTCGCTTGTTTTTGCAGATTGCGTATGCGTACGCGTTGCATCCCGTGACATCACCAGCCATGAATTCTCATTGATATCCTCTGGAGTCTGGAGTACGGGGAAACGGGAGTCCGGAGTACTGTCGAATTTGCGCGGGCGGCGCGGCGCAACCTTTCATTGATCATAGCTTGGATCATGGCTCTACGTCGTGGAAAACGCAATCTGAAACTGCAGGTCTCCGAAGAAACGCCTGTACCAGTGTATGTAAAGCAACGTAATAAAGCATCGTCAAACGCAATATTATGATCTGTCAAATATGATTTGTGTTCATATCTATATACGTGACCGTTTGTGTTTGCTATGTATTATGTACTCGTGCACCGTACACACACAATGTATACGTATAATGTATATAAAGGTAGGATGCATCTTTAGATACCTATATTTTATGAATGCTTTGTTTTAGGACTCCACCAAGAAATTTAGACAAGCGGACTACCATTACTATAGACGAAAAGACGTTTGTTGTAGAAGCTGATGATTTGGAAACACTATGTGTACTTGGTCGTGGAGCATACGGGATTGTTGATAAAATGCGACACAAACCGAGCGGCACAATTATGGCTGTTAAGGTATTATCAAAAATGAGCCATTAGCTTTGTTAGGTACATCATGAATCATGACGTACGGTAGAACAAATCTGTTTGAAAAAAAAAAAAAAAGAACACCAATATTTACAGAGGATAGCTGCTACTGTTAATACGCAGGAGCAAAAGCGACTGCTCATGGATTTAGATATTTCTATGCGTAGTTCGGCATGTCCCTACACAGTACAATTCTATGGAGCCTTGTTTCGAGAGGGAGATGTATGGATATGTATGGAAGTGATGGATATGAGCCTTGATAAATTTTACACAAAAGTGTACAAACATGGTCGTGCCATTCCTGAAGATATTTTAGGAAAAGTGGCTTTTGCGGTATACCTAACTTTTTAAACTCACTCGCACAATGCACATAGTAATTTTTTGCTAGTGTTGAATAATTGTGCCAAAATTTCTCTTATTCTCTGTCCCCTTTCTTCTTTCTGATTTTCCTCTTTCTTGACTTGACTTAAAATTTAAATTACCGAGAGTTCTTTCTTTGATCTTAAACTTTTCTTAGCGTGAGGCGTGAGAGAGTAGGCATTACATTTACATTGTCGTATCTATACTTTTACAGGTAGTAAGCGCGTTACATTACCTCTATTCACAATTACGAGTGATTCATAGAGATGTAAAGCCTAGTAATATCTTAATTAATCGGAAAGGTGAGGTAAAAATTTGCGACTTTGGTATATCAGGTTACCTTGTGGATTCCGTTGCCAAGACTATCGACGCTGGATGCAAACCGTATATGGCTGTACGTAACTATATATAGGATTTTGGAAAGTTGGAAAGTTTATCAGTTGTCCACAATGTCCATTCAATACATTCTCAATACATAATCTTTTTATGTAGCCAGAAAGGATAGACCCATCGGGTAACCCATCGCAATACGATATCAGATCAGATGTCTGGTCGTTAGGTATTTCTCTCGTTGAATTAGCAACTGGTAAATTTCCATATGAGTCATGGGGTACGCCGTTCGAGCAACTGAAACAGGTGGTGAAGGACGATGCCCCGAAATTACCTGCTGGCAAGTTCTCTCCTTTGTTCGAGGAATTTATCAATAAGTGGTAAATTACAATGTGACAAGATTATTTATTTCTTACAACTTAATTGAAAAGGATCAACCGGATGGTTGATTCTTGAACACATAATCGTTTGTTTATTGTTTTCAGTCTGTTGAAGAATTACACTGCCCGTCCAAATTACAGTCAATTGCTGGAACTTGACTTCATCAGAGAGCACGCCCAAAAAGATACGGATGTAACTGAATTCGTCGGAGAGATTTTAGATCTACCAGAAAACGAGCAACCGGTATAGTGCATACGTCACTTTGACGTAGCTTGCAATATAATTTGACTCGTAACTTGTATTTTTTGCAAAACAGTCATGTGAGATGGCATTGCCAATTGCCATATGTAATTTATATTATCGGATCGCGTTTTATCATTGCTTATCGAGATATAACTGCGGTACTCGAAGGATTATTCCTTTATTTATCGTCCTCTTCATTAAGTTTTTTTATTTAGCATATCTGATACAATTGTAGCATTTATATAAGTTTGGCCTGAAAATAACTATCTCTACTCCTGATCTTGTCAAATCGAGACAAACGCGGAAAATAATACACAGCTGATGTTTTTATACATGATAAAACGATACAAGTTAACATTCGTGGCATTGTGGTAACAGTAATAATAAAAAGATAAATAAAATCTTAACAATATTAAGATATGTGCGCATATTTAAAAACAGATTAGATGATCAATTTACATATATGTATATACATATATACATATATATAGGTATATGTAACACGAGATTGTATGTACATAGTAATTGAATGTGCGTAATCAAAATCGTATTTGTTTATAAAGCCTCCATTTATTAGTAATTAATTGTAAATTGTAACGATTATTATATTATTGATAGAAATTGAATTTTGTGACACAGTGGATGTCGTATATACTATATGTACACACAAGTATAGAATTAATATTACGTATAGTGGGAGTCTCTTATAAAAATTCTTCATGATTTCGTTTTCTATACGTATATATATATGATCCAGCATCGTAATGTGATAAAAATTAATCTTAAATGAACGATTGTTTAAACAGTACGATAAAAATCGGTCGATAGCTGATCTTTAATACAAAAAATTAGAAATGACAACTTCACAAATAAATTTTCTGTGTGCTGCGTGTGTGTGCGTATGTATGTATGTGTGTGTGCGCGCGTGCGTGTCCAAATAAATTCTATTGCAAAAAGTTTGCCTTCTTCTAAACTCACTAAAGAGTTCAGTTCTTTGATCAAGCGGTCTCATCGGATCCTTTGATGAGACGTATGTACAGCGGAATCTACCGAGATCCACGTACACGCGTAGAAGATAATCTGAAATAAAAATAAACAAATAAAAATGTTTTATATATATTTCTGACGTCTTTCAAGTAATTTCATAGTATCGCGCGCAAATATTTTTCCGCATTTCTTTTAATCCTATGTCACATAGGTATATTCACCTAATCTAATTAATCCTTTGCGACTGACTTGCGACGCGGTGGGAAGCTCGGCGTCCCACTTTTTCAGAATTTTCATATATTTCGCTACGTTGTTTCTTTATTATAAATTGATAATCTTTGAAAAATATGGAGATATCAATATTGAATATCTTCTACTGTAAATCCAAATGATAAACAGTTTAAATATCTCGAATCTCATAAAATAGTGTCCCTGAGCCCTGGGGCCCAGGTGGCCTAATTGATGGTGTCCTTCAGATCCTTCAGATTCAGCGACCCAAACGAAAAAGCCCCGTATTGATGAAAAGCATGTATTGATTTTCATAAAAAATAAAAATTGTTTTTGGATTATTTGTAATGTCCGAACGCAACGGTCCGAACTGAAACAAAATCATCTCGACTATATTTTATCTGACAAAAATGACAATGAGTAGTTCGGACATGAACCACAGTACTGACACGAACCAGGTAACGTTACCGAGCGAGAGACGACGCCGACGTAGTTGAGTCGCACTTTCTCGCAGGTAGCGCCAGGTAGCGCGTGACGCGTCGGAACTCGGAAAAGACAAAAGACAAAGGGTCAAGTAGAGCCAGAGGGATGGATTGGCCGGCATGGCCGCTGGCCGCTCTCGAGTGTTTGAGTTTCTCTTTTCTCAATTCTCTCTGTCTGGTCCAAGTTCCAAAACACTGTCGCGAGTGTCGCGAGTGGCGAGTGTCGCGTGACGCGTGACTCGCTGGCTGTCGACCACTCTAGCCTTAAGTCTAGATCTGTTCCGAACTCGCTGACTCCTGAGAACTGGAAATTTGGGATCGCTCCGATTTCCTGATTGCTGCCGATATAGCGGTCCGCTTGTCCGCCGCTGAAATTTCGTCATATTTCACTCGCAAGTCGCAGACTCGCACTCTGCGGGCCCGGACCGGCGCGGGCAGCATTGGCAATATTGGCATTGAGGCTTGCGGCTTGCGGCACGCGTGGGCAGTGGGCACCACTGACAACGTAGGTCAGCCTAGAGCCTACTACCTAGCAGTTAGCACCAGTTGCACCTATACATATAGCACCGAGCAGTTTGAGCACTTGTTAGGTGATCATCGACGTCGTCGTCGACGCGCATTGTGAGTTTACGTGCGTGACGTGCTAGGCTAGGCGGTAGGCCTATCCGCCTATTACGAAAGCCGTTAGCCCGGTTAGCCGAGTGTCGAGTCGAGCACGACCGACCGCCGACGCGACGGGGTGAGTGTTTCTCCTCTCACCTCGCAGCTCACAAGTCACAAGTAGCTCACGCTCACGGTCTCTCTCGTTTTCTCATTTCGCTTCGAACTGCCTGGAACCCTGGGACGAGATGCAGAAGATGGGTAAACTGAACTCGTCGATCGATATTATCCCGCTGCAAGGATCGAGCGGAGATTACAGATCGAGGCACGTGGACAATAAGCTCAGGATGGACCAGAGGCTGTTCCGGGATCAATCCTTGATTGATCGTGTGCAAACGGTAATGTAAGCCAATATAAACCACACGTCGAGGTCGAGGTTATCCCTCGTCCCTCTCGATTGTTTCTTTCACGTTATCTACGTAATACGTAATCCGTAATCCGTAATCTACGTTTGCCTACGTTCTATGATGCGTATTTACACGCGTGAGACGCGCGTATGTATGTATGTAAACGCGCGATGCTAGAATTGTATGTATATCCAACATATGTATATGTACCAACTACCAATGTATGTACATGCCTACATTAGGTTGCATTAGGTATATATACGACGCGCGACACGGTCGTTTTTTTCGCAAGGCTCAGCTCAGCTTCCTTGACGTTACGTTTTTACTTTATGTTTCGCAGTACATGCACGAGAATGAAAATAAAGTTTATATCGATGTGAATGAGATGGCAGATGCGTTGCAAAGGCGATACAGAGATTATCGTAATAAGAAACGCGGGGCTTTTCGTGCAATGGTACGTAAAGCGTACGACGAGCTTACCGAGATATTTGCCAAGAAGCCATCGACACGCGAGTGTTCTACGTACGACGACGACGACGACGACGACGACGATTTTGAGGATGTCGACGTCGAGGTATTTCTCGACCTATTAATCTCGACTATTATCCTTGGTGTACACTATACAATATTTGTAATCAAATCGCACGCGTGATTTTAGTCAGATTCGCAACGCACTTCGATAGGTGACATGTTGCTACATATGTATAAGAAGACGCAATACAAGCAAAATGGCAACTCGAGTGATAAGGAGTTGATAGACATTAGTAGCGATGATGATGGCGCTAAAGTTGATTCTAAGCTTGAAAAAGATGTAAAGACATCTGAGCCTGGGTCAGGGTGTATGGTAGCTGAAGAATCTTCGCTCGCGTCTTCGACGGTGGCCACTTCGAAACCGGAAATAGCAAAAGCTAAGCCAGAACCGATTAACAACGCGGAACAAGAGACAGTCGCAGTAAAGCCAGAACCGTCTATCTCAAAACCTGTAGAAACACCGGAAACTGTAAAATCAAAAATAGTACGTGTTTGCATGCGATTTATGATTTAGTTACAGTTTAGATGTTACAGTGCTAAATTCTAGCGAGAATCAGGATGAAGCGCATAGCGCACGCTTGTTACCTGTTAATCTGTCGTTTCAGCCTGCAAACGAAGCCACGAAACAGCCATTAGTGGAATCTACCAGAAAACGACCAAGAGACAAGGAATATGGCAGTGGACAATTTTCAGTTGCAAAGAAGGCGAGAACCGTACCTATCACAAAGTCACAAGTTACACTCCTTCATGTAGGAGTTAGTTGCAAAGTTTTGAAAACTGTCTGCAAGTTACTATTCCATATGATACATCCTCAGTTGTATAAACATTTTGGTGCACCTCCACCAAGGGGATTTTTACTTCACGGACCACCTGGCTGTGGGAAAACATTACTGGCACATGGAGTTGCGGGAGTAAGATAATATTCAATTCCAGAAAACGTCTAAAGTATATGCTACAATAGAAATGTTATCTATTCAGGTTATTATAATAAATAGAACAGTAAATACATTTATGTTGTATGTAAATGCGTATGAAACGAAGTTCTATATATTTGAATCTGTTTTATTCCTTCTCTCTCTCTCTCTCTCTCTCTCTCTCTCTCTCTCTCTCTCTCTCTCTCTCTCTCTCTCTCTCACTCTCTCTCATATCTTTGCATGTAATAAAATGAGAAGTGGAAAAGTCCATGATAATTAATAACTTATATTTTTTTATATTAGCAATTAAATATGCCTCTGCTAAAAGTAGCAGGGCCCGAGCTTGTGACTGGAATATCTGGTGAAAGCGAAGCTCGCATCAGAGAATTATTTGAGCAAGCCTTAGTTCTTGCGCCATGTGTCGTTTTCCTGGACGAGATAGATGCTGTCATGCCACATAGAGCTACGGCTCAAAGAGAAATGGAAAGAAGAATTGTTGCACAATTACTATCAAGTTTAGATGGTAAAATATTTATGTTTCTATTATTATGTTGTACATTATTTCAAGCTACTAAATACATTTCTTCTTTTTTTCTATTTTCTTGTTAGAATTGAATCTCAACGAAAATGGAGACAAAGTACTGGTGATTGGTGCAACAAATCGACCTGAATCATTAGATCCTGCTTTAAGAAGAGCGGGACGTTTTGATCGCGAAGTGTGCCTTGGAATGCCAGACAGAGCAACAAGAGCTAAGATCTTGGCGGTGCATACTAAAAAAATTGTATTGGCTCCTAATGTTAGTTTGTCGACAATAGCTTCCCTTACTCCAGGTTTTGTAGGTGCAGATTTAGTTGCCTTAATTAGAGAAGCTGCCATTGTTGCTATAGACAGGTAAATCTTTTTTTACCTATGGTTTTTTACATACGCGCGTGCACGGCGCACGCGCATATGTATGTATGTATGTATGCATGCATGCATGATGCGCGCGTGTGTATACACATGTGTGTACATATGCAACTTTTGTAGAGCACTTGAGGGTCTAAAAAGATCAAAACAGGAAGCAATGCCATCCGAAGTGACCGAAGTCGAGAAGCAAGCGGATAAAGAAGTTGAAATTTCCGAAAACTCGGAAAATTTAATTGAAACTAGTGTTGCGGCCGAAGCCCCTACTACGGTTGAGAACGATCTCACGTTTCCAAAAGAACTACCCAAAAGTCCAATCCCAGAAATTGCCGAAATGGATGTAACACAGGAAAATTCGACAGACGTGTCAACTTTATTGGCTTGGTTGCGTACCGAACCTCCACTTTCTTCAGAACTCCTATCGACCTTGTGTATCGAACACAGTGATTTTGTGACTGCTGTAGGCATTGTTCAACCGTCGGCAAAAAGAGAAGGTTTCGCGACAGTTCCTGATGTAACATGGGACGATGTTGGCTCACTACAAGATGTACGGCAAGAATTGCAAACAGAAATTCTCGTGAGTATATCAATATATCTCTATCCTTTCATATATACATATATATAATGGTCAGGATCAAATCCAGGACCTGCCGCCTACAAGACGATTGCTTATACACGAAGCCACGCATAACCCTTGCCTACTATGTATACTATGCTATTTATTTTATGGTATTTTTGGCACATGCATATAAATTTACTTATTTATTGCAGGCTCTTGTCAAATATTCAGAATATTGTGATATATTAGGTATAACAGCTGCCAGTGGAGTATTGTTGTGTGGCCCGCCCGGATGCGGAAAAACATTACTGGCCAAAGCCGTCGCTAATGAAGCTGGAATTAATTTCATTTCTGTTAAAGGACCAGAACTTTTAAATATGGCAAGTTTCGACATTGTGTGCTATAGTATTGTGTTTGAAAATATAAGAATGTAATGATTGTTTAATTTTAATTTTAATTTTTAGTACGTTGGCGAAAGTGAGAAAGCAGTTCGTCAATGTTTCTTAAGGGCAAGAAATTCAACGCCATGCGTCATATTTTTCGACGAGATAGATGCGTTGTGTCCTAAGAGAGCAGAAGGCGATAATTCCGGGACAGCGCGCGTCGTTAATCAAATGCTTACAGAAATGGACGGTGTGGAGAGCCGCCAAGGGGTATTCCTTATGGCAGCCAGTAATCGACCTGACATTATAGATCCAGCTGTTTTGAGGCCAGGAAGATTGGATAAAATTTTATACATTGGTCTTCCGAATGCTTCAGATAGAGTGGATATTTTACGTGCAGTAACAAAGGTATTTATACACGCATACGCGCACACAGAGAGAAGAGAGAAAGTTGGTTTAATCTATTAAAAAAAAATTCGTATCTTCTCCCGATAATTTAATATGTAAATAATATAATTTGTAGAATGCAACGAAACCGAAACTTGCTTCGGACGTCGACTTGAATCAAGTGGCGTATGACAATAGATGTGAAGGTTATACTGGCGCAGATTTAGCAGCCTTGATAAGAGAGGCTGGTATGCAAGCATTGAAGGAAATAATAGCTGGTTATGGAAAACCAGAAATTTCGATGCGACACATTTTTCAGGCATTCGATAAAGTACAACCGTCCGTTCGCGAGAAGGCGAGTATTGGTTTGATTTGATTTATTTTTGCAAATCTATATCAGATGACATAAATATAATAGAAGTAATATAAATTCTGCAGGATATTAAACATTACGAAAAGTTAAGCAAGTTGTACTCGATTAAAAAGAATCCTGAAGTTACGCCAATGGATACGCCACTAGATGCACCAATTGTTGATGTAGTCATGGAGCCGATGGAAACTTAAAGTATAATTATTAAAACCGTATAAGAATCGCCGATGAATTCTTCCGAAACCAAAATTCATATAAACTTTCACATGGAAAAGACGAAAGGCTCTTCTGTAACGGTGCAGTTTAGTTTCCATGCATTTGTCTTATAAAAGAAGTTTTAACGTTGGCTACAATAACTGATGATTTATTATTGTTTCTCAAGATATACAGTCGATATAATACAGTCGATTAAAATATCTTGTTATTCTCTCTGTAGATAAATAAATAAAAATACATATAATTTTAGAGCAGCATGTGCTAAAGGATTTAACACATACTGCTCTAAAATTACACAGACCAAGATTTTCGTCAGTCGATAAAAGTTTTGTTTTACAGCATTCTATGACGTTTAACAATAATCTCCTTTTTTTTTATTGTATGTAACTTGAATTACGTGTACAAATAAATGTGTTTTAAAATAAAATTAAAATCTCATGAGTTCTTTATTATGCTATATTTTTAATGGCTCAATACAATACAAATTGTTCATACATTCTTTGCTTGTGGCTACAATCGCATTTTACTCGTACAGATTCCATCAATTAAAACAGGAAACAGATGTCATGAAAATATAAAAAAATATAGCAACATTATCGTAACATATTTAATATCGTGTCAATAAATCGCTTCTCGTTTTTGACAAAGGTATAAGCTAAACCTCGTCTTATTAGGCACGTATCCCAAAAATCCCATCAATGTATGTATAGAATATAGAAAGAGGGATATCTTAAATACATAAAATGACTAATATGAATGGAATATACATCGCAATACATTACAATACATTTATCTATGCACAACACTTGTGCAGGTCTTAATATAGTTAGATATTGTTTAGGATTAAAGATGTTATGCTTTATCTATTTTGCGATTTTGTACAATCCAAGGATGCGCAAGAACGCCGTCCATATCTAACCTCTTTTCGGGATCAATAACTATCAACTGAAATATAATTGATTGAGTGTTAATCAAATTGTTTTAGCACGGATTATTATAGCAACGGATTTTAAATTAAGCTTACCTTCGAAATTAAGTCTCTCGCATCTTTGCTAACAAAACTGGGAAATGTATATCGCAATTTTTTTATGTTTATATAAGTTTCATCGTTGGTTGCCGCATAAAAAGGAGGCTTTCCAACTAAGCATTCGTAACATAACACTCCAACACTCCAAAAGTCGACTGTATGATTATGTGTTTTCCCAGACACCATTTCAGGTGGCAAGTAATCCAAGGTGCCGCATAAAGTATCCCTTCGAGAAGAAGGGGCGTGTACCGACCACCCAAAGTCTGCTATCTTCAATTCTCCGTTCATTCCAAGGAGTAAATTCTCAGGTTTAATGTCACGATGGATAACGCTCTTGCTGTGGCAATACTTTAAAGCATCTGCTAATTGGGCTATATAAGTGGCTGTCCTACAAGATAATTAGATAGGAATTACAACCAATTATAAGTATACAATTCATTTCAGTTTTTCGACAGAATAACCTTTCTGATAATTTGTTTCCTACCTGACTTCGTCAAATCGTTTATTAGGTTGATTACTCAGTTCTTTATAAAGTTCGCCTTTTGGTGCATATTCCAATATTAAATAAATTCGCTTGTCATCATAGAAATATCCGTACATCCTCAAGATATTTGGATGCCTATGAAAGATAATGTTTGTATCAGATAGCTCCTTGTTAATTCCCGCATATATTTTATGTTGGGTGTGCGTGTGTGTGTGTGTGTGTGTGTGTGTATACAGTTTTTAGATACTTGATGAAAATAGACTAGAGAAATCGAGTTACCTTAAATGGGTTTGGATTTCTATTTCTCTCCGTACTTGATGTAAGATTTTTGCGTCGTCTATCTGGGATCTATAAAGCACCTTCATGGCTATTACAAATTTTGATCTTTTTTCTCTGGCTAAGTATACATTACCAAATTTCCCTTTACCCAGGGGTCGGCCGATATCAAAATCTGTCAATACCCATTTCTTTTCACTTTTCTCATTATTCGCACTACTCGTACCTGTACCTGTACTGGAGACTTTCTGGGCATTTTCACTTTTGTTATCTTTTACTCCTCCACTGTTTTCGCACGTAGGCTTTTGTTGATCTTGGGTAGAATCTACAGATTTACATGCAACTGGTAATTTAGGTGGTGGCATCAATTCCGTAGATTTCTTTGCAGCCTCTTTACATTCATTTTCGTTCTTGGTATTTGTCATCGAGCAAACCTCGCAAGTTTTTTCCTCATTGTTACTTGTACTTGACACATTTTGCGATGATGTGACGTCTGTTAGAACCGTATCAGAAATGTGCAAGCACTTGAAACTGCTAACTGCTCTCAATGCGTGCGTAGCTGATTGATGATGAGACTTGTCGTTTTCCTTGTCCGTTCTAAGCATAGTTGACACTTTTATTATGTAATTCCTGTAATTCAGATATAATAAATAAGCTAGGCAAATATGACCCCCTTACAATGCGATTTACTATACTATTTACTTACACGATAAATAACTTGACACGCAAGAGAGCTTATATCTGATAATTGCTAAGACAATATCACATACTTCTCATATAATTTAATTATTATATATTAATTTCACAAATTCAGGATATGATTTTCCTTGAGAGCACTTACTTCTCCAGCGAGACGAGGATATCGACTGTCGACGTCAATCGGCGTTGGAATGGTGGATTGGATTGGAAACCGTGAACGTGAAGCTCCGCAACGTATGTAAACGGTTTTTTAAAATATGAAAATATTGAATGCCCTTCGTTGATTGGTCAATACGAGATACGTCATTATTCAACGAGAATATAGATGGGTTCCCGTTTCGACTTTCGACGTGAAACGGGAACCAATGGGGAACACAGCTATACGTGCATAATTCCGATAAGTTTGGGAACGCGTCAGCTCGTCGGGAGAAAAAAAAAAGGAACACTACATACGACCCAACGGCCATACACATCTGAGTATCTGACGACATGACATAATTCATGACCAATTAAGCGGAACACGTGCAAATCGAATTTTCTGGAATCCATTTTTAATCATTTATAGTTCTGTCTAGAGTCTAGAATATATATTTTCTTTTTTTACATTCATATTTATCACGCATATTGTCGCTATTTTCATATCTATACATACACACGCGCGCAAAATACCTCCTCGGGAGATAAAACTAAAATACCGCAACGATAAAAGAAACCATTGCTCGGTGTCAATCAACAATAATGTAACATTTATTTAGTAAGATGCGGCCCATTACTTTGATAATTGGAAACATATTGCGTTATAACCTTAAATAAACGTATCCATGTAACATCAATATCAATGATATACCCATGATTTCTTTCGGAACAAACAACAAACGTGTGCTGATGGGGTTGGGGGAGGGGATTTACTGCCACAATAAGCTGTAAAATAAACCAATGTTAGAAAATGTATCGTTTTGAGGAGAAACGCTTCCGTATTCTGTATACAACAAGGTCTCTCGTCTCTTACGAGCAAGTTTGCTTACTTCATAAGGGTTAATTCAGGCATGCCTGGGTCCGCACCCTTGCTGAATCCTAAAAATGAAATATACCCATTTAAACTTTCAGTACTTTTGCCGTGCGAGTAAAATGCGATATGTCGATGTCACAAGATTTAAGATCTAACCTAAAAAGAGGACGGCAGGAATAAATCCCCATTGAAATGCGAATTTGCTCACGTTCAGGACGATGGCTATTCTCTGTTTCGTGGTCGGACTTAAAACCATTTTGACTATCGTAATGTCTTTAGTACTGCGGTCAAATATACTTGCGTTAATGCCGTCAAATTATTTTCAAACTGTGATAACGCTGCGAACAACGTGCTTACGTGCGATTGCGACTCGCAACTCGCAACCGCAAGGCAAGGGCGCAAGCTCGCAAGTTCCAGCAAGTTCTACTTCAAACCAAGTCAACAGCGCCCCTGACGAAGAGTTTTGAACTATGTTGCATGTATTTACTGATATATGTATATACTATATACTTCTGTGCTGATTTCAGAAAAATTAAAAAAAAGCAATATTCGCAATTGATACTCTTCATTTTTACTTGCACGATGAGATTAACATAAGTAAATTCAATTTTAGTGAAACTAATTTAGAGTGAAAATTAATTAACGTCCATGTGATGTGCTGTATTGTAGTTGTAGCGCGCAATCAGAGCGATAGAACAGAGACATAACATAACTGTAAGATGCCAAGTATAAAATGCCATTTCGAGTAGTCTACGCGTAAGTGGAAAATAAGGAACCTAATTGTCTATGTCTGTAGCATAATGTAGAAAACAGCGATTTTCCCATGTAAAACACCATTTACTCGGTATCGATAATAAATATAATTATATCAAGAAAAATATGTAATTCTCAACGTTGAAATCGAGATTAATGATCAATTATAATTAGCTCGTCGATGCCCCAATCCTCGTAACTGTTATCAGGCAGGTAGCGGCGTATAATTATAGGAATTTTTCGTTGCTTCAATTCCTTCATGGCAATTTGCAACGGATCTGTCTCGCCTTCTAACTCTACCATCACGGGAGCACACATTGCTATCTGCAACGCTCTTGTGCCTAAAACTCTAGCTCTTTCATATCTAAAATGTAAATTATACGATATATGTATTGTATATATACTCGTATATATGTATATCGGAGAAGCTATATTTGTACTTCCGATACTACAAACTATAAACTACATATATACTTGGTCATATATCTAGTTGTTATCCTCTTTGATCTTTGGACACCACCGGTAGCTTCGTTGGCGTTCAACAATTCAATGTTTTCACCATCATCTTCCTGAGGCTCCAATTCAATGTTGTCCTCGTCGTCTACATCATCGAAATCATCCGCGACCCTATAAAACAGTTACGACAGTTAAGTTAGCGACAGAGAGAGAGAGAGAGAGAGAGAGAAGACCGACCACATATTTAATCGATATTACGGAAATATACTTATAGGCTACGGTCCACTTGACGCTACAAATGCTTTGAAGCGTTCTTCTTCTCTTTCTTTCTTCATTGAAAGAAAGGAGAAGAGGAATGCTTTGAAGCATTTGGAGCGTCAAGTGGACCGCAGCCATAGAGAACACAAGCAGAAAAGTAATCTATATAATAGTATAGATAAATAAACCTCTCAAAACCTCGATTACTCACTCGTCTCCATCGAAATCTTCATCGGCCATTATTTATTTATTTATTGGGAATGTGTATACAATTTGTTTCTGATGGTTATTTAATTTAGGTTTTGATAATAAAAATGATCTTGATTGATATGATTTTTAATTCGAGCACAGCACTTTTACCCGATTGAAAAAATTATTCGCGCGCGAGTAATGAAGCTGTAAGCTCGTCGCTCGAACACGTTGCAACCTAACCAGTAACCTTAGCCAAACTGTTTACATCACCTACACGCCTACACCCTACACAGTAGAGTCCTAAATTATCAGAGAAGCGCAATTGAGGGCACGCTTGCTGATTGGCTGACCGCGGCACCAATCAAAACCGAGACTATCGACCCCGCAGCTGATTCCGTGTGCATCCGCGTGGTGTCACGACCTACGAGGGCTACGAGTACGAGTACGACGGAGCCGGGAGCGGACGGAGCGAACGGACAAACGGTCATGCGGTGATGCGGGTTGGCTGGGTTGATCGTTGATGCAGGTCATGTCAATGCCCAGCTAGCTTGTAAAAGACGTTTTAAAAACGTTTGAAAGACGTCTAAAGGACGTCTCGCATTCTCCCCGTGTAATTCTTTTATATTTTGGATTTCCGAAAAATATTGAATGAGACTGCGTGAAATGGCGACGGAAAAGGATTTAGTAAATGGTATATAACCTATAACCACATTAATGTGTGTATATTATATATTGTATGTATAAATATTTTAAAATCAAGAATTACGGAATTATTTGCCAAGTAAAACGCATCATTATTTCTATATTTTATATCGCGGCCGGACATTATATATTTCTTATATAAGCCACATAGCTAAGCTACGTATGTATATTCGAGCGATATTTGTGCAATCGTTCAAATAATCGTGCTTTCTCTTCTCGCTAAATTTCTCATGCTATATACACTTCCTACTCATTTGTATGACCTGAAATGTCATCTGATTAAAGACTCATTCCTCGTTAGTATTAGTATTCTTTGCATATCTCTACAAAATATATATAGTATTAAGGACGCGCGTTTATACCCTTGCTTGCGTTTTGCGTTTTGAATCTGTAGCTGTACGAGAATCGCTAAAGGCCGATGGAAATCTTGATCGGATAAAAGCAGAAATGCGTACAGAAGTGATAAAACTGCTCGATTGTTCTAGCAAAGAGAACAAGTCAAAAATTGTCAAGCCCTCTCACGATATCGTTTTCCTCAATGAACTCGTCAGAGAATATCTGGATTGGATGGGTTACAAATACAGTTCCACTGTATTTCGCGCAGGTACATATACTTATCTTATACCTACATTATTTTATGAAATATATACAACACCATGTATATCACATAACACATCACATTTATTGTTGGTAATAACGATAAACGCGGCGTGTTGTATCAAATGTAACATAATGCCTGATTTAATCAATCAGGCGACGAGATTGAATGAAAGGTATTATTCCAGAATGCGATCTTCCCAAACATTGCTTGGATCGTAAGCTTCTTGCGCAAGGCTTAGGGGTAAAAGACAACGAAAAGAGCAGAAATTTACCGTTATTATGTGGTCTCGTACAAACATTCACTAGCTTGAAAAATACCTAATTGTAAAATCTACACAAGCATGTATTATTCAACATTCAATTGCGATTTTTAAATGCTATTTATTCATTTATTTATTTGTTTCTTATTTATATTAATTACACACATACAGATCTCACACTTAGATGTCTTTTTTTTACATATACAAACTTGAAAGCATACAACAAAAACTTAGATTGTGTGTTATACTTATTACAATAAATAATAAAAAAAACAGCAGTACTCTTTTATCTGTATACTGGTATACATGGTAACTTTGTCAATATAACAACAAAGCTGTATCATAATGTAAAATTTGACATGAAGAACGCAAGGTTGATATATATCTTTGAAGTTTTAAGTGTTTGGCGAGATACAAGAATATGTTAAAAGAATTTTACCATTTTATTTCTTGATTTTTCTTACATATTGACATTAGATTAAGAAAGTACAATATAATGGTAGGGAATGAAAGGGAGGGAGGGAGAGAGGAAGGGGAAATACATATGTATATAGATAGACAGCAGAGATCCTAAAAATAAAATTGTTCTCTTATACTCATACTCATTATATAATTATCAAGTTTTTCAAAGACATCGCTTTTCGACAAAATTGCCATAAACTTATATCAGCTACAATGTACATGTGGCTTATTGTAATAATAAACTTATACATATATACATATATATATGTATATACGCATGTGTGTATGTATGTATTGTATGTATATTTGTGTGTGTGTATATATATATATATATATATATATATATATATATAGTAGGTACTTTAATAATGTGTCAAGTCGCGGAACGTGATAATTATGCAAAGGCCATCGTGTTCTTCTTTTCCTCCTTTCACGTTAGAACAGTTCGAACGTTAGAACTATCGCGTACGCATTCCAAACTTTTGTTCTTTTCTCTCTTATTTTTCTTCTCAAACTGTTGATTTATTTCGTGTGCTGAAAGTGTTTACTTATTTCCATACCAATAAATCATTCAATAAATACCCTACTACTAAATGACATCTGTTCAGAAAAACTTTGTCACACGCTGAATTGTAGCAACGAGTACAAAACAATAATAATGATTTCCGTGATATTTGACAGTATTTTACGAGAAAGAAAAAAAAAGAGTTCTGGCCTTTTTTCCTTTCTCTGCCCATTTCTAAAGGTAAAAGGTAAGGTTCTTTGATCGAGCGTCAAAGATATTTAGTGATGTCATTTGTGCTTGGATTTCTTCTTCTTCTTTGACTGCTTGCTTCTGCTCTTTGATTTTTTCGATTTCTTTTTATGTTTCTCTTCGTCGGTGCTGCTGTCAGACGAATCGGAGTAAGTGTCCGAGTCCGAACTGCTATCCTTCTTGGCAGATTTCTTCTTCTTGTGCTTCTTATGCTTCTTTCTTTTCTTCTTGTGCGACTCGTCACTGCTATCCGAGTCGGAGCTCGTTGTGTCGGAACTGCTGGACGTATCTTCGCTGCTACTGGACTTGGATCGTTTCTTCAGGGACTTGATCTCCATCTCCTTGTTCAATTCCGTTTCGTCAAGCTTCAGCTTCTTCACAGGTGACGGTTTATTACCTTCCTCGCCATCCGATTCCGAGTCCGAAGCTGAATAATCGGGTTCGAAGCTCGCCTCGTCGAGTATACTACGCTTGCGATCAGACACCAGTCTCGGATTCTTCCTTTGTTTCTTCAACGACTCTGCCAGAGGCGGCTCAATGTTCTCGTAACTGATCTTGGTCTCATTACCACCATCCGACTTGTCCTTCGAGATCGCGGCCTCCTTGTGCTTTTGCTTCTTCTCCTGATTTTTTTCCTTATCCTTCTTGTGCTTCTTCTCTTTGCGCTTCTTATGCTCCTTGGACTTGCTCCTGCTGCGGTGCTCCTTCTTTCTCTTCTTTTCCTCCCGCGATTTCTTGTCACGTCTCTTCTCTTCCTCGTCATCTCTCGACTTCAACAAGCTGACCTTTGACATTTCCGTTCTCTTAAATCCGCAAGCCGAGGGAGGTGTCCTACCACCTCTGTGCTCGCGGTCTCGATCCTTGTCGTGATCCTTATCCACGCGTTCTCCTTTCATGTCATTTGGTCTATTGGAGCGAAAGTCAGTTCTACAATCGATTCTACTCTCCCTCTCGGGTTTCAACTCGCTGCCGCCGTGTCTGTCGCCTCGGAAATCCGTCCTCTCTTTCGACCGATCGCCTCTATCCTTGTTATCCCGTTTTCTTTCTTCCAAGAACACTTTTCGTTCGCCGCTCGTTGTAGTTAAACCCAACGAAGAGGACTCGACGCGTCGCTCTAAGAGCGGAGAGGAGATCCTCTTTTCCCTCCTAGGTGATCGACTTCTCGACTGATTCTCGTTCTTGCCGTCACGCCTCTCCATGAATCCCTTTATAGGACTAACCTTTCTCTCTTTGTCGTCCTCAATCTTCTCGCCAAGTCTCTCCTTGGCGGACAGCCTGGTCGGCGAGTAGGCTGTCTCTGGCACGGGTTTGAACTTGGTACGATCGAGCTTGGCTTTCTTCGCCGGTTCGGTGATCTCGACATTCCTCTCATTTCTACCGACATTGATCGTCACGTTGACGCTCTTTCGCGGTTCTCGATTGGCGGGCTCTACCATCTCCAGCACCTTGGGCTCAGGATTCTGATACAATATCTTTCTGCTTTCGCTGATCTTCTTGATCTCGATCGGTCGGATCGCGTTAATAGCCTTTTGGAATATGGCGTTCTCCGCACGCTTCAGCACCTCCGACGTAACCATCTTGATCGATTTCGGCTCGTCCTCTCTCTGTATCTTCTCCGTCGGCGATCCGCTCGCCTCGTCGTCGTCGTCGTCGTCGTTCTCCGGTTTTTCGATCGTATCGTCCCTTTCCCACTTGGACAACTCGGGTATCGGAGCTAGAAACTCATCCTTCTTTGGCGATTTCTCCGTCGCCAGCGCGACTATGGCTTCCTTCGTCTCGGTCTGCGAGTGTTCCGAGAGTAGAGAATACTTCTCCGTGATCACAGTGTTAATCTCCGTGTCATCCAATCCTCCGTAGAGGCTGTCGATCGGTTTCATATCCGACTTGAGTTCCGGGATCGGTTTGAAGTTCGGATTCGGTGGATTCGTGCCGAATTCCGCACGATCTAGCCGACCACTGCCAGGGCTGGGTTCGTTGAATTCCGGCGGTTCCGGATTCATTGCCAGAGACTTATCTTCGAATTCCTCTTTGATCGGCGCGATAGGTACTTGGTTGGAGATACATTCGAGCCTGTTTTGTACGTTATCCTCCTCGTTGCACGCCTTCGTGGAGTCGGCCTTGTTGAGCGGCGAAGACGAAGTATCATTATTTGTTTTACTCTCGACCAGCAGGTCGTCCGTCTCCATCGTCTTGGTCGCCGGATCGTCCTTGGCTACTTCTTTCTGATTAGATTTCTTGTCCTTTTTCTTCTTCTTCTTCTTCTCCTTCTCATCACTATCCTTTTTCTTCTTTTTCTCCTTTATCTTCTTCTCTTTCTTCTTCTCCTCCACCTTTTCCTCGTGGTCCTTTTCCTTCTTCTTCGTACTTCGTTCTGGCGACAAATCTTTAGGATCGCCTCTTGACTTCTGCGAGTATGGGCTTAAGCTCTTCCTACTCTTTTTCCGCTCTACCGAACGTCTCTCGTATCGTTCGTGACGATCTCTGTCTTTCTCGGATTCGTATTCGCGTTCGCGTCTCTCCTTCTCTCGCAGCCGGTTCTTGTCGTCCTGCCTATGGCGATCTCGTTCATCTCTATAACTGTAACAATATAGCAAGATAAGACAAATGACACATTTGCAACAAATTGCAAAATAACTAAGGACGCGTGTCCTTCTTCCGAGCATGATACATGTATTTTAAAAGTAACAAACATGTTAAAATTTATATCCAGATTGATCCATGACAATAGAAGCTGAATAATTTTAATTAATTTGACAACGGTATTCTTTAATTTGATTATGTAGAACGTACCGATCTTTGTCATAATCTTTCTTCTCGACATGCCTATCATCATCTCGACGATCGCGAATGTGTCTATCGTCTCGTTCCTTATCCTTTTCTCTTCTGTCGCGCTCGGTCTCTTTCTCTCGTATCCTATCCTCGTGTTCTCTAGGCGGGACCTGCCTGTCACGATCCTCACGGTCTCTGTTTACGGTGATTCTGCGATCTCTGTCGTCCCTCTCACGCATACGATCCTCACGTTCGCGACCCCTTTGAAACGTAAGATGCATCACAAATATATTCCTTCGAAATACAATTGCGATATTTTCTTTTATAAAATGCAAAGTGATTCGAGAGAAGATTAATGTTCTTCTTATTAAAGAGCAATCATCTCAGATTCGATACAATGTCCAACAATGTTACCTATCGTCTCTCAATCTATCACGTTCGTCGTTATCGCGATCCTTGGACGAATGCTCCCGATCTTCCTGATCCCTCAAGGAGCGTTGCCTTTCACGATCGTCCCTCGACGGTCTCTCGACGGAATGTTCGACACCCGGTGGTGAGAGATCGTAGTAGCCCTCGGTACCAGGCGGTGCTACGTCGTCAAATCGCTTATGTGACGAAGAATCCCTCAGAGGACTGCTAAAACGTTGCGGCGGCGGAGGTCCGGAATATCTGTTGACAGAAAGTCAGTACAGCACTTGATACATTAGTCAGTTATTCTGCTAAATATTAGATATGCCTTTTTTTTCATTTTTTTTTGCTGTTTTAAATACATGATGCGTCTTTATAGAAAATATAGACACAGCGCGCGAAGAACGCGTAGAACAGTTGTTAGTAACGAATTTATGCAATCTCAAGGTATATCGAAAAAATTAATCGTGTTAAAATACTCTTAGAGAAAAAAGAAACTAAGAAAATATAACTTGTCCCTTAAATTTTCTTCCATTCTTCTGCCAATCCCGAGGTTTATTTGCCACACCTGTGGCGTGTGGAAGATACCTATTTAATAAAAATCATTCTAATAATCGAGACAGGAGTATGTTAATTTTTTATAAGACTGTTGCACCTTTTTAACCTTCATACAAGCTGAAAGAGTGAACAGGACGTAATCACAATCACCTATTGCAGACTGTTAAAATTATTAATTAAAATTATAAAATTATGAAGTACAGAAAGCAACATTTGTAACTTTGAACTGCTTTAAAGTATAATGCAAAATATATATTTTCATGACTACAATCACGTAAATATTCAAATAATTACAGATATGAAAATTAGGAAATTGCCGGATTGTAGCCTTTTCCAATTTACGCTTAATTTGTTTATATTGTGATATGATAAATTTTCAGTAACATATCCCAAGTTTGACACTGAAAATTAATGGAAACAAGCTTTTTTTCATTACAAATGTTGATTTGGCCCTGAATTCACCTGATTCAGAAACCATGCAGACGTGTTGATCAACTGGCAGGCTTCTCTCCACGATGGTCCTCCATACTCTTCTTTGCTTCTTTCTTCTCTTTTTGCACTTTTTAATTACATTTCACAATATTCATGTAATACACATACATATACATATTATGTATACATTGTATACATATATATGTATATATATATATATATATGTATACAACACTGTAAGTTACATATACATACATTTTACATAATTATATGTTCAATAATATTGTAATGATATTTCGTAGATAAATAAAATACGCTTACTATGGTATAATCCTTATATAATACATTATATTACATATAGCGTATCGAGATTAAATTTAAATTAAGAATTTTTTAAATAAAAAGACTTAATTATGTAGTAAAGTTATTAAACTAGAACTAGAAATAGACCTTACTCGAGTTTTCTAGTATATTAATTTCTTACTTGATATTTCTAGTATAATAATTATCAAATATTGTGTGTGTGTGTGTGTGTGTGTGTGTGTGTGTGTGTGTGTGTGTGTGTGTGTGTGTACATATATACATGTAATTAAGTGCACACGTAATTTAATTATTCGCAATTAATAAAATAGCGTTATGTAGAAAGAAATTTACAATAGTGACAATATTACATTATACTTAAGTATATTATTCTAAACGCATAAAATATAACATATACAAAAATATATACGTACGTACATACATACATACATACATATACATACATATATATGTATAATATATTTCATACAACTATATAAACACATTGTTATCTGCACGTTATTACAATATATATTAATAATTGAATATCATGAGATTTTACGTGTAGGTATGGGCAATAGCGCATGTACATTTTATAAAAAATTATAAATCTTAATATAGATAATTACTCGACGTAAAAAATCTCTATTAAAAACAAACCTATAGCAAAACATAAATACATAAAAAAATACAAAAAATTTTATATGAATGAAAAATTCCGCTGTGCACATAAGTCACACTCTCATTAGCATACTTTATTATCTCTCATTACTGTCCTAAATATAATGCTATTAATACTGTCTTAAAAATAAATTGATCAAGTAACAATTTACTTTTGAGATATAGAAGTATATGAAGTATGCGGTGTTAAAAAACGCAATCTTTTTTAACTCATTGTCAATCTTTCTCTCAGTATTCACAAGTAACATACAAGTGTATAAGAATTATATCGATTTGTACAATCAGGAAAAATCACGGATATCATAAGATATGAATTAATTAAGCATAATAATCTCACAGCATACAATTTTCAACGTATCACTCTTGTAAAAATTAAAACGTTACTGTAGTAAAATATATGAGCTGCATAAATTTGACATACAGCAAAAACTCTATGTATCCGTACATACTTTATGCGCTTTATTACATATATTCAATGACTTATTTTTCTTTAAATATTTTCTATACTTACGGACAATAACATTTCTTTATATTCAGAAAAAAATAAATAATAATAACTTAAGAAATTATAAAGAAATAAGTATAGCTAATATAGCTATATAAAGAAGATTTGTGCATAAAAGAAGAAAGACGCGGAAAAATCACTTAATCATTAATTATTCTCGTAACTTTTATATTTTAATCTTTATATTTAAGAATTTGTATATTGTTGCAATTTTAAAAGTGATATTATGTGTTGCACCCTGTATTGCTTCCTTATAGAGAAAGCTTTGTTTTTATATTTAGAATTACTTTTAATTATGTATGGATCCGTTAAAAAATAATATAAATAAAAAAAAGCTGCCAATAGAAACGGACATTTTGCAACATTGTAGTATACACATATGTATACGGTATAAAATGACATCTAGGCTGCGTTCCGATATTCACTGCTAGTATTGAAAATCTATCGTTTATGTCACATACACTATAGATTTTCAGTACTAGCAATCCGATGAATATCGGAACGCAGCCCTAGTATAAAGGTGCGCCTACATCTATCTGCGATCGTGGTCGTAAGCAAAGAAGCTCTCGTAAACAATATATATATATCTATGTTAATATATCCATAAACACACTTTTCTTCGCACGTCGAGAAGGCTGACAGATTAGGTTACTGTTGTAACTTGTACTGTTGTATAACGCTAGACAAGCGTCGTAATCGTCAGAGTTCAAGTTGAATCAACTCATCGATGAAGTTACGATAACTGTCACGACGAGCGTTACGATCGTCGTAAGGAGCTTACGATAATCATTTACGATAGATGTAGTACATCTCTACAATATATATATATATATATAAAATATTGTATGCACAGGAAATGGTCTCTAAATTTAGCAACAATACACTCTTCGTAGCAAGATACTCTTTTTATCCTATTAACGTAAAATTGGATGAAACATAGAGATGCTTATTATCAAATTTATGCAATGTAACTACGTGCTTAATTCATATATGGGTTGTCAAAATGACTTTCAGAATCGTTCCTGTGCGTCGACATTTCTCGCTAACAAGACAATTCGATTGGTATACCATATCGCTTTTGTATAATTCAACAGCCATAGTTTCGGAGCCTTTTTGCTTAAATAAACTAGTGGCATAGACATGTCGATAGATCATCTGCATAGCGTAGTGTACATGAATGAAAATACTATTGAGGCGAAAATACCTGTTGTAGGAATCATAATAGTCTTTCCTGTCCGTAGACGAAGGTCCCAATGACATAAGCGGTGGTGGTGGGTGACTTCCAGTGACTAGATGTGGCATCAACGGTGGTATATTGTGTTGGGACGGCTGATTTCTTCCTATAGGATATCTCGGCAGTGGTCTCTCCCTAGGCGGTAAATCGCGCTCACGATCACGGAACGGATAATCATGAGCCGGCGAATCGCCGTAATAATTGTATCCATCTCGAGGCTCGCGTGATCGCGGCCTGTCTCTCTCGCGATCCCTCTCTCTCTGAAATCTGAAATAATTTAAGTCGTTCGCAATCGTACCTTAATACGTATTTCAAATGCATTTTAGGTGTCTCTTATACGATGGCGAATATTATGCGAGGCATACCTTGGAGGTGACCTGACCGGTGATCGATATCTGGGTAGTAAGTCGCGATCTCGATCTCGATCCCGCTCGCGGTCCCTGTCACGATCGCGATCGCGGTCGCGGTCACGGTCACGGTCGCGATCACGATCTCTTTCTCTGTCCCTTTCCCGATCTCTGTCTCTTTCCCTATCTCTATCTCTTGACGGAGACAGTCTTGGTGATTGACTGCGGGAATACGATCTAGATCTGCAATGTTAGATGAAACTTGAAGAATCGAATGACACAGTGAATATTGCTTTCATTAAAACTATACAAGTACCTGCTGATCGAGAAGCTGCCGCTTCTTGATCTACGTTTTGGGGTGCGACTACGAGGTCGGAGTGGTAACGGTGACCTCGTTGATCTCCGTTTCGACGGCGGACTACGAGATCGACTGATGCGAGATGCAAAAGGCGATCTACGGCCAAAGGAGCGCGATCTAGATCGACTGTAACTACGTGATCGAGATCGCGTTCTGCTTCTTCTTCTATGCTTCCCTAAACGTCGATCTCTCTCATCCTTCTCTCTGAGCATTCGTTCAAATGCTTCCAATGGATCGTCAATGATTCTACAGAGAAAGGTATATTTATATATTATTAATAAGTGCGCGCACACACGTATTAATTGTTTTTCAAAGAACAATTAAGATTTTTACTATAATCAAGGAAGATTCATGAGAAATTAGCTCACCCAGGTGGATTCCCATTGTGTATATTTCTACCTAGTCCAGGTGGCGGTGGTTGCAGATTTCTATATCCCACTGAAACAAGATACAAACGAGATGCTAAAAACGAAAAGAAAAAATATACCGACAGATTTCTATATCCCACCGAACAATAAAACACAAATAAGATTAAATACTAACCAGCAAAACACAAAGTATGTTGTACATACAACAAATAATATAAAATGCTTTGAAGAATGCTTAGAATAAGTGTCAAAAACAAATAAAAGCGTTTTTTTGCTGCTTAGTGTTTGCTTCTATAACAAAGAGAAATTATACAAGGTGCTTTCAGAAAGCAAACGTTTTTATTTTTAAATAAACCTGTCGAACTGAATGTAAATTGCTTACTGTGATGCAATCCTCTCATTGGTCTCGGTGGCCCGCTATAATTTCGGGGTGGCTGAGACGGTCGGTATCCCTGCTGCTGATAAGGAGGTCTATCGTATCTCGGTGGTCCATAATGCGAACTTTGCTGGTGCGGATATATCGGTATTCGATGGCTCATATACGGATCCGGCAAAAGTGGAGGATTATGCGGAGGTACGTTTGGCGGTGGCTGATTGTAATTCGGCGGCGGAATACGCTCTTCGCCTGGTGGAAAAGGCAGTAACGGTGGTTGATTGCTGGATGAAGGGACATGCAAATGTGGTTCGTCGACCTGAAATATCGCAGCAAGGTGCAGCGACGAATTAATAGAAATGTCAAAGTAGCAAATTCTTTATGTATATAATGCTCGCTCTCTCTCACATACCGTTGGAGTGCCCGCACGGTCTTCGTTAGATCTACGTATTCCACTGTCATAATGCATAGTAGGTGGATAATGTCCATCGTCCGCTAAATGTCCCTGATAGCCCTTGGAAGGAGGTGGGTTCATCAAGTGAGGTAACACTGCGCTCGAGGAAGGATATTCGCCGTGCTGAGAGTGCCTGGGAGGTGACAAGGATCGATTTCGGTTGCGATTCAACGGCCGTAAATTCTCAATTCTACGACCACGCTCTCCGCTTCTGCAAAATTATTGCGAAAAATCAGTGGAATCGTGGATCGTGGAATGCAATTTAACTCTGGTTTATCTTTTAAATCGCAACAGAGATTCGCGATGTTGCAAGTTTGCTGAAAGTAGTAACTTATTACCTCTCACGATGTCCATCCCTGCTGAAACTTCGTCGACGTTCTCTCGATTGACGTTCTCCCGAGTATTCTGCATTGTCTCGTTCCTTCTTATCGGAGCGGCTGGAGGGATCGCTTCGCTCGCGTTCTCTCTCTGGCGAGCTCACGAGGGCGGGGATCGGGAGTAGAGGCTCCGTTCCTGGAGGAGGAGGCACCTCAGTTTCTTCGTCGGTTGTTAGTTTTGTTACCGAGTCACTTTGCAAGTGTGACTCTGAAGTTGATTCAGGCAGAGCTGTCAGAAGCACATCACGTATGAGTAGGCGAATCAAATTGGCGATAATAGCTTACTAAAGGGCGGATTAGCTATACATCTATCAAGTCCATCGAATTGCCGTACAGGACTCTCTCTCACGCTCTTTCCTTTTCATAGTGCATTTGAGGTTATGTGCTTAATATCAGCTGGCCAACATAAGTTGAAATATATCGCCAACAATACATAGGTTGTAGCGAAATTAGACACATTCCATCGCGACGAAGCTATTTTTCACGTATTACGCGCCATATATGAATCAGAAAAGTCAAAACTGCATTGAGATTACATACTCGAATATAATGGCGCCTGCGGCCTGCCTTCTGTTTACGTACGAGAAATATACGGAGAGCCGAGAGGCAGTATTCCACAGTATTCAACATCACACATTGCACTGTATGTGTGTGTGTGCGCGCGTGTGTGCGTGTGTATGTACATAAATTTGTTATACATATATATGCTTAATGCTATGCATCATAAAATAATATTTTACATACGAGCGACGAAAAGAGAGAGAGAGAGAGAGAATAAATGCTCATTACTCTTTTAAATCATAGTATGATGAGGAGAAAGTTTTTTTGTTTCATATTTATCAGATGTAGATCAAAGAGATATCATTAATCAATACGCTTGCATTATTTAAATATTTGTTTAATTAAATATTAAATATTTGATTAAAATTGATTAAAAGAGCGCGCGCACTCACACGCATACACATACGTACGCATATTAATATTTTATTGTACACGAATAAACATCTATAAATAAAACTCAATTAATAATGTATCAAGTCCTGTGTTTATGTGGATATAAATTAGTATATAATTTATGCCTTTCACATGTTCAATTAAATTATCTTAATATTAGTATAATAATTTTTTGTGATTTTAAAAGATACTATGTGTATATATCTTACACTCTTACTACTGTTATTTAGACATATAATATAAGTCTTTTACATTTGTACTTTAAAGTCATACGTATAATAATACATACAAGTACATTTCTGTAATACATATATAAAATTTTGAGCACAAAATAACTTAAAATTATTATCGCGAATAATAATAATAATTAATACCACAAAAACTTCAAAATTAATAAATCTGCTAATTAAAAGTCTTGCTACATATAAAAATATTTTCATGTACAGGATTCATACTATCATTACTATCACATATATTTCTTTATTTCTTAAACTCTTATAAAATAATATATCATATAAAATATTAAAATAGGTAGATGTTCAATTGTAAACCGCACAAGTAGCTAGACTTTTAATAAAATTTAAAATATTTGAAAACTTTATAACGTACCTAACGTTTTTTTATCGGATTTATTATAAAAATCTGTAACATGATTAACTAAATATCACACTCTTAGCAAGAAACGGCAAAATGGCATGCTGTCACACACTGATCTCAAGTTAATCAAAACTATGTTGTAATAATCAAACATGAAACTTTATACAAGATATAGTCATTTTTATTGCGTAGTCTGATATATTACGGAACCCTCTATTACTCTATTACTCTATTACTGTGTTACGTGGATCTATTTATTTTTTCTTTTACGTACATCAAAATTATAACATCAGTTAACAAAAGACACTTACTGGTTGATGACTGTGGCTGCGAATCAGAGATGCTGGTTGGAAAGTGTTGCGAGGCAGATTCAGGATCAGTGGATTGCAATTCTACAGGTTCTTGCGATGGTGCATCGGGAGCAACGGATGACTGTACAGTTTTAGCTTGAGAAGATACTGGGTGACTCGCAACTTGCTGTGTTTCAGTTTTTGGCTGATCGGTCGATACAGTGGTTTGCCCAGCACTTTGAGCAGGAGGCCGATAAGTTTGTCTCTTGGCGTAACCAGTTTCATTCTTAAAATTCATTACTGCATTACGTAGAAATCGATTTGGTATAAGAGTTTCCGGTGATACATCTTTCTCATTACAATCTGGACATTCGTGTTCTTCGGATTCTAACAAAAATGTACGAATACCTGTATCATACAAAAAAAAGATACAAATGTAAATGTAATAACTAATGACTTAATATAAAAAGCTTAATAATTAATTCATTAATCATTATTGATGATTAAATGAGGAAAGATTTACATTCGTCACAAAAGGAATTTCCGCAACATGGAATCATCACTGCATCCGTTAAAAGATCTTTGCAGATATTGCATAACAAATCTTCTGGTATCTCGGGCTTCTCGACCACAGGTTCTGGATCTTGCGAAAATGGTGGTCGTTCCTTCTTACCTTCCTTATAAGCTTGACTAAAGACGAGGGGAAAGGAAATAATAGTTATTGGAGATACACATCATATGTATATTTTATATACATCATACATATCTATATAAAATTTTGTAATGCATATTGTAATAGAGACTCACTGATCAATAGCAGGAACAGCATAGTGCCCTGTAGGTGTCATCATGGCACCAGGCACCAAAGGTCCTTCAACTGGTACCATAAAACTTCGGGGAATACCAGTGCTCTTCTTAATTTCAATTGGCTCTTGATTCGTGCCCAGTGGACAGTTTTTTATCCAATGTCCAGGCTGGTGGCATTTGTAACAACGGTAATTTGCAGGCACATCCCCAGTCTGATTAGCTCCACGAATTTTCATGTAACTTAACATTTAACAAAATGTTAAATATACGAGTATATCATTACATTATATCACGACTTGCTCGTGTAAAAGTATTTCATCTGTATAAATAGAAATCAATAGAAATAGTAATAGAAAATAGCATACTTTGACGGATCGTAGTCTTGAGTCGATTGCGTCATCATCGCACGGATTTTATCCTCCTCTGAGCCATCTAATCTCGTGAGATCTACAGCTCTGCCTAAATTAGTTTCATCCTTTACATTACTAAACGGAGGAGTTTCATTTCGATCCCAAGAACGTTTCTGTTGTACTGTCAATGGAACTCTGGCGACAATAAGACTGGTATTTTTTGCGATTAGCGCATTATCGTCTGTATAATCTGGAGAGGAAATATTATTATGTACAGGTATAGGTATATAGAAGTGATTGAATATAATATTACGAATTATATGATGAATAATATTTATTTCATTTATAGATATCTAGTTCTAGTATGAGTATATGCGCAAAGTTTCATAGGACAGAAGTAAGAAGACTAATTGTAAGAAGAGAAGAAATTTCATAAGTCATAACAATGTGAGATATTTGCCTTCCTTTGTTTGCGCATTTGTAATTTGCAGATCAAAGTCTGTATTTTTGCCGATACGTTTCTGATGAAATATGGCCTTTTTCAAATCTGCCACTGAAATATGTAGTCCATCAAACGACACGGTGTCATAGTCCAAAGTAGATTTGAATTTGTAGTGTACGGACATCGTTGCTACTTAAATAACCTAAAAATGCACACCAAGAAATTGTCATCGAGAGCCGAGACAGGTAGCTGGTAGCTTGTGGTAGCTTGGACATCGAAGCAAAAAAATTTTATTTTAAGTCTCGTCAGCATTCGATAAGAATAGAATCTAGAATCTAGATTAAGATCTAATTTCTAATATGAAGAACGTTAACTCCGTATTGATTAATGATTATTACGTTATATCTTGTATAATAAGGGAGAAGCGCGTAATAAGAATACGTAATTACGAGAGAAAGAGAAATCATTGTCATCATTGATGACAGATACGATACGCAACTCCATTGCATGTAGGTATATTGTATTTGTATAGAGTTATAGACTACTGACTATAGTATATGAATGAACGTATGTACCTGCTCGCGAGGACGGGCGACGACGATCGCATAAGGGCTAAGGGCGCAAAGGATGAGCCGCGATTATGTTCCGTTCCAAGACTGTCCAAAACGAGAAAAACGCGAAGACGGCTGCACAGGCCAGCGACAAACCTCGCTTCGGTGCCTAGGTTAAATCACGACCGACGACCGACGACCGACGATGCGCGAGGGCCGCGAGGTACGTCCGTCCGTGTGTATGTATAATGTTATGTAGTACATACGTACAAGGTACAACATACCACGAAGGTGTTCGCGCGACGAATGTCTATCTACTATCTACTATCGGCGGTCGGCGGATCATAAATACTGTGCGAACGAGATAAAGAGTACGCGCGTACTCCTTGTGTATTGTGCGTACCGAGTGCGAGTTTTGCAACTCTGTCTCTATAACAATAAAAAGTTAAAGACGTAAACCGTGAACCGTGTCGGCACCGTCACCGTCACCGTCACCGTCGGCAGCCTTGGGCACTTTGGGCACTGTCCGCACTCCGCAGTCGTCGCGTCGGCACCGCTACCGCTCCGAGCCGAGCTTCGAGCTCCGACAACGTGCGGCGTGCAGCTACGAATACGATACGTAGTGCGCGGTGCGCGGCGGTTTAACGTGTATAACATGTAGAATGATAAGCGCCGAGGCCGCAGAGCTCCACCAGCGACCGAGCCATATCTATGTCCAGAATCCGCACCTGTCCGCACCGCTTATTCGCTTACCAAACTAATATAACGGCAATCTACGGTCAGCAACGATAACGATAACGATGAGCAATTCAGCAATTAAGCACTTGAATCGTATCCCTGAATCCTTTCCTTTCCTTTGACCCAATGGATTTGACTCTATTGAGACCGGAAGTCATGTCCTGATGCTGCCACCTGAAAAAGTGGACGTCAACTACGTCCACTCGTTTCGCTCGGTAACAGTACGGAGTACCTAATACCTATATCATGGTTCGTGTCCGAACTACTTGGAAGATAGTCGAGATGATTCTCTACCATCTTCCATCACATACATATACATATATATATACATATATTATTTATATAATTATATATAATATCTATCATTACACACATCCGTATAAACAATTAAAAAAAAATATTACTTGCAATATATTACATTTTTATATTTTAATTATATTTAATTATTCCAATCTCTTGCTGTTTTATATATAATTATAGTATTTTATGTTGCGTGATATTGTATATAGAATCAAAATTTATTAAATGTTTTATGCAAAATGTAGTACAATCGTAGTTATTACCTAATAAATTAAATATAGCTATATATTATTGTATCAGTAGTATTCGAATGCTACTTTATATCTATATCGATCATTTTGCTCTCTCTTAACAATTCAGTATCGACTGTATCGTTGTTACTTGAATTTATTTACTTAATTTTGACTACAATATTTTTCTTTAATTTCTTATTTCTTATCAGGCTTGACCGTTACATCTGATATTATATCACAATGAAAGCCATTTTATGCGAGTCTCTTTATAATAATATACTATCTACTATTTGTATTTTAACAATTAAGTGTAAACGCTAGAAAATCATGAGCTAGATAACTGCAGCAGATATAATACTCCAATTAATAAGTAATATACATACAGATGGATATCTAATTCCTTAGACATAAATGGATATAAATAATATATATATATATATATATATATCGATCTGCTTAAATTGAACTTTAAACATTTACTTGCCACATCGCAAAAAGCAAAAATATATCAATATGTCTCTTTTTATTGAAAATACGTACAATATGTATATATTTATATAATTTAAAAGAGACATATGTTTTAAAATTTTTGTTAGCTAAAATATATATCATGCTGATGCAAAGAGAATTTTCGCGACTCCAGAATAAATCCACAAGTGAAATTTATATATCACAGTCATCACATCTACATATATCAATGATATCAATCAAAATCATATTCAATCATAATCATCACTGAATTATATTTAAAAAATTGCGTCATTAATGCAATTTATTGTTTAAGGGAGATTGGGAGTTTTCGAAATTTAAGTTTAAAAAATCGAAAGAATAATCATAAAATACGAGATAAATACATGTTCAACGATAACATAAATAAAATTATTTTCTTAATATAAATAATACTTGAAATTTAGAGATATCAATCATATATCACGATCATATATTTTGTTGAATCCTCTGCATAAACATCGTTTCAAAATCTAAATCGTACTTTTTCAAGCCTTCTACATATAATTGTACCTGTATCAGGTACTATGGACAAAAGGACGGTGAATATTTTCAAGCACGATATTTCCGAAAATATATCTTGTAGATGTAGAATGTCAGCTCTTTTCCATTTCAGGCTCACATTGAAATAAAAAATTATTTGCAATTGATATAAGATTACAGTACCGTGTGTGTGTGTGTGTGTGTGTGTGTAAATGCAATACTGTAATTTTTTCTAATATGCAAATAATTTATTTTATATATATATATAATATATAAAATCTTTTTTTAGAAATTATTTGCAACAGATTAAATTGCACTATAGTATATTATATAATCTACTCTTGTTGGAGCCATAAATAAAATATCTTGGGTTTTCAATAAATTATCACGATGCTAATTCGATAGAAATCTCCCTATCGTCTCAGAAAGACATGGCACTATACTATACAATACATATACATATATATAGGCAACCTTATATGCTCGCAAAATGTAAAAGAAACCCTTCACATTTTTAATAATATGCAAGTCACTACATATCAATCTTATCAGCTAATGTATCTTTTTCTGACTTAAGTCGTTCGTCACGACTTTTTATATATAAAGTAAAAAGCAAATAAAAAATATGAACAATTAAAGTTAAATTAGTATATATATATACACCTTCCATTGTTTGCAATATTCTTATATGTACATGTTAGAGTTGCACACGACCGATAGCAAATACATCGCGTTACATTAAATATATTTTTGTAAATTTAAATGTACAATATTATCCTAACAAGATACATCAATGTAGTTAATTAGGTAAATTTCTTAATTTTTGTGTATGCACATACAATATATGCATGTACCTATATATATGTAGAGCTTTAAATTTGTTCACTCACATGTCCAAAAGACGTAAGAAATATTAATTGGGGACTGTATATATTTATATTCGCTGTATCACAAATTCGGATCGTGAGAATTCTTTCTAAACATATTACATTTCTCGCGTTTTCTTGAGCAAACTCCTTTGAACGGAATTTTCTCTCAGGATATTTACCAAAACTATCATTCTTATAGAGATTTAGTTTAAATATAGAATTTCCACATTGCGTTATAAATTTCTTTTTACAATACGAATTTATGAAATTGTTATAGCATAATTAATGTCAATTCTTGCACAATATAGTTCTTTCAATCTATGTTTTCTTTCTATATTAATAAAAATCTGCAAAAGCTTAATAAAACTCAACCCTTCTTTTTATCTGTTATAAATAAGATAAAAGACTTAACATTCTCCGTGTTGAATGTATAACATGTTTTAATGTTTTCCATGTTTGACAGTATAACATAGAAACTGAAAACACAATCCCTTTAGCTGCTTCAGATTTTCAAAGGATCTACAACGTAACATTGCTATATTCCGCGAATTAAAAATTAATGTTCCGATTTATTAGATCAATAGTATAATTCATCATCTTTCCATGCAGTATAAATATAATTCAAAATATACAAATACGGATATTGTGATATTGGCAATAGATATTTAGCTCTATTTGTTTTTAAAGCTGTAATTTTTTCATCGCTGTATCAAAATTTTATAATCTTGTATCTCTCTTCACCGTATACTCGGTATGTATAATTTAAAAATACGCTGTTTATATATCACAACTTAATGAAAAAAGCGATAGTCTTATGGAATTGTTTGTATGCGTTCTAAAATTTTCCGTAAAATAACATTTCGTAAGATGGATAAGATCTATCTTATATTGCGCGTTCACGTAGCTGACCACAATAAACAAGCACAATTATATCTCTCGATACGATTATTCATCATGCTCATTATTATAAGCAATTGTATTATTAATTGCGTAGAACATGACATGTTGTTAGATATATATCATTATGTTCAAAGTGTAAAAATACAACTTTGATAATAAATGTGCTTTGTTCATATAAAACAAATACATAATAACATGTAATATGCTGATAGCACATTAAAATCTGTAATATGGAGATTTTTCTATGCGTATTTCTCACACGCCCGCGCGCGCACGTACACACACACACACACACGAAACATACACGCAATTAAATATTACACAAGATAAGCTATACCAACTTACATTAGGAAATAGAGTACCGAATACAAACAAAATGACGCAATAACAAATAGATCTTAAAAAAGTGTAATAATAATAATAAGGAGTATCGCTTCCTTGATCATACTGAGAATAAAATGTCGATCGCAGGATAATAGGTCTGTTTGTGTTGTTTACACTTTTTGCACTTGGAATCTTTGCTTTCTCTCTCTTGCTCTCTCTAACGTCCGAATATATAAATATCCCCTTTTAGGGATTTCAAGCAACACCAACAAACCTAATGCCAAATGATCCTGTTCAAAAATTAGATTTAAGATAATAAATCCTTTTGCTTCTCATTGTCATTGTTCTTAATGCAAGAACATTATTTAAGCTTTGTCAACAGAAGTATCTTTCATAATGTCATCTTTAGTGATATTTTGGTTCATTTGGTCGTTTTCGTACTCTACGAAGTCATCAAACAAGCTTGGCCACGCTTCCGCATCATCATAAGCACCAAGATCATCTCCGATGCTCTCGGCAAAGTTTAGAAACATATTCCAAGTGTCCCTAGGTATCCCTCGGATGTGATGACATTCAAGAAAGTTGAGCCATTTGGTTAAGAGCGGAGGTTCACGTATCGTGAAAACGAGTTTCCAAAGATCAATCGCCATATCAGCTGGTAAGATTCTTTGGCCAGACGTCACGTCGAGGCCAAATCGGAATGTGAATCGGTAGAGATCCTTGAACAAATCACTATTGATCGTCAATTCTTGAACGATTTCAGGCAACCGTGCCTGTATACCACGTATACTATCGACCTTGATCGCTTTTAATCCCGTGACAAATTCCTGGCGCGTAAATTGGCACATTTGCTCCGCACTCAACTTCCATGCGAGCACAAGTACTTTAAATTCATCGGGTGACAATTGTAAATCATCACAGAGTCTTTCTATACCATCAGCTAATATTACATCTTCATGAGGATCCTTAAAAGTAAACACATTGAAATGTATTAGTCACAGTATTCAAGCAATTTTTTTGCGCTACAAGAATCTACGTTTCTTCTTCCACATATGTACATACATAATATATTAATATATCTAAATAGAAATTGGTGCGTATCTCCCATGTGCTGTACCTTGTATTGGTCGAAAAGCGCATTTAGTTTGCTCTCCGATGGTTCCCTTTGTTGCCTAGGTTCGGTACTTAAATTAAGACCTGACGACGTACTGGATCGTCCTAGTGGCTGTAATCGCGCGTAGAATCCTCGCGATAAACGTAGGTTGCTTTGTGCATTAGGTACAGATCCGCAATTATCCGAGCCTATGTTATTAATCGTAGGTAGCGTACTTGTAGACTTTCTGTTCCCGTTCGCATGCGTTTCAGGTACAAAAGAACCGGATTGCTGGCAAGAATTCGGGAACAAACCTCTGAGTTCCATCGTTTCTATGAAAGGTGATAAAAAGAAAAAAAAATTGTAAATTTACATAGCATGAAAAAAGAAAGGAGCGAGGAGCCGATACTTGGAACTGACGAAAGTAATGATTAAACAATTTTGCGTATGATTTTGTATATACAGTTTTTACTATTGTAACAATAAAAAAAAAACAAACTTGATTACTAAAACGTAATTACGCACGGAGGAAGGAAAAGATTGATATTGACATTTCAGTTGTGAGTTGCACATATATATGTACATTGTACATACCGTCTTTATGCTCCAATACAATTGATTGTGCAGTGCTGGTCGATGGTGGAAGTGGCACCTTGAAGCACGAGAAACAGTTTCCCATTGATGCAGACCGTGCTTGACATCAAAGACGATTATGCCACGCATCAGTAATTCAGTCTTACATTGGCAGTCTTGATGGAAAGCTGAAGAATGACGATACATTTATATTACTCGCATTATATGTAGGTATACTTTTGTTGCTCATTGTCCAATATCCATATAAGTAAAATCTAATGTTTCTGCTTTATCAGTATCACGTAATCATCGATTCAATTCAAATCCAAGCTACCAATTGAGCCTATCAGCCTACTTGGAACTTGATACTTGATCGGTTCAATCGTTACTGACAATGAGTTTCGATAATATCAAAACGCAATCGTAACTCTCCACTCTCCAGTCTCCGGCTCACGGGACACGGGAGCCAACGGGGGCTACACCAGGCTACACAGTATACGGGAATACGGGGCGGTCTTGCGCTACACGTGTCACTTGGTCTTGGAGGGAAAACCAAAAAAAGGCACGCGATATAAAAGTATAGATGACGTGGATGACTTAAGATACTTACCTTATTGTTACGTAGGTATCTGTCGTGGTTCCTCGGTCGATCCACGGGCGCTCGGCGATAATCTTAAACAAGACTTGTCGCGTCGCGTCGCGTCGCCCGCATTCATCGATCCATCGATCCTTTGATCCTTGTTGGATGGCGAGAGCAGAGGATGGGAGTGCTCCCAGACGCGTTTCCCGTTCCCGTGCTTGTTCTACTTCTCCCTAAAAATTGTCCTCGCGACGGATCAACGGTGGAAGGCCGCCGCGTTACTCCCCATGTCCTCGGACATTTTTCCTAGCCGACGACGAAGACAAGAGTGTCCGGCGTCCGGCGTCCGGCGTCGGCGACCGCGGCGTCCGGTGCGCGTGGCGGTGGAAAGTAGCTCGGCCTGGTAGCCGAGCCTACGTCATTTGCGAGGATGTTGTGACCCTGTGAGACCGTACGACGACGACGACGACGACGACGACGACGACGACGACGACGACGACGACGACAACGGTGGAGGCGATCTCATTCCAAAATCCAAGCGCGCGAGACGCTCATTCACCACGCTCGAAGCGGTCCAGCGGTCGTCGTCGACGCAAACTGACACTACTGACACGACACTACGCTACGCGTTGTCGCGTTTACCACCAATACCACCGCGAGCGACCGCCTCGGAGTCTCGGACTCGGACCTCGAAGCTTCGAACCGTCTCGAGGTCCTCGAGGTCGGAAAAACACCGCTGCGCTGGCCGCGGCTGGCTGGGCACCACACCACGCACACCATGAGACACGAGAGTCGAGCGACCCCACGACCACGACTCGGACGACGTCCCGGCCCGCGAGAGTCGAGACCAGACGGACCAGACGAAGACACGAATAGACAGAGTACAGACAGACAGACACGAAGACCGAAGACGTTCCTCCGCTGTCCTCCCGCCTCCGCCCTCCGGTTCCTCGTGCCTCAGGCTCAGGGCTCAGGGCACTGGCAGGAGTGGAAGGGCTCAGGGTGTCGGGTGTCCGAGGGAATAAAAACCCTTTATCTTTGCCTCACTTTGCCTTGCCTTGCCACCCGCTGATGGGGCATAGAGCGCTGAGATCCAGGCAATCCAACTGTGCAAGTGCAGTGTGCACTGTGGTGCACTGGCTGCACTAGTGCACACTAGTGATCCTCAACTCAAGTAAGAGATTGGACACCGTCCCTGTTCGCCATAATGTTCAGGACACCTATATGGCGCGCTTTTAAAAAAAATGTTTAAATCAATGTAGTATTTATGTAGTTTAAACACACATAAAATAAATTTAATTAAGAACTCTTATATGATTATATTAATAGTTTGAAGAAAATCTGATTTTTGCAAAAATTTAAATATAAACAATATATGTTAAGACCGTTAAGATATAAATCAATATAAAGGAAATAGCCATACGGTCCAAGCTTGGATTTCACGTCGCCTGAGAAAGACGTTCAAATTATTGTTATCCGGTTATTGCGATAAATATTACCACATACCCCGGTAGTCGAATTGGTGAGACACCCGAACGGAATGCGGGAGATTCCAGGTTCGAACCCTGGCTCTGGGGTAATATTTTTCGCAATAAGTTTTTACAGTGATTTTAATATTAAATCGATATCGATTTAATTAGGGAAGGGAGAGGGAATTTCTAATGTTCCAACAATAGCTGTGTTTTAAGTCCGACAAATAATCGGCGCGCAGTTTAATATGTTGGAAAATACGCGTATTAATACATATTGAAAATAATTATATTGAGCTGCCTAAGATCCAAGCTTGGACCGTATGGCTATTTCCTTTATATTGATTTAAATATAAACACGTTATAATTATGTGTTCAAACACTAGTGCGGAATATATACATATATACAACCACTATCAAAATTCTCTAACTTCCTATTTATATTTTTAAATTACAGGAATTTTATAAATAATAATAATATTATTTTTGCATCCGACGTGTAGAAACAAAGTAAGCAATTTAACAAATTTGTATGCATAATTTTAATAAATAAATAAATATCTAAAATCAATAAAAAGTTTTATTTAACACATTTTTTTTATTTTTGTATTGAAGAGCTTTGGCTGCGCAACGAGGCATTTTAAATCTAAGCTAACAATTGTTATACATGTATGTATGTACATATTAAAAAGTAATTAAGATGCTAATTTATAAAATAAACGTACGTATATGAAAAGAATTAGCGAAAACATTTCGAACATTGACAGAAAACATTAGTTAGATTATATCTGATATTTAATTAACCTATTATAACCTACCTCTTAACCTATACTTCTTGTTTATTTTTTAATAAAAAAGCTAATTTTATTACTTGCTATATATATTATACTTGTTAGCATAAAGTTGATATCATACAATGTATGATTTCTTGAATAATTGCACGTTGTTGTGTTTGCCCTGAAGATTCACAAATCAATCGCAAACACCAAGCAGAAACGTCAATATTATCATTAATAAATTTGACCAATTTCTCTTTACACTAAACATAACTTTTAACCTATATTGGCATTAATTATTATTACAATTTTGATTTAATTCGCTAGTCTAAATATTTTGTTAAATAATTATAATTGTAATGTTTTGATTTAATAGTTCATAATTTCAACGAAATTAATTTATTATTTAAGTATATTTATGAATATTTAACAAGGAAAACTTGAATTTCCCTTGTAGTTGTCCTGAACAATATGGCGGATCAAAGAACCAATCAAAAGTTGTCTAAACGGTGTCCAATCTCTTACTTGAGGATCTCTAGTGCACACTGCACTGGCACGCGACGTACGACGGCACGACGCACGACCGGCACGACTAGAAAATAAACATGGCGATGGCAGATTCGAACTGCTGAAATACGGCTAACGCGTGACAACTGACAGTCGGACAAACCAGGACAGACTGAGCAGTCGCAAAAATGCGATCAGGACAAGTGTCGTCGCACGGTCGCAGTTGACAACGTCAGACGACGTTCACGGTTCACGTGGCGAGGAATGGGCTTTCCTGCAATTCCTGTATTATTTTGATAGTTGACGATCGTTGCTCTTTCTTACGCAATTTCAATTGTTATCAAAGCCGCTATTACCAAATTACCACAACCAAAAGCTCCTTCCCGGTATGTAAATGGCGATCGAAATTCGGATCTTATTATTCTTATTGTGTAGCGAACTGCGAATGCGAAATTGCGAAATAGACTGAAACATTTTCCAGTTTGCGTGAAGTCGTGTGGTGTGGTCGTGATTGTTTACTCGTTTACGAGAGACATGCTTACGTGTTTTTTAAACGTTTCGTTTACCGCGTTTACGACTCTCGTTTACTCGATTTATTGCTTGAGCTTGAGATATATTTACTAATATTCGATACTTGCTCAATTATAAAATTATAATTAAACAAACGAAAGAGCAAATATATGTTTTTTGTTCGGAAGTATTGGGTTATATCGTGTAATGTGATGACTTGATGAGACTCTGATTTTTACACAAATATCTCGGCCGTGTATGTGTAGGCTATTCTACAATTGCGTAAGAGTAAAGAGTAAGAGTAAGAAATTGACCAATCACAGTTGTATTTGAGGAGAATAATTGACTGTAATTTGTCAATTTCTTACTCTTACTCTTACTCCCTAGTCCCTACTCTTACGCAATTGTAGAATAGCCTTAAGGCCGAAGGCGTCGATATCAGTTGATATCACTATTAACTATCACTGCACTATCATCACTATCAGTCATCAGACTATCACTACTACTAACTATTATTACTATTAATTTGCATACACGATACACGCGCGCCTGCATGTAGAGAACACTGAACAGTTTTAACGATTTATAAAAGTACATTGGACCATTCTAATATTAATCTGCAGGTCACGTTAACTCCAAATGTTTCGCGATAAGCTGCAATCTCGGATTAAAGCTCGATTAGCTCGATACCGTTCGTAGGTTTTTAGTCTGTTGTAAGAAAGATTTCGAATGATTATTATTAGGGGATAACAAAAGTCTTACACTCTTAAATCTTTCAATTTGATTTAAAGCGTTTAAATCTGTAATTGTAATATATCATCTAGCTAGGCTATAATTTGTCTCGGGCTCAATTTGTGATATTTTATCAGTTTGATAACCTACACAATTTTTTATTGTTATAGATATATCATCTACCTTGGTTCGTGCCTGTTTTAAAATCTATAAGCAAATAATAATACAAAAAACTATGTTTTATCTTTATGCAATATTATGAAATAAATATTGTTTTCCGTCTTTCTGTAATGCAGATCTTTTATATTACAAATAATAGTTTGTAAGTCAAAGATGTGCAAAATAACAGATGTCCTATTTACGTTATATAGGCATTTTGAAAGGTGTAAAATGTATAGTATAGATGTAATACTACATAACATATATCAATAATATCTCAAATTTAATTTATAGGTAATACACAATGCCAAAATTACCACGTATCACTAGATCTCTGCGGATGTTTACTTCTCTAGAGCGTAGAGGAGAAACGTTAGACTTCGAACCAAATGACTTGGTGAAAAAAAGAGAGGAACGAACAAAAAGATTAAAAAGGTAAATGGATATTTTATGTTGAAAAAAATATTTATGGAATATTTAACAAATCTTGTGGATTTATAAAGATTTTATGTTTTATTTGCTAGAAATATTAGATATAGTGTGTGTGTGTGTGTGTGTGTGTGTGTGTGTGTGTGTGTGTGCGCGCGCGCGCGCGTGTGCATGTTTGTGTGTGTGTGTAAGTACTATTATTAGATTGCAATACACACACACACACACACACACATACGTGTACATCTTAATATTACATTAAGCATATTTGTATGTTACAAGCAGTCTTGATTGGCATGATAGATGCAAAAGTGCATCTAAAGATCTTATGGCACATTTGCAAGCATTGAGAAACATTGTGCAACAAGCTTTAGGTGAGTAATAAATAATACAACAAAAAATTACTACGGTAATAAATAATAATTAAGATATACTCTTATTTTTAATAAATATGATCTCTTTTTTAACTTTTAACTTACAATTAAATTTGAGAAACTATTGACACAATACTCTACATTCTATTGGATAACATATTTTGTTTGATAAGTATTTCTATTGTAACTAAATACCTTTTAACTTAATTTTAAAATTTCATTTTTTTTTTCAGCAAACGACTGCCCAGATGTTATTAATGAGTTCACAGTTTATGCGTTGCGTTTATTAATTGAAGACAGAAATTTAACGCGAGAGAAATACAATATGCTTGGCCAAAAATCGGGAAATTTAACGTATCAACATGCAAAAGCTATGATGCAGGTATAAAATACAATGTATTCTATAATTCTATATGTTTGGTTTTTGTCGCTCAACATACGTTATTTTTGACTGTTTATTTCCTTGCAATCCTATATAGATAGTCACTAAAATTCAGAGGGAGTGTCATGAAGAAGCTATAGAATTGTTATCAGAATCCAAAGAGAATGCAAATTCTCCAGATTCACAGATCTTTGGCGCAGATATTCCTTATAATCGAGCTAGAGCCAAATGGCCCGATACCGTTGAACTTCACAATATGTCTACAGAGAAGACAAATTCGAATACTGATAAATTTACAATGATGATAAATGAAACGAAACCTTTAATACAGAAAAAGTCTGTAGTGAGTATCTATTAAATGTCTGAACAAAAAAAGAAATTAATCTTACAATCAATTTTCCAATCTTCTTTTATCTTTCAATTGTAGTTTGACAAAGCGACATTCATAGTAGGATTGCAACGTTGCTACAAGTATAATGAACTAAGGTCATATCAGGATTTTGCAACAGAAATAGTAGAAAAATTAAAGACCTCTCAAAATATACAAACGGAACTGTTCGATATGTTAGGTTGTGAACACTTTGAATTTATCAAATACATTATTGAACATCAGAAGACCATCGTATCGACATATTCGTACCCAAAGGTGACCAAGAGACCGCAAACAGCTGTACAGGGCCCTATAATGAGTGGCCAAGTAACTGTACAATCCGAAATTGAAAAGCAACTATGCAAGCAAGTACGTAAGGAGGAAAAGAAGATGAACAGAATGGCGAACAAGCGAGACGCCAAGTCGGAAACCGAGGAAAGAGAATTTGATTCGATCGAGCTGCAAATTAAGAAACAAGAGGCATTGAAAGCCATGCGTGCCCCGCTATTTCCTAAAAATAATGCTCTGGAAAGAGGCGGGCAGGAAAATTTTCCATTTGTATTTGATTCTAAACCGAGTGCTAAGCGAGCGAGTGTTGTGTCGGGGCAAAAGTTACTGTTGGCCGAAGATGTTACAAGGAAGGATAGCGAACTTTGCGAACAAGTACATATACCGATATCGAAGCAAGAATCTATTGACGTTAAGATAGATCCCGTGTCGATATCTACTCTGGATGAGATCGGCCAAATGGCTTTCAGTGGCGTAAGGTCGTTAAATAACATTCAAAGTATAGTTTTCAACGCGGCGTACAACACTAACGAGAACCTCCTGATTTGCGCCCCGACCGGAGCGGGAAAGACGAACGTGGCCATGCTGACTGTGGTGCATCAATTGAAGCAAAACATTCGAGACGGACAGTTGGAGAAGAGTCAATTTAAAATAATCTATATCGCGCCAATGAAGGCCCTAGCGGCGGAGATGACCGCCAACTTTAGCAAGAGACTCGGTCCTCTGGGCGTGTGCGTTCGCGAGCTGACCGGCGACATGCAACTGACAAAGCAAGAGATCCAACAGACTCAGATGATAGTGACTACGCCGGAAAAGTGGGATGTCGTCACGAGAAAGGGTACGGGCGACATTTCCCTCACTAGTATCGTGAGATTGCTCATAATCGACGAGGTGCACTTGCTGCACGGTGACAGGGGACCTGTGGTAGAGGCGCTGGTAGCGAGAACCCTGCGCCAGGTGGAGTCATCGCAGAGCATGATCAGGATAGTCGGGCTGTCCGCCACGCTTCCGAATTACGTGGACGTCGCGCGATTTTTGCGCGTCAACCCGCATAAGGGATTATTCTATTTCGATCACCGCTTCCGGCCGGTGCCCCTCAGTCAAACCTTCATCGGCGTGAAGGCCGTCAAACCGTTGCAGCAGATGACCGACATGGACCTCGTGTGTTACAATAACGTCGTGGAGATGGTGCGACAGGGCCATCAGGTAATGGTATTTGTGCACGCGCGAAACGCCACCGTGAGGATGGCGAATGTCCTGAAGGAACTGGCATCGAGGAACGATACGCTCAAGTATTTTCGCGACGCGGACAAGCAGGCCAAGTATGTGAACAAGGCGTTTGCAAGGTCGCGCAACAAGCATCTCGGTGAGTTATTCAACAGCGGCCTGTCGGTACATCACGCTGGCTTGTTGCGCACCGACAGGAATCTCGTTGAGAAATACTTCGCCGACGGCCTGATCAAAGTGCTGGTCTGCACCGCCACGCTGGCTTGGGGCGTTAATCTGCCCGCCCACGCGGTCATCATCCGCGGCACCGAGATATACGATTCGAAGCATGGCTCGTACGTGGATATAGGCATCCTGGACGTCCTGCAGATCTTCGGTCGTGCCGGCAGGCCGCAATTCGACAAGTCGGGACATGCGGTCATCATTACGTCGCACAACAAGCTCTCTCACTATCTATCGCTACTGACGAATCAAATACCGATCGAGAGCAGCTTTATCACGTATTTGGCCGACAATCTTAATGCCGAGATATCGTTAGGCACGATATCAAATGTGACGGAAGCGGTCGAATGGTTAAGCTACACCTACCTCTTTGTACGAATGAAATTGAATTTTCAGGTGTACGGCATGGTATATCAGACTCTCCTAAACGATACGAATCTCGAGAAGAAGCGAAAGGAGCTCGTGGACATTGCCGCCAAGGCGCTGGACAAAGCGCGGATGATCAGGTACGACGAGCGCACCGGTGATCTTAACGCGACTGATTTAGGACGTATCGCGAGCCACTACTATCTCAAGTACGACACGATCGAGATCTTCAACGATTACCAGAACCACCAGAAGGCTGTCATGACCGAGACGGAGATTCTGGCGATGATATCGCTCGCTCAGGAATTCGAGCAGCTCAAGGTACGAGACGACGAGATGAACGAGTTAGACGTGCTGGCACGAGAATGCCAGCTCGAGCCAAAAGGCGGCGTGGAGAATGTCCACGGTAAGGTCAATATATTGCTGCAAACATATCTGTCCAGGGCCCGGGTGGACACGGCCTCATTGATATCCGATCAGGCCTATGTCACGCAGAACGCAATGCGGATAGCCAGGGCGCTATTCGAGATCATGCTCAGGCGCAACAACGCGATAATGGCCGGACGACTGCTGCAGATAGCAAAGATGTTCGAGGCCCAACAGTGGGACTTTCTGCAGCCACTGCGCCAATTCGATTGCCTCTCAATGGAGATCGTTGAGAAGATCGAGGCACGGAACCTCGAGATCTATCGGTTGCAGGAAATGGACGTGAGGGAGGTCGGTAATATTTTGCGGGACCAACGGGCGGCGAGCCTAGTGAAGAAGTGTTGCGACGAATTGCCCGCGTTGGACGTAGAATATAGTTTACAACCTATCACGCGCACCGTCTTGAGGATACGGCTCACCGTGATCCCGCAGTTCCACTGGAACGACAAGGTTCACGGGAAGAATTCGCAGGCATTCTGGATATGGATCGAGGATCCGGATAATAACTTTATTTATCATCACGAGTATTTTATCCTTACGAAGAAGATGGTCTGTCAGCATCTCGAGCAACAGCTCGTCGTGACCATACCGTTGCCGTCCGAATCGTTGCCGTCGCAATATCTGCTGAAAGTTACGAGCGATCATTGGCTCGGTTGTGAAAGCACATTTCCGTTGACCCTCCACGATCTCATTCTCCCGGAGACTCATCCCCCGCACACCAATCTCCTGGAATTGCAGCCATTACCGATAACCGCCCTGAAAAATTCAAACTTTGAGAGCTTGTACAATTTTTCCCACTTCAATCCGATACAGACGCAGATCTTCCACTGTCTCTATCACACGGACAACAATGTTCTCCTCGGCGCTCCGACTGGCTCGGGGAAAACTATCGCGGCGGAGATAGCCATGTTTCGCGTTTTCGAACAGCATCCCGATCGGAAGGTCGTTTATATAGCGCCCCTGAAAGCTCTGGTCAGGGAGCGCATAAATGACTGGAAGATACGACTGGAGGAGCGGCTGGGTAAGAAGGTGGTGGAACTTACCGGAGACGTGTCACCCGACATAAAGTTTATAGCCGGCGCGAGTGTGATCGTCACGACGCCTGAGAAGTGGGACGGTATTAGCCGGAGCTGGCAAACGCGTAGCTACGTGAAGAAAGTCGCGCTTATAGTGATCGACGAGATTCACCTGCTGGGCGAGGACCGCGGGCCGGTGCTCGAGGTTATCGTTTCCCGTACCAATTTCATATCCTCGCACACGCACAACAAGGTCAGAGTCGTCGGCCTCTCGACCGCGCTGGCCAACGCGATAGACCTGGCCAACTGGCTCGGTATCAAAGAGATTGGCCTCTACAATTTCCGGCCGTCCGTGAGACCAGTGCCGCTGGAGGTACACATCAGCGGATTTCCTGGCAAACACTATTGTCCCCGGATGGCGACCATGAACAGACCAACCTTCCAGGCGATTAGACAACACGCGCCCACCAGTCCCTCTCTCGTATTTGTATCATCTCGTAGGCAAACGCGCTTGACTGCCCTAGATCTGATCGCCTATCTCGCGGCGGAGGATAATCCCAAGCAGTGGTTACATATGCCAGAAGAACAGATGAACGACATTCTGGAGAATATAAATGACTCGAACCTAAAGCTCACGCTCGCCTTTGGAATTGGCCTTCATCACGCCGGTCTTCAAGACAGAGACAGGAGAACCGTCGAGGAATTATTTGTCAATAATAAGATACAGGTATGCAATATGCATGCTGCAACTGTAGATACTTGGAACAGCTTTGATTACAATTCGACATAATACGATACATGTATTATTGGAACAATTAAGATATTTATATTCAATATAAATTGGCAATGAGAGTCAAAACGCGGTACTTAGTGCGTGTTTTAATCAAAACTGATTTATTTCGAGATACAAGATCCGATATTCCGTACAGATAGTTTCCAACATATTAACTGCGCGCCGATTATTTGTCGGACTTAAAACACAGCTAGCTATCATTGGAACATTAGAAATTCCCTCTCCCTTCCTTGATCAAATCGATATCGATTTAATATTAAAATCACTGTAAAGAACTCATTGCGAAAAATATTACCCCAGCCAGGGTTCGAACCTGGAATCTCCCGCATTCCGTTCGGGCGTCTTACCAATTCGACTACCGGGGCATGTGGTAATATTTATCGCAATAACCAGATAACAATAATTTGAACGTCTTTCTCAGCGACGTGAATAAACAATTAATATATAAAATCCTTAAGGACTCTCGAAAATTCAAATTCAATATAAATTTACAGTGATTTTAATATTAAATCGATATCGATTTGATTAGGGAAGAGAGAGGGAATTTCTAATGTTCCAATGATAGCTGTGTTTTAAGTCCGACAAATAATCGGCGCGCAGTTAATATGTTGGAAACGTACAGAATATCAAATCTTGTATCTCGAAATAAATCAGTTTTGATTAAAACACGCACTAAGTACCGCGTTTTGACTCTCATTGCCAATTTATATTGAATTTGAATTGTCGAGAGTCCTTGAGGATTTTATATATTAATTGTTTAAGATATTTATGTTGGAATAAAGAGTTTACTTTATTCCAACTATCCCACATGGAAGTGTATGAATGTTGTATTAATCAATTGTTAATTTAGGTACTAATCACTACGGCCACCTTGGCCTGGGGTGTTAATTTCCCCGCTCATCTGGTGGTGATAAAGGGCACGGAATATTACGACGGCAAGCTGAAACGTTACGTAGATATGCCGATAACGGACGTTCTCCAAATGATGGGTCGCGCTGGCAGACCGCAATTCGATAATTCCGGTGTGGCGGTCGTGCTTGTGCACGACTTAAAGAAGAATTTCTACAAGAAATTTTTATACGAACCGTTCCCCGTAGAATCGAGTCTGATGGGAGTATTACCCGATCATATCAATGCCGAGATCGTTGCTGGCACCATCAAGAGCAAACAAGAGTTTCTCGATTACTTAACGTGGACATATTATTTTCGAAGATTGATGAAAAATCCGAAATATTATGATCTGGATATCTTGGAGCCTCGCTGTATCAACGAATATCTCTCGAGATTGGTAGAAACTACCGTAAAGTCGTTAATGGATTCACATTGTATCGACTACGATGAGGTACGATGATAAAACCAATGGAGTAGCATAATGATTTACAGTTTACAGTATTACAGACGTAACGCTTTGATATGATTCTACCTAGGACGAGCAAACTCTAGTTTCATTGCCGATGGGTAAGATAGCGTCATTCTATTATTTGTCGCACAATACGATGTTCATGTTCACGCAATCACTCGAGGAGAACTTGACGTTGGATCAGTACTTACGTATACTCTGCAACTCGCACGAATACAACGAGTTACCCGTGCGACATAACGAGGAATTGTTAAATGAGTAAGTCTTGGAAGTGACAATTGTTCATCATCCGCTTCTTTTGCTCATTCTTTTCTACAAGTGCAAATGTTTGAATTAGGGAACTAGCGAAACTGTGCCGTTACTCCGCGAATCAGTATGATTCTCCAAATACAAAAGCGTTTCTTTTGCTGCAAGCGCACTTCTCAAGGCTGCCACTACCTTGCACCGATTATATCACCGATTTGAAATCTGTGCTCGATCAAGCAATCAGAATAATACAGGTACGAATAAATTTGATTCCTAAGAAAGATATATATATATATATATATATATATATATATATATATATATATATATATGACATACTAACGCCTTTTTTTATATGTATTATTCATTTTCATTTTAATTTGGACTCGATAAACTAACAGGAAAGATCTTTTAGGCAATGATCGACACAGTCGCCGAACGTGGATGGTTAACGAGCACATTAAGGATAATGCAACTGTTTCAAATGATTGTGCAAGCACGATGGATAGATGAATCTGCAATTACGACGTTACCACACATAAAGAAGGAAGATTTGCACTTGTTTTCATCATTGTCGATGGCTCTTCCAATATTGTGTTCTATCACATACGACAATTATAGCAGACTTGCAAAGATTTTGCGTGAAGGAGAGTATCGGGTAGACCAAATACGCGAGGTAATAGAATTGGAAAGATGTCTCTCTGATATCCATTATCTATATATTGTAAGAGATGTTAAATCCATATTAAAAAACTCAAAATTACTATTTTCTAGATCCATCAAGTAATTAAAGATATGCCAATAATATCTGTTGATTTGATGTTGGAGAATTCTTGGGACGTTGAGAAGAGGATAACGTTGAAGCTTAATAACGACGATTCCGTAGCTGTTCGACGAAATGAAGAATGTACATTAACTGTTGGGTTGAAAAGAATGAACAATTCTAAAAATTTAAAAGCACACTGTCCAAAGTTTTTAAAAGGAAAAGATGAAAGTTGGTTCTTGGTACTAGGCGACACTCAAAGTAGAGAATTGTGGGCTCTGAAAAGGGTATCTGGTATAAATAATCAGCAGAGATATCATCAATTGCAATTTACTACACCTGACAGCTTAGGTAAACTTAACTTATCAACTTATCTGTAACGCATGTGTGTCGTATCTTCACGCGTTTCTTGAAATAAAGATTTGGACATTTATTTTAGGACCGACGAAGTTAACGTTCTACTTGATTTCTGACTGCTACATGGGCTTGGATCAACAATACAGTATTTGTCTAGATGTAACAAGCTAAATATTTAACGGTAACCAAACATCTAAGACTGCAAAAACAATAGATGATATTGTATTCAATTATCGCAAATCTTTTTATATCGTTAATATAAAAGATTTACAAGAAATAAAAACAGAAAGTTTATGAAATTGTTAATGTATATATTGAAATGAGCGAAAGATGAGATTTGCTATAGTTGTATACAGAGATAATTATGGGATATTTATAGCAAGTTGTGTACAGAAACTTGTATATTTTTCTTCACATAATTTCATTACACGTCTATGAAATATATGTATGGATTATATATATTTTTTTCATACAAATATAAACCTTATTACCTCGATATATAAAGATAGAAAAAGCAACACGTGCAGGATCAGCTGTACGATTTCGTACAATATTTTTGTCACAAATGAGTTTTCTTACTGCGAAATGAATCTGATGCAGTATATTTTAATTAATATTTTAGCGAGATAGGATTCTATATCGCAGATTATTTACGTTCTCGAGAAATATATTTGATGCGGAAGTTCGTAATATAGGTATATATATATATATATATATATATATATATATATGTATATATGTATATATGTATATATATATATATACAAAATAAAATTAGAAATTAAAAATTTTATTGTATACATGCAGGTTATATATACTGACCCCTTTTCAAACCTACATCGTGTTACAGTAATATAATATTTAGCTTATTCGGTTTATTTCCCCTCCCTCCCCTCTATACTTAGGTAACAATAGATTATAGAACAGGAAGGATATGAGATCGTTCCATTGCTTTGTATGAAAAGAAAGAAAAAGAAAACTATACGTATATATGTATTTTAAATCCTAAGTCCAAAATTCTCGTATTGATTATATCGATTACAATACAGATTGTTCATACTAAGGGCACAGAAGAGACTTTATAAAATGTTCACGAGTCTAGTAGTCATTTAATTTAATTTAATTTAATTTAATTTAAATCACAGATGCTGAAATAATGTGAGTAAGCTTTGTTTATGTGATAAATTATACATGATTGAAGAAACTAGAGATTTGATAGTTTCACTTCCGTACACATGAAATATTTCAAAAATAATATTCTTAAATACTCTCTCTTTCCTACATGTATATATAGAATTACGAAAATACTGCCTTTATATAACAGTATGTATTTTCATAATTCTAGTCTATATTAATCTATGCCAACTTAAAAACATTTAACTTTAAAATTATGCTAATTTATAATGGCCTAAACGTAAACAATATTCAAGCACCGCAAAAATTATATTATTTTCAACACAAACAGCAAATTTAAAATATAAATTTAGATGCATAAGTTAATAATTTTAATATATCTTTAATCTTAATCTTACTTGTAAATGCCAACGATATTCTCTTCTTTGCCAATAGTTTGAAATCTGCTTTCTCAAAAGTGCATATAACACACACTTTGCTATTAATTCTAAAATAGTTGTATCGAGAATCAAAGCAAAGAAATATTTAAGCTCCTTCCCATATTGAAATCTGGAAGTACTGAATATCTTTTGTAAGTAATAAACCAAAATGCGCTTATGCAAAAGGTTTCGGTAATGGTACAACATTTCTATCCGTTACATGTAGCGCAAGAATTAACATTCGCCCCAACACCTGTCGCGTTAATAGCCGCCTATACAAATAATATTAAAGTTATAGCAGTTAAATTCAGTGTCTTCATATTTTCCTCTTGCATTATAAAATCTCAACGTTCAGCCTAATTTTGTTTAATAATTTATAGAATTTTACTGTTCACATGTTACACTGTGATAAACATCATTTCACTTTAAGAAAGTGTTTACACTCAAACTGGCCAACGACCATATACTTGAATCATATAGTTATAATTTTATCACTCGAGAACTAAGGAAGCACTAGCATAACTGACAGAACTGTCATTCATATTGCTACATTGACTACTTTGAGCATATTTCAAAAATTTCAGATTCATTCTTTGACCATTCGTATTTCCTTTAAGACTGTGGATTGCCTGCAAAGATAGAATACATTATCTAACTAAAAGAATTAGAATCTAAGGGGTTGCGCACAATAAATGGAATAGAAAACTGGGAACAGTTCAATATTAACATGGAGATTCTTTAACCACAGAATAGAGGAACAGAGGAACAGTGATAAAATTTTATTCCATATTCTGTATGCCATGTGCATAATGCATATGTTAATATTGAACTGTCATCCTATTCTCTATTCCCTGTTCCCTATTCCATTTATTGTGCGCAGCCCCTAACTCGCTTATGTAATGCGAACGTTTAATTTTCTCGTATTACCTGCAATAAAACGCCAATTGGATGCCGACCGCATATAGTATTACCATATTTCTTAAGATATTCGGTAAACATTGGAGGATTTAAAGTCTCTATAATGTCCATACCCTAATTTAATAAACGTATGGAATTAAACTTTACGATATTTGTGAATTACGATGAATGAGATTATTCACCATTTTCACAAAGATTGAAAAACATACCATTTTATCGAGATTTTGAATAGATCTGTGTATAGGCCCACATGATCTATCGTAGTAAGTATAGCGAAAACGTTGTCCCCAATGACAGAAATCTGAAGAAATGACGAACAATGTTTGCGGATCGGCCATATAAGGTGCTAACAGTCTCCCGTAAAGCGCCTCTCTTTCCGGACTCAAAGATCCCACCAAAATTGGGATTATGGTAAATGAGTCTTTGAATCTGTATATGTATGAGATATAAATAAGGTAAATATTTTCCAATCTTGTTGTCTTGTTTAGTAATAAACAGGGAGGTTGTACAAGCCTCGTTTATTTACTATAAATTTGTTATCAATATAATTTTCAGTACTCTTGTTATTGTAGGTGGGAAGGTGGGAATTAATTTATACACCTAAACGTACCCTTCCATAACTTTAGCAATAAACGGCAACTGCATCTCAATGCTATGTTCCTCTTCATCTGTGTTCAGATCCATGCAGTCAAAATGACCAGTTTCTTCGAGTTCTCTTCTCACTGTTAAACAGATATGTGTTTTAGTGAATTTGATTGATGAGGATTGTGCTTTATATTCACAAGAGAGAAGTACTTTTCCGTACATAAAGTATATATTTTTTTTCAATATTTATGGCAGGGATAGTTCGAAAACAAGATCTACATATAAGCACCTTGTTGATCAATATGTAGATCGTATAACGGTGTTCGGTAAATGGAAGCCGAAGATAGGGCACAACCTGGTAATCTCACATGATGAGAAGGCCCTAGAATAAATATCCTACGGCTGCATAACAGCACGTTGCACGGTTCATTTGACTGAGAAATTTGAAAAATTACAAACTAAACTATATGTTATAGAGACTACTTTATATGATGAAAATTTACATTGATGCAATTATTAAGCTATCGCGATTGCGATATCGTTTAAATGGACCGAGTCTTTTATAATGATTACAACGAGAGACATTATTACAAGTTACAAATATAATATTATTACAAATACAAAAAATAATGTGGAAATAACATAGATGTTATAAAGAAAGATGTAAAATTCTGTGTCTCTATACATATGTAGGTATATATTGTAAATTGTAACTAAATGCTTATTTAGTAAAATGCTAAAATGCTAAAATAATATAGCTAACATAATTCATACTTACACGACTACAGGACTAATTTGTCGATAAGCAAAACCAGCACACGCCCCACAATAGCTATAGCCTGCATGCCTGTAAAATTGTACATTTTTATGGATGTTTTATACATGTGTTTGTTATCTCGAAAAACTTAAAAAATATTTTGTATTGAATAATTTACTAACGGGGCAATGATTGCTCTCGCAGGTCCATGGGATAAGTCAGCCGCACTCAACCAACCTTCCAACTGTTTACTCAATTCTGAACCTATGGCATGTAGAATTGTGATTTTGACAATGTATAATTCAAAATTTTTATTACACAATTATACATAAATAAATATATATGGATATGTATGCACTATGCATGTGTTTCTTACTATCATATTATCATACAATATTATCATAATATATAGATATGTATATATTATCGTACTTCCATTTTTATACCGCACAATCAATTAACAAACGCTAATTCAATTAGCTAACGGCTAAATGATAAAAATAATAAGTTTGCAATTTAAAATATTTTCAAAAACAAAATGCACATCGATCGGGATTTTCTGTCGAGTAAACAAAGTAAACGTCATTGACGATGACGAGCGCGAGGAAGAGAAAAGGAGGAGCAAAGAGTAATAAATGTGTGTAAATTTTTCGATCTCTTACCATTGTCCGAGTACCAACTACCAGCGTGAGAGGCTCTCCTAATTAATGCCATTTTTGGGCCAAACGCGTTGTTTCGTCTTCTCGTTTCGTACGTATTCAGCTAGCTTTCTAGCTTCGCGTTCGGCAGTCGGCTGGCACTTGATCCTTGATCCAGCGTGAGATTCGAGCCTTGAGCCTCAGCCTCGAGCCTCAGCCTCGGCGAGATCACGAGCGAGATACAAGTTATATATTTTAATCGAGCGTGTAAAATGTTAATATTTATAAAACGTTATCACAAATCCTTGGCTACTGGCTACTGCTGGCTACTACTGGTCTCTGGTCTCTGTCTCTCCAATCTCCATAGATTATTCACTATTCAGTTCAGTTCAGTGTTCAGTGATTATACAGGCGAAAGCTAGTCGATAATGTCGATATGCTATGCCCCTTGAATCTTGAAAGCGATTGGGGTAATGGGGTAGTCGCAGCGATTCTATTGGCTATGGTATGTAGTACGATCAGTACGATATGGGGAAATCGATTCGATTTTTCTCGCGCGCACACGCACGCGGCTCGCGGCACGCGCCAGGCACTTCGAGTGACTTCAAGTGCCGATACTGCCGATGCCGACTGTGCCGCACTTGGTCGCTCGCTTGACCGTGGTCGTGCAAATTGTTAATATGGCAGACGCTCGGATCTCTAGACTCTCTAGTGTTGTTAAAGTTCGCGAAGCTGCGAACTGCGAGCTGTGAGTGACAAAATAGTGGGTCTTGTTTACCGAAGGGGCACTGTGATTAGTGATGTATACGGGATTCTGATCGGCCCACGTCCCGACCCCGACGTTCACGTGCGAGAATTCGCGATTTGACGCGCGCGCGAAAGAGAGAGAGAGAGAGAGAGAGCGAGTGACAGTCGCAGGGCTGTCCGTTCGGAATCGCGTGAGATCCTCGTCTCGTAAAGAGTCTATCAACATTGCCAACCAACCTCAACAACGAGAGGCAACATCGACGATCGACGACCGACGACCGACGACGTCTCCACGCGCGCGCGCGCGCGCGTGCGAGAGAGCGAAAGAGAGAGATAGAGATAGAGGGAGAGAGAGAGAGAAAGAGCAAGCGAACGAGTGGGTTTTTTTTTTAAACATTTGTCCACTTTGTTTATCATTGAGAACACGATGGAATTCGCCGCGTCGTGATACGCAGCCGGTGGCGCTCGTCCCAGGACTCCCAGGTAGGATCTCCCGCGGTGTCCCGCTTTTTCTCTCACGTTATTTTGACGTCTCGCGCACTGTGCGTGGTATAACCTTTCGCCTCCCCTTTATGCTTGTCAATCCGTCCTTCGAAGGCTCCGAATCCTCATTCCTCAATCCTCGGACTTCGCGAGAGTTCGGTGAGCGGAGACGCAGACGATAATCCTCGATCGGCTCGCGCCGCTTGTGTTTACAGGCGCGCGGCTATACGTTCGTGGACAGACTTTAGGTTTCTCTCACAGTTTCCGATTCCGAGAGAGATGAACGAAGGAACGAATATATCGAGCATCGTTATTGTTATTGGTATTGTTATTGTTATCTGCCAATCTGGCTTCTGCCTCTGCAAGGTAGACTGTAGAGCGCAAAGCTAACGTTAGCGTTAGCGATTGACTGACCGTTCACCGTGCTCCCGTGCTCCCGTGCTCCCGTGCTCCCGTGTCCGCTGTTGGATGGTTGGATCTCCGCATTACACTGTGCTTTTTCACTCGAACAGACCATACGAGACGCGGGATAGAGGCTAGAGCTGCCAGCTGGACTCGACGTGACTAGATGCGTGCCGAAAGTCGAAACATCAGATTCACAATAAATTCACAGATTTAAAATAAATTGTTTCTTTTCGAGTTTGTATTGCTGTAAAAGGTATCCATCTGTAGTTGTGTTACAAAGATTCGGGGGTTATAGTTGTAAAGATCACAATTATGAACATCTGTTTACGACATTAGTGAAACTGACATTGATCAAAATACATTCAATGGATAGGTTGACGCGTACTTGCATTTAAATTTCAACGATCGTTACACTGCACTGCACGGGCAAAATCGGAATTTGTACTGTAGCCACTGTAGGCATATTTATTTTTGTGTGCGTCAGATGTAAGAAATTTATATTTGTAATATATACCTACAGTTTACAGCCTACAGCTACAATGTAAATGACACACGCTTTGTTCAACTTGTTGAAAGGTTGTATTTCATAAAAGTAATTTTTTGCTTGCTTGTAGGAGGTGCGTTATCCCTGTGCTGCATTTTAATGTAACTATCACGGAGACCTCTGCGCTAAGGAGGAGGTAAGTAACAATGTATGTGTGTGTATTTTGATAGTAATGATAATGAATAATGATAGTAGCTGAATAGTTGTTGAACCAGGAATTAATCGAGATTCTTCTTGTTCCAGCTTACAAGTAATTACACATGGGGTCGATTTGTTATGGATCATTGGAGATTCCATGAAATTATCGAGTTTTCGAGTGTTGTATTAGAGAGAGAAAAGTGGATGTGCTAATTGAATCTGCAAGATAAAAGAGTGCTTGGTGTGCCTGCTTGCAGGCAAGAACATTTTTAAAATAGTAGTGCCACCGGGCTATGGCCAACCTGAACTTTGAACAACCGCCACGCAGTATTGCGAACGCAAGTCTTACTTCACGCGCAGCTGGCGGTGGGGGAGGTTTGAATACCGCGGCCCTCGCGGGTCATGTCACGCCTACCTCGGGTATGTTCTCAGGCTCGTCTGCAAGCACTTCGAGTACAGCCAACTCGGCGATAGTCGCCACTAACGTTTATCCCGGAGCATCGGGCTCTGGCGGCGGACAGAATAGTCATCAGCAACAGCAGCAACTCTCTCCTATGGGCAGTAGAGGACTGTTTGGACAGAGAGCTTTTACCGATAGACGTACGATGCCTGCTCTTGGGTTAGTGTTAGTTTCTCTTTTTTTTCTCTCTCTCTCTCTCCCCCCTCCTCTTCCTCCCTCTGCAATCATCTCCATCTGTATTGCAGAGCTTCGAATCCAATGGGTAGTATGGGCAGTTTCGGAATACCTCCAAGTCGCAATTACGGATCTCAAGGTGCGGTTAACAATTTCCACTCTGTTTTTGGGAGTGGAGGCGGTGGAGATACGAGTACTCCACCTCTGTTAGATCTCTCCGAGTTTCCCTCCCTAACGAATAGAGGTCAAGGTGATTCTATGCCGCAACCTAGTCCCATGCCAGGGAAACAGCCTTATGGTTAGTGCCAACAAGACGTTAATACAAAAGTAGACATTTTTTTAGTGCACATCTCGTAAAACAATCATTTATATTAAAATGCACCATATTTGGTTCAAGTATCACTCTTTTTTTTTCTCGCCTAGAAGGCTTCCTATAAGCTATTTGTATAATTTCGTGAACTTATTTATAATTTACGTTTAAAGCCAGACGAGCAACCATACTTGGTTAAAGTATTAAAATCTTCAAATCAAATAGTGCAATAATACACTAGTATAACAGTATGCGCATCACAGACCTTTCCAAATATTTAATATAAATGATTCCTAAGATCGTTTTGCTAATTTAATTTTCATTTGCGTGTGTTATAGTTGGAATGGTAAAGCAACCAACATCCGAGTCGAGCGAATTTACCATGAGCTCAGAGGACTTTCCAGCATTACCGGGAACGCAGAATCGAGAAGGTCCATCACCTGGTGGCAGCATGTCTAGCGATAAGAATATGTCTGTAGGACTTGGTCCAGAAATCGGGCAGGACGTGCTACAGGCCAACAGAGCACCTGGATCTGAGAAATCTCAATCTTCTAAAAGAGGCATCCAAACATCGCCCGATGGTAAAATTAGAGATTTGTTTGACGAGCATATCATCTTGATTAAATGCGATTAGATAGTTAGGTTTCGTCAGAGTTTTCTCATTATAATCATTATGTACACATATGTTACCCAGGCAAGGTGACGAACATACCTGCAAGTATGGTAAAGGATCAATTCGGCATGGTTGGGCTTTTGACGTTTATCAGAGCGGCGGAGACAGATCCGAACTTAGTGTCGCTGGCGTTAGGTCAAGATCTTACTGCGTTAGGACTGAATTTGAATTCACCAGAAAATCTTTATCAGAATTTCGGAGGCCCCTGGGCGGAAACTCCATGTCGACCGCAGGATATAGATTTTCACGTACCACCGGAATATCTTATAAATGCCGCGATCAGGTACTGATTTCCTAATGCATTATCTAACTTGTCATTGAAGCTATCTGTGCACTGTGATAAAAATTACAAATATTTGTCAACTGCATGTATCGTGCAATACTTGAGGTACTTTCAAATCTTAGATACAGATCTGGTAGATATTAAATTGAAATTGTTATTTGTAGCATATTATATTATATTATTGCATATAATTATTTTATCAACAAAATTAAATTTTTTATATTTATTTTATAGGGATAAGCTAGCGCCAGTTAAACTAAATCGATATAAAGATGATCTACTGTTTTATATGTTTTATACAAATGTTGGGGATGTATTGCAATTAGCTGCTGCGGCGGAATTGTAAGTAAAACAAAGTTAATTTTTATACTTGGAAATATTAGCGTAATTACGCGCAATACTCGTATAATTCTTTGTATATGATATGAAGGTACAGCAGAGAGTGGCGATATCATATGGAGGAAAAAGTTTGGATAACGCAGGCACCAGGTTTGGGGATTGTAGAAAAGACATCGACATATGAACGTGGTACTTATTATTATTTTGATGCACAAAACTGGAGAAAGGTAGCTAAGGAATTCCATTTGGATTATGCAAAACTAGAAAGTAGACCTCATCTTCCTTCGAACTTTCACCAAACTCAGCCTTGACTACAGGTGTGTACTTAATTTTATTCCCTCTTTTACATGCATGTATTTACACAACGCGCGCGCGCACGCACAAACACACACACACACACGATTCAATCGTTACAAATCGGTAGAAAAGAAGTTCGATGCTTTCAGTATCGTTCCACAACACTATTGCACTTTCCAATTACTTCGCTGTGTTCTTCTCTGCAATTGTTCTGCAAGAAAAAAAAGCAATAAAGATAATCTTTAATTATAATAGATTATATTATCTGTTCTAGACTTGTCTGCAGACCATTGTGCTGTCTTTAAGCTGGAAACGAATCAGCTATTGTATAAATGAACAAATTTAATAATCTTTAATAAAAACATAAAATTTGAAGAGTAATAAAGGAAATTTTTTAATCGATAAATTAGATACCTTCGCCTCGCTGTCGGTCATAGTTCATTATCGATTGTCATCATCATTATTATTATAATTATTATTACCTTAACATTCTTTCGTTGCGATATTTATTACATTTTCTCATTATCCTTTCACAATTATAATTTCTATTATAATGCAATTCTTAATTTTCCTGCTTGCATCGCGAGATTAATTATATCTTCTGTAGCATTTATGACAAAATGTTCAATGTAATTCCGACTGTTTTTCTCAGAATCTTCTAAGAAATACCTGTAGAGAAAAGCAATAATTCTGTAATAATTTTATATTCTTTTAATGTCTCTGATTTGATTATTAATTCAAGTAGATTTTCAAATGTATACCTATAGTTGACCATTATACCGCAACTATTTGCCACTCCACGTGGCGAAGGGTCAGCCATCCAGTTTATTCGCCACATCACAGCTCCGTTACGTAAATGGAAATTAGCTACGCAAAACAAATTGTGAGGAAGAAATTATATTTATCTCACAGTGTTAATATTGCTTTAAAAATGTATTTATATAATTTTGTATTCACATAATCGATTATGAAAGAAGAAAAGTGACATGGAACGTACCGACCGTATTTAAAGCATATCCGCGTCTTTTTTCTTTATACAAGTACCATGCGCACGCTCGAAGTAGAGGTTCTTTTAAAAATTCTGACAGTTGCTTATCCCCTGTCCATAACGAAGTGCCCAGAATCTTCTTTAAAGCTGCTATCATGTTTTCCGTTTGTAAAATATCTTTTGCAATTCTACATTCTTGCGTGGTAAATATAGATGTCATATCTATGGAACAAATACATTTATCTATCACTTTCATTTATTTTCTTTTTTCTAATAGTCAGTAGATACCTTGTTTTAATTTATCAAACAGCCAAGTCTTAAAATTTGGTATCGGTGATAAACTGGACAATTGTTGTATAACTGGAAATTCAGTCATGATCTCGCAGGCCACTTTTTTAATCAAATAATTACCGAGCTCAATTCCCTGCGCAAAAACATTCTTACAGTCACATATATATATTTTCTACAGCGCAGAGTGTTGTAATATACGTAATTATGTTAGCTTAAAAATTTAATGCAGTTAAAATTTCTATTGCAAATCAACTACCTGCAACCCTTTCTGAGTAGATACTATAGAGTAAAATATTGCTGCTGTTATCTTGGATTTATCTTCCTCTAGAAATGTTATATATTTCTTTGCGCTTCCTAGAATTCTAGTTTCAGCTTCTTCAATACCCTTTACACTATCTGTAATATATATACAATAAAACGGAGATTTATTGAAAAATGTACTAGTTACTCTTCTCTTTCTTTCCTACAAAACAACTTCTATTCTAAAAATTTAAAAACAGATCTCATTGCCTGATATATAACCTGGTATAACGTCACATAATGCTGTATGCAACACGACAATAGGTTCTCTTGGCATGGATGGGTGCACAAATATGTAACATCTTCTATAAGGCCCAACTCTGCGCTTCAAGTCCAACCAATTTCTTATGGGATGTATAGCTTCGTAATCAGAGATCTATAGATATGCGAATAAAAGAAAATGAAAGCATGAGAAATCAGTCAGAGATGTAGAAATTGAAAGTAGATGTTGAGAGTTAGAGAGCTAAAATATAGATTGAAATTATAATTACTTTTTGCAATATGTCACATGCGCTTTCCCAAGTTATTCGTTCTACGTGTAAGAAACCCACGGAAAACCAAAGCAAAAGCAAATCTCGCAAAGTATGATTTAGTTGCTGTATTATTATACTTTCATCGGCATCTTTTACTTCTGACATAAGTTCCTAACAAAAGTAAAATAATATAATCGATATAAAAATAAAAATTTAATCTAATCTCTTTAAAACAAATTTTATTTTATACTTAATAAGATTTGGACCACAATGTACTGTGTCACTCGCGCAAGTATCCATAGGTCTCATTCTTTATTTTACTCACCAGAACATCAGTTCTTAGGTCAACCAAGAACTTGACACCATGCTGCAATCTTCCTATAATAACGAATAACCAATGATAAGCAGGTGTAAGAACATCCTTCAAAGTTCTCTCGTGGACAATCATTTGTCGTTCATTTTCAGACTGTAATAAAATTGGGATATAGATTAGGATTTAGGATATATGATGTACTTTGCACAAGTGCAGGATATATTGTATTTAATAAGGGACGCTCAATTCTTTTGCAAAGAAATAATAACAAAGAAAGGAAAGAAAATACACATGATACATTTATCATGTGGCAAATTGGTAAATATGTTTGACCGTGATATCGAAATAAAAGTTGATACTTGAATGTATAGTTTGATTGACATTAAAGCGCTGCAGCTGCATATAACTCTAAACTCACAGAAAACAGTATACCTCGGTGCAGACCAATCTCTTGGCCACTTGGCATATATTGTTGTGTTGTACGGCATACCGTGAAGCTAACGTGCGTAAGATCTGCTGGCGATTATTCTTGTTGCTTTCGGTATATCTGACACACAGCGCAAGTGCTTTGTTCTGCAAATACTTTTCAAGTTACTGACAATGAGTACACAATTTAATTTCTGTGAAGAGAGAGAGAGAGAGAGAGAGAGAGAGAGAGAGAGAGAGAGAGAGAGAGAGAGAGAGAGAGAGAGAGAGAGAAAAGGGAGACTGCGCTTTATATTGTATTGTATATTATATATATTTAATAGTTAATAGTTCTATATAAGAGCTCTAGGCTGTAACCTCTATGATCCAGTTGCTGATCTTGGTGTCCTTGAATCTAAAAATTTCCCGCAGTTCCTCGTCTACGTGTAACGCGCTATTTGCTTCGGCACGTAAATTGGACGTTCCATATTCGCGTTTAACGTTGTGCTTCCACTTGTTGACGAATTTTAATTCCGTCGCGAGTCTGCAACGACGAGTAATCGGTAAAAGTTCGAAGGTAACCTTTCCTAACATGGTAATCAATTATATCTGCGCTATCAATTATATCGAAATAATTACAGCAGATATTAGATACTTTATTTTCAACAGGTGTCACATACACACACACACATAAATCACATATGACACATAGTGTATCTGATATCAGCTGATATGATTTGTCAGGTTTTTATCGCGCACATATTTGTTTTGTAGGTAAAAACGTAATTACTATATATGTATATATTTACAATTGCAGGTTACCCATCTTGGATAAGAATTCCAGTGTTCACGTCTACGGATTCAAGGATAGATCGATAGATGTCGCTAAAATCTCGGGGCTGGCTGGACAAAATGGCGATATTGGCGATTTGGCGATTCGAGCATGAGTGAGCAATGTGAGCATCAGCCAGCGAGGAATCAGGAAATCGTCAGTGTTTTCTCGATGAATGTCAAAGTAGTCTGAAAGCGATCGCGAATGTGACGCGCCCTGATAATAATAACGTACAACATACATACAGAATGCAAACGGCGCGTTTTTATTGCCATCTCGTTTTGGGTGTTTGGTGTTTTTTACAAGGTGATAACGTGTGCTTTATTACGCCACATTTAGATTAGATTAGGCATTAGAACACGTTTCCTGTTCCTGTCATACTGTTACAGTTGCAGTGTTACATCTCGATATTTTCTCTATTTTCTTCTATACTTGCGTTGCGCGTCAGAGATAATTAATCTGTCAGTTGCGAGTGTTGCGACAGGCGAGAGAGACACATAGCGTTATCGTAGGTCGTAGCCGTTGTAGCCGTCGTAGGTATATTCCAGTATATTCTCAATCGTGTGCTCTTTTCTTCTCATTGTCAGTTACTGCCAAGGACTATATTAAACTGTCACACGATGGACCAGTTGTGCTGGGTGGGACGATCACTTTTAGAGCGGATTTGTACAGGGAGGACGGCGAGCGACCAAGAGGGACTTTCAGATACAAATGGACCGACGATTCGTTAATGAAACATGAATATCAGGTTATAGTTACAATTTACAATTTACAATTTACATCAATACATCATGGTGATAAGATAAATTGTTATTTGAAATTATTACTTTTTTAGCTATATACCTACAGCTGTTTTATTTGTCCTTTGGCATAAAAGATTTTTAAATTTAGAGCTACATTAACATTAATTATTTAATAATATTATATTATCTAATTTTGTGATTTTTTTCATGGATCCCTCATTTGTTCTCTTCAATTGATATTATAATATAATATATAAATTGTTATTATTTTTACATATTGTATATTGTAACCTTTTAGAGCAAAGATACATCAAATACAACAACATTTTGGAGCATAAGTTATCCACGCAAAGGCAACATTCCTGGAAATTATATGGTGGAGTTGGAAGTTTCCTATCTTAGCTTCTCATTTTTTTGGTTTGATGCAAGTGCTCGTATCGAATTTGAGATTTCTGGTAACCTTTGTTGAGAAAATTCCTCTTGCTGTTTCTCTTGCTTTAAATGTCACGCACGTGGACGTGCCTGTGCCTTATCTTTTTTATCTTTTCATTTCAGAATGCCTCAATGGCAATGTAACCATAAAACAGGCTAATAAAACCATAACAGGAGAATACGTATCCTCTACAAATGAGACAAAACTATTGATAGACATGCGTAAGGGAGATTATGACTTTATAACACAGGAAGCAACAGCGATATCGGCATATTGGTTTATCGACTGCAAGTATTACGGTCAGACGAATGATTTTGCTTTTGTTTATAATTTTACAAGTCCTGGCGTAACACACGAGATAGGAGCTTTAGTGATTGCTTCGTACGATCCGCCAACGACTACAACCATGTTGACACCTACAACTACGGCCGGTACGGCCGTACCTGCTAGTGCTAACGTGACAACAATCGCCGCGTCAAATGCTACTACAGCAAATTCCAATGGTACTCATGTTACAGTCACATTACCAGTACCTGTTACGAGTGCAAAACCATCGATAAAGCCTACGACAGCTGCACTTCCAATTGACGCAGGCACGATAGATGCGGGCAACATATCGTTGCCGTACATTTGCTCAAACACATCTCTCATTCCACCTGATCCTAACACAACGTATGGATACTTTTATAAGAAGATCCACATTCGTGGTTGGTATATGCAATTAATATTTTATTTATAAATTATATGTAGAGGCATGCAGAGGACGAATCATTCTGAATATACTTTTGACTTTTGATGTTAATTAATGTTAACATTATCTAATCTAATCTAATCTAATTTTTTAATTTTTTAATAAATATCTTCAGCTCCCGTGTCAAATATCTCAGTGGAAGGTACGAATTGGATCCAACCATGGGACATGCTATCTTTGAATGTGACCTGCAGAGGGTCGGGCCCATTTTCCAAGTGTCTTCAATTTCACCGTGGAAAGTATAACGCAACGGGAAATGAAACGTGTGACAATATAGAACACTTGCACTTTTGCAATTTTTCTATCGTCCATTATTTTCTCGAGCCCAGTGTCTACACAATATTAATCATATTAAACAACCAAGTTAGTACGCAGATTTATCCACTAACGATAAACATTTACAAAGGTAAATTTCACAGGCTATCAGCGATATATGTATTTAACAAGTATTTTCCTATTGTAATTTATTTTATTGTATAGACACGATTACAATAATATTTACATTTAACATTCTTACAGTTACAACAAAACCGCAGTTATCGGTTATCATAGTGCCAGTCTCTTGCTCAGTTGTTGCCGTGGTGTTGATAGTGTTTGGCGTGGCGTATTATATCCAAAGTAGAGCAAGATTCACGATAGAAGTTGCGGACTTTGATTTTGGGCAAAGTAATCCAGAAATGGAGTACAAAACATTTACGGAACGTTTACGCGACTCGTTTAATAACACTGTAAGACCTGGCAGCAAACGGCTAAACGTACACTATTATGGCAGCATGAATCACTGAAATGTACAGGCTGTGTGAAGCTATGTGACCTCTATCACCATCTAATCTTTCTGTTATTTTTAAATGCAGTATGATCTATTTCTTTTTGTCTCATCTCTTTTGGTTAACCTTAATGTGCTTAACTTTTGTTTGCTTATCGCATATTTAGTCTGATCAAAACGGGGGGGAGGGGGGAAATGGTTAGAACGGCCAATACGAGATTCTTTCAATGACAGGCAACTACATACTTTTTCTGCTTTTGATTACAAAAGCGTATCGATCGGCTAATTACTAATATATGAACTGTTTATTATAGGGATATAAACCACTAAGCAATCCACAAACACTTGAGTGATGCGTGAACGAGAAGCAACATTCTTAAAAACGACACTAAACTAAAACTAATAAAAGTTTCCACGAGGAACGAGCGGAAACGAGTAATGTGTCCAGCAGAAATATCCATTGGCAAATTCGACGACATTACTAATGAAGAGGTCTGTCGAATGTTGTGTGGTAATATACACATTGGGCGAATTCGCTTAAAGATAAACAGCGATTGTAAAAAGAAAGGAAGAAGCTACAACGTTGCACGATAATTAATCAACTAGCGAATAATCAAATCGAAATTGTACATAGATGAGGAAGTTACGATGTATATATAGGCTGTGAATATAGTACGCAACGGTGTATTAGAGTCGCTCTTAATATGATACGCAGAAGAACTTGATATTTTTTTAAAATCGCAACAGGAGTTATCTCAACTTACACATCCCATTTTATAGTTTGTCATGCGTTATTATTTTCAATTGTTTGTTGTTTATTAGCGATTGTACGTATGTATGCACATGTTTCGCACGTACGGGAGCACGTGCAGTAGTGATGAGTTTAAGAAAACAATAGTAAGTAGGTACACTTTATTAACTTGTGCAACATTTTTACATACGTGTATGTACACATGCATATACACGTATACGCGCGCGCGCGTATAAAAGTCGCTAATATGAAGAAGCTTCACTGAAAAGCAGAGTAAAATCAGGTTCGTACTAAGAAATTTTTTAAATATTACCATTGGATTTATAATTTGTTAACAAGTGGATTTTTTAAGAGATTTTGATCCGAATCAATCCGAATAGAGAGAATCGTTTTAGAAATTTAGATCAAAAATTCGTTTGTAGATAAAGTATACTATGAACAGATGAACACGAGACGCTAAGCAGTAAGCTAGAAGAATTCTGGAAGTGTAATAATCGCAGTATTGTGGCGCAAGAGTAATTATTTATCTGCTATATCTTTAATAAAGAGAAATGTTAACTGACGTGTGTTACGCTGTTGCCTATACATTATACATTATCGTCATTTGGGAGCTCATCATGATATTATCGATGCGTTACGTCCGCGTCGAGCTCGTCGCAGTTATGTAACTTGTTAAGATTATTGTTAATATTATTATATTGTAATTTATCTTCATTAAAATAGTCTTAATTTTGATATGACATGATCATGATGTAAACAGCGTTAATTTTAATCAGCTAGCTTTTTGAACTGTTGATCGCGATAGCGATTATGAAATACTAATTAATGAATATGGCGAAGACGAATGAAAGAATTTTACGAGATGTTTAAACAATTTGTTTTACATTTTGTAAAGATACGATATTCAAGTTGCTAGGGTTGGGTGGTGGACCTTCTATAACTCTTCTTTTAGCCATGTTTCATGCCCGATGGGGCGACGATGGCGACATTCCGTATTCCGTATTCACTATTCCGTATTCCGTGATTCAGCCGATCTAGGGCCCAGGCCGCAGGCGGCCCAGGGCGCAGTGCAGGCTGGCAGTGGGCACCAGGGGATGAGGAGGGAGTATCAACATGGCGAGTGGCGACTTGTGCGAGTTGTGCGGTAACTGCGGTAAATTCGGCTAGTCGCGCCCTATCGGGGACATCGGGGTGCTTTTACGTGCTTTTACGCCGCGCGTCCGCTGATCGTATGGTGAACGTTCGTTGATGCGACTCGAGGATCGAGGCTCGAGGCTCGTTCATCGGTGCAGTCGTGCAGTTGCGAAGACGTCGAGGACGGCGTCCTCCTCGGCAGTCAGCACGTGGTGCTGTGACCGCGACGCGACCGATAGCATAAGTAGCACAACGGGAACGGGATCACGATGTCCGTCAGCTACGCCAGGATGAAGTCGTGCCACGAGGCATCGTCGCCAACGTCACAAACGTCACAAACGTCAAAAACGTCGCCGACGTCACCAACGTCATCGTCGACGACCACACCGAGTAACCGGAGTAACGCGCCCAGGCGTGCCGGTGACGAGGAGGATTGGCGGATGCAGCTGGCGTTCTGTAAACCCCGTCACAATGCTACAATCGAATACGTCAATTGTATCAGTCAGACTTGGCGAATGAAGGAGCGGGTACGTAACGCATAACGTACTACACTACATACATAACGTATGTATGTACATAGTCATAAACGCACAAGCGGCGTGCTGGAGCTTGTGCTTGACGTTCGCGATCGCTGATCGCCACTACACACTACTACAGTCGATTTCGGAGAGAGGAGAGAGATGAGGGCCATTGAGGGCGCGAATGAATCTATGTCATCGCGTATGTACATGGAGTTTTTCTTTTAGATGAAAACTGTGAGCGTCGCTCTGGTATTGTGCCTGAACGTTGGCGTTGACCCTCCAGACATCGTCAAGACACAGCCATGTGCTCGCCTCGAATGCTGGATAGGTAACACCAAGTTAGATAACCTCGGCAGCCTCGCTAGCTTATTTACATTCCTCCCTTTCTATCGTTATGTAATTGCAACTTTGAGGTTAGGCATGTGTCCCGTGCTGAGTGCCGAGTACGGGAAGATGCGATATGCCAACACCAAAAAAATTAGTAAAAGAATCAATTATCGGCATAGTGACATATTCATAGAAGAAACATTCAAACCTGATATTTTACTTATCATTTGAAATGTACATATATGATCGATTATATTTTATAACACAATTGGCTTTTACCCTGATCTATTTCTCCTTTAGATTTTACTCTCTAAAGTGTATGGGATGTAAAGTAGAGCCGTTTGTATTATGCTATAATGATTATGTTCTGATTACTATAACGTAAAACAGAACACATATACCTATGTATGTGTAAAACCTTCATTTATCACATGTATATTAAGTTAAGTGTTTATATAGAATGAAGCTTTTTGCTTCCTTACTTGCAAAACAATTGTCAATAATAACTGAATAATGATTAAACAATGTGTAAGCACGTGCAAATTACAACAAACATATTTTTCTATGTATATAATTCTACGATAAACTTGGATGCAAAATTGTCAAGACTGATATCTTTTCAGATCCGTTGTCGGTGAGTCCTCAAAAAGCCCTCGAGACTATAGGTTCAAATTTGCAAAAACAATATGAACGATGGCAGCCAAGAGCCCGCTATAAACAAAGTTTAGATCCAACTGTCGAGGAGGTTAAAAAGTTATGTACGTCTTTAAGGCGAAATGCCAAAGAAGAAAGAGTTTTGTTTCACTATAATGGTCACGGAGTGCCCAAACCTACTACTAATGGTGAAATATGGGTATTTAATAGGGTCAGTACAGGCTCGGTATAAATAAATTAATTCATGTCCATTATATCTGAGATGCAATGTTTATATTAACAACAGTCTACGTTTACAGACGTATACACAATACATTCCATTGTCGGTGTACGACTTGCAGACTTGGATGGGTGCGCCTAGTATTTATGTATACGATTGTTCCAATGCGGGTATCATAGTAGAATCTTTCCAGCAATTTGCCGACCAACACGAAAAGGAGTATGAGGTAAAAATAATATATAAATTTTTTTAAAGATTTTAAATATTAATAAAGGATTTAAATGTAATTGAGCGAGACCATTTGTTACAGTTGGAAAAGCAGCAAAATCGCGCGACCGGGGTGACATGTCCTGCAGCACCATGCTATAAGAATTGTATCCAATTAGCAGCATGTGCGGCTAATCAGATTTTACCTATGAACCCGAATCTACCTGCGGATATATTTACGTCATGTCTCACTACACCCATAAAAATTGCAATACGCTGGTAAGATATTTTGGTGCAAGCACAAAAAATAATGTACATTATATATATATATATATATATACACACAATAATATATATGATATATATATAATATATATATATATATATATATATATATATTAATATATATATATTATATATATATATTATTATATATATATATTATTATATATATATATATTATTAATATATATATATATTATATATATATATATATATATTATATCATAAAAAATATATGAACATATCTATGATATATTTTTTGTTTTACATAGGTTTGCAATGCAGCCCACATCCAAATTGGTTCCCAACATATCGCTTGATCTCATTGACAAGTATAAAGATTATATCACATTTTTATTAAATTTTATTGTTCTGTAGTAAGAAATAGTCTATAAATATTTTTGTATACATTCTAGAATTCCTGGCCAATTGACCGATAGGAGAACCATGCTAGGCGAACTTAATTGGATATTTACCGCCATTACCGACACGATAGCGTGGAATACCTTACCAAGAGGTAAGAGATTTCAGCTACAAGTTTATTAACGCAAATTAAAAGTATGATTAAAATAATTATAAAAATGTCTTATTTATAGATTTGTTTCAAAGATTATTTAGACAAGATCTATTAGTTGCCAGTCTCTTTAGAAATTTCTTGCTAGCGGAGAGGATACTTCGTTCTTACGATTGCACGCCAGTTTCTTCCCCGAAATTACCACCAACTTACCAGGTAAATTGATTCGTTATCCCTAAAGATAACATATAAAAGAATTTCTTTGCTATAACGTTTAAATGTGCCAAAATTTTGAATTATTATTGCTTGCTTTTAAATTTGGAATAAAATAACTCATATTCTCTCACGCATACATTTTTTTTAGCACCGTATGTGGCAAGCTTGGGACATGGCGCTTGATCTGTGCTTGGCGCAATTGCCAACGGTTCTGGAAAATGAAGACCGATACGTGCATTCGTCATTCTTTGAAGATCAACTCACAGCTTTCCAAGTATGGCTCAACTTAGGATCGAAAAATCGCAGTCCACCTGAACAGCTTCCAATTGTCCTCCAAGTGCTATTGAGTCAAGTTCATAGACTGAGAGCGCTAGAGCTGCTAGGGCGTTTCCTTGACCTTGGTCCGTGGGCTGTGAACCTAGCACTTAGCGTCGGCATCTTTCCGTATGTTTTAAAATTATTACAAAGCAACGCCAGAGAGCTTCGACCCCTGCTTGTTTTTATATGGGCAAAAATTCTAGCAGTGGATAATGTGAGTCCTATACTTTCGCATCAATATCCATATAACTATATACACTATATATCAATTCTAATTTTAGATGTGATTCTCAATTGCAGACTTGCCAAGCAGACCTTGTGCGTGATGGTGGTCATAAATATTTCTTATCCGTGCTGCAGGATACTTCTATCCCGGTAGCTTATATATTATATTTAATTTTATCCCGTAACTACGCCTGGACTACAACGGCTAAAGTTTCTCGTAACGAAAGTATGTTTGATAATGATTACAGAGTGAGCACAGAACATTAGCTGCGTTTGTATTGGCCAGTATCGTAAACGATTACCGGCCGGGTCAAGTGGCCGCAAATCAAGGCAATCTCGTTTCAATATGTTTGGAACAATTAGGAGACACAAATTCTTTGCTACGGCAATGGCTTTGCTTGTGCTTAGCGCGGCTTTGGCATAATTTCGATAAGGCGAGATGGTGCGGCGTCAGGGATATTGCTCATGAAAAATTATTTACCTTATTAAAGGATTCGGTTCCAGAGGTTACATGATATTATATATGTATATATACACAATATGATAATTGCATATATCTATGAATTTGCAGAATTAGACTTGCATGTATATAGATAACTGAGATTTATGATTTATATATCAATTTATTTTACTGTTTATAACGCCATTTTATAGCGCAAAAAATTATATAATACAATTTGTTATTATTCGTATTTCTAATATAAATTTAATATTGTGGTAACGCAAGCCAGGAAGATTATGGCAGTTTTATATTATAATAAACGTTACGTATCAATTTAGTAATTCTAAAGAAATTTTGTTTGATACAGGTCCGGGCAGCTAGTGTGTACGCATTGGGCACATTTATAAACAGTGTTACAACCAGGAGCGAGCACGCGAATAATATCGATCAAATTATTGCTATGACACTTATTAATACAGTTTCTCACGATATGTGCCCATTGGTTAGAAAAGTAAGTCAGGATTGCAATCTGCAATTGATAAACATTGATAAGCGTATTACTGACAAATTTTTACGAAACTGTTTATGCAGGAATTAGTTGTGGCTCTCCAATGGATGGTACTACATTTCGAAAATTCCTTCGTTACACTAGCCATGGCTGAGGAGAACAGTCGAAAGGATCTCGTTGTAGAAACTCTGTCCCCATTCAGCGGTATGAGACGCATTAGCTCGCGCGACAGATTGAAGATGTTGTCCCCTAACAATACGTACACCGTAGATACGACCGATGGGTTTGGACCGCAAGATCGTATCAAAAGAGTATCGTCTTCATCGTCTATTAGCAGTCTAGGTAAGAAGTGCCGATTTTCTAGAAAAGTCGAAAATCAGTTAATACTTTCTGTCTGAGCACTGGATCGAACAGTTATTTGCATTGATTCTTTCGTGTGTCAGGTAATAATTGGGAGTTCGTGAGGAAACCTTGCGAGTCACTTGGTAATAATGATTGGAAGTTTCATTGCATGTTCATATATAGTTAATGCTTTTTCTTTTTGCAACTGTACAATTTCCACTGATATAGTGCTTTTTGCACAAGCTTTGTATATAATAGCGACATTTCTTCTTTTTTTTCTTTTTTTATTAAAATAAATCATTGCGACAGCGACGTTTCGTGAATTTTATCAAATTGTTCATCGCAGGTCACAGTTCTCTTGGGAACTTACCGAGTCTCTCCTATGGTAGTGTATATATGAAATTATGGCATGGATTGTGCAATCTCGATAATGATCCTCATCCAGTGGTCAGTGCTATGTCTCAAAAAGTTACCAATCATATTCGTAATAAGGTATTAATATCTAACGTGTCAAAATTAAATTCGACCGTACAGTTTTCGACATATAGGACGTCATAAAAAATTTCAGGTAAAAGCATCTTCCACCCCTAAAGAAGTAGTTGAAACGAAAATTTCCTCGTCATTATCTCTCCCGCCGTCTCCGTCAAATCGGACTGGTTATTTGAGGTCGGTCAAGGTCTACCTTATACAAAATGTGTAATCTCTATCTTATCTCTAACAATTCTTCTTATGTATCGACAATAGCAAAGGCGAATCACCACCAGCGACTGTCAACTCTGGAACGGATCTGTTGCGTTCTTCGAGAGTTCTATCGCACACTAGTCGTTCGAGGAAACCTATTCCTAATACAGTAAGAATCAATTGCTCTTTTTTTCCTCCTCTCTCTCTCTCTCTTTCTTTCTCTTTCTCTTTCTCTAAACCGTTAACTTTTTTAATCGACTCAAGACAGCAAAATAATAACGTACAAACATAAATCGTTTAAATTTTATTTTCCAAGTTACAGTAAATTAAAAAAAATATTCCATATACGTATTTGTTTAAATATTGACATATAACGAAGAATCATTCTGTATATCACCCATTTATAATTTTAGATATCCGAGGAGGCGGACGAAGCACCTGGAGCTAAAACTCCATTGACCACCTCCCAATTTGTCGAATGGAGTTGCGCACAGTTTGCTCAGCCTGTTAGTTTAGAGGACGAAATGGACGATGTAGAGAGCAGACCATATCTCGAGCGAGAATGGCGGTAAGAAACATTCATATATGTATATATATATGTATAAGTCTACTAATGCTACTTCTCTAATTATAAAATGAGCTATTGCGTTTTTACACGAAAATGTTATACATGATTATCGCAGATTTATACGTAACGCGAAGCAAAGACAAGACGCGAGGGAGGAACAATTACGTGCGCCGCAAAATAAGATGGAATCGCAAGTATGTCACGTGAGGTGTTCTCAGTCACCTCAAGTTCTGGTTTTTCATCCATTCGAACCGCATTTGGCTGTTGCGCTGAAAGATTGTTTCGGGTATTTGAATTTTCTCTCACTCAAGCAAATAACGTGCATACAAAACAAATTTTTTAACTAACATTTATTAAAACTTCTTTCAGCATATGGGATTATCAGAGTGGCACAAAGTTGACTTATTGCACAAGTTACGAAAACAAAGTAAAATCGCGCGTCACGGCACTCGAATTCATCAACTCTCACGACTTGACTCTGCTGATGGCAGGTTCCGACGACGGTTCCGTACAAATCTGGAAGAATTACAGTGGTACGATAAGTCGTGATCCGATTTTACTCACAGCTTGGCAGGCGCTGGCAGACGTGCAACCCGCAACTAAGACTTCTAGTGGTACATATCAGCGAGCATATATTTAAGTTGTAAATTCACCTCTAGAATGTTTAGAATATAACTGCTTGTAGACTGTTTTACACACACACACACACACACAGAGAGAGAGAGAGAGAGAGCAACAACTTATATTCACTAAAGAATAATTCTGTATACTTTCGTGGTATGCTTGTAATTGAATAAAACTGTAGTGAATAATATATGTAGTCACTAATATATTGGCAGTGACAGCACGACTCGTCACAAAATGGGAGCAGAAATCGCTCACTCTAGCGGTAACGGGCGATGTCCGCATTGTAAGGCTTTGGGATGCGGAAACTGAATTGAAGAAGCAAGATATTCCAACAGGCGCTGATTGTTGTACCACATGCATCGACGTTGACGGCACAGGTTGGTTGTTTAAAGATGAGGTATTTTCTTTCCTCACACAGACATTTTATATATTTTATATATTATAATACTATATAACGCTTTTTGTTACGCCAATGTGAAATAAGCATCATGTTCATCTTAAAATTTTTTCTGCAAAAATTTTCAGGTGCAATAATGGCACTGGGCTGCGGCGACGGATCGGTTCGACTTTTAGATCGAAGATTACCTCCGGCAGAAGCAAGAGTTATGACTTGGAGGGAACACACCGGTTGGGTGTTGGGCACATTTTTAAGGCAATCCGAAGGAGCCGCACCGCAACTATTGACCGGATCTTCTACGGGCGACATAAGAATCTTCGATCTTAGGAAACATTCCTCCGTAAACACGATTCAAATAACACCGGGTATCGCGGCGTTGACTATGCACGAAATAGCTGATGTTTTTGCTTGGTAAGCGTGATTAACTTAATCTTTTTTTAAGTATTATTAGCATTATTTGTATCTCTGTACTTGTATAGCTTGTATGACCAATATGACCATTGTAGGTTTTGTCAGCTGTAATTTCTCCTATAAACCGGTTGAATATTTTAATGAGGATATCTCTCGTGTTCTCTTGGATTAGAGAAAGATATGTTTTTGTTTTAGTGGCACCACGAATCATTGCATCAGCGTCTACAATACATCGGGACAACATCTCAATACGATAAAATTTCACGAAGGATTTATGGGTACGCGTCTCAGTCCGGTAAGCTGTTTGAATTTTCATCCATATCGCGTAACTTTGGCGGCCGGCTTCGTGGACAGTACCTTCACGGTATACGAGCCACGTAGATGACTATTGGAGATGGAACTCGTGTAAGGTCCTTGTAGAATTTTGTAAATTTATAAAAGCGACTCGCGTTCTTTTTTCGTTTGCGTTCGTTCTTGCGCGAACGCCCGCGCCGTTGCGATGTTATCGTGTTATCGACAAAATTAGGGCTCTAGCTAGGGCCCCTCGGTGTTTCCGCGAGAGAAACACAGAATAATTCCTATGACGATGATAAAGCAGCCTCCTTTTTCCTGCTATTTCTTTTCGCTAAAAAAATTGATAATCTGCTTGCTATCACGTGCAAGCTAGGAGATGGAGAGAAAACATAGTTGTAGCTTTTGTGATAAAAGCGAAAGAGTGAGAGAGAGGGAGGGGGTTAACCCGTTAACCAAAGTATTTCGAGGCGACCAAAGAAAGAGATACGATTAACCATCTTGGTACGATTTTTGCGCATAAGATAGTGACTATAAGTGACTGTCGACAGAACTTTGGTGTACCGGGAAATGCTGATGCATAATAATATATGTATGTACATTGTGATAAAAGGTTAATGCGAGTTTGTGTAAGCGAGAGAAAGATTAACGTTAGTTTAACGGAAACTTGACGAAAACTGTACGGTGAGTCGGTGAGATAAATTCTCATCTATTGTGCAATTGTGCCATGTAATGTATCTAATTCAGAATTAAGCTGTTTCCATACAGATCTTGATGTAACGAAGATATTTTAATTTATTTTAACGAAAATATTTTAATACCTACGTCGCAAGAAATTGGTTAATCGCGCGGCGCGGCGCGGCTCGCGTACGTATCGAAATTCGAAATATTAACTCGGCGAATCTTTTACACCGATATCTTTTCTCGGTAAATAGTTGCACGATAGCTGCTCTACTCTATGTATTACGTACTCAACTCGCCGATCGCGCCGTTATTATACGTACAAACGTATATCGTTAGCTAGCAATAATAATCGCGCTAAGGATTCGCTTATTGTTACGGGATATAACTGGAGACTGGAGACTGGAGAAAAGAGGCGAATGCCAATAAGTATCAACGATTTTGGCACTGTATCCTATTGTACATTCGTGTAATTATGTAATTGCCTCGTAGTGAAATACAATATGATCACGTTACGCCGATCTTGTGTAAATAACGTAAATTCGTTACGTTCTACTTTCTTTTTCGTATATTTCCTGGACTATATTCCTGATGGTCGTATCTCGCGCCCAGACCTAGACGTCGATGCGTCGATACGTCGATACACCTGCACCTGCACCTGCCGTTGACGTTGACGTTGACGTTGACGCGCGCGGCTATAACTTAATAACTATAATGACTATAATCTACATAATATAATGGATAAATGGAGCAGTGGATCACGGTGATATAAGAAGCGAGGAAACTCGTAAATACATATAATATATCAAACGTAAGATCAATGACTCGCTTGAAATTAAATACTCGAGCGATTAAATATTCGGAAACGTTGCACGTTCTTCATATTTTGTTGTTCTTGTTCGCGCGTTAAGGGGATCCTGCACCCATCTGTATACCGACATTATTGCATTATAAGAAATCTTTGAATTGGCTTTACAGAATCGCAAAATTCTTTTACAGAATTAAAGTACGTGCAAAAATCTAGCGCGCAGCGGTCGAGTTTGTATTAAAAACGAAAAAAAATTAAAAATCTTACTTATTTTTGAAACGTAGAGCTGTCACCTAATGACAATATTTGCTTAATACAAAAATACTGCAGTTTATACATATACAAAATGAGATAGAGGCGCGCTAGGGAAAACATGTAAGAATAATATCGTGCAAGTAGAACTAAGATTCGAAGCCTAGAAAAAAAGATTTTCTCTAATTGCATTTTATGAATGCAATGTAGGTACTATCCTTGTCTAGATCATTGTCTACAGGACAGATATAGGTCGGTAACATAGAAAATGATAGAAAATGGTAATTTTGTCGGAAAATCATACGGGTGCAGGATCTCCTTCGCGCGAGCGGCGAGATGATATGCGCGCGGCGCGGCGACTTGACGCGACGTTTTATTCAAGCGTGAATATGCTTCGGCAGTTCGGCGACCCGAACCCGAACCCTGCATGGTCCTTGAATGTGCTTGAATGCCATGCGGAATGCACCTATGCACCGCGGACCGCGGGTAGCGCGGGTCTAGTGCATTTTTCTGCATTCTGCATCACAAGTATTCGTGAGGATGCAGGTGGAGGTCTGGGTGTCGCGATAGGGATTAGGGCGCCCGCGCCCCGCGCTCACGCGCTGGGCCCCTATTTGCACCGAAAATATTTGCTTTTGCTTTCACATTTTTATCTTATCTGTTCGTGTTTCGAAAAATTTCTGCTCTTCACAGAGCGACCCTTATTCGTATTAACGAATTTATAAACTTTATTAAAAAGGAATGCTCTCTCTTCATTAGATGAACAGTTATCAGAGAGAGGTTAATAATTTGATTATTTGATATGATCGAAAAGCGACAATGTGTATGTGTATGTGTGTCAACTCGGAATTAATTCTGACGCTGTTTCGCGCTTTTTATCGAACGGACGTACGCGGGACGTAGCCACGTAGCACACTTCACAGTGCACACTGCGACACTGCACACGTAGTACGACCGGATGCAGTATGCAGTAGGTTTCTTAAATTTGTGCAATTTTCGGGGAACTTGATGCAATTCGAGGGAAGAATAAAAGTCAGGTTAGAATGGAATTAGAATCTTTTGAAATATATAATTATTACAAAGCAGTAAGTACGCGTGTCCAAAATCGGGACATAATTAGATATTCGATTGTGTTCACTGCGTACATACTACATATAATATATGTATAAGTATATTTGAAGCATTTATAAACTCGAATCGTATATCGTATGTATATATATAATGTATTTGTATGTTTATACATGTCTTTTGTCAAGCACAGCTGCGCAAAGTTAGTCGTTGGCCACTTGGCCCGATCGCGGATCGAGTTGATTCGCATTTCGCATCGCCGCGCGCCGCGGCCAGCAATCCAGCATTGCCAGCATACATAACATACGTGATGGAGTTCGCGCGATGGCGATGGCGATGGCGATGGCGCTGGCGCTGGCGCGGCGCGGCGCGGTGGGCGGCGGGCAGCGGGGCAATCGGAGAATTTAAGGTAGGGAACTGGGAAAGTGGGAAGGGAGAGCGCGGCGCGGCGCGGCGCGGCGCGGCTGCGTTCAGTTTCAGGTTTCAGTCTTTCAGTGAGCTTTAGCTCGGTCAAGCTCAAGCTCACAGGTTTACGGTGTACGTCAACGTCACGCAACGTTCGCTGTTCGCATCTGAGACGCTGTCAACCGCTCTATCACCTATCTATCACTTATATCAGATTATCGACTGTCACCGTCGTCGTCACCGGCCCAAGACACCTCAAGGACACCCGAACGTTGCAGCGCACCGACGTGTCAGCGTTCACGTGTGTCATCGTCATCGCCACTCATTGCAAATCGCAATATTCGCGATACTCGCGATCAACGGTAGGGCCGTAAGTCGTGACAAGCGCGCACGCCACTGCACCGGCCAGTGGCCACACGGCTGACACGGCAGCATGGATCGATCGTCCAAGTTGATTCTAAAGCTCGTCATAGACTTCCTTTGCCTATTCGTCGGTAAGTAAAAGTACCAGATTAATGTGTGACTGCGAATCGTGTGTGCATGGGATCACCGTTTAAACTTGATAACGTTTCGCAAGGGACAAGGGACTTGGGAGTCCTGGGACAAGGCATTGCACGTCGCGCGTCGAGCGACCGGCTGTCCGGCAGTCCGGCAGTCCGGTCTGTCAGATTGACACTTGACAGTCGAGGCCGCGCCGGTTTGTTTGATGTCTGACGCCCGACCGCAACGCTCACCGCGCCCCGCGCCAAGTGAGGGTGTAACCCTCTAAATTGGCAGGTGCGTCTTGTTCCGCTTGTCCGTGCGAAAGCACCCTTCTCCTCGCTGTTGCTGTTGCTGCGATACAAGCGCGTGGCCGCGACGGCGCGGCGCGGCGGTTTCCGCGAAATGCTTCGACCGTTCGATGGACATTCGCGGCAGGGGTACGGGGCAGAAAGAGAGAAAGAACGCTACTCCGTTCACGTGGGATTTTAACTCTTAACGCGCTATGCATTCCGGAGCAGCACTTAGACTTTAATGGAATCCCTTTGCTTAATTTATACCGCGAGAGCTCTAATGGTCTAAGGTCTTAATCTTGATGTTACTTAACTTAAAGGATGCTTCCTCTCGGAGAGAAGATTCTGAAAATAATAAACTTTACCGGAACGTCCGTATATATTATAATATATAGGTACATTCATGTATTCTTACATTTTTGTCTATATTAAATACTTAAAAGATTGTTAAATTCTCGGAGGTAAAGCCGCAAAACTTTATTAGTCATTCGGAATTTATATAGTTTTCCCAAGGGACCGTAACACACATTCGTATACTTATGTAAATTTATAAGTATTTGTGAGGCGACCTGCGATACAAAGAACTGGAAGCAGACAGTTTTTGTATTTAACACAGTAACACAGTTAAAAAAAAATGTACATATTGTGTATTTTGCATTACGTAATAAAAGTAATGAACTCACAAAAAGTATGTAAGTATGTACATTTATCAGACCTATTGTAAATATTCGCTCTTAGATATTTTTTATCTTGCGTTCTATGTGTTATAATTAAATTATGGCATTTATTTACGAAACAATATTAGCGTACGTGCGATACATCTACTCCCTACTTTCTCCACACATGCAGACAACGCGTGTACGTGGATTAATGATAACATTAATAAGTAGGAACAATATAAGCGTATAGAATAGAATAGATAATGTCGAGAGAAACAAATGATAAATCGTTCGAGTGTGTTAATAGATTAACACTCGTCGTGTCGGCGCGGCGCAGCGCGGCGCGATTTAAGCCTAAATACGTGTGATTACGTTTCGCGAGGGAAAGCACTCCACATTTCTATCGTTATCGTTATCAATTCTCATCACAATAGCGGCATGACTGTTGGTTAACGGCAGCACGCGATGTTTCGCGGAAATGTAGTACATCTCGCGAATGTGCATCCCGTAAACACGTAGTCACGGTGCATAGAATCGTTTCGCTACAGCTCGATCGATATCATCTCTCGCGGTACCGCGGACCGCGGTGACACAGTTTCACGATACAGAGAGACGATACGCGGCCACTTTATCTCGCAAAACTACATTAGCTACGTTAACATTTCGTCGCTCCCGTTAAAATATAGTCCATCCTGTCCATCGCTAAACTGCATTTTTACGATATTACCCTCAGCATGAAAACATTTGACATTCTTGGAAAAAATATGCAAGTATTACTACATGAAGCGAAGAATGTTATTATATTTAAAACCCCGCGCAGAGAGAGAGAGAGAGAGAGAGAGAGAGAGAGAATAAGAAACAATAAATAACTTTATTAAAGTCGTCAATTTCTTTGTCATTTTTTTTCGTATTTAGTACCTATAATATTTAATGACAAGATCAACTTGAATTAATTAATTACAAAGAGTTTCAAACAAAATTTTAATTAATTATCATAGCTTTTTAGGTTTATTTTTTTGCACGGATAAGAAACATGAGTCTAGTAACTTTGTCATTATCGCGATCTTTGATTTTGATGAGCGATTTCTAATTTATGTTTCATTCATATCGTTCTTATGAACGATAACACTTTTCTTTAATTAAGTGGATAAGTCCGTAATATTTTTAAATACATTCATCTTTCCTCACATCCTGTATGACGCAATTTTGTCATAGTCACGAGGAAATTGTGTGGAGCCGTAAATCGTTTTGCCAAGTTACGACTACGATATCAGAAGGCAAGATCTTTTATGTTGCGTTTACATAACTTGTATTTCAGAAACGCGTGTTTTAACAACTCGTTATACCACTTGTGTTATACGAACAAATTACACTTGCTTACTAACTTATGGAAACAACTTACTTGTTTAGACCGTTATCTTTTCGAGTTTTTACGCATAAAGAAGATCGTAAACTTTATTTACGGATATCATTATAAAACTATATACATATACATATATTGTATATAACTATTTAATCGATTATATATATATATATATAATCGATTAAATAGTTTCTCTCGTGTATTTTAGTGCAATTAGTTATGTAAATGTTTGCATCGTTATTTCAACAGGTGACTCGCTTACCTTGAAAAAGACGCAAATATAATTCTGAATTTTAATAAGATGTAAATAAATCAATATGCTGTATTAATTTTAGTGCGATTCTTGATATTAAGATTATAAATATCTAAAGATTAATATAAATTTAGTGTCGCGGGCGTTATATTACGAAAAAGATAATTATTATCCACATCATATTGAGAGAAATATGCAATGTGAATAATGATTCAAGTCCATCTGTGTATATTGGTCTGAAATCTGAATAGTTCGAGTTTTGTTATCTGGAAAACTGAATTCGCGAATTTGTTAATTTGAATTTGAATTAGGTATGCACCGGGGAAATCCGATCGAAAATAAATTCCATAACAGAGCATACCAAAAATGGTCGAACACCGTACCTATTATTTTTGTATGATTTCTAGTTACATCACGCAGAATGAAGATAACTATATATCCAAGTTTTTTAGTACGTTAAAATAGCGAAAAATGGGAAGACATGCAAAGTCCCGAAAAAAAATATACCGAAATTCTTAAAATGGGATAATGTCCCGAAAAGTCAAAATCCCGAAATTTAAGACATAAGACATTGTTCCGAAAAGTCATAATACCGAAATTTATGACATGAGGCAATGTCCCGAAAAGTCATAAATCCGAAATTTAAGAAGTGAGACAAAATCCCGAATTTCCAATTTAGAGATATCAAGCTGTTCACACGCATCAATATTTGTACATATTTGTAATTTTTATAGGACTGATCATCAGTCTTATAAAAATTACAATTAAACATGTCCAAGTTATTTAAACAATAGAAAACGGCCAAAATTCGAGCAATGATGGTTCTTATTTGAAAATTATAAATGTTTACAATAGCATCGCAATATAATATTAATATTAATATTTACGTTTCGGCCTTACTTGGCCTTCCTCAGAACATGTCTGTAACAATTAAATAATAAAACCGACTCAATTCTCATTTAAGTCAAACGGTAGTCTCCATGGTCCGTGGTCAACCATGAGTCAATGATTAAAAATATGATGATTACGTCGAAGCGAACGCCTGTTAAATCGAAACATCCCACGACTTCACGATGTTCTGTTCCCACAATCCTCGCCGTAACGCGCCCATGTGTGTCTAATTAATAATTTCCCGTAGTACATCCAACTTAGTGACCACTAACAGAAAAAGAGGAAACCACCCCCGTAAGTAACTGTTTAAGAGTAAAGTAACTGTTTAAGTAACTGTAAAGAGTTTAAAGATAAAAAGAGACTCACATAAGCTGCAGGTACAACGAAGAATGTTACAATCTTTGTCATCGTGGTTGTGTCTGATCAGTGCGAAGATTTATGGACGAATGCGCGAAAATTCGTGTCGAAAGGGCATGACAACCGATATCATTGTTTATAACTGAATATGGTGGAGAGCTGATGATTAAAAATCATCGTTTTAATTATACATAAATATTATAAAGTGTCAATTATATAAATTAAAAATCTAAAATATCAAGATAAAAATATTTTCTCCGTATTTTATTAGATATAAATAAAAATTAACTGTGATTTTATAAAAATTATCTTTTCAAAATCTGTATAAATACTGGTGTGTGGAACAGCTTGATGTCTCTTAATTGAAAGTTCGGGATTTTGTCTCACTTCTTAAATTTCGGATTCACGACTTTTCGGGACATTGTCTCATGTCACAAATTTCGGTATTATGACTTTTCGGTACAATGTCTCATGTCTTAAATTTCGGGATTTTGACTTTTCGGGACGTCTTATTTTTTTCCTTTCTAAAAAAGGCATGGAAAGTCTATTGTTGTGTCTTTTCCGTGATGCCGATTGGTTCTCTCATTGCGTTTACTTAGTGAGCATCTGCCATCGTATATATTTTGAAAGTTTTGCATATTATATGAAGGGGTTATAGTGTAATGTAATAATGTAATGTAATAATAGTAATATTGTAATATAATATTAAAGCTAAATAGCGCGCGCGTAGCACGCGTTTGTGATGTCTAGTATCTTAAATTGCGGGATTATAATTTTTCGGACTTTGCATGTCCTCCGAAAAATGTCGTCATTGCGCCAGAAAAGCTTATCATTCAAGTATGTGAATCATTGAAATAATCTTTTCTTATCAAAATCGGCAGTTTTGATAAATTTACTTTAAAAAAAAAAAAAATATTTCATGCCGCTTTCAAAATTAGGTCTTGGCATCCGTTGCAATGGACATTAATTTTATCGTAATTTATAATAAATATATATTTTGAAAGAGGAGAAAACAAAAAAAAAACAGGTTTTATAGAGCGCATCATAATAAAAAGTATACGATTCTTATTGCATCATTATAAGAATCGTATCATTTATGAACTTAATCCTCATATTTAAGTTATATAAATTTACGATATATAAATGTTTTTCTTTACAAAACTTGGAGATGGAGAGCAACTATGCCATTATTAACCAATGATTTCAAAATCTGGATATTAAGAACGATAAAGTGGCAATTGAATTTTTAATCATTGCACGACGTTGTTTAAGTTGTGTGAGTTTGTCCGAATAAAATTAGACGACCAGATTAGAGGCTGCACTTGTACTCGTGTGCGTTGGCGAGTCGTGACGCATTTTCGTATAATAGAAAAAAATTGCAAGAGCAGCCGCATAAACTGTTTTCTCAAGCTTACATGCAGGTAAAAATAAACTTGTAGTAGGTATAAGCAATTTGATATGACTGACCGCCGCGCCGCGCCCGCGCCGCGATCGGTCCGCGATGAAGAAACCTTGAGCCTTTTTTCTCTCTTCCTCCGTATATAGGAACAGATTGAAAGATTAATTTATTTTTATGGACAGACAACGCACAGACGACATATCCACAGAGTGCAAGTCATTATGCTTAGAATCAATTTAGACTGGTCGTTATTTTGTCACATCGACTTTCCTTTTAAGCGCAATGTGTTACGCGAAACTCGACTATTTTTCATGCGTCCGGCTCAATAATCGGATCCTTTCAGAGTTCGTTAAGAGCTGGCGGTCTCGACCAGTCGAAAGGAAGAGGCTGTGAAAAGGCCCAAACCTACGGCACTTGTATACCCTGTAAGGCAGTGTATCGAGTCCATTCATGGAGAGCTAAGTTTCTCCCGCGGCGATTTCTCCCAATTTGGTGACATATAGTAGACTTCAGGACCGCGCGCGTTTTGCATTAATAAATATGCATAATTATTAAATTAGGTCTCTCTTTTGCTTTCTCTCTTTTCCAATTAAACACATCGTTTCAATTATTCACGTGTTTGCGTGAGGAATTAATAATAACAAAATTTCAGCATAATCGCGCGCATAATTTTCTCCTTTTCTTTTCCATTTCTCACTTTAATCGGCTTAAGATTTATGGTGTTTGTACATTGTAGAGTTTTTCATTCCTTACGGATCGCAATTTTGTTCCTAAACAGATTTATGCGGGCGATTCCCCGCGTGATATAAAGGGGGTGTTGCGTTGAAATAAGTCTCTTTCAAATGCGAGAGTTAAAGCGTCTCTGAAATTTCATTACATTATATTTATAATGTAGGTAATGTTGAACTTCTCATTGTAATTATAATTTTGCTATAATTATATCCTTCAAAAGTAACTATAAATTCGAATTTTGTAATTTGTATTAAGACTATTTTTTCTTAATTAATCTAAATTGGTTAATACGTAAAATAGATAAATCTGATATATCTAGATAATCCATTTTTTTTAATAGTCAGAGTTGATAAGTACGATAGATTTATTGTGCCTTTCATATAGGTATTTTTTGTAAAAATTTTTTACAAGCTTCTAAATATATGAGACTACATTTATGACATCTTAAAATTGAAAATGTCCAATAAAATAATCTGAAAATAATAATAATAAAAAGTTTTAAATTTAACGTTGCTAAAACGTTCTTCATGAAGACTTTTATCGGCTCTCGGACCTTTATTATGAGCCGCAGGCTCTTATATTTGCATACCAAAGAGAGGGAGAGAAAAACCAGATTTATGTATGGGAGAAGTGTTTATAGTGCAACAAACATAACAACTTTTAAACTTGCAAAAACTTAATATATTCACTGTCGAGTTTAGCTACCTAGATATATTTACACACACGTAAAAATACAATATAATTACTATACATATAATAAAATGAAGTTGTTTCGATAAATATTAATGAAATATAAAATATTATAAGAAGATAATTACAAACTTTGATCAATGACCACAAGATAAATTATAAATAATAAAGACACACAAAGATATAGGTATATTAAAAGTATTTTATTATTTTTTTGGGAGCTGAAAAAGAAACGATATTCCACAAAGTGTCGAGATATGGTTTAGTCGAATACAAAATACTTTACTCATGAATGGAGGAAGGTATAGCGGTTTCGCATTGAGTCATTACTAACAATGACGTATGTACCGATGTACGTTGTATATAAATGTGTATAATAATGATGACAAAACACGAACGTCTATACCAAATGGGTGTCAAGGTGAAATTTAAATCCATGACCGATAGAGTGATGTATATATGCAGATGTCCACACAAAGTATACATACCTACTAAAAAAGTATGTATCTCTTATTACGTAACGTATCTGCAGTCATTGCATCCGTGTAATAATTGTACGCAGCCTAATTACGCGAGGATAATCAAAGTACATAATGAAACTTTCCCCGTTTTTACGAACTTTGACATTTTGTAATAGTCTTATCGAGACGTTACCTTTTCTAGATCCTTCTAATATATTTTGTGACATTTCTGTATTTTATACAGTTTATTTCGAGAATTTTTCAAAGGTTTTTAATCATAACTGTTGACTTTGTATTATTTGTCGAATAAATCGTCCTTGGCCCTTTTCTGTCATGTTACGGACAACGTTACGCTTGACAGAATACTGATGATAATTTCTTCTTATTATGTAATATAAATGTATATAAGGCACAATGAGCCATAAATGGGACGCGAGTTTCTTTTACGTTTCGTTTCATACTTGACTCACAGAGTCAAAGAACTACCAGACGGTCCTTACGGTTTTAAGTATTATGAAATATCTTTTTGAATCCGCGCGGCGATATTGCACATTTCCAAGCAAAAATATCGAATTATTTTTAATTATAAGTCGCGAGTAATATACTTCTGTTGTTAAGAGCATAATTCGTCAAGTTCTAAATTTAATTTACTAGAAAAAGTAATATAATATATTTCGATCGCGTCGATACCGTTATGTAACATTTTTTTTTCCAGATTATAATCACGTTGGAATTTTTCGGGAGAGTAATTTGGCTTGCAAAACAGCCGATTGATAGGCTACATAAATAATAAGCGATTACGCGAGCTATTACGTTGGTCGCTGTGCAGTGTGCACTGATGTGTAAGTATTAGGTACTTGGTTCTTGCTGAAAGCGGTGTCACAATTATCTCAATAACCGGCTACGCTCGTAATTTTCATGTATTGGTGTAACGTGCACTGCAAATAAGTTCACAGGCCGATAGGTAGTTCATAATTTCTCGATGATTTTCCATAAAGCTGCGCGTTTAAACTTTAATTTATGCGTCGATGATAGGTACGATTGAAAAAACCTATCTATAAGAGAAAAAGACACCCTCGATAATTAGACGATGCACCGTTTTCGTTAACAAGCCTTAATAGCAGTGTGTGACCTCCAGTATTGATAAAGTCTTACATGAGAAGTATCGATGCATATAGTTACGAATGTGATATCTGCATTATACACATGGTGGAAATTATAGCAAATGATGGAAATTATCTATATCTATAACGAGACTGTCTAATAACTGACGTCAAGAAGTAGATTAATATAATTTTATGTATTCCTGTGACGTATCGTTTATATAAAATTAAATCCAATTATATTTTTAAGCTTATAAATTTTTAGATAATAATTATCGTGTTGCAACTTATAAAATAAATATTAGTATGAAAATATTTTACATTAAAGCGTATTTAAACATATGGAATATTTGACATTAAAGAAATATAAATTTGATATAAGATATAAATTGTAAAAACATAAATATAGAAGAAACAATATTATTTTTTAGAAAATTTTGATAGTTTTACTTTAATAAAAATTCATATTTTTATGATTAGAAAGATTAGATGATTGAAACACGCATTGTAAATTAAAAAGCTACCCAGAAATAATAATTGCCTAGAGCCTAGACGAAACACATATTTATTTTTTCCTAAGTTTTTAATCAAAGCAATGATTATGTATAGCCACATAAGATTTATTCGAGATTAGTGAAAAATGTAGCTATAAAATGAAAATACAATAGATAGGTATGTAATTCGTGATATACATAAGCATTCTATAATTGGAAAGGTTTCGATTCGGCTGAAGATTAAAGAGCATCATTGAAAGTTAGTTGGAATGCATTGGACGCATGCCATCTTGATCTTGATTGGTAGTCACAACATTATCGTTCGTCATACGTCAGTAGCAGCAGCAGCAGCAGCAGCAGCAGAAGCAGCAGCAGTAGCAACAGCTGTACAGCAAGTACAATAAATTGCATGTTAATTTGGAGTTCACGAGACGACGTTCAATCCCGATCAATCGATCGCTACATAGATCGACTTGTCTTGAACGATGATATTATTCCTGTATGGTTGTTATTGAGTGATCAACGGTGTAACGAGCATGGTGTAAGCATGGTAACGAGATTGTTTTTCTCTCATGTTTCAGTGGGCATTTCGCTGCTGATGTTCTTCCTATTCGGCAAACCTTACAAACGCGGTTTCTTCTGCAACGATGAGTCACTCTATCATCCGTATCACGAGTCTACGGTTACGAGCACGATGTTGTACGTCATCGGCCTTTTCCTTCCTATATGCACGGTGAGTCACCTTGCGTTTGGCGATTGCGATTGTGATTTACGCACGTGATATAAGATACGTGAAGAATCACCTGACAACTTATCATTACAGCGAGAACCTCATCTCTCTCTCTCTCTCTCTCTCATTACGATTCTTTTATGTGCATTACTTGCTTGTACAACATGTAAAAGTTTACATTTGAAATATAGCCATCGTTTAGCAAGTTAATTTAATGTTGGATATTTCTCTTGTCAGAGAGAAAATAGTATTTAACTTATTTAATTTTCAAGAGGGATTGGCGTAATGTTCTCTCCCCTTCTCAGATTTTTACTTTAAAAAGAAATTACATGTTTAATATATTTATAGATTAGAAACTATATTTATGATTCTTGCGATTCTTTGGTAATCTGAATTTTTTTTACTTATATAAGATATTATAAAAATATCATTGTTATCTTCAAGATTAATTTGTACTGATATTCTTTATTAATTTGAATAAGAAATATTAAATTAATTCGCAGAAGTTTAATATTTGTCTTAAAAATATTACTTATTTGTATAATTGTATTATATATTAAAAAATATTTTCTTGATTCTTCTACGATACGCATTAAATAATGAATCTGAAATATTACAATTTTAAGTAACATTTTAACGTGTTGGTTTAAAAATTAAAAATTTTCTATTCACGTCGGCGAAAATAAAAATGTTATGAGACCTACTGTGTCGCGTCTTTGTACAATTCTGACAACATTGTGCTTTGAGTTTATGTGACACAATGATCAATAGCAGATGCGATCGCGAACGCGATACGAAGGACTTGTCGCGTGCCGCTTTTAAAACTCTTTCTCACCCTCCCAAAAGGAGGGATGACAGAGATGGTGTCTAAGAATACGAGAGACACACGAGCGGTGTCAGGCGTCAGGCGTCAGGCTCGCGCCTTGCTTCCTGCACATGTAACGTGTGGGTACTGATACTGACAATGAGTAGACTGGCGGGAAGTGAATACGCTCGTTTTTGGTGCTTGTGGGAATCAATTTACGGTATGTGGAGGTGGTTCACACAACTCGCAGCACATGTACCACTGCTCAAGTATTTTTATCGGGCTCTCAGAAAATACAATAGAAAGGAAGAAAGTCAAAGAGGCGGAAACTATCTTTTTCATGCGTGTATTTTTTAATAATCTATAATTGCATCCTTGAAGACTGCACTTTGCCGAATAGGGACGGAGCCAAAGTTGCCAAAGAGGTCGTTAATTCGACCAAAGGGAACAGAATATGTTTAAGATTTACTGTTTATTTATAAATAATTCTTCCTTTTTCGCGATGTATCGTCGCACGTGCAATGACTTGGTTTATGAGAGCGATCAGCACGTTTCCATACGTAGTTTGCTGCTATTTATAAATTTCGGGTATTTTCTCTTATTCAAATGTTTAGTTTATGCTATAAATCAGCTTCAACGAATACATCGAGTATTTTCACCACTCTATAGATTTCTATTCTAATATTACAGTCTATTCCAGCATCATTTCAAAATTAACTTTTACTGCAAGGTATCGGAAAAATAGAAATAAAAAAAAATGCGCTTGTGCTTGTTTAATTTTATATTATTATTTTTAAACTTGATGTTACACACCCCCTTACACAAACTTTTTATCTTGTGTCATAATTCTGAAATTCTCTTAAATTTATATAGGATAACCAAATTTTAATTGGTTTCTTTACATATTACGATGTATTATAAAGAATTATTTTGGCATATTAACAGTAAAGCGGAATTTCTTAATTTTAAAATAATCGGCTTTTTAATGTCTATTTTATTAATAATGAGGCAATTTTTGTGTGGTCATTTTTGTGGCCATTTTTAATAATAATTTATTATGGACTTATTTTAATAATATTAGATACCTGAAAATGTGTAGTTAATTACGACATTGTTGATGCAGTTTTTTTAAACTAGCTTTGGGAAAATTTTTATTTTTGCATCTTATTATTGCAGTTATACAAATATTCATATTATTTGTCCAGGAACGAGTGCTGCTCTTACAGCAAGGCGTGAAATATAATATAAATGCACACACAATCTTGTTTTTTTATCTTAAAATTAGGCGAAAACGAAGAGTTGAAAGTCATTGCCATAATCAGCTTCACACGAATATAAAACGTATTGTTTTTTATTTTCTCCGTTTTTGCCAACGTTTCTAGTTTCACCGTTGGCCACGAAAGACTTGCCGTTCTTCAGACGTCAGGTGCCCATTCCGCTCTTCTGCTCTCTTCTCGACCGTCGCGTCAAGTTCAAATTAACGCTGTCACCGCGGGGCAAATAATTTCAAGCGTCGTGCATAATTCGAAGCACGTGAAATTGCGTGCATATGTGAACAAAAAATAAAGAAAAAATGAGAGAGAGAGAGAGAGAGAGAGAGAGAGAGAGAGAGAGAGAGAGAGAGAGAGAGAGATATTATGTTTTAATCTTAAACAATTTTTCTAATAAAAGAATAATAATTATGAAATTAATGATAATACACTTAGGATGAAAAGAATAATAATAATGAAATCAATATGAAGTTAAAGAAATTAAAGAAAACATTTATATCGTGTTAATCTTATTATCTTTCATCTTTGCTATTTTCAGCGGTTATAAACAATTCTGGAACTATCACGATTTTGAAGCAATCTTTTATTTTTCGCAATTTAACACAAGAATATTTAATCGGTCTCAGACTAGCCGTGTAATGTTCCGCTCGCGCGCCTCATAAGCGTTTTCTCGCGTGGCCGTTATAAATCTGGCAGATATAATTGCTAAAATGGACGGTAAACAGCGTCTATTCAAGTAATAGTTTCGCTACATTATGCCGCGTCTGACTTTCTCTCTCCCCCGCGGGATATGGTCACGCTTTATTATTTACGTAGCAGCATGAAGATGAAAGAGAATCCTTCTCCGATTCCACAATCGCGTCTTTACTTCGTTAAGCGAGCGTATTTTATGCTGGGAAAGAATGAGAAGTGATTATATCGCGCGAGAGAATATATCTATATGTCGCGCTGTTACTTTAACGTGCGTGCGTGAGAAATCGTCGTGATCAAAGCCGAAATAAATCTCAACCCTCTTATTTCATGTACGTGGGATTACACACGTTGTGAAATCCATGTCGCGATTTTATAGAGTTCCTTGGAATGGACAAGTCCTTCGGAGAAAAATCCAGTTGTCGAGCCATCTATCCGCGCGCAAGATGCGATCTTGCGAAATGCACAAAATGGTTCTTAAGAACTGTTAAGTGGAAAACATTTGTTTAAAAAAAATGCAATTGAGAATCCTACTAAAATAGGTGAATACGATACATGTACGTATACACGATTTTACATTTGAAAGTATGTTCCAAATCTTCTACTTAACCCTAATAGGTCACACTGGGTAAAATAGACCCCAGCGTTTTTTTAACTTCGAAAACGACCCAGTAAACCAATAGAAATGGGCTATTTTTTTACATATGTTAAATTAAGTTTTTGCAAATCAAACCTATACAGTCTTTTTAAGGAAGACTTAAACTACACCAGGATATTTTCTTTTTTTTTTAAAGGTCACCTACAATTTTTTATACACGTGCAAACACGCTGGGGTCTATTTCACCCAGTGTGACCATTACGGGATTCTCGGGAAGTGTGACCAAATAGGGTTAAACTTATTTGAACAATTGTGAAAATATTTGAGGCTAATTTGTTATTTGTGACGTTTCTGACGTTTTGACCACATAATAAATAGATTTTATGACGGTTTATTTGTACGGACATTTTTTCTCTTTTAACATTGGGGCTGTCTCTATTCAGAATCTCTCTTATCTCTCTTGCACCTTCTACTTTGACGTTCCTTGGTGCGGTTTTATACGTTTTATATAGGTATACGCATTCCTGTACCTGAACGCGCAGCAATCCGAGAAGGGTTCACCCCTTCCTCGTCCTTCTCGAGTCTCTCGAAATCTCGTGTAAGTCTCTCGCAGAGAGAGCCGGCTACCTTTATTATCTATCTCTCCCTACTCACACTTGCAGGGAAAACAGATTGCTCGCGCTCCACACGATATGTTCCCTCGGGATCAAGGAGAGGTTCAGGTAGAAACAGGTAGAAAGAAGGACGGCCTCACCGCGCGCCCACCTTCGTATTTTACGCATGCCTCGTGAACTTTGGATACGTTGTATCAGCCGGCGGACCTTTATCCGGGAACTGGCCTAGTTAACTCGCTTTGGTCAGAAGCATGACAGATCGGTATAGAATCTAGGGAGGAGGAAGAGGGTCGAGTTTCTTCTCTCTCTCTCTCTCTCTCTCTCTCTCTCTCTCTCTCTCTCTCTCTTTTTCTCAAGAACTGTAACGCCTTTTCGAACGAGATTTTCTCGCGACCTGAAAAGTTTTACAAAATGCTCTCCAAGTTTTATAAAACGTTGGAAAGAGATTATATCAGACGGTCTCGTACAAGTTGTCTGGAACATGTCAGATGTCCGCGTAGCGATTCTTTCACAAAGTCGGTCTTTTCTTAAATTATTTATGACAATTGTGAAATATAGATTCTTTGTATTATAAGTTATAGTACTTATTCACAAAAATCACAAATTATGTATTTAAAGAATGTTAGGAAAATATTGCAACGGGAAATTTTATAACGTTGCAAACGTAATTAATTAATAAATCAAGAACTGTATAAATGATGCTCGATTACGCAATCTTTGAATTTCGATCTTGTTTGATCTTATTGTTAGATGATCATAGGGGAGTATCTGTACTGGAGGCATTTCTCTGGACACACGGCAAATGTGCTTTTTGGATACACCATACTTCCATGGCAGTGGAATGCTTATCAGAAGGTTTGTTTTATTAATTTTAAAAGTTATTTGTATATTTTTTAAAAATGTTTATGAATTAAAAGAATTATATAAAGTTAATTTAAATTTTTATTCAGATTCCTTCTCTAACTTTTTATTCTCTAAATTTCTATTAATTAAAAGTTATATTAAAAGTTAATTAATTTTTCATCAATTCGTATCTCTCTGTAAAAATAATGTAAATTAACTATAAAAAATAACGTAACATTCGAAGGTTGGTGTGTTCGGTTTCGGTGCAGCCTGCACCGTTTTAACTACGGACATCGCTAAGTACACCATAGGTCGACTGCGGCCACATTTTATGGAGCTCTGCGTACCCAATGTTGACTGCAACCTGCCTGAGTATCAGCACAAATATATCGAGGAATTCCACTGTACCGCATCGGGAATCTCGGCCAAACTGCTGAAGGAAGTCAGGTAAGAGATCTGATGCGAGAAACATTTCTGAATTTCTCTGCATTAGCTTAAAGGGAGATAGAGTATCTTAATCTGCCGCAACACGAATGTTATCTGGCCTCTCGATCGTAATCCCGCGTGTCTCGAGTCTCGAAATGTAGGTATCTATCCGCCGTTATAATGCTTTAACATAATTAGGTAGATATATATTTTTATCATATAATTATAATGATATAATTGTAAAGTTAAAAAGTTATAAATATTTCACGTTTTCCACATAAAATATAAATATACTAGTAACAAACTTTTAACTGGTAACTATTAATAACTTAACAATTCACATACACAGTAATATAAAAATAAATTATGAATAATCTCTAGTTTAGTGGTGTAATATTTCAAACTACATTTTGACAATAAAAATAGTTGTCTATTAAATATATGAAAAATAATCAAGTGTTAGGTACATATTAGGTACATATTAGGCATATTTATTTGTTTCTTGTGAAATGATTAATAGGTGGTCCCGCGATTTTGTTCTTTAAAAAATTAATCTTGTCAGATATTAATCGCTATCGCGCGATATATTCGGATTGGGAAGAAAGTATCCTCTTTACACGGCGACTACGTATGAATCGTGACGTGAACTTGCTCGTGGCAAATCGGATAAAGCTTAATCGTGCAGAGTTAAGCGATATGGTCAGCGATATGGTTATACTCGTATATGGTTTCGGTATACTGTATACACATATCGCAGATCCTTCGCAGCTTTATTCTCGGTCTCGATGCGGTCGGCAGCAGCCAGCCGGGCCGATCCATCGATGGATCTTCAGGGCAATACCCTGAAATGATGGTGTTCGACAACACGAGCCTCTGAGACAAACTGCTTAGGTCGCGTGACTGTAACAATTGCGCCAACAATTACAGGCGAGGCGTGGGGGGTTGAACGAAGAAGTGCGAGAAGGGATCGTCGTGTATTTCATTATTTTTACTTTATTAATGCTCTGCGTTTATTAAGTAACACGAGACGAAACAATAATTTGCCATAATCTAGATTCTAGGAGAGCAAACCTTCTTGGGGGGAGGTCGGGGGTAGAAAGAAAGAGATGGTCGCGATTGTCGTTTGAATCGATTTGATACGGCCGCGCCGCGCCGCGCCGCGCCGACGCCCGACGCTTGATTTTTCATTAAATGCTTATTGACTTATCTATCAGTCATTCTATTGCTTGTTTATCCTGCTTATATGTCTTATCGAGTTATTTGTACGCGTTCTTAATTATAGCAATATTTGCGCGCGTTTTTTTGTGTATTTTTTTTTGTAGGCGGTAATTCTGAAATAAAATATCATTGAGAAATTTGATTCTTTGGGAGGAAGAATAAGAAATATAAATTTTTGAAATTAATAAAATCTTTAGAATTTAGATAGAGACAAATTAAGGAAAATCTCCGTTTATATTAGGTATATAAAAATAATAATTAGCCTCTTTGAGAAAAATTTAATTTAAAAATCTCAAAAAATATTTTAGATATAAAATAGAATTGAAATAATGTCAAATTATTTCAATTCTATTTTAATATTGCAAAAACGGTAGTTATTCAAGATTATAAAAAATTGAAGGGAACTTAAATTTTAATTAAGATTTTTCCAAATAAAAAGTGAAATTTATTTCCTCCGAAAATTGTATCTGAAAAATATCTGCTAACAATTATTTAAGTATAGTTTGAATAAAATTCAAGCTTTTACGACGTTTTCTGAATAGATTATTTCGCGTGTGCGAGCTTTGTTGTTGGTCGAGTAGGGAAACTTTTTTGCGTATTCCGGATATACGTAGGATACCCTGAAGGCCGGTTTTAACGGATACGGGCGCGCGCGCACAAAAAGAGCCACGGTGCACGGTAGCGAATGACAATGAGCATTGAGCAACGCTTTGCCCTGCGGGCTTTGCCGACACGATTCGCATGAGCGAGATTCATGCCAGAGCGTGCAATTCTTTCTTTTCTTTTCTTTTCTCTGTTCCCCTTGGCTAACGGAAATGCTATTACCTACACACGCCAGAATTATCCGCGTATATGCACCGGAGGCTTATTATATATTGCCGCTATTATAGCTACAATAGCGATTGGCGATTTGAAAACTCGTAATGCGAAAGCGAATCCGATCAATGATAATTAATAACGAAGAAGATAATTATCATCGTTAAAAATTTTACACTCTCTTTCAATTTAACTAGGTTTATAAAACCTTCATCGGGATTAAATAAGGGTAAAAAATACTACATGTATTAGATATTTTCATGACGACATTCGAGTTATTCGTGAGGAATAACTAACAATAAGTTCAGCACTTTATAAAATTGCAATGAAAGCAGAAATGAAGGCAGAGTTTCTGAAAAGCGTCTCAGTCACTCTTTCTTTTGTGCATTTGCAATTTCCGCCTCCGAGTTACTTAGGCGCCAGTGTGACGCGGAACGCGAAAAAGGATAGTCTCTCAAAGACGAAGTGTGAAGACTTTAAGAGCTCAAAGTAAGGGGTTTGCTTTGCCGAAATTGCGAGACGTGCCTAGGACTTAGGACGTTTAAACACGCGTGAATTCGAAGAGACATGCGAAGGATTACATACGGCTTATTACTAGAAATAACCGCGAGCCCACCAACACATCCTAACGCATATACGTCATTATCTTTTACAAGTCGAGGAAACGCGTTAGAAATAAACACCCGTGACTCGCGAAATTGATTTAACGTGACGGACCACATTCAGATGTTGGATGCTGAACATCAGAGACGCTTGGAAAGGAATTACGCTCCTCTAAATCCAACTTTCCCGAAAGACTTTTCGACTTGCCGACATTTATTGTTAATTTTAGCCTTAGCCGTTTTTTTTATTTCAAGTCTTTAATTGGAGAATTTAAGAGCAACAATGATTTGACCTAATTTTACATTTTACATTAATTAAGGAAATTAATATTGGAAAATTTAATTTTTTTAATATAACATTTTAGTATATCTATGTATATTTTTCTTGTTAGGAACGCTATTGCTGAATTTTATAACAAATTCCTTTAAAAGCACTCGCAACTATATAAGCTTAACTTATATATTAATCTTATCGCATAAGAATACGCAGTGGATAATAGTGCAGCTGCGCTAAATTTTTATACTTACTTTTAATCCGCGCGAGTTGAACGCGTGTATTCAAGTTCATCGCACGTAACACTGATGTTACGTCGAAATCGTGTGAAAGTAGTCTAACCCGGATTCGCGAGATCGTATGCAAGAAGAAGCTGCAGAGCTACAGAGGGGAATTGATCTCGATTCTCTCCGCACATTCGGTATTAGTCTCCTGTAAGGTTCCAAAGTCCACGAAACGTTGCAATCAGACTGCACTGTAGGCTGTAGCTGTAGCTGTAGCCAGCGCTATACGAGCTTACGTCATACATGTTCGCCTTTCTTCTTTTTCGTCGTTTTCCTCCTTTCTTCCCCGCCCTCGAGGAAGACAGGGAGATGAAGCGGACGTTATCGCGTAAGGCCGTAAGCGTAAGCGAACAAAAAGAAGGGACGGTTTGTGTGTGTGACGGAAGCCGGTGCTCTTTTGGTGCCTACGTACACGCGTACTCGACCGTATCACAGGTCATCCGCTTTTCGCTCTTCGTTCGGCGTTCGCGTGGCCGCCACAGGGACAGTTTTATGTATAGAGAGATTTGAGGAATCTTTACGATAAAGAGGCGGCGCCGCACACAGAGAATTCATTCATGATTCCTTCGTGCGTTCCGAGTTCGAGCCCTCGGTCGTCTTTCTCCACACGGTAGCAGGCGAAGGAACCGCGCCAAGTGAAAGAAAAGAATGAGAGTGAGAGTGAGAGTGAGAGGGGGGGGGGGGGGGGGGGGTTGTGAATAAACGAAAAAAGGATGAGCAGTATATCTTTCATTGATCCATCATTTACCAATGTCGATGTCGTCTAGCTCCTTGAGACTTACATAAGTGCGCAGGTATACATACGTACTTTGAAAGAACTTTTTTATTCGTTTATTACCACTAATATCGTAACGTAACTCTATCGTTATACGTTCCTGAATTTACGTTAGCGTGTTGAAAGATATATAGAGTACACAATTCCGGGATCTTAATTTTAACGACGAATTTCCTGACAGAGATTACAATCTGCATGGTTAAATCTTGGATGCGTGCATGACTGTTTAAAATAGAAAATAAATTGACCCCAAACTCGCAAGAAGAAGTTATAGAAGAATAATTTTTATAATTTTAAATTAGATTCTTTCGAAAAATAGCGTCTTAAAGTTATCCTAAAAATCATTTAGAAGAAGGCGTAAGTTTGCTCTCGCATCTATATTTGGAAGAATAAAAGTGTAAATATTGTGAAGTTGTATGAAAATCTTTTATATGCACTCGCATCGCACCCAAGGGTTGATACAGCTGTCTGCATGCCATAATTTTCAGTTTCAAACCAACAGTCGCGTCGCTGCCGCTGCCGAATGGCGAGCTGCAGGTCCTAATTAACGTAATGTGTCCGCGCCGTCGAAATGTTTTTTACGAGTAAGTCTTTCGAGAGGAACGGAGAAAAGATGGAGAGCGAGAGGGAGATATAAATATCGAGTCTTCTTTGCGCCCTTTCTCTGCGTTTTTTGCCCGTAGGATCTGCGGTTCGGCCTCCTCTTCTTCGTATTCTCCGTCGCTTGCGGCTGTACGCTGCTCTTTGCGTCGTCCCGTCGCGTCGATCGTAATCGGCACGCTATATACGCCCCGGAATTAATCGCGATAAAATTAATAGGGGAAGAGAGAGAGAGCAAGAAGGAATGCATACGCGTAAATACGCGACGATCGTGAGAAAAGAGCGAAGGAGAGGAAGGAATTTCTTCCTTGCATGTCCATTCTTTCTTGCATATTCCGAAATTGATAAATTATTTGACGCAGAGCACGATCTATCGTTTCAGATTATCGTTTCCCTCCGGTCACTCGTCCTTCTCAGCCTATACCATGATCTATCTTGCGGTAAGTATAAGTCCTTATATGTTACGCAAGTGTTGCATTGATTTACAATTTGTGCGAGTCGGATCGTAATCATTCAACTGACCTAATACAAGCGTGCCAGTCTGTGTGGACGCAAAGACCAATTTACATAATTTAATATGTGAAACACCGATTACGTTAAATTCGATTACAATTCGATTTACGTTCATGATAAAGCTAACAATAAGTCAATGCGATAATATTGTATTGGTGATTATAAAAGTAATTATGTCCCGAATATTAAATTAAATTTGAATATTATTTGATTTTATATCAACATACAATAAACGTACAATAAACGAAAATGATTCTAATAAATAAAGTAAAATTGCGAATTATATCTAGTTAAGTTATAGAATTTTGTTAAATTGTTAGAGTTCTTCTTTCGCACTCTAAAATTTTCTATTTGCTTTTCATCTATCGTATATGTTATTTTTTTTATATTGTTTTATATCAATAACAAGATAGCATTTAGAAAAACGTTTTGACTGATGGAAATCAGTCAAAACGTTTTCTAAAACCGGAAGGTTTAATCAAAACTTTATCTGCTGTGATTTGATCAAGTTTTTAATTTATTTAAGTTGATGATATCTTGGAATAATCGAATTTGGGATTATTTAGTTGTATCTACAGTTAAGAATGAAATGGAAGGGCAGTAAACTGCTTAGACACTTCCTTCAACTTCTATGCTTGCTCATGGCCTGGTTTACCGCGATGACACGAATTTCGAATTATAAACATCACTGGAGTGACGTACTCGCTGGATCTACCCTCGGCACAATCAGTGCTTTAGTGGTGGTAAGCCGATCATATCACACACATTCAATTTTCAGAAGATGCCATTGATATATTAATTGCAAGAAGTAATTCTGAAGTATATGTAATTTTATATTACCTTTAAAAATTAATTTCTTCAAATTAACCGAATTAAATTTCTTAAATCGACGTAACTGGCAATCGATCCTGACGGTCATAATCGTCAGGACATTTTAGACCAAGATTCTGGTCCTTCTATCTAAACTTTTATTCTAAACGCTTAAATTTAAGCATCCTAAATAATTTAATTTTTGTTGCGAAAAATATTACCCCAGCCAGGGTTCGAACCTGGAATCTCTCGTATTCCGTTCGTTATTATGTTTATACTTGCTATTGCGATAAATATTACCACATGCCCCGGTAGTCGAATTGGTAAGACGCCCGAACGGAATGCGGGAAATTCCAGGTTCGAACCCTGGCTGGGGTAATATTTTTCGCAATAAAAATTAAATTATTTAGGATGCTTAAATTTAAGCGTTTAGATAGAAGGACCAGAATCTTGGTCTAAAATGTCCTGACGATTATGACCGTCAGGATCGATTGCCAGTTACGTCGATTTAAGAAAATTAATTTGGTTAATTATACACTGGCGAAGTAAATGTGTTTCATTCTTCAAATTAATCTCTCAAGATCTTATATAATTGGACGAATTATGAAAAATGTTTGAATTAATTATTATTTAAGTTTAGAAATAATATGATAATCGTGTGGTTTAAATATTAAAATATTAAGACGTTTGGTAATAAATATTAATATAAATACTTGGTCAACAATATATTTTTTTGGTTGAAGACTAAAATAATTTTTTTTTCTGTCAAAATCTGATCAGATATGTTATACCCTTTAATATATATAAATATAATTAATCGTGATGTCAGATTGATATACTTATAAACTTATTTGACAAAAAACTTATTTTACAAAGCAAAATAAAGCGATCGAGATTTTTATGAATGTTTCCCTAGACACACTGCGTGGCAGATCTTTTCAAAGAGGAGAGGGACAAACACTGCTCCACAGAGAAGCATCGAACTACCGATTACGAAGCAGAGACTGGCCTACCTGGCATACAGGTGAATAATGGTACTGGTAATCGCAACTGTTGACCTAACGAGCTCGCTCTTCGCTTGCTGACCTCAACAAGGCCGTAACTGTCTTCTAGTTGTCCTCGGGAAGCTAAAAAGATCTCTGGATTTCTCATGAAACATCAGATGAGATTAGATCTCACACACACAGATAGTCCGGACATGTGTTTATCGGCGTAGCCTTCTCCAGCGTTTCTTCTCCACAGACGTTTTTAGCTCTCGATGAGAGTTCTAAATCTTCAGGAAATACTTTTCTAATTCCAAGACAGTAAATTACCTTACTATTTTGGAATCGTTTCTCAACTATCGCATTTCCGCCGTATTTTCTTCTCATTGTTATACAGGTTATTTGAGTCTGGTCGACGCTGTACGTATCATGAGAAAGAGAAGAAAAAAGAAATAGAGTGCAATGCAGCTACGGCTTGCTAAATACTTCCTGTTTTTTGTTGAGCTTTGTGTGATCTATTATGCAAACGTGTCTGATGTGGAACGCGGTGACTTTCGTTGCAGCGAGGAGCGATAATTTGTCTTTTATTTTATTATGCTTTTACCTCTTATTGTTAGCTTTTAGTAGCGCTCGAAGAATAGATGTATGTTTCTAGAAGCCTATGTTTGTATAACGTTTTTGCGACTGGTTAGCGAAAGATCAGAATATCTTACGAAGAATCAGTTTGCATTGAATTGAAATAAAAAGGAATATTTTATTTTTATAGTCGGTATTTACAAAGTTTTAGATAATAATGATAAAGATGTATTTATTTATTTTTTATTGTGACATATTTATTTTTAATTGATAGATCGGTGCTTTTGATCCTTTTACGCTTACAATTAGCGTAATGTAGACCGATCGTTCTCTATATGAGTATTCCTTTACTTATGAGTACTGGAAGCTCGATGATCGGAAGTACAATTTTGTATTATATTTATGTATATTTTTCTTACAATTTATATTATACTTTGCTTTATTACTCTAATAGCTCGCCTATTCTGTGCGATAATTAAAATATGGTATGTTCAAAAAATTTCGAATATACATCGAGGAGACGACTGTTTTTCCACAGCTAAAATCTCCTCATTATGTTTCACATTGGCCTGCTCTGCAGAGCAGATAGATTGTAGTAGAATCACTGTTACGGTGCATTCGGATTGTAAAAGAGACTTGGAAAGAGATGACGATAACGTTTAAGATTATATCGCTCTCGATCTCACCTTATAAATGTGTTACGATTTAACACGGATTATCCACGATAATTAACGCGAATTATCAACAATCACTGTCTAGTGTAAAAGTATCATAGTCTTTATATATATGTATATATACTCATAACAGTCATAACTTTATACCTTATAATGTTCCAAGATTATTCGGTATATCTCAAGACTGCGAATAATAGATAAATTAAAGTTTATTGAGTTAAATTTTATTTATGTGACAATAAATACTTCAACTTCGGCATTAGGAGTATTGATTTCTTATAATTTTTCGAATTTCTGTTTCTTTTTAATATACTTAAAGCATTTTTAACGAAAAAGGTTGACATAAAATTTAATTTATAATAATAAATGAAATATTTATTGTTTTAAATAACAATATTATTTTGTATAATGAATTGTATTAAAAATAAAAACTATATTAATAATATTATAATATATTATAGTGTTATATTTATTTGATGGAAGTGTAAGTGAAGAATTAATTTTTTTTAATTTTAGAATTTAATTGTTTCTTATACGATAATTATGAAATGGATAAATGAAGATAGGAAGAAGTTCAATATTGACGCCATAATTGTTGTCTTGGTTTGAGCAGAGCTTTTAAGACTCGATAACGAAGTTTTAATTATTCAATTAAATCGAAGATTGTTATAAGTTATAACTATGTTGCTATAATATGTGTTATATGAGATATTTGTTTTATCTTTTGGATGATATATTGCATTTAAATGATTACTTGTTAATAAGCGCGTAATATACGACAGGTATCTCAGAGAATTCTTAATTTTACTTTTAGTAATCAATTCTTGGATCAATCAGGAATCTTAAATTAACATGCTGAATCATTAATATAATTCGCGTGTTGTGACAAAATGTTATTATTTACTTAAAATAGACAAGTAAAGTTTTTGTTTCAAAATTTTAAATTAAAAAAAATATTTAATATCTTTCTAAGAGCAACTTAATTTGAGATTCACTACAGAATTGAGCAAATTAAAGTTAGGACTTCTTTGATATTCTATTTAATAAATATTAAATCTATATGTTTAGCACAAGTTAGGCTGTCAACGTCTATTATTACGAATTACGCGTCGATTCGATTGATCGATCATTATTTCTCTTTATTTAGAAAAGATGATGATATGCAAATAATATATTACACATTTAATCGCATTAAGAAATAATAAAACTGGAAAACTGGGACGGAATCATACTATTACAAGACTAAAATTTTTGGATAATATTAATTAAAATCTGCGATCCAACTCAGCGATTTATATTTATACATATATACATTTGTCAAACGTACGTCGAAATTGTATTATGATTTCTCTAAGAATATTATACAAAACTTGCTGATGTTATTGTCGTTTTTTTAACGTTCTGTTTTACATTTAGAATCACGTACGCGAAGTGCCACAGCTTCGGCAGCTTCGCTGATAAATACTGTATAGTAGAAATAAATTATTGAGTTATGAATCACGCATCGTGTTGTCCTTGATTTACATTCACACCATCGAAAAAGACGTCCCCGCCGACTACGATCGTGGGATAAGCCGCGCATCATCCTTTAAGTTAGAAAGCGAGCACCTTTCACGGCTGGCTACTCGTGATTAATGTTTAAACGAGTCATTTAGTCGATTTAATCTTTACAGCTGTTCATCGCTGTGGTAGAGTTTCTGTACACGTAATAAGTTTTAGCACGGCTATAATATACAAAGTGTCCTAGACTTATTGAGATACAGTCTTTCAATCGCGCTGTTCTGACGATAAGTTACTTCTATAAATTAAATATAACAAAAACAGTGATTATCTTCAAAATTGTTGGATATATAAATGTTGAATGTTATATAAACTATAAAAGATTACAACAAATTAGATATGTAAAAGAAGAATTGTATTTACAGTAATTTCAGCGATAAAAGAAAATTGAGTACTTTATTTCGTTAATTTTATTTCGGCTTTCTTTTAACAGAAATGTAGTTTACGGTTTTATTACAATAATTAATGTTGAACATTAAATAATTATGATAAGTAAAATAGGAAAAATTTAAGAAACAATCAGCTTTGAGACTTAGGAAAAGGAATGTGAGTTGCATCGAATAGATACGGATCATCAACTGCTCGTCGTATATACATAACATATATATATATATATATATGTATGTATATATACACGTGTCAACATGCCTGCTATTATATCTACATGCATCGAATATATAGAATCTTTTGGAAATATATAAAGCTCACAAACAGCCGTAAAAAGTTCCTGTAATTGATGCAGGCATCGAAATTATAAATATTCCATTTTTCTTGTAACTCTTGAATTTTTGTAATGATAATTAAAATAAATATTGAAAGTATAGATAAGGTAGAGAGGAAAGAGGGAGATGGGGGAATGAGAGAGAAAGATTTTGGCAACTTTTGCATGAAATAAATAAAGTTGCTTTAATGGGCGCGTCCAGGAGACAATCGTTGAGTGAGCGCTCGATTCTTTAATACGATTGGTTCTTGCCTTTCGTTCTTCTCCGGATCTAAGTGTAAAAACCAATCATAATAAAGAATCACTGAGCGCTCACTCAACGGTTGTGTCTCCTGAACGCACCCAATTTTAACCGATCCCGGAGTAATTGTAAGTATACAAATTTGACAATAATAAATAACACCAGTAGTATCTTGCAATATACGTATATGTATTGTGTTATAAATGTTGTTTATGTAAAACGCATTTTAAATTCCGTTGTCGCAGATTGTTTATAAACTTTATATATACGATAAATAACTTTTGTATTCCTATTTCGCGGCATAATAATTTTATCGGGCTGTTCCAGATAATAATCTTATTGCTTGAAACGCATTATATATATATATATATATATATACATATATATGCATGCTTTTATACTCACATAATATATATATTTACTTTTTCGCGTAAAATATAAAAATATAATGTATCCTATTTTACTAATTTAATTATTAATTACATATTTTACGTATATAATTCTTAATTAAATAAATAAATAATAAATTTATAACGTTTTAATATCTTATGCTAATAATATTAATTCATCATTACGGAGATGCTAGAGTCGTCTGTTTTACTGACAAAATGAAATTTTCGCGCACGTGCCATTCTCCAAGATGTTGCGTGTGTACTTCAATTCATGGAAAAGGATTTATATGTACACATTTCTCACACATTTTATGATAATGCTACTGTATAATTTTTTAAATTTTATTTTCATAATTAAATGTGTGTTAAACATTTATTTTTTATTATTTCTGATCTGACCAAATATTTTTATTAATTGCAGGATGAAACAAGCCCGCTGCAAGTGAGAATGCAAACATATGGCGGAGTTAATAGAAATATGGAAGATCTTACACGCAGACGCGATTCCAATTAAAATTTCACATAAATGATTAATTCACAATATGATGACTTCAACATAATACGTTAAATCTTGATTATAGCGTTAAATATTATATCTTTAGACATTGGATTTTTCTTTATTTGATTAAAACTAATTGTATAAGACAGAGTATAAGGTCTCTAAGTAAGAAAACAATAGTAACTCTCTATTGAGTGTATATATAGAAGTTAAAGATCCTCTTCGTTATACATTTAGATGTATTTATCTTACCTCATATACCTATACATATATATAGGTATATGCATGTAGAGTTTCCTATTATAATAATCTATAATATCTTATATTTAAAACTATATAAACTTTATGAAAGTAAATGTAGTTATAATATATATATTTTTACAAAAAATATGTACAAATCTAAAAAAAAGGATATATTATTTATAATACACAGCAATTCCATTTGGTTTTTAAACATAATAAAAACTTTAAAGAAACAGAACCCTGATTTACTTTAAATGTATTCTATGTCTTTATTATCATATTATAGATTCTGAATTTTCTTAATTTCTTTAGTTTAGAAGAATATAATGTTCCAAAACATTTTATTCTTAAATCTTCGAATTGCATACTTAATACCTCGGCATAAACATTGGCATAAAAATAATACCGCGGCATAAACATTGTACTGTTAATATTTTTGATTTATTTTAATAAAGATCCGACGGGTATAATCACTGTTAGGATTATTGCATAGGTATATCAAATCAACGAGAATAGCAATTATTCGTATATACCGATCACAGATTTGGCGATAATTACGAAGATTCTCTTGCTCATAAAATAGTACTTATACAATAGGTATTTAATTTGTGTTTATTAATTATTGAAACATACTGTAATTACTATATAGAAACTCAAGGGATACTTCGTTGAAGAAAATATATATAACATATTCACTACAGTTGATTTCAATGTGTTATATATTGTCTTATTGCTAATTTTGCGATATGATATGCTTCTTTATTTCTCATAATTTCTACTTTACATAAAATTAAGGTTAAATTGTGTCATTTGCATCAAAAACTTGGCGATCGTTTCCGTAGGGTGTGGTGATCGCGCATATATGATAAAAAATGATGAATTGTCACCGCACCAAAGCGATATATTAAATTTATAATTATAGCAAAAAATGAAAGAACGAAATTAATTCGATCGAGCGAGCGTTTCGAAATGTATGGAAATAATACTATATGTAATAAGTATACTATATGTAATACTATATGTAATAAGTGTCTTTATCTAATAGTTATATAAATTACTATATGTAATAAGTATACTATATGTAATACTATATGTAATAAGTGTCTTTATCTAATAGTTATATAAATTATAATATAACACTTGATAATATGTTACGATATATATATATATATGTATACAAAATCATATGGCTGACACAATTTAATATCAATTTTCTGTAAAATACAGATTATGAGAAATAAAGAAGAGCGTACGTACATATGTATATATATGGCTTGCGCGGATATCTATATAAATATAATATTAGCAAAAAATTAAAAAAGAAAGAACAATTATATACATATGTATATGTCAATGTGATCGAGAGAGCGCTTTGAAATAGAAATATTTTTACGGGAATCTTTTCTGATAGCTAACACATTATACTCAACATTTCGACAATACATTACGATACCGATACGTACAAAATCATAGCTGATACATATAAACTTAATTTTCTGTAAATTAGTATAGTAGAAATTATGAGAAATAAAAGATGAAGCGTACGTGGGTATAATTTATTAACAAAGAAATAAATCAAGAAATACATTAATTTATATTTGATCGAGGGCGTTTCGAAATGAAGATATAGTCGTACTACGAAAACTACTCTTTCTCTGATAGCATACCTATAATATTGTATGTATAATACCAGAGAGAATTAAGTCTCTGAGTGTGAACTGTCATGGACACAAATCGTTGGCTGTTACCAAATCCTATAGGTATAACGATTTTGTGGATTTTTCTCTTCCGTGCTATGTCCACGAATTTTTGATTTTATAATATTCGGAAAAGAATCATAAAATCGTGAACATTATCACAGTCGTTGACAAAGCACAGAAGAGAACCACAAAATTGTGGACATTACCTACGGGATTCACAGACATTGGCTACGTAGTTCAAAAAGTAGTCTTTATGTCTCTGCTGTCTCTAGTCGTATTGTCTGATGTACATACATATAACATGTAAGCATGTATGTAACATGTATATATTGTATATGAATCGTGCTTGGAGTGGAACGTGTGGTTTTGTGGTTATTGAATTATTTTATTTACATATAATTTAAATGCTCCATCTAATTTCTAATCAAACATAATGCCGAAAGTCCGCACGCAAATTACCTCTCGCGTCCATATGGAAGTAGCGAGGCAAGGTATGTGCTTGTTAAAATATTCTACACATATCTATAAATTAACTATTAACACAAAGTAAACCTAGCAAACATTTTGTATCACAATTATTAAATTATTGCAAGAGATACTTTTGCTTTTTTTACAGGAATTTTATTTAATAAGGATAAGGGTCAACATATACTGAAAAATCCTTTAATTATTCAAAGTATGGTTGAAAAAGCTGCACTCAGACCGACCGATGTCGTCTTGGAGATCGGTCCTGGTACAGGCAATATGACTGTAAAAATGCTTGAGAAGGCAAAAAAAGTAATAGCGTGCGAGATTGATCCAAGAATGGTAGCAGAATTACAAAAGCGTGTTCAAGGAACTGCACATCAATCGAAATTACAAATAGTGCTTGGCGATGTATTAAAATCAGATTTACCAAAAAAGTTTGATTTGTGCGTCGCTAACATCCCATACCAGATATCATCACCATTAGTATTTAAATTACTTTCGCATGGACCTTTCAGGTAATTATATACATATATTATGTATTTGTGAATACATTCTGGCACAGATTTTCGGTACGTACGTGTAAAAGCAGGCGTTACTTTTTCTCTACCATACAGATGCATTTTAGATTCTTTAGATACTTCTGAGGTAGATCCTTGTTGCTGTTCTGAGAGTAATAGATTATATAAACTATATAGTATATTGTGATAAGTTTAGGTAGATCTAGCAAATTTTTTTTAGATGCAGACAACGCAAGAGGGAATCAAGTTAATGCGCACGTTCATTTTTTTTTTTTTTTACAGATGTGCTGTACTTATGTTACAAAGAGAATTTGCAGAACGCTTGGTAGCTAAACCTGGTGACAAGTTGTATTGTCGCTTAAGCATTAACACGCAATTGTTGGCACGAGTGGATATGTTGATGAAAGTTGGAAAAAATAACTTTAGACCTCCACCTAAGGTGGAATCGAACGTAGTGAGAATTGAGCCGAGAAATCCACCACCCCCGATTAATTATCAAGAATGGGATAGTTTGACACGAATTGCTTTCATGAGAAAAAATAAAACGTTATCCGCAGCTTTCAAGCAAACTACAGTTGTCACTATGTTAGAGAAAAATTATAAAACTCATTGTAGTTTGAACAACAAGGTAAATTTGACATATAATTATAAACAAGGCAGATGTGAAAATCCATAACATTAAGCCTGGAAATATGGACCAAATGTTTATATTAAAATATTTGTTATTGTATTTCGTATTGTGATCACACATTTACAGATTGTACCAGATAATTTTGATATCAAGCAATTGATAAATCATGTACTAGAAAAAGCAGATGCTAAGAATAAACGAGCTAGGACTATGGACATAGATGATTTTATCAGGTATAACCAAGTTGTATAATATGAGTTCGTATGTGTCGTGTGTATATCCGACTCTGGTAGAAACCATTTTAAATCTAAAGATTTATTTATATCTATTTATTCTATTTATATTTATATATGTTTAATTATATTTTATGATCACATACAGTCACTTTATAAATGCTAAAATATCAAAATTGAAACAGAAATGTATCTTTTTTTTTTTCAGCCTTTTACATGCATTCAATGCGGAAGGTGTGCATTTTACATAAATTTATATATTAGGATATACACTGTTTATAAAAAGATTTTTATAAATAATGTGTAAACATTTGTTAAAGAAATAAATTGGCTTTTTTAAAAAAGCATTTGCCTCAAGATTGTAATTGTTTTCATTGTTATATAAGACACACAAAATTCTTACATGTTTCAGAGAATGAGACAAAATCATGCGCATATAAAAACCTATTCGTGTAGCTTAGGGTTTATTCTCCGAGTTATAATACGTGTAAAAAATGCTAAAAGTACCAGCTATAAGATACGTACTGCAGCACGTCTTTTAAAACCATAATACACTATAGCAAACATACTTCAAGCATTTTGTTTATTATTACTTGAAAAATATAAAGTTTGAAGGACCTATATTTATGACTTTTTTTTGCTTTGGACTTTAGATTGACCCCGTGAAATATTGATTATATAATTGAGAATCATCCTGTATATGATAGATAAAATATATGAATTACTTAGGTATCATTTTATATTCTTTTTACGATGTCACAGGCATAATATAATACTTTTACTGATCTATTTTTCATGTTGATATACTTATTGTTAATTGTTACCTATAGTTCATATATTATAAACAATCGTATATACGTAAATGTTTGTACAATATAAATTTGCAACAATCTTTACGCACATTTATCTTTTTGTTTTATTGTAGTCTTACATCTTTAATCTTTTCAGTTATATCTCAGATATTATAAAACATGAGATTTTTAAAACAGATTAAAATTACATTTTAGCTCATTCATAAAAAAGCAATATTTCGATAATGAAACATTTTATCTTTATGTAATGTAATGATTACTACGCAACTATGCAAGATACTCTTACATAGTCCCAATCTTTTATGTGTATATAAAAAGAAATTATCTGTATGGAAAACAATGTAATAAAATTTTTGGAGAAGAGAAATAAAAGTTATTCTAATACTTTCTAAAAAGCCATTGTTATACATAGCAAAAATATATAAACGTATATTTCTAATTTTATTAATGTGTGAACATTATCCCTATCATATCTTATACGTATGTATGTATGCATGTGTATATATAATATGCAAATCTTAATTAAATTAATAATTTATGAGATACACATATTTACAATTTTTAGATCTCCATGTGGATCATTACAATATTCCGATAAAATATGCACAAACTGTTCTTTAATTGTCAACATAATTAATGGTTTTATACCCACATGTACACACATACATACGCAACACACATATGTATATTGCATGTATATGTATTGTATATATATATTGTATACAGGGTATATCGTAAAGACCGGATCAACGCTTAAGGGTAGATTCCTGAGATCATTTGGAGACAAAAATCCTAATGCCAAAATGTCGAGGCTGTCAAATTGTCATCCCGATATTCGTCGGTCTTGCGAACAGTGTACCAAGAAATAAAGTGAATAATAATTTCAAATATTTCTATTGAGTTGAGTAAAGTGTGGAAGAGCTGTTTTGACATGCGACGTCCCTGAGTGCGCAAAAACATTTCCCGTTTAAACACTGTAGCAGCCTCGACATTTTGGCATTAGGATTTGTGTCTCCAAATAATCTCAGAAATCCACCCCTTAAGTGTTGATCTGGTCTTTACGGTACACCCTGTATATATATGTATATCACTGTGCGCAATATTATATTTCCACAAAAGGTAGCGTGATAATACATCTTTCTTATTGCAATTATACATATAGTAACAATTTTTGCATCAGATGTTATAACAAGACAATGTTTTATGAAGTAAAATTTGCAATGTGCAAATACAAATTTATATATTTTAATATATACATATTTTATTATGGAAAATGAGATGTTACTTGCTTTTATTAATACAGATGGAAATATTTTTGCGCCACAAGTAGATATAATAAAATGATAAAATATAAATGTTTAATTTGTGAGAAAAAAGATAATCTTAATTAATCTTACATTTTTTAAATATTATTGAAATTATATAACAAATTTATGAGTCATAAAGTGACCTTAGCATCATGATGGGGAGCGATATGTGTACGAACAAAATGATAAGCTACAATTAATGTGAAATTCATTTGATTAAATACTATTCACCGCATTTCTTATAAAAATTTGAATGTCGTTTTGTTAAACCAACATTTATTCTATGATATTAACTAACACAAATCGCATATGATATTATCCCGAAGTGGAAGAAGATTGAAGACGTCGCCTTTTTTTCTTTGGTCTCGACTTTTTTTCATTTTCGGACTTTCTATACTTCGATTCTTTGCGTGATTTGCGTTTTTCTTTACAATCGGAACCATTACGATCGGAATGTTTCGTTGGATACATGTCATTTTTTGATGATATCGTTAAAATTGTACTTGCATTGGATTGCGATAAATTAAATATTCTGCCACTGGATCTGTAACGCTCCTTATTTTTATGTTTTTCTTTACGTTTTGATTTTCTCCAATGCGAATAGGATTTATGAGAATAATTACTACATTGACTACTAGACCTTAAACAATCATCCTCCGAATCCGAAGAATAACACATTTTCTTTTTTGATTTAGATTTATATTCACTTCTTGACATATCTTTATTTATTGAGGCACTGTCGTCTTGACTTCCAAATTCATTCGTATTGCGAGATTTTCGGTGCCTACAGCTCGGCCTTTTATCTCGTTCAGAAGCATTAGAAGATATACTGTTACTTCTAGATCTAGATTGTCCATTTTCGCTACACTTCGGATCTTTGTTCTTAGATTTCAACTTTTCCAGATTCAAAGTTTTCTCTTTGTTTCTCGTTGTTTTTCCACTTTTTGCTGTATGATTATTTGCACTAGAGGGACAATCCCTTTTCGATTTATATTCTCTATAACACTTCTTGGTTTTCGTCTTGCTATCGGTCTCTGTGCTACTACTATCACTACTAGATGAATCCTCATCTGAATAACTTTCTTGTCTCTTAATAAGTTTTATTCGTCCTGTACCTTTAGCCTGCACCTTATATCTTGTCTTTTTTAGTCGTTTTTCGTTACATTTCTTTAGCGAACTTTCAGATGAGCTGGAATAGAACTCACTGGAACTGAATATTTTCCTTCTCTTAGATAGTTTACTCCGGCTTTCTGCTCCATACGATCTTTTATGTTTTTGTGTAACTGTCTTTTTCCCTGATTTCTTCGGACGGTTTCGCTTATTTTGTCTTGGATTGTAGTCATCGTCAGAAGTAGCATCAGTACTTGTTGCCGAACAAGACGACGAAGACGATTCTTTTGCAACATTAGACGTACTTGGTAGTGACACATTTTCCGAATGTACTCTTCTTACGGCCAATCTAGTAATAAAATATGATAGCAAACATTTAAAGCTGCATATTACATTTACACTTATATCAAGGATATGTAAGCGATTTATAAAAAAACTTTGTCACAATCAATGTTGAAACAATTAAAAAATTGTACGCGATTGTATTGCGATATGATCTTTTTATAACTTACTGCGTATTTCCATTTGAAGTATGAGGAACAGACACATGTTCAGAATCAGAAGAAAGTAACTCTATGATTTCCGGCGTTCTTTCATGGCGTGGTTTTACATAGCCAATTATTTCACACTCGCCATCTGATTCAGAGGAACTCGATGAAATGATTAAGAGCTCTGGTACATTATCAGATGTTTCTACTCTGTGAAACATCTGTCCTGCTGCACTAGGACCTAAATAATTATACATGCAATTATATGTATTATCACAATACATATAAATATCATAAAAGATTCGAGAGACAACATACTAAATAATGCAAATTTTGATTTATGTGTTTATATTTATGCATACGCTAGGCTAAAAAATGTAACGCAGGATGCGATTTGTTATTTATTTCTCACCTGGCATGCTAATAGGATGTGATAACGTATTCGGCATATCTGCGTTTACTCTCAAATCGATCGCCTCAGCGAGTATTCGAACATCAGAGTTATCAGAGATAAGATTGCTGTTACTGCTGTTGCTGCTGCTGCTGCTACTGCTGCTGCTGCTGCTGCTACTGCTAACACTACTAGTTGTAGGTGATTCAATACGAGTCCCATATTCATTTGATAAACCTATAAATATAATGTATATAGATACGTACTTCAATATTTGCAATTATATAATCTGTATAAATAATTACAAACCACGTGGCAAATAACTAACAGATTGATCATATCCAACCAAATCAAAGTTAGTTTGGGCAAAATTTAACAATTCGTGTGCAAAATGATCTGTATGTATAGAGAAAAAGCGCCGCACAATATTCCGAAATTCTGGACTTCTAATATCGTATTGAGTTAAGGCATCCATTATTATACTCAACACATATGCAACATGGGTTGGTTCATTATTAAGTAAAACTTGCAACTCTCTATTTAGCCATGGTATAAGGCGATCTAATTCTTCCGGTTGTCTTCTGTAATACAATTGACAAAAAGATTTAAGTATTACATATGTAAGGGGATTTTTCAATATTAGATGTGGAATTATAATTTTGGGACAAATAATAAAAAAATTAAGTTGTAAGAAATATTTACCTATAATATTCAGGGCTACATTCGCGGAAACGTCCGAATATGTCAGGTAATGAAGTAGCCCATATACCATGCCTGTAAACAGTACGACGATAATCTGTAGGATTAGCACGTCTACGTCTACGTTCTTCCCTAGGCACTTGAAGTGCCACACTGGGCAATTGTTCGCGTCTTGTAACTTGCTCTGGATTTAACAACACTCCGTGTCGACGATTGCCAGTCATCGTTGTTCTGAGACATTGTACAGAGTTATATGTTATAAAAATGTGCAATCAAATTATAACAAATTATAATGCACAGTACAATAAAATTATTCTACTATGGCGCATAAATTATACTTGCTATATATGAATTATACCTGTAAACAAATAATACCTGTAATAATTATACCTGTAAACAAATCGACGAGGGGCGACATCCCAATCGACATCAAAGTTGACATCCAATGTAGCAGTTACTTGTGGCTGTGGAATTTGCGATACCAATTCGCGCGGTACATGATACTGATCGTAATCTTCCTCCGATCTCACATTGTGTATAATCGATTTGAATGTTTGCTTGCACAAAGGACATTCCGTCTTAATTTTGGACCATTGAAGTAAGCAAGTAAAACAAAACTGATGCAGGCAACTGTCCGTGAAGGACGTATTAATTAGCTTTCCCAGGCAAATGCTACAATTTGGAGGTGGAGAGGCTGCACCGTCGCTTCGCTCACTGTTATCGGAATTTTGGACCGGAGCTTCAGATTTTATAGGCTCCTCCACGTCTGCGTTTGAGTTCTTTATTTCTAATGGGCCTTCCATCGTTATCTATTATAAATGTTCATTCGTGAAGAACATTCTGTAAAATAAAAAATGTACACACATCTAAATATACAATGATAATTTTTATTCAAGAATAGAACAAATGTAAAATTTGAAAGACATTTAGAAAAGTCCGTCGTACAAATAATATATAAGTTAAGATGTTAGGTAGAGTTATATGTGTAAAAGCAAGTTGTATGCCAACAAATGAAAGATGACTAGGATATTTAAAATTGTGAAAACATACATATAAAAAATATCATCACTAACATATATGTATAATATAATATATATATAATATTTCAAATAATAATTTATTAATGATGATAAAATGCAAATTTGATTATTAAAAAAAATTATAGAATTGATCGGTAAAATCTATTTTTTTTATAAATTTGTTGTTTGTTGATATTCCAAAACTAGCATAAAAAATTCTTCAAGATCTTTTCACGAATCTTTGATTCGCGTGGGTCAGCCTATATCTCGCGTATAGGTATTACGAATCACGGCATACCTTCGTATATTGTATTACGCGTGATAGGAAAACAATATCAGAGACGGAACGGAGTTGTAGAGCTTGTAGAGCGTCTTGTCATGTTCATCCTGTTCATCTGTGCATCTCACAAGAGTTTTTTCTAATTTTACAGCAACGAGACAAAAGTGACAGATTTGCCGTGACAAAGAATGCCGAATGTTGGTTGGACTAGAAATCATATGGAACGATCGTCCATATAATTTCTTGCACCGTAGTCCGTACTCCGTAGATAAAATTATAGGAGGAATATATTCCTCATAAAGAAGAAACGTTATGAATCTACTGACAATAGTGACAATACTGACACTACTGACACCACTGACACTACCGTGGCGTATCGTCGATGTTTTTTCTCGACGGGGTGTCAGACCTTTTTCTGTATGAGCGTTGCTCTCCACCCTTCTGTCTCCTTGTCCTTACCTGTGCTCTCGTTGTCTCGTTTCCGGTCGTGTAGCCACGTAAAAATTCGCAATGTCGATTATTCCGTTTTCACCGTGATGCCTGCGTACATAACTACATACCTACGCGGAACAAATACGTTCTCACACTTCACAGTTTCACAATAACCTCCAGAGTAATTTTCTACGGTATAATTCCAGCCATAAGCGAAAACTACGATAGTATAGTCGTGTAATGCAATGTTCCTAGTTCCCAGTTCCCAGGGTCGCGCCGGTCGCGGTCGAGGAAAAAACTTCATGACTCAGGCTGACGCTGACGCTGACGCTACTGCGCACGCGTGCATTTTGTCTCAATCTGAGATGTATTTCCTTTTTTTATAGGCTATACAATAAATCTTTTAATAATTTAATTGGATTGTATGTATGTAACATTGTAACATACATGAGAGAGAGATAGAGAGAAACGACGAAACCCTTTAATTTAAGTTATCTCTCTCGGTACGTATTTTGAGTCACTTATCAAATTAGCGCGAGTCCAATGCAATCAGTTATTTCATATGGATCATATGTTATGTTATTCAGTGCTACATTAATTTTAGTTTCTTGAAAATTTAGTCACGTAAAAAATATAGCTGTCTGCGAATATGAAATAATATATGTATATAGGTAATGTAGGTACTTACTCATTTATAATTCTATAAATTATGATATAAATAATTTTTTTTTTTAATTTTATACATAACATCTGTATTATCTGAATGTGAAAAGCTTTTTTATTGTCGCGCCGATAAATGTAAAAAATTCACTAATAATTTGGAAGGGTGATGTGTCGTCTTCTTCGGCGCTCGACGTGATCGAGCATAAACTTGGTCCGCGTATCCCTGTTGTCGTTGGAAGAATCTAACAATAAGAAAAAGATCGAATGTTATTTCAGTAAATGCATAGCGTACATTTCTAAATTTATATAAAGCAAATTTCTATTAACCTCGTTATAATTGCAGTTACTTGACTTTTTTAAACATCTATAAGTAGATGTATACCGTTTATTTCTGTTTTTACATGATTTTAATTTTGTATTTTTTACTCCGTGAGCAATATGGCCAACTTTGGAATACTCATCTTGTTTAAATCTTTTAGTTTTAGTACAAAGAGGCAAACAAGTATTATTGCCTTGAATATCCTCATCCATTTCATTATCCTCTTTAAAATATATTATGTTGGAAGTGTCCAATGATACCTAATATGTAATATAGAAAAATCTGTGCTAGAGTTTATATATATTTCTGAATTAGAGATATACGATATATAAAATCAATCTCTAATGTCTAATGCATTGCAGTCTATAGTCTATTTTAAATCAATTTACTTTCTATTAAAGTTTAAAAAGTAGTACTAGTAACATGCACACAAGAAATAATGTGCTTACCTGTACGTCTTTCATACATCTTTTTCTTTTAATAGATTTTTTTGGTATATCATCTGACGAAAATTCGTTAATATTTTTATGTCTAAGTGGCTTTCTTGAGCTACTTTCCTTTCTCAAGGTTTGCCTACATTCGGTGTACTGAAAACAAAAAATAGTACATCAATATATTCAATAGAAAAGCTAAGTATAAAGATATCCACATTTTTAACAATGTAACAAATACTTTTCTAATAGCACTTTGTATAGATTGTATCCATTCGTCGCTATCGTCTTTTTCCGAGTACAATAAGAATGTTTCGTGCAAGCACGTTATGCGGAACAAGTTTTTGCTCAGAACGCAAGTTAAACTGCACTTGTTTAACGGCAAAACGCAAGATACGTTCAATGATGTTCCTGGTTCGCCTTTACAGTATAGTAAAGTGTCATTTAAAAGAATAAAATATCTCCTATAAGCTGAATTGCCTCGTCTTGAAACACGCATCAATGGTCCTTGTTTGATTAATGTTCTACCAGGCTTTACGAGATTAATAGAAGTAACGATACACTTCTGAAGATTTAACAATTTTTGTGTTTCTTCGTTTTGTGCGATTAAAGTATTTATGTGTCTCGCAGATTTTTCAATTTCAACCAAACATGCTGCAAACAAGATCGAGTTAAAATTATATTAAAAACATATTCTCACAAATATGTATATAAGTTACTTGATAAATATGATAATGATCATAATAATATAATTAATAATTACCCTGCAAATGTCTATATTCTCTATGTCCATAAGGAGTATGTTGTAACACTTGTTTGACAAGTAACTGATATCTCGGTACTCTTTGCACTGGCGTAATTAACAATGAAGACAATTTTCTGCCTACCTCTGGTCTTGTTTCTTGATCGCAAATAAATTTTTTTAAGTCAAGATCATTCTCTTGACCCGTCTGAAAGGATGCAGATCTTATAGACAACCTTGATATCAAAGTCCATCTTTTTGTTTCTACTCTAACGAAAGCACTTTCTGATATTAAAATTATCAATGAAAATAATGTACAATATATGTATCTTTGAACAAATATTCATATCCATATTATTAAGTGCATATATGTATGTATAAAATATGTATATGTATAGGTAGTTGTAAAGTATAATTGCACCGAGTTCCAAGAAGTCACATGTCACATGCAAATAAATTTTAATAACAAATAATTTTTTTATACATGGTAATTACTAATTACTAATTACCTGTAGTAGATTTAGCACTTGTGTATAATCGTATGCATAAACGGAATATAACTTAAAGAATGGTGCAAGTTTGTGAAATATTCCAGCTATATTATCAGGATTATGCTTTAATCCTGCCACCAGTTCACCGCTCACATTATATAACGTCTTTATGTTCTCAGCCAGAGTATCAAGTAAAGGGTGATCCAACAACTTTCTCTCAAGAATAGGTTGTATAAAGAACTGAAAGGAACACATATGCATGTATGTATAATAATATGTATATAATATTGTAATAACAATATTATATATTTATATAAGCGTTGCGTTGTAATAAAAAATATGTATTAAAAATTAAACCTCTGCCAAGGTTTCCAATTGTTGTAAATAAGTAACTTCGGTGGTTAATATTTCTCGAATAGCTTGTGATCTCAGAGCTCTTTCCTTTTCCTCTGCACATCTTTCGCTATCTTCATTCAAAGAGTGTAGAACTGAAAAAATGATGACATAGAGTATAGACTTATGAACTTTTACGTAAATAACAATAGTTAAAGAATATACATAAAAAGAGATATAAATTATACCCTTCATACGGCTCCGCATGCTTAACATATTTCTTTCATTTATAATTTGTCTTAATTCTGAACTGAGGCTGGCTTGAGGCGACAACGGTGAATACATAGTCGAGTGCCAAAATAAGTATCAATTATATTTCCGTGTATTTAGAAAATAAATTACTTAACAAGTTTGACACTTTTGACTTTTGACAGAGTGTGCTGTGTTGTGTGTATGCATGTGTAAGTACGTACCGGTTAAAATTTAAATGGTGCTCGACAGCGCCGCAACACCTGCTACGGATGCAAATTGCAACGCCGGAATTTTGATTGACTTCAGAGTTCAGGTAGTTCAGGACTCAGGTGCTACACGGCGCGATATACAAAAGATTCATACCGCATACGAGATATCTAATCATTAGCTGTAAAATCCTTATCAGTCCGTATCACACTACAAATTGAAATTGAGATTGGATTAATCAATCAGAATAAAAAAAAACTGATCTTAAGTTTAGTAAACTGCTGTGATTAAAATTTCAATCTAACCTCAATCCCAATCCGCAATCCGCCCGGCCCGGGGCCGGGGCGGTTCTTCTATTGGACATGTCGAGATTCGAGTGTCGACTGATGTCGATTAGTCGATAATCGATTGTCGACGCCGACGGCCGAAGAAGAAGAGCCAAGCCAACAGCCAATGAGCGACAAACGCATCTAGCAAGGAAAGAAACCGGCATCCGCAAGGTTTCCTTTGCAAATTGTTCGTAATTCGTAAATGTAAAATCTCGATTTCGCGATTGGTGGGCCTGCGCGTGTAGGCGACTGATGGCTCGAGAGTTCGAGACTCGAGTAGCGAATACGATCTATGGTGCACTGCATATCAAAACATATGCGACGATGAAGTGACAATTTTGCGAATATCGCATTTGCCAGGCAAATGTAGGCAAACACGCAACTTTCGTACGACCGACGATTCGATTAAAAATAAAATAGTGGAAGACGTACGCGACACTGACACTAGTGACAGTGCCATCGGAATCGCGAATCGTCAATCGTGGCGTTGGCCTACCTATCGCGATCTCGTCACGAGGTATGACATGCCAGATGCTGTGATTCGTTCTTCTGTAAAACGCTTGAAAATTTTGCGACGATTGACATTGACCATTGACGTCTCTGACAAGCACAAGCATGAGCACAAGCACAAGCGCCAAATGTCAATAGTCATATGCCGACATATGCGTTATCTTTCTTTTTTCTTTGGAATATATATTCACTGTAGATCACGAGAGGAGATTGTACGATTGATATCCAATCTGGACGATTGATAGGTTTTCTTTTTTCTCGGCCAGGAAATTACGTAAGAAACTTGATAAACAGCAGTCACTGTTACTGTTTTGCATATGTGTTTTTATATGTTATATATGCGCGACTTGTCAATATGTTTCATTGTCATTGTACTCGATGTGTGGCATGTGGCTACAAATGATCTCCAAATGTATATTCCAATTCCTAAAGCACCAGTTTTCATCTTTTCCAAATATTTAGATGTCGATTCAAAATAACAAGGTTATGCCTGTGAACATTATCTATTTTACATATACGTATGTTGTTTCTACTGAGGATGAATTCTTTTCATAAATTCTGGACTTTAATCTCTACATATTTATAATAAATTTATCGATATTGCTAATGAAATTGTTAATTAAAAATCCTTTTATTTGTTTCAGGGTACAATGTTTTGGTGCGTTAACTCCAAGTGACAAATTACGTATGTGTAAGTGTAAATACGGTGATTTTTATGTAAATAACTATTATACGAATTCTTCTGAATTCTCTCATTTGTGGGAGTTACTTATGTAATATTAAAAAATGTCGCAAGGAGATGGTGCTGCTGTTGCAGTGCCTAATAATCAAAACGGTGCGGTAGCACATAATCTTCACAGTCTTGCTGGTGTTATAGGACCAGTCCTAAATAATAATAACATGAATATAGCTAGAAATAACAATAATCAAAACCCGCTGATTAATGTGCGGGATAGGTTATTTCATGCGTTATTTATCAAAGCGGCGCTAGCCTACGCACGAGCATTTCCAAGGCCTGTCAGGAGATTTATAGAATTTGTAGTCCTTTTAAAGGTATGTACGAGACATTATTTATTGTTATTATTAAAGATTTGATGTATTATACACCAAATTAATTTCTGTAGATATACGTGTATAAGTAAATAAGAAAAGTAACACGAGATTAACTAAAAATAGTAAAAATTGATATTAATAAAACATGTCATAAATCTCTTTGTTTGCAGGCTATATTGGCATTTTTTGTGTTGGCTTATATTCATATAGTATTTTCACGCGCACCAACCAATTGCTTAGAACATATAAGAGACGAATGGCCACGGGATGGCATATTGAGAGTCGAGATTCTTAGGAATGGCGGAGAAGATTATAGCATAGAGAAAAGTTATGCCAAAGAGGAGAAATTGAGACAAGGAAACGTTCATGATTTTTCTGTTGCTTTAGCATTATTAACCAGAAATGGGTAAGTTAAAATATAAATATTTACAAGATATAAAAATGCATTAATGTTCTTGGTAATTTTGTGTACAGAGAGTAGACATTTTTATTTATTTGTTATAGCAGATTTATAAATATTGAACCATCGGCTGTTGATGAAGAACGGGACACTATAAATGTCTCTGCCGAAGGGAATCATGAGAATTTAACATTACTTGAGCAAGATCTGACAACAAGTGCGACAATCTCTGGAGAGACGCAAAATCCTGACCTAAGCCCAACAAATACAACAATGAGCCCATCGTTGTCAACAAAGCTTTGGGATGGTTTAAATATAGCTAAAAAAATAGTATGTATATTTTTTTACTTGGATATTAACAACACTTGATACTTTAGTGAGACTTTTTAATTTTATACAAACATTAAAAACTTTTGAATATTATAACACTTTTTAATTAAACAATTTGCACGCAATTATTTTTTTAAATGCTTGATATTATTTTTTTATAAAATTATAAAATTAGATAAACATGTAACGTATTTGCGTGAAAAGCAAGATATATAACAAATTGCTAACATAAAATAATATATTATGTACATCTTGTTTTAGTCCGGAGAAAAGTCATCTTTTACGAATGCGGAAGGTAATTCCACGGAAGTGCCTGATCATTTAAATGAAGATAATGTTGTACAGCTAAAAGATCGTACATCGGATGTCGATAAAACAACCAGGATAGGTAAATAACATTAGATATAAAATGTAGATATTGTTTATAATTTTAACTGTGAGATTTTCAATAAGAACTGATATGTAATTAACCGATATGTAATTGAAGTTATGTATGCGTCACACATGTGTGTTTGCTTTCTAAATGGCATTATTTTAATACAAAAATATTTTACATACGAATAAAATATTAATTTATACATATATATATATACACACATAATTCAATGTCTTTTTATTATATAACGCAAATTTTTTATTATATTTCCAGAAGATGGATATATTGTGGAATATTCATTGGAATATGGTTTCTTACGATTATCACCAGCGGCTCGACAAAGACTAAACATTCCAGTCAAAATTGTCACTTTGGATCCATTGAACGACAAATGTTTTGGTGATGCATTTTCGCGATTGATATTAGATGAATTTTTGGGATATGACGATTTGTTGATGGCAAGTATCAAGACGTTAGCAGAACATGAAGACAACAAAGGTTTTTTACGGTAAGTACTGACACTTTTACGTTTAATACATACAATGATGGTTATTTAACCATTTAAAAAAATGTATTAAAACGTATTAGAAACTCACAGATATTGAGATGTCTAAACTTTGATCACTTTGACAGGAACGTGGTAACGGGAGAACATTATCGATTTGTGAGCATGTGGATGGCACGAACATCGTACTTAGCTGCGTTTTTCGTTATGCTCGTATTTGTAAGTATTTTATGAATTTTATGAAATTTTTTGGTTGACTTGTCGATCGATTGTGTGTATGTATATATATTTATAGAGAGAATTTGACATATATTTATATATATTTAAATGATATTTACGTAAAATCACAATAGTTATTTGGAATTTGGGAATTCTAAATATTTTTCATATATCACATTTTTTTCTTGTTCAATTTATCATTAGGCAACTGGTATTATACATATGTATTATACAGTATTATACATATAATACATACGCGCACTTGCATGCATGCATGCGTGGCTAAGTTATCAGTTTGCAAATGAAAGATATATCCTGTTTATCATTTATGTTCGATAGCACAAATCCGAGTTTTTTTTTTCATTTGATATAACAATGATTTTTTTTGTACAAAATTAATGAGTGTATATCGAAGTACACGGCATATTTTGTCGAAAATACGAAACTACAAGATCGTTGTGCCATAGAATTGCAAGTTTGTAGTTCTTTTTTTTTGGGAGGGGGGGGGGGCGATAATAAATTCCTCGCCATCAGAGAAACGATTTCACGCTCACCTATACGACAGCCTAACACGTGTAAAATGATATAGCAATCAATCCAAGCTAACCATCCACTAAAGTAACCTGTCTGCGCATAGCTTTCCTATCCCCAGTGTCCTCATCCACGCGCGATCCCTTTGGAGCTGAACCGTCGGGTATAAATCAAGGTTATTAGAGGCATCGTATTCGTCGTAGTGGCCCCATGTCGGTAATTTTGTATCAAATTGTGGTGGAATAGATTGCGGCATACTGTGCCATGGTCGGGATCACCGGTGAAACTTCCTAATGATGACACGATACTTTTAATAATAATGTATATTTCGCGCGATATAACGATTATAATTAAAATCATTAGGTACTCTTTACAATTACGCATTAATCGCGAGGTTTTCTTTTCTTTTCTTTTCTTTTTTTTTTCTGTTTGTTGCGTACAAAAAAACATAGATTCTATTAATGGCATTTATAGAAGGAGGTATTCGATCTCCAAGATTTTATCGTTTGTTTTTCTATCAGACTAATTGCAAGAACTGAATGTCTTATTGTTAGTCTTGTTCATGGGAGAGCTCGTCGTCCCTATATCGGACATGATAAGGTTCGTGTCCTCGCCTCCACGTTACAACCCGTGACTCGGATTGCCGCTCCGCGGTGAGATATTTTGTTCTTTAGATCGAACAATGCGGTTCGCTTTGCAATGCGGAGCGGAGCGGCCGCGGCGCGCCGCCGGCCGCCGATATCGGGTAAAGGGTTGTGCGCTCGTGCCGCGACACGTGAATTCGAGCCCCGGCTGCCTGGAGGGTTCACCCTGAGCCACCCCCGGGCCCCGCTGGCCCGGCCGCGCCGTCGAGTCACGTGCACACGACTGTCGTGTCGTTGTGCATGTATCATCGTGTATCTCCTCTGTCATGTGCACGCGACGCGACGTCCGGCGCTCCGTTACAATGTGATCCCAGTATGAAATACTATTCCCTCTTCCTTTATCTTTCTCCTTATTTGCCTATGTTTGCGCGTTTGTCGCTCGCATTCGTGCCTTCACCCTCCTGGGTTCGTATCTCTTATATCGAATTCGATTGACCGTACACCGTACCGTGACAGATACTATCGAATACTCAGATTTACCATAAGAGATGTCTATTAGTCGCGATATAAAAAAAAAAAAAGAAACGAAAAAGGATTTAATAAGAGATACAGATAAGGATAAATTTAGAACAATGTTAATTTAATGAAAACTAAAAAGATATAACGGAGAATATGCAGTTTACGTCAAATCGAATATGACACGGAGAAATAAAGATAGTCATTCCGAATTAAATTTTTACTTCGAAAATTTGATTTTCAAAAATCCTCTCCGGGCATCTACATATACCTAGGTACTTTTTTATCTGACAATGAGAGAAAAAAATAATTGCCAGGCTACTACATCGATATCATTCTTTCGGGGAAGGTAATGGGGAAACAGTTTTTATTAGCTCTCTCTTTCTTTTGCTCTTTCCTTGTTCCTTTTTTTTTTTTTTTTTTTTTTTAATAACATCTGCGCATTCATATGTAAGGTGGAATCGAACGACCCCGTTACTAAGGTTGCCTGTTGCAAATAACGGATTATCTTCGAGGGTGTCAGGTGCTGGTTCAATCTGAACCGATCGCAATTCAATTTCAACATTCGCTCAACGCGCTAACCGACTATACGAGCGACCAGTTCGCAATTTACGTGACGCCGCGCCGCGCCGCGCCGCGCCGTAACTTTGTCAAAGTTACTCGGGCAAAATTTCAGAATAGTAATTCATAATGCCGATTGACATTTTTAATCAATATCAATCGTGTCTGCGCTAATTGCGACGTGGTTATCTTTTCGGAAATATTTGATACAAAGGTTTTTGCTCTTTATTGTTTCAGACGGTGTCAATCTCGATGTTGCTGCGCTACTCGCATCACCAGATATTTGTCTTTATCGGTGAGTGATAAAACTTTAAACAATTTAATTACTTTTGCCGTGAGAAAGAGAGAATGTGTACGTGTATTTTAACAGCATAACAAATTGATAACAATCGATTGAAAGTTTTATTATATGAGTAAAGGTGCACCCCTACATCTATCGTAACGCTGCGATCGTGGTCGTAAGCAAAGAAACTCTCGTAAACAATATATCTATGTTAATATATCATATAAACACACTTTTCTTCGCGCGTCGAGAAGGCTGACAGATTAGGTTACTGTTGTAACGCTAGACAAGCGTTGTAATCGTCAGAGTTCAAGTTGAATCAACTCATCGATGAGGTAACGATAACTGTCACGACGAGCATTGCGATCGTCGTAAGCGGTCGTAAGGAGCTTACGAATTTACGATAATCATTTACGATAGATGTAGGCGCACCTTAATACAGATAAAGAGATCAAAGTTCCATAATTCTATATTCGTCTAGTTAGCATATTTTGTGAGCTTACCTTTTTCAATTGATCACAATTGATGACGTTTCTTATTTCGTAATGGCTTTAGCTGTTTAAAATCCGCATAATTCTAAACTTGAGATTAACTCGTTATATTACGAGTACATTAATAAGATTATAAAAATATTATAAAGCTCAACATTGATGCTTATCATAAGTATTTTGCGTATATGTTGCGTGTGATTTCGAATAAAAAATTAATCTAAATTCAAAGAGATAACGATCGAATCTCTTTCGCAAAAATCATATAGAAAAACTTTTATATTTATAAATAAGCCATTACAGTCCGAGCTTAGATCTTATTAGTAGCTAATTATTATTTCTATATGTATAAACAATTTTTTCCCCCCAAACCCTAGAATACTACGCGCCGACTAGAATTGTCACTTACAACACAGCTTTTTGGGTAAAAACCCAAAAGGGGGAGGGGGGGTTTACCAAAAAAGCTGTGTTGTAAGACTTGTAAGCCTGACAATTCTAGTCGGCGCGCAGTATTCTAGGGTTTGGGGGGAAAAAATATGTTTATACATACAGAAATAATAATTAGTTACTAATATAAGATCTAAGCTCTGTAATGGACTGTAATGGCTTATTTATTCTATATTGATTGTATATCAGACGGTTCTTTTCACTTAATATTTCATATTTATGTTTCTTTTTTTCCGAAACAATTGATGATTTAGATTTAGAGAATGAAGCAAGAGAATGAAACCTTTCATTTCACACTCTTTCGCTATTTTTTAATCTGCGTTAGTTATTTCTCTCTCGTTCTATGGCCCAGTTAGATAGTAAATCCGCTATGCGCAAGTGCAAGAACGCATGATGAATCTAGTGGCGATTATGTGTTCCTATCATTAGGAACTATTTTTGCATCGAAAACATCGTCAATTTTTATTGAAATATGAAATAAATTTCTTAAAAATTCGATTAATGATTGATTTTTGAGTCACGATATGTTCAAAAGTTTATGCGCATTTAAACTGACCAATATATTTTGTGCACTCGGTATTATTGCGATGATGTAACATGTATCATCGCAATAATACCGAAGAACGGTTCTCCCTCCCATCGTCATTTCATTCACGATAAGATCTACGCAACAGATATTTATAACGTTCTACGCCGCGCCCGACCAAGTATCTCGTTTGTCTTTTATACTGTCGTATCACGATGGATTTGTCGTTGCTTTCGTCGCCCTTTGCGCTATTATTGACTACTCTGATCGTCATCGGCATCCTGAAAGTTGTCGCTGTGCTGCATCATATATATTTTTACTGGAAGAATAAGGGTGTACCTTACCTGCCAGACTCGCTATCATCTTTTATAACGGTTTGGAAAATATTTCTGGGTCGCATCAGTTTTGTCGATTATTGCCAATATATATACAGTTACTTCCCGGACGCAAAATATGTTGGAATGATGGATCTTATCACGCCTAATGTGCTACTGCGCGATCCTGAGCTGATTAAAGACGTCATGGTAAAGGATTTTGAACATTTCCCGGATCATCGCAGCTTCGTTGACGAAAGCGTGGAACCGCTATTTGGCAAGAACATCTTCTCCTTGCGCGGAGATCGTTGGAAAGAAATGAGGAATACATTAAGCCCCTCTTTCACCGCCAGCAAGATGAAGCTTATGTTTGATTTGATATCGGAATGCTCGCATGATTTCGTTAATTATTTGGTCGATTATCCGGAAATCTGTCACGCGATCAATACGAAGGAGGCCTTCAGACGGTACACCACTGATGTAATCGCCACAGCAGCCTTTGGCATAAGCGTAAACTCTATGAAGAATCGAAACAATGAGTTTTACACAAGAGGAGTGGAAGCTACCAAATTTTTCTCTGGATTACTAGCGATAGCCAAATTCACATTTATACGTGCGTGTCCACGGTTTGCTAAATCCATTGGTGTGACCCTCTTCCCGTCGGCTACGTACAAGTTTTTCAAGAAGATCGTGGGGGAAACCATTAAAGCGCGGGAAGAGCAAGATATCGTCAGACCAGATATGATCCATTTATTAATGCAGGCTCGGGACAAAGAAGGTGCCAATACTGCCAATGTACACAAAATGACATTGGATGACATCGTTTCGCAAGCTTTCAGCTTTTTCTTCGCTGGTTTCGACACATCTTCGACGCTGATGTGTTTCGTTGCTCACGAGCTGGCAGTTAATCGAGATATACAAGATCGTTTGCGCGAGGAGGTACAACAGCATCTTGCCGAAGGAAACGGTAAGATTTCTTACGAGTCGCTGTCGAAGATGTCTTACATGGACATGGTGATCACCGAGACTCTCAGAAAGCATCCACCGGTGATCTTCCTCGATAGACTTTGCGTTAAGAGATATGAACTGCCTCCGTCGCAACCAGGCTACAAAAATGTGATCATCCAACCTAACAATGTGTTGATATTTCCCGTTTATGCTTTACATCACGATCCGAAGTACTTTCCGAACCCGGATAAGTTCGATCCCGAGAGGTTCAGCGAGGAGAACAAAGACAACATTTTACCGTATACTTATCTACCATTTGGTCATGGACCTAGAAAATGTATCGGCAATCGATTTGTTCTCATGGAGACTAAGATTCTGATAGCTCATCTTTTACAAAAGTTTACTCTTAAGAGTACAGAAAAAACCGTCGATCCAATCGTATACGATAAAAAGGAGTTTACGTTGCAACCTGTCGGCGGATTCTGGATTAGCTTGGAGAAGAGAGAAACGTGAAAATCTTGTACGCTGTATACATTATCGTACGATATACAGTAGGTGTTTGAAAAAATATTGTCGCATTTTCAACTTCAAGATTTACTTTCAAGATATTCAATGCGTATATGCACTTTGGAAGATGATTGAAGATTGAAGGATACAATAAGATTTATTTGCAATGTATTAAGTCATTATGTTCAAAGCGAATAACCAAGTGTTTGCTAATAAGAAATTTAAAAAATTATTGTATATATTACGATAAACATTAAGATAACCTGCGTAGACTCTCAAGTCTCTACTCGATTGTGCCAACTGCCAATCAATTTTAATGATTTATATAACTTCCACTTGTCGCCAAATAGCATATTAGAAATACTTAGAATTTATATTATTCTTTATATAAGAACGAATATCTCTATCGCAATTATAATATAATCAGATATGATTTATTCTCTAGGATTAGATAGTATAGTAGGTATATAAAAAAATAAGGAAAACAACCTATTATTCCTAGTCAGTGTAAAATGCGCAGATGATCATTAAATTAAATTAAATTAATTATCAGGACAAACGTTTACAAATAAGAATTGGTAATTATTGATTGCGATATTTCTGAGGGATATTTTTTTAATGTTGATAGGAGTTTCGTATATGAGATGATAGAATATAACGTTGTTATATTGTTATCGAGAATAATATTATACGAGAATGATAAGATAATGAAAATAAGATAAACCAAGACTTCCTATCGTAACAATTTTCTGGATTTTGCCACCTATAACTATATTATATAAATGCAATTTATCCTCTTGCAAACATACGTTGTATATTATATCTCCCTTTTCATTCTTAATTTTTATTAATTAGGATTTATATGTACTATACATTGTACTTTTTTTATTTATTTGTTGAAAATGTCACTTTGTCAAAATTAACTTCGAGCGAACTTTAAGCGTTTTGATTTGGCTTGATATATCAACTTAACCGGTTTTTTTAAATAATATTTTAGTCGTTGTTCAACGTTCGCATTTTTCTTGCTTTTCATAAACGATGAGGTTTTCTCAATTTTGATTACTTTCAGAAACTTGTCACTTTGTACTTAAATCATATTTGAAAGTAATCAATAAGTTATATTTTTTGTAATATATTATTTTCTGAAAAGATCTTATAAGAAATATCTTCTTAATACTTAATCATCGATGAATCGAAGAGTTTTGATTTTAATTTAATCGCTGTTTTTGGTAAGTTTCATAAAATGGCGCGTACTTGATTTTTTTCATTGTCAGTTTGGGAATTAGCTTAAAAAAAGAAAGAGAAACTTGAAAGTTTAAACAGAAGCATCGAGGGAAGTTATTTTCGCAGGTTAATCGTTTGAAATACAAATTTGCATAGAAAAACAGCGTGAAGGGCGGCATGCTTCCTTCATCCATTTGCGAGTTTTGGGTGTTTCATGTCAGACAGTTTGTGGCCGACTAAAGCTTCGTTCCGTTTTATTCTCCGTTTTTTATTCATGTTTATAATATTTCCGCTATATATATATATATATATAGTCTTATTTTATTAATATTCTTATATATATTTTTACATAATAGACTTCCTCTCTTTCTTGTCTTTCTTTTACTTATTTCTCATATTTTGCTATTTTCTCGTTAGATGTTACTTTGAATATACATATATAAATCATTTTAAGATTGTAATATATTATAAAATATTTAATTGTTCTGTATTATCTATGATTAAACTAGAATTGCGCGCTTCAGTATTATATAATTGTTTATACTATAATTGTTTATACGCTACATTAATAAGTACATATCTTTGTAATAAATTATCTACAATGTAATTTTATATTAAAATTTTTCTTATCTCAAAGTTATTTTTTATTATGTTTGGAAACGTTTACGTGTACATATAGGTAAAATATTTCTTTAAGTATTTGCGCGCGCGTAATCAGGCTAGAAATTATTAAAAAATTATATTATTATTATTTTACTTGAATTTTGCATATAATTGAAATACCTACATTATTTTTTATTGCAATACGTGAGTGAATCGAAAAATCAGATGTGTGTACAGTGTTCTTTGCAAAAATTAAAGAAACATAATTCTATGTAAACTTTGTATTAAACTTATTGAATCGATATCGATATTGAACAATTTATGATTTCATTGGCATCGGTGAATTGAAGTCTAATATAATTTAGCTGCTTAAGACATGAATTTTATAATTGCTTTTTACATATAATGTATTCAATGATATATATATTCGGTCTAATTAGAGCGCAAGTGAAACGGATAGAGCGGTTAATGTAAAAAGAAAGAAAAAAGAAAAAGAAAAAGGGGGAATAAACGTAAGAGATACACGTGGCGTTGGTTAGAGAGGGGATTATGCGGGACAGGACGAAGGATTGCGGCGAAGTTTTAATAACCGGAGGGTAGAGGAGTTAGTAGATGATAAGTTAAAATCTAAAATTCATTAAATTGAACCGCCAAGAGTGTCGCGCAAATTTGTAAGGTACGACACTGCGTATCCTATAAAGAAGGCGCGGCTCGCGCGGTGGGTCGTCCACAGGACGAGTGACGGTATTAACTTTTTAATTGCTTTGTTGCACCCATGGCGGGCGCGGCACGGAACGATGCGATTATGAATTTTTAATTTATCCTCGAGTCTCTGTTCCATCGACTTGCAAGACGGTGTCGCAGATTATTCGAAGAAGTCGTAAACATAAAATTATCGCGCTCCTAAATCAGCATCAATTTCATAGGTTTAATATATACGTGAATAAATGCTTTCGAACGATTATGCGAGATTACGTATATGTATACGTATATCTTCTGATATATTTTATCGGTAAGATGGGCGTGAGAAATAAATCAATACTAAGTGTGCGAGGAGTGCTTAAAGCGTCGATATAGAAAGTTCCGTGGAATTTAAATCAGGATTGATGAAGTTTCGAAATTAATTCGTATCAAGCTTTGAGTCGACTCGTCGAACGCGACACGATTCCTTCACGGTGTTGCTAAACTTACGTAATAACCTTCTACTCGCGAAGTCTTCGCCACGATGTGCCTGATAAATATTAAATTCAAGCCGTACCTCGACCAGAATAACGATTTCCACATAGAGTTCTATCCTTGCGATAAACTTACGCGACGGCATATGCTTGTGTATATATACATGTTTTATTTTTTTTAAATATTTTATATGGAAAATTGTTCCGATGTACAATGGAACTCTCTAGGAAATAATCGAATAGATAGAAAATAGAAAATATTGTATCTGGTATGTGCTATAATTCACGTGAGTTTAACTCCTAAAACTCGTTTCTTCTATTTGTTTCAGTTGACCTCATACAAATGCTGGAGTTTAATTTAACTGTGTCATTGCCAGCTGCCTCCCTACTGACAGTGGTATTGGCATTAGTAGGTAAGTTTCATATGTATATTTTTTAGGTACTCATTTTTAATTACTTGTATTAGTATATTTTATTCTTGTTTTTGTCGTGTTCCATGGAAAGTGAAATATCTTTGTTGAATAACGTTTACATTCATCGGACTTTACATGCAAACATGTTTCTTGAATTTTCGTGCGTTGTTTTTTATTTCTTACATTGCAATTTTTTTGAAAGTGGAAAGTGGTTCGATGAGAGGTGATTCGTTTCAGCTAGAATAATCAATCGGTCGCGAATTCTCGAGCGAGAACGTTGGAGTTTGGTCACGATGTGCGAGTGAAATATTAAATACCTTTTTACTAAATCACGACTGCCCTTGCTCTCTCGTATTCTCACCGGTAGGACTTTGGCTCGGTTACAAAGCTGATTGGCCGGGACGGTTAACCCAGGATTCTGCATAAATTTCTGATGAAGGCGCAACAGTTGGGTAACCCGCTCGGAGCCCATTTAGCAGCAGTGGCGGCGGCGCGGCGTCGCGCGACCATTTCCATTTCGACCTGAATATCTCCTCTTAACGCTTCGCGTGTCCACTGGTACCAATGGTCCAATTGATCTGCATAAAATACGACGTCTCTAATCCTCCCGCCCATCCAACGGCTTTGAAAACATTGATAAAATCTGGATTTGCGATCTTTCTTTTCTCTTCTTGAACATCGCGATACTTTTGTACACAATAAATTATTTCTCTCGAGAAATACCTCTTCCAGTTCTCGAGTTTCAATTCGTTAATCCGTTTTTATCCCACGAATTTTCATGTCTGTTTCGACATAATATGCTGAAACATTAGATTAGATTAGATACTATTTTAATTTACCATCTAATCTTAGCTCTTCTTATTTCTTATCTCCAGTAAAATTGCACACTTAAACAAGCACAGAGAATTGTAATATATTTCAAGGCTCAGCTTGTGTGCTCGCAGCATTATCGACGATATAATGTGATATATTTTCTTCTACATTATCTATCAATGCAATGCCATAACAGCGCTAGTCATTAATTTTGATTAATTTAAGATCAAGATTGCAACTCTATCTATATATTTCACGATAAAAACTGTTCATATACAGTCCAGTAAGGGATCCATTCATTTATACGTATGCCACCAGTTGCGCGGACAGCAGGCAGCCAAGCGAAATGGCAACAGAAGTGGTAAATTTCCGGATCCGTACCCCTCTCCCTGCGTTGCAGGGATTGCCAAGAGGATCGTCTGTACAAAAATCGAAATATATATATATATATATTTACTCTGTGTGCGTGCGCGCGCTTGTGTACATATATACTATAGGCTACACATATATATGTACAAACACGAATATACATCGAGTCAACGTAGTGAAAAGGAACGGAAGTCTTAGAGAAGTTGTTATCTGGAGTAATAGGTTCCGGTTCCTATGTCGCTTCCTGCTTTCTTCATCCGTCATTTCGCGACTCTCTCAGTAGCCTTCTAAACCTTCTCTCACTCCTTGGTCACACGTTACTTTTTGGTATATACCGTTACACCTTTTCTCTCTTTCTCGTATTTTAGTATTTCTATATTTCTTTAATTCTTTTTCAATTTTTCCCGATTTACATATGATAATCAAAAGCGTGGAAAGCACTATATGGTCACACTATCCGGCAATGCTGTAGAATTTCTTTGGATAAAAATTAACTTTTGGGAATATTCTTGCAATAATATAATTCGTTAAAAAAAGCCCTTGAACTTTCGAGCGCAAACAACTTTATAACCATCGACGCCTCTGCATTTTTGTAATTTTCGAAATGATCTTAAAATGTATGCCATTGTTTACATTAGCATTTAGATTACACGTTATCTTCGTTATATTCGCTATCTTGCGTAATGTTTTTCTCAACGCTATTCGGTGTTCGGCTCGGCATATTCTTTTTCAATTTTCGCCCTTGCGTTTACGTCGTTGATGGGCAGTATTTTGTCTGGCGGGTGCCTGCGACATCATCAGCGTGAATTCACGTCAAATCGTCCACGCGTCGTTCGGCATTTGGCATCAGGTACGACATGGAAGACGATTTTGCATAATGGAACGTCAAAGAACGAAGGCACACCGGCGCCTCTGTGCATCAGTGACGCATGATCGACCGCCTAACATGCCGTAAACAGATTTTCAGAGACGGTCAGAACACGTTGCACCCGTGCCATTCCGTTTATCTGCTTACAACGTCGATGCGAAGCTGCCGTATAGCATATATTAGCATATTTTGTACAAGCGCGTGAGCGCGAGCGTCGCAACCTTTGTGGATTAAAACTATTAAAAGGGATAAATAGCTCTTAATAGCTTGACTGTCATCGCTATAAAACGATCGCAAAATTCCAAAGTGCTCGCAGGATATATGGGCATAATCATAACGAGTTACGAGTTACGAGTAACGAGTAACGGTGTAAAAATTACCGATCTAAAAAATTAATTATTGAAAGCAGGATATATCTTGACGCGCGCGCGCGCGCGCGCATCTTTACACGTGTTCCATATGACATATCAAGGAAGCTTCTCCCCGAGTTTGCTCATTTTCACAATATCACATGTAATGTAAAATACAATTCGCTCTCGTAATGCTATACGATTAGGTCGCGAAATTATCGCGATTACGGTTCCGCGTATGCTAGGTGCTGACCTGGCAATGTATGCAATGGGATGGCTAGATCATGCCGCTACTGCCGCTAGAGCAGATTAAACTACAGTCTATAGCCCCCTGCCTCGCCAGTCGCCAGCCTCCCTCTAAAACCGCTTCTGCCGCCAAAGCACAATATAGCATCAGCGTCGAAGATCCTGGTATAGCGGCGGATAATTTGGCCGGGATTCGCTGCTCTACGATACCGCTCTGCTTCTGACGTACGACGGTTAATGCGCATTGCGCGAGTCCTGATTGGTCCTTGATTAAATCTTCCATGCTTTGACGAATACGATTTCGCTCCTAATTATCTCGTCAACAGTCACTTGGCGAAAGGAGATCTGCGAGTTTATACAGTCGAGCGTTATACAAGACGCGAACGTGTCTCCAACCGCGGAGATAGAACCCGTATAGTTTACAGTCGCAGTAGCGGCTAACAATTATACGCGTAGATCTATAGGTTACAGATTCGCAACGAGCTTTGTTAACTAATTTCAAAGAAATTTACAGCTTATCTTACGTCTTCGAGATCGGATAAGTCACGTCCCTCCTACGTCCTATGCTGTAGCAGTGGTTTTTTTCGCGCGTGTGATACTCGTGACGTGAATCTATCTGATACCTATAATGAGATTAGTTTTCGTATGGGATACACCACGAATTATTAATTAATATACGGTAAAAACAATAGATTAATAAGTAACATTGACAAGCGAGGTCGAAATTTTGACATTTTTGACACAGCAGTCTTTGGCAAAGGAATTCCGCAAGGGTCCAGCTCGTATTTATTCGCATTCGATCAAATATATCGAATCTCGCGTTCGATCAGGCTCAAACGTGCTCGCAGTGGTCGGTCAGCGGGAAATATTATGTCCATTAGATGGGAAGAGTGAAGGGGAGGTGAATTCTGCCGAGTCGCGCGCAATATTGCATGGCACCGGCCAAGCTCGATTCGATGCCGATGACACGTGAGCGATGGCCGTACACAGTTGACCATTGATTAACCACATTATTAGCTACCGCCTCTTCAGAAAATATCCGCGCGGCGCACATTCAGTATTATTTCGCATTGCGTCAGATATATGAATTTACGTGTATTATACACATTACACACGAATACGCATAATTCTTCGCGCGACTAATCGCACGACTAATGGATGAGCTTGGGGCAACGGCGCGTGCTATTAAATAATAATATTTCAATGATATTTTGTTTCCTTCTTAGAAATTTCGTAACGTGACGTTTGAGAGTATTTTACTTCTATAAAAATTACTAATAAAAGCTATTTTTTTTTTTTTTTTTTGAAACCTGATAGTCGTCTGTGACCTGTGATATATTTAAACATCTATATTAAACGAGACAATCCTAAAGGAGATACGGAAGTAGATGACAAAAGTCGTAGTATGACCGTACGCGGAAATTGTGCAATTACCTAACTGTTGACTACAAATAAATTTTCTACGATAGATTTATGAGACGAAATAAAGATTTCGTATTCGGAGCGTTTGGCATTTTTCCACCGCTCGTATTGTCACATAAAATCAACAGAGGCATTAATTTGGAACCGTTGCCTACTTCATTTACAAGGTCCAAGTTTACGCTCGATCAGCCGACATCGACATTGGGCGTCGCGTCGGCGTCGGCGTCGGTGTCGGTGTCGTCGGTGAGCCGTGGACGGCCGCGGCGCGGCGCGAAGCATACGCGCACTCAATTACGCGTGAGCCCGTGTCGGCCGGCCCGCGTACGCGGCCGTGCGCGCTGTCACGGCCTCGAATTAGTTATGACTCATGAACCCGCTGTCAGTCAGCAGTTTTGGGAAACTGTATAACTGTAACTGCCATTCCGTCGTCAATTTGCAGGACCACAATGTTTTACGCGATCGTTCACTGGCAATGTCCGGTTCCGCTGGTCATATCATAAATTTCGAATCTTTTGTTTGAAGCTTCTATATGCTTGATCGCGGCATGAATACGAGCGGCGAATTACGCTCTTGTCAGAAAGAAAATAGTCTGCACATAATGTAAAATTATAGTGTTTTATCGTAAGAAGCATACCGGTGAATATAAATTATAATATAACGTTACCAGTGCAATTTCAATCTCGAAAGATTACTGTTGTTTGTCGTACCTGGAATTTGAGCGTCTTTATAAAAATTGAGGGGGAAGGAGAATGGGGATGTGATCGAGAGTTAGATGGTTCTCCGGCAAGATACCGCGTTAGAGAACATTACCTTACCTGCGCGGTGAGGTAATGTTCGACTAGTATGCATTTAAACGAGTGCATTATCCGCGCATTATCCGATGTTAACGATCCTTTCGGCACAGGCCAATATGTAACTGATTCACGCGTATCCTGCTTGTTATCAACTAATTGTAAGTCGGATGATTGGATTCCAAAGTTGCTTCAATTCTTAGCTTGATATAACGTGGAAAAAGTCAAGGCAATTATATCTTTTCTCTATCTTTTTTACAACCAATTTTCGAATATAATATTTATAAATTAAATACATATAATATAATTAAATAAATATAAATTAAATATATAATATTTACGTTACCTAAGGTATCTGTGGAAACACGAAAAATGGACGGAAAAGATTATTGCATTAAAATTATTATCTTTAATTATTTATTTACTTTTCATATAAATAAGAGATAAAAAATAAAATTTAAGCTTTAGCCTACGAAATTTTATTAAAGATACTTTATTAAGAATCTACGAAATTTTATTAAAAAATACCTACTTTATTAAGGATTAACAGAAATTTTATTTGTGTGGCTTTCTCATCGAGGTGCTTGACGTTTTGGATGAAAAAGAGATGAAAAGATTGAGATGAGCGATCGTCTTCGGTGAATTTTTGACAGGGATAAATCGACCCCAAATTCATCGAAGGATCTATATTCTATAGATGAAAATAAACACGATAATTTGTAGGCAGCATTTGTAAAGTATATTTGTAAAAATCCCAATGTAAACATTACTTTTTTGTTACAATAGCGGCATAAGTGATTTCCTTTTCTTCGCGAGACAATCGGCCGCCCTGCTCTCTTAAGAAGTAATTTCTCACGTTGTCGGGCCACCCCCGTGAGCGCTGTCAGACCACGTCTCTTGGTCGATTTGTACTTCTGTATCTTGGCCGTGTTGCGTACGTCCCGGATACGAGCGACGCGTGAGCCTCGCTCATTAGCATTCCCGCGGCGTTGTTTTCTTTCCATGTTCCGTCGCGTTGTGTCCGATCGAGAAACTAATTATCTTACGTCGCGCCCTTAGTCTCGGGACCATCCATCCTTGCTGGTCGCGCGCCCGGGGTGCCTTCATCTAGCACTGCCACGACCATCTCCCGCGTAATGTACGCGCACGTCTACTCCTTTTTGACTTACGAGAGCATTTTTTTCGAAAATCGACTAAATGGAGTCTGACTCCAATACCGGCTAGGCCATGTGCGCCAGCGAAAATAAAGGGCGATAATCGCACACAAGGACGAATTCTTTCCTTTGTTTTTCGTGATCGCTGTCATGGTCGTATTAAGTATTCTTTTGTCATTTTCGTATGATTCCTTATTATCTTATTAATGAATCTCTCGTATCGTTACATATCTATTAGAAAACACGCTGGCAAATGTATTGTATACATATGTATTTCCATTTGCATTCTCATTGTGTTTCTCTAGATATTTTATTTCGCAGTAATGTTTTACTCGTTAAGGAAGATTGAATGTTTAGCGTTTGTGAAACGATAAGAAGAATCGATACGGTACATGGTTTTTTTCAGAACATAATGACCGTGCATTGACGGTAAATTTGCGAAAACGTAGAATGAATCTCACACACTGTCGGAGTTTTAATTGTGTGGAAACTATCCGATATTAATAGGGCACGTTCGTATTCGTACTCATTCGATAACGTCGGGATCGATTATCTTTTTGACATTTCTGAATTAGAAATATTATATATCATTGTGATTTATAAACACCATTTTTTAATATTAAAAAGAAAAAAATATATTTAATATAAAATATTAGACACAAGAGCGACAGCTTTTCATTAATTGCTATTACTTATATTGGATATTTCTGTTTGTTTTTTAGGGATGGAGGCGCTTATGTCTGAATTTTTCAATGACACAACCACTGCGTTTTATATAATTTTGATAGTGTGGCTTGCCGATCAATACGATGCCATCTGCTGTCACACGGCTCTTACGAAGAGACACTGGTTAAGGTATGTAATTATGATTAATTTTGCCAAAATTAGTAATACCGAATGTCTTTTTCGTATCATGCGTTTTGATTATCGCGAGCAATATAGAAGGTTTATTAGTAAAAAAGAAAAATCTAAAAAAGTGCTTCCGGTAGAGAACAAGATGATCGGGAGAGCATTTAATTAAAAAGGATTAAGTTATATTAAGTAGAGTGAGCTTTGCGTGTCGGATATGTTAGCTAACCTGCTAGCGCGAGCAACCTTTTTCACTTTAATCCAATAACATTGGCTAAAACTGCTACGACCTATTCCGGCACAGGCTTCTTTTAAAACTATATATTTGAAATATCTTAAGGGAATTGAATCCTTCTTATAATTGTGATTGCATAAAACAGAGAGAGAGAGAGAGAGAGAGAGAGAGAGAGAGAGAGAGAGAGAGAGAGAGAGAGAGAGAGAGAGAGGGAGAGAGAGAAAGAGAGATGCATATATTTTGAACAACAGAGGCATTTTATGCGAAAATACCCCAGAGACATGACATGTGTCTTGCTTTATATAGGTATATATAGCATTTAAAGAAAATATAATGTTCAATGTTTATCATAATCTCTTTGTTGCTTTTCCTGATCCTTGCCTGATTCCGTAAACATTTGGGCAGCCTAATTAAGACTACAATTATATTAACAATTCGCTGAATACATATTATACGAATGTATTTTATATCTGATTATTGATGTATTCTGGTGATGCGATTAACCGTCGAATTCGATCGGATTTGGACGTCCTTTCTGTACGGGGCTGCCCGTTGATCTGTGGTTATAAACGTAGGACGATCGATGTACATTCCGCAAACATCGAACAGCAATTCGCTGATTCAACAATCTAGTTGATCCTACGCAGAGACGTCAAAGCGAGGTTGAGCTGAGAACTTCACAATAGAGATCGGGCTTTACGCTCGGTATAGCTTAGATCTCCCAGAAGGACTATACCGCGAGGCAATTTCCCTGGACGAACGAAGGGTTAGACCGGAACATTAGAGACATTAGGTGACGATTAAACAAAGCCGTCACCAACGACAAACTTACACCGGTGTCCAGGAATCCTGTATTTCCACTCGGACGCAAACTCCTACGAAACGGATTATTATTATTGGCCCGCTTTTACGGAGCTACTTCAAATCCTAAATAGATCCTTCTAAGGATTTGAAGTACAAGAAATTCTTAAACGTATTCTCTCGCTAACTTTTTTGCTTGCATATCACGAAAAAAAGTGCAATTAAATTTAAATATTTAGTATTTTAAAGTGAGTACAGTTTAACGGATCATTAGTTTAAATTCAAAAAAGTCACATCTCGGATCTTTGCGTTGGAAAATTATCAACGTTTCACAAAATTCGCGAGACGAGAAATTTACGCTTGATCTATTTTCGATTTGTATTCGGGCTTGGTGAGAATCAGTGGAACCTGGATGTGTAGTCGGACTCGAGATTGGAAACGGATCATTAGAACTGGCATTGGCATTAGCAACAATTAAATAGATCTGACGCCGGTAATAGTATTCGAATCTCCGAACAGCCCAAGTAGACGCCTTGCGCGTCCTGCTTCGTAGTCTTCTAATACGGGATTTACACTGAGGTCTAATTAGAATCAATTCTAATCGCGTGAGCGAAGCTGTGTCTCGGGCAGGAGTAATCGAGATCGTTATCGAGGGCGACGCGTGTCTGCAAGACAAATCGAATTGTCCCGTGAAACGTGTTGTCATTCACGTAACGAAACGATCATTATGTTACTATCACTTTGTGCAATGCAATATATAAAAGACTGAAAAAAACAAGAGATAACTAAAGCTGTACATAAAAAGACAAAAAAATGCATTGAATCTGCAAACGGACACGGAAAATATACCTAGCTCATACTTAGAGATAATCGAGAAGCTCCCCAAAATTTGAATTTTATACATGCGCACGACATTGATGTAAAATTTGCCTCGCTATACAGGTGTGCATTGTCGACGTTTTGTTTTTGTTTTGCGAACTTGATTTTTAAATGTTATTCTCATTGTTACATGGAGAGTCACCGAGAAAAGTCACATTTGAGATTATACCGTTGATACAGTGTACGTTTTACAGTGCGAGACGAATTGCAATCATATCTGTAAGTTTACTTAGATACTAAATTTCTCATGACCACATTTAAATAATACATGACAATGACATATTATTGCTCGGAATACGTACACAGGTACCTTCAAATTTACACGCTCCTTATGGAGACACACACAAAGGACATAATTCGATCTTTATTCTTCCTGGCCTTCCAACCTGAGAGTTAAAATGTTTGAAGATGCCTGGTGTACTTTGGAGCAAACGACTGTATTTCTATACGAGCGACCACGATCATCGGAAAAGAACCGTAATTTTTTATCTTCGACATTGACTATGATAGGGACTGCGAATTGACTATGATAGGGACTACGAATTTGACTCATTGTTACGCGCGGCGATCAATATTGTAACTCGCGGTTTTTGACTACGCTGAAGATGGCCCAAAAAAGGGGCTGAAACGTTCGTTCTTATTAAATTATAATAAAATAATGTACGGTTTAAACTAATATAATGCGCACTAATTACTGCGCCCGGCTCTAATTGCCTTGTTTTAAATAATTGATTTATTCTTGAGAGCCTATTCCTATTTATTAAGAGATAACTAGTTTGATCGTGAGCAGCGACTGTGCCGACAACAATATGATCTTGAACGTTAATATTCATCGGGATTGAAATTTTTGGTATTATCAGTTTTAGCTATTATAACGGAAGTATCTACATCTCGATCTACACTAATATTCAAATACAATATTATAAATAAATTAAATTGTAATATATAATTACTCAAAGTTTACGAAATACCGAACACTAACATCTTTCGTATACATGCAGGGAAGCTATTGAATAATCTTACGATATGGGCCTCTAACGTTGTCAGATTGTCGTTATAGTTTCTGTGGCAACTTGTCTCTGTAAGTCAATTACTAATGCCACTTTCCCCGTGTTTCAAGTATTTGCGTAATTGCATCGCGGACTTTTCGTATACGGGCGTTTTGCATTAAACGCGATTCACGGATTAGGCGCGAGTTACGCTAAATGTGCATTAGGATACCAATGAATACTATCCGTCGACTGTTTTCACGGATCATCCGCTTTTAATTAGAAATCCGACTTCCGCTTACGGAACGGTTTGTCGGATAGTCCGTATTTAGTTCCTATTACGTTTCTGCCGCTGCTAATAAATTAAAATTTCCGCGCAAAGACGACGATGGAAAAATTGCATTTGAACGGAAAAGCTCGAAAGCGCATAACGATCTGCGTTAATATGCATGTCGAATGCAGAAATTTTGGATTAATTCACGCTGACAGCTGAAACTTGCCGTTCCATACCTATAGATTTTGATAAAAGTCTATATGGAACGTACATTTGATTTTTGTTGAATTTTTTGCACTACAATTACATACGATAAGAACGTCAGATCGATTTCTTTTTTTTATTTTTATTTTTCTCCTGAGTATCACTTCTGTATGTGTTATATACATCGTTATATATATCGCAGAAAACTTGATAAGTTTGGCCTTTTTTTGCCGACGTCATCCTTATGGGTTAAAATAAAACTCCTGAAGTGAAGTTAGAATAGCATACGAGAGAAAAAGTCGCGTATTATGTGCGATGTGGCGGCTATAGATATTGCTAAGGGCGAATAGTACTGAAAAAGTTCAATGATTGCGTCCCCTAATATCGATATACGAATTTAGGCGTTTCTACGTATTCTTATTCAACTACAGTGTAATATAGAGAATAAATGTCATGATTTTATTGGTTTTTGCCAAAGCTTTTTGCTAAAAATTTTTTTTGCCTTATTTTGTCTTATTTTGACCAAAGATTCGTTGCAAGATGCTGGACAAAAGATGTGCAGGGCATTCTAATTGCTTATTAAATATTCACGAATTATTTCTTTGAAAAATCGTAGGGTAAATGCATTTGAACAATTGGTTCCATACGATTGGCATTAAAACCTCAACTCCGTGGTAAGAGTTTCATCCATTTGTTCGCCGGAGATTCGCTATACCACACATGCGAAGCCGCGTGGGGTTCGTTCTCGAAAACAATTAGAAAAGTGCTTTATTGAAAAGCTTCGCTGGAGTTAACTGGATAATTTCGAATCCATCGTTATCCTACTCAAGTTAATTATATATACCATCAATATTTGCTTTCATAAAGATTGCACGTGATTGCGAGACATTTATTACTGTTCAGCATGGATTAAAAAACGGAATTATAAATATTCTGTTAAGAAATTTTGTAATATTTTGTAGTATTTTGATTGTACGTGACTTCCGTTGTACGAGATCTGTTAAAAAATCGTATCAACTTTGATTGAAATAAATTCGGCAGACTAATGTCTCTCTGTCACTTTACACATTTATTCACACATAGTGTGCTTTCTAGCTGTTGCTTGGCACACTTTTGGAAAGCTATTCTTGATATTGATACAAGTTGTTGCGCGTTGTGTTTTGTTTTATGATTTTCGTATCTCTCATTAATCTCTCATTCTTCCTCTTATTGTTAGATCGAGTTTCATATTTTGAGAGATAAAAAAACTGTGCACAGTTAGGTGAATACAGAAGTTGTTGCACTTGTGGATTTTCGTATTTGCTTGAGAAATTGCACAAGCCATGACAAGTGCGCATTATCATGATAAAATTGCCAATCATCTGACTCCTCACTCTTTTCTGCTCGTTTGCAGTGTATTACGTCACGCGATAGTAGAGCACGAACTACGAAGTCGGGGTTTATTTCATGAGAAATATAATTTTTTCCGAATGCATGGCGATGCAACCAAGAATTTATAAATGACCACTGTGACGTCCGAAGACGGAGATGGTCTTATTGTTAGGTGCTCGGTAGTTGAAAAGAATGTATTTTTAATTTAACTCAAGCTGAGCTCGCTATAGGTCTCTCTTTAGTCTTTTTCCTATTATCTTTCGCCAAAGCAAGTTTCTCGGATGTTTTCTTTTCTCGCTTGTTTTTTCATAGAAATATAACGGTTTTTATTGTGCTTGCGATTATCAAAACGCGACAATATCAAGTTACAGTATTCTGAATGAATATCTGAATTACTACTGTAAATTTCTAATATATTGTAAATAGATGTAATTGCAAATAGATCTAAGGATTGAAATTAATTTTAAGTGAAGTTGCTCAAGTGAATAGTGGATAAGAAAAGTCAGACGATCCTTCACAAAGGATTGAAGTGAATGGATCGTTGAATATGATGGATGCCGGGGTATGTACACTCTTGCGTTCTTAATCGCCGAACTGTACGGTTGTGGTATTCTTGAAAATTCTTCTGTAAATTTACGTAACGAGGTTACGAATAAATTTATATATAACAGAAATTTTTCTGCGAATAAATCCGGCGGAAATGAACAAGTATAAATTATAACGTTAAGCTCGCACTTGTGAGTAATATACTATACACATATCGAGTGAATATTGAATATATGTGTGTGTATGTGTTTTTTCATCGGTTAGTTAGCGAAACGACACGTTGGTATTGTGTGGTGGGGAGGGGGGACATTCCTCTTGAGAAAAGTTATCTGAGCGTCACACATACATATATGATATATGCGCGGTGTAATATTTTCTTTATCCAGCTGTGCGCGGTTTCTCTATACCCGCGATTATTTCACTTCCTTGATAGAATTAGGATGTCCATTTTACGAGAGTACGGTGGCAGAACGATCGAAGATAGGGAAAAGAGTGAAATGTTTCTCGATACGTGGAACCATGAGAGGAGAACCAAGAGGGACTTGTACTTTAGATCCATAATGCAAACCAGGATCTTTCACGGTTTTCGTTTCGTTTCGATTTGAACGCACGTTCAGTTTCATTTGAATTTGCAGGTGCAGAGAATATCTTTCGCTGCCGTTCGCGCATTCCGTCTCGCGTGGACATATCTAAAAGGACATAGAATGTCCACCCACAGGAGGGATGAATTGTCAACAAATTCATTTCTCCTTATTAATGAGGCTAAAGTGAACGAGAGTGAACCATCATTTTCAATATGATAAACAATTGGCCAATTGCATAGAAAATAAAGTACAGGGTAATAAATAAATAAGCAACAACATTTTTCCTATAACTATTGAATAGTGAATAGGAGATTGAGCGAGATGAAGACAAATTTGGCGAAAACGAGATAGTGAAAAGTGAAACGACAGGACGACGCGCGACGCGACGGGACGACGGGACGGGCGTATAAATTTCTATACCTTCCAAGGTTCACAGAAGGGCCTATATTCGCGCCCCGCAGGCGTCGGCGACGACGCGCGACGCCACGCGTCGATCGACGGCGCGGCGCGACGCGAGCGGAGCGTCGAGTGCTTACAATCAGCTGGGCTTGTCCGCAAATAACACCGGAGGATGATTATGATTGAATAAGGTCCGTAATTGAGGCTATTGAGCAATTATATAAATAACACACGACCTAGTACACACGCGCTCATGCTCGGATGTAGGATGTAGGCACTCGTAAACACATAGCACGAGTGGCGCGGCGGCTGCGTGGGGTGTTATTTCAACGTTATGGGTGAAGGGTGGATGGTCGGGTGGCTCCGCCACCGCCACTCCGCCGACCGGGAGCGCCCCGACGAGTTGGGTGGAAAATTACAGTGCAAACATAACGTGTACCTATATATCATGGCGTGAGGCCATGGTACATCGCGCGTTCGTCGGTGTACCGCGTTAGGCGGGGCCGATGATCTCCAATTGCTCGCGCTTGGAAAATCTTGGCCGCATCGCCAAATTATATCACGCTGTAGGGGAGTAAATCGATTCAAAAATAGTGTCCTCCGTTTAACGTTTAATATTTATCGCGTTTGCTATGACAAACCGATTTGATTGTTGGCTTGAAATTGCACGTTACGTCATGCGTGCACGATTGTCATATCGTCTTCGATTCATTTATGAGTGAATAATTTCCTAGAGATTTTTCAGAGTATGAGACTTTATTCGAAGATTCGACGATATACAATTGTAGCGTTGGTGAAGTTAGGGTAATCATACGATTGTGATATTTTCCACACCGTATTTAATGAGATCAATTACGTATAGGTATTAGATACTGTCTACTTTTGTCGTAATTAATAATTTTTACGTTTAAGAGCTGCTTGATGATATATCGATTTCCGTGAAAGTTGATTAGACAATTTATTCCGACGGATTTTCTACTTAAGTAAATAGAATCATATAGTATCGTTTCACGTATAATTCTCTCTGAAAAATAATATAATTTCGTTACATTTGCGATGAGATTCTATACGCTCTTAGTATTTCGAAGAGAATGAAGCGAGACGAACATAAGAAAATATTTTCTTGGAACACCCACAATCGGTCTCTGTCTCAGGGTTCTTTTAGCTTCTACTTTTAATCCCGCGAGCGATCTTAGGCCACTCCTCTATTTTACGAGTACACCCCGTTGCGGCAACCGGATTTCAACAGTGAAACCTTAAGCCATGTCGTTTTATTCGACTACGCGGGAACTATAATTAGTTTTTCTATTCTATTGATATTTACTTCTCGAAGGTGGACACTGTAGAGGTAAGAAAGAAAGACGGAGGTGAGAAAAAAAGAAGACTAGAAAGCTCGATATCCTGGAAGTTGGCGTTTTAATCAGGGTGTCCCGTTCGTCTCGGATATCTCGAACACAGAGAGAGAGAGAGAGAGAGAGAGAGAGAGAGAGAGAGAGAGAGAGAGAGAGAGAGAGAGAGAGGGGGGGGAGGGGGCGAAGGGACGGAGAGGATGAGCGAAAGGGTGGCAAAAAGGGGGCGTCAGACAGGCGCCAGGCGAACGGTACAGGCGGTCGACTCCCTGACGGCCGCTTGATGGAACCGAGAACTGACTTTATTTTCCGCGGGTCCGTCTTCTCATCCTCCCGTTCCTTCGACCGTACGCGATCGGTCGGCACTTTTGTCCTCGCGACAGGGTGCCGAAATACAGTACAATCTCTCTGGAGGTATCTCCTGCTATCTTCATACCTATATATATATGGCTCTACATTTACGTTTGACGCTCGAAGAAGGAATATCTGTTGTTTAGTATGTCTAAGAAACGAAAAAATTAAGCGGAATAATCAAACCGAGTCTTAAACCAATCGTTATCAAATCGTTCGTGAAATTGTAGAGAATCGAAGATTAAGACCTTTGTTTTCTTGTTTCACTCACATTGAATTATTATGTGAGAAACAAAATTATATGAATTCTTTTAAAATAAATTAATTTCTTGCGCGCCACTTTAACAATATAAGTTGATATCTGAAATCAATATTCATTTCATAAAGGTATGACGTATGATGTAAAACTAGACAATAGTTAACATATATTCGTTATAATATACATTTTTTTATTAACAATGACCCATTATTATGATAAAAACTCCAGCTTGCATAGGATTAATGCGAAACTGATGGACGGATAAACTCATGGTATTATACGAATCTTAAGTTTAATAAAATAAAATTTTCGATTTGGATCGATATAATCTGCATATTTACAAATAAAATTTTTTAAAGAATATTTTGCATTTGTTAATTACTATTTATATCAATTATTTAGCTTTTGGAAATGTAGGGGTACATACCTACAGATACATAAATTACTTATTAAAATCTATCTTTTTATGTTATTTATTTATCAATAACGTTTGAAATATTTTATACATATATTTCGAAAATATATTTTCTGTCGTTAATGGTTGGCAAAACGCGCTGAAAGAAACAATTATGTTATAACTCGTGATTAATATCGTTTAACGGCACTGTACGTTTTACGGTATTCCGTCCAAAATGAAAAGTCGGGATGGTATTTGCCACGTGACAAGGTGCATGATTAATCGTAAACAGCGGATAGAAAATTAGTCCTCGTGAGATAATTAACCAGTATAATTAATCGTCTTGACTCCCAACCACACAGTTTAGAATACTAAACAGACTGTCATCCGTGTCCAGAAAAATGTGTCTTTCGGCTTAAGGCTCTCATTATCTTTCTTTTGCCATTATTACTTTAAACTAATATATTTTCGAGAGTTATACCTAAATTTAAAGCATGCGTACGTAAAAAGATTAATAATTTTACGAGATAATGGTAATATATATGTTCTTTCCACTATTAAAACGCAAGCTTTCTTAAATTTTGTATTATGCATCTATAATAATGTATAGGAGAGATGTATATTATATACATATATAATATATATATATTGATAATATATATGTCGTAGCCAGATTACGAAATCCGTCATTTTATAAAACGTCTAGGCATTTTATAAAATGCGGCCACATTCTCAAATCATGCTTGAAAATGAAATGTTTTACAATCTGGCTAAGAACTTTAGTCGTTTTATAAAACGCTAACAAGCGACCCGCCACATTGTCAAACGCAACGATTTGTACATCGTTTTAGAATCTGGCTGGTTTATTTCAGTCATTTTATATGAACTATCATTATAGAATAACCATTTATAGAAAATTAATAGGTAATTATGTTATAATATTAATAGATAATTATGTGTATTTTTAAATGAGAAAATTTTCAGGCTTGTATAAACACGTTTATTATGATTAAGATTTTATAAGAAGTAACATCAGCCATTGTTTATAGCAGTGAATCGTTGATATATTGAACAGTCTTTTTGTTAAAGCAGAGAATAGTTGGTATAGAAAAGTATATATATATATATATACAATTTAATGTGTTAGCATTATAAATATAAAGTATTCTCTGCTTTAACCATAATTGTACAATTAAAGATAGTGACTGTGGTCCACCCACACAACAATCGGTTTGGGTTGCACGAAACACGAAACGTCGATAAAAACGCGCCGTTCATAAAATGACTGAAATGAACTAGCCAGAATCTAAAACGGATGTACAAATCGTTGCGTTTGACAATGTGGCGGGTCGCTTATTAGCGTTTTATAAAATGACTAAAATTCTTAGCCAGATTGTAAAACATTTCATTTTCAAGCATGATTTGAGAATGTGGCCGCACTTTATAAAATGCCTAGACGTTTTATAAAACGGGGGACTTTGTAATCTGGCTACGACATATACATAGAAGGATTCGAGAAAGACTTTACTCTCTTAGTATTTTTTAGAATTTTTTTTTATATATATAGATAAACAGAGAAAGCGAAATCCAATTACGAAACGTTGGAATTATTGATGCTTTTCGTCTCACGTTACCTCTTATGTCGATAGACGATAATCAGATTGATCGATAACATGTGAATGCGAAGGAAAATGCACGGAATAAGTGGACGAGTACACTTGTTCATCATCGAGGCGGGCTAATCATATTTTGATACGAGATATAGGATTAATCGATAGAGTGATTTGGCGGTAACAGTGGGTGTTGCTTTCACGTTTCAATCTGTTGGAACTACAGGGCGAAGAAACATCAATCTTGAGTCGAAACACCCTTTAGTAAGGCTAATCGGTAGATTGTAATAAGTTGGCTGTTTCGCAGCTGATCGCTTTTACACGTGAATAGTTTATTTTCCTGATTTAATTAGAAATTTGATAAAACTATATCGTTATTTTTTTTTGATGGTGAAAATTTATTAATTCCTTGATATCGAAAGAAACGATATGTGACTTTAGTTTGTTGCGAAAGTTCTCGGATATCCTGAAAACAAGAGGCGAGAAAGAAATTAACAAGAGAATACTGAGATAGAGTGAGAAACGCTAGAATGAGAAACGAAGGACAAAGAAATTTGCAATTTTGTACCCTAACACCCTAAGTCCTAAGTGAAGCGGTTGTATGCACTGAACGCGCCGCGCCAACGCGGCGGGAGACGCGCTTATAAAATTAAGAGATAATGAGAATTAACGACGATGACAGTAATCTGTGCGCGCCTTGATACCGCCTTCTCCGTGTGATCGGCCGAACAAACCGCTCTCTACGCTGCTGTAAAATGAATACAAATCTGCATTGCTTTACCTATCAATAAAAATTACAAAGAGCGTGATGGATCGTATATATACGTTTACTATACCTACTATGCGAGAAATTCTCAAGAATAAATTCCCTATTTTAATTTTAGTTTATTTACTTACGCGCTCCATCTCGTAAGCGTCTCTTTTTTTATGTTTTTTATTTTTTATAAATGATGTTCTATGTCGTATTATACTTTATACACTCGCTCAACTCCATCGGTCGCCTAAGCCAGCTCGTATCGCCATTCAACACGGTAATTTTATCACTCTCGAAACTTGGGCGTACTCTTGACCGACTACTTTAAGCACTCTCGACACTTTTTCGTGCATTTTTAAGCATGTTTTCGCCACTTAACATTAAATCTCTGATCGTTCTTGACTCTTTTCTCAACTGAGTAACTTTTAGCTGAAAAGACACAGAAAAAGCAAACCGAATGTAGGTATATTCCGACATGTTCCGCAAGAAGTAAATCGATTTGCGTAACACATTTAATTTTTTCTAATTTAGAAAATATGATGCTTTTATCGTGAGTAAATTTACTTGTTCGAAGGATAACTGATCTTCCACGTTTTGGTATCGAAAAGCATAATATTCTGAAACTTACTTAAAATAAGACATCTCAATTTTAATTTTTAAGCTATATAACGTGTCGTTATTTTAGTCCCTTTACAGTTTTAATAATTATAGAGAGAGTTTATGAGACGTAAATTATTCTTTTCTTAATTTTTGTAATAATTGTATCTTCCGTAAGTGTGCAAAGCTTCATATGTGAGATTTAACATACACGGGTTTTTAATGTTTTTATGGCAAAAAAGCAACAGAAAGAAGGTGGATGCGTCATGCGGGTATTAATTCAGCGTGTCATTAAAACTGGGTTCCAGCGTATGTTTGCCAAAGGTTGGTTTTATGATGTTGTCAAAATGAAATTTCCATTCGGCATATGTAATTCAAAACGGGTTTTTGAGCAGAACGTAAATGGTCGTTGCTATGTATATTTTGTCAACATTTTACGAAGCGTATTTTAGGAAAAGGAATGGTAATATCTTCCGTTTAATTAATATCGTAATTCGTAAGACAAAGGAAGCGGAAATTATGCGGAGATGCTACGTGATTATGCGAGAATTCTTGAGAGTTTAAAAATGTGTTATGTACAAATTTTAAACAGTGAAGACCATGTTATATCGCGTTGAATTGTTATTGTTCGAAAATATCGGAAGATTATGGCGAAAAAATAGAAACATATTAAAATGACAAAAGATAATATGAGTAATGTGCTAATTTTTTTTATAGATATAACGGTAATTCATGTAAGAGGAAATCTCCCAAAGTATCGCTACAAGATCTAAGAACTCATTGCAATTTGAGTCAAATCGAATACCGAAATCGATAAAAAATTGCGGCTGGTAAATAAAATAAAAGCAGACCAACCGGAAAAATATAATGCAAGCGTAAATACACGATAAATCTACCGGGATTCCGGGAAACATTTCCCACGATATTTGTTTCACTGGTCGTGATTCCTTTCTCTCGTCGTTCCATTTGTATTTTTATCACATCTATTTTCACCTCGTCTGTTTCGCATGCCCGTCGATGCGTATTCGCCCACTACCATCGTACAACGTATACGCGCATATAGTTAGCCATTTATGTATCTCAAATTCTAGCAAATCCTCGCGAATCTGCCGCTGAACGCAAATGGCACGTGTGGACAGTTTCACATGAGATCGTACGTTTTGAGATTATAAGTTTAATTGGTATTTGCGTATGTGCGTATTTGCGTGTCTGCTACAGAACTCATTTGCGATGAATAATGCGGCGAATTTGTTTAATCCTGGTACTTTTAGAGGGACGTACGTCCATTTCAAATGTATCTTTTCTTTAATCTTATATAGTAAATATAAAATAAATTATTCTCTCTGTGTGTGGGATTATCGTGTTTCTAGAACTGTCCCAAGCTTTTCCATTGTGTTGTAAGAACTTGTAAGAACTTGTTGATTCAGCTCGGAATAATTAGTTTTATCTTTCATGCATTCTGATCTTTATATAATTGTGATTTTGTAAGCGCGGAATATCTTTATCGTAGATAAATAGTCGGGGCCATCAGAAATTCCACGCGATTAATATCATTCGTATCATCATTATACATTTACGTTTACTTTGACCTTGCGTATCGCGGTCGAGGTACATTATATAAGTTGTGTCGTACGTGTTGCGTTTCCATTGTGAGTATACAGACGTACCTGCACTCATTTGTGTATCTGAAATTCCAACAAATCCTCGTGAATCTGTTTCGGCGCGCAAAAGGCACGCAACGACATATTCGCTCGATCGCGGAAGTCCGTCGCGTCGCGTCGCGTCGCGTCACCTCGCATCGCCTCGCATCGCATCGCCTCGCATCGCATCGCCTCGCCTCGCGTCCCGTCCCGTTGGTTCGCGCATGGACAATTTCATTACTCGTATTGGGGGGGTTGCTGATGGTACGCGGTGGTAGTGGAGGGCGCAGTGGCGTGTGCAGGCGAAACTACACACTATTAAATGGTGTCCTGACGGGCGCCAGTGCCGCCAGTTAGGTGCACCATGGTATAGCCCATTCTCGTCGTGTCACTCCGAATCTATTTGCATAGTAATGGCGCTGCGCGTCGCTTCCCTTCCAACCCCTTTACGTATAAATACCGCTGCTGCGGACTGTCATAGGAAGTACCGTCCGTCTGAAACGAAAAGCCTTCCTCATTCCTTCCCGTGGAAGATTTCCGAAAGCGCTTGCTTCTCCTCCCTGGAAAACACTCTACGAGAATACTCATTGCATAAATTTGAGGGATCAGCGTTAATCCGGTTTTTAAATTTAAGTCCTACCATATACAATGTATTTTGCACACGTCGAATTTCTGAATCATTGTCAATTATTTTCAATTCACGTGCCACGCCATGCCTTATCAATATACATATGTATAACAAACACGTATATAAATAGTTGTTGTCAGATTCTCTTAGTTTCTCTTGTACCGTGTGATCTCCATTCCTTATTATATGTATTGTATATCATTTTACGCTAACAATCTTGAGATTGACGCATTTGTACGTATCAGTTAGTAGAATTTCGTAATACGAGTATGACGATAATTTACGGAAGATGCCCGAAACTCAAACGAGCGTATAATTAATAACGTCAGGAGTTGATAATATAGATGTTCTGGGAAATGCTGCCGACAGTGGAATATATGTGTAATGTGCGAATATGGACAAGTATATAGCACACGATCGTTGCTAATTGCCTCGCGACGATTCGATAGACATTCTCGATTTGAGCTGCTTATTTGCAATAATCGCTACTCGAAATGTTATCGTATATCTCTCATAAAACGCGCGGCGCGTCATTCGCAGTTTGTCAAGAGATGAATATTCTTGGAAATATGATATCTCTGGTCGTATCTAGCAACAGTTTGTGATTACGAATATATAAGTAACTTTATCTTATCGAATAGCAACTGCAACGAGTTTTCCACGGCTGCTTATAGTGACAAATCGGAATATCATAACGACTATCGTTATATAACACACGCGATGTGTTATATAACACACGTCCCTTTGAAAAAGGCTCAAGATTTAAATCGAGAATCGTTTTCGCGTTACGAAATTAAACAACGTGAATTTGAAATAATCGTAAATGGAAATTAGCTATCTCGGGAGATTGTCTCGGGAGATGATGCGTTCCAGTAACCAGTTATAGTTCCGGCACTTGAGAGTTTAGGATTGAGTCAAGCGAAGGAAGTTGTACAAACCTGACGCGACGCGACGCGACGCGCGAAGCGGGATGTTTGCGATAATTAGAATCTTATTGAAAACGGCACCGGTTTTCCTCGAGCAACAAACAGAACGTCAGACTCGGTGCTCGCTGGAGCGACTAGGTGCGATCCCCAATTATTCATCGTAATCCTAATTATCTCTCACTTTTGATTCGTCGCGAAAATTCGCGATGTTCCATCTTAGCTCTCCATGAGAGCACATCTCGGGACGAAGTTCGCAATAATTATTAGTAGGGAGCTCGAAAGGAGTGAAAATGTCGAGCGGGGAAACGTAGAACGTAGACGGCGATCAAGGTGGCAGGAATGATGCGCTCGCTTTTTGTTATGAACAATAATGAACTATGACCGACAGCTCGCTCTCCCTGTGGTGTTTCTAGAAAACCGGCTACTTTACTTCTCTCGCGCGGGCCGATGAACGGAGAGAGAAAAAGAGAGCTTAGAGCGGGAAAAATACACAGAAAACAACCATAATAGAGGTTAATTACAGAGGAATGATTGCGAAGATTGGGAAGATCATCGGAAATAAAAAAAAAATGTATCGGAAATCCTCTCTCTTTTATATATTCTCTCTTTTCCTCTCTATCTCTCTTTCCTACCATACCATCTGCCATACCATCTTTCTTCATCTTCTGCGTCTTCTTTGGTTGCCAAGCTACCGTCACACCCAAAGGAATCGAAGCTTCCTCCAATTATAACAACTCGGTCGTCCCCCCCGTGTTCTTTAATTCCGCTATCAACGTTGTTCATACTTTACGTCTTTCTAATATGAATCGAATCGACGAATAATAATCCCGAACTTTCCAAAATTTTGTGGCTATTATTTATTGCGAAACTTATAGCAAAAAATGTCATTATTAACCTGCTTTTCTCTATGCGAGTGAAAATCGTCTTAGGCTGCAGCAAAGAATAATAAAACTGAAGAGACGATGAACAGTAGATAATATAATATAATGAATTTAAGAAGAAATGCTTTCTTGTTAATTATTATTTTAAAAAATGTTAAGTATGTTATAATATAATCAATTAATAACGATAATTTCCTCCTGTAATGGGGAAATAAATTTGATTTATATAATACAATAGGGGTGCGCGTATAATTTTACACAAGTCGTTGACGTAAAAATCTATATCGTATATTATATATTTATAGTAGATAAGTCAATTATAAAAGATAATCGATGCTCGAACATTGAGAAGACTATAACGATGTATTATACAAAGCTGAAAGCTTCCCATATTTGTAGAAGGAAATTTTACTTTGCGATTATCGCCAAGAAATTACAACTTCTCTCGCGTATCACAGACGGAATCAGAGCCTGCTCGCGGTAGCAAGTTTCGCGAAATGTGGAATTACATCGTCTACTTGTCTGCGCTCGGCACTTTGCCGCCGTACAACTAGCATATTTCTCGAGGCGAGAGCCAAGGAAGTACGAATTTCTTACTCCTTGACAGGACTCGAACTTTAAAGGACTTCATTTACTCGATTCGGAAACTCTTGCCTTTCGTGACTCTTCTCGAAGGGTTATTCTCGACTTTCTATGATCTACTTGCTTGTTTCGGCGATGACTTCTAAAGCTACCAACAAATCCGAACTCGACTTTGGTAATTTGTATGTTTCTTTTTTCTTTGAATAAATTTTTTTATTAAACTTATATTATCTGTATATTACAGAGAGGTAGTTAAATTACCTAGAGAGAGACTTTTAACTATATCGTATATAATATTGCATGCAGATTTAAAAATTTAGTAATAAAAAAATAAAGGAAAGCTGATATTAAGGTTGCATACATACATAAGTAGGTATATTTGATTCTATTCCACAATTATTTATTTGACAACGAGATATTTTTAGGTTGACGAATGAACCGTGACGGATTGTTTTCTAGAATGTGTGAAATCAACCTTACAATTAATCGGATTAGAACATGACGAATCTGTCCCCGAATTCGTCTCCGTTTTATCTCTTTGTTCTGTCTTTCGTGTTTCTCGCGACGTTCAATTTCAGACCCTTAACAAGATGTAGCAAGAGCGTGCAGCACGATTTCACATCCTGAAATCGATCAGGCGTGATTCCTCATAATTGGTAACATTCGGCTCGCTGTCGCGACGCTTCATCCCGCTTTCCGCTTTTCCTCTCCTCTTTGCAACGATTCGAAACGCCTCGAGCTACGAAGCGTACGAGGATGTCTATCGGGCGGCGGCGTTACCATGGGATCGGAGTGTATCGTCGAGACCTCGTTACTTTCCCGATTTCTTACGTAATCGAGACGCCTCGCTGATTCGTCATTTCGCGGGGAGAGGCCGACCTTCCTCGATACTTCTTAACGAGTGCTTCCTTTGGCTCGCGTAACGAAGAAAAACGAGAAGCAAAAATAAAGGACGCGGAAGAAATGCGCGCCAACGGTTGTGAGATTCCAAGCGAGAAAATTCGCTGTATCTCATCTAACCGATTTAACGTTTACGGGGCGAATAGTTTCCGCTAATGCTTCCGCTTATGGAAAAAAATGTTATTTGTCTTTTTTCTTTATCTTTATCTTTTTTTTCCAAACATGTTGCGTTATTTTAACGATTTGTTTTGGTGATATAGGAGAATCGTGAAATTTAATTTATAACTTACGGAGAATGCACTGAATTTTCTTTTCGTTACAAAGTCAAGAATTATTATCGCATGTAGCTTTTGATTTCATTTGAGCTGCGAGATATGAAGGCTTGTGTTAGATTCGAAACCATGTTTTCTAGAAAGTTTATTTGTAATCTGAGCATTTGTGGGTATCGACGCGACGCGGACGGCTCAAACGCGTTGTCAGAGGGTAGAAAGGGAATTTTTCCATTTGTTTCGCTTTTTTTCTTCTTCTGCATCTCGGCATTTGAATTTCCGTGGACGGGGACGGGTTCGTGGAACCGAGGTGGAAACGGATGATCTCTACAAGTTAATTTGTAACTTGAGCATTCCGTCCAGGAGATCGGGGTGGTTTCTAGAGGTGGCTAAGGGAAACAGGGCGGCAGGGCGGCAGGGCGGTAGCGGGGGCAACTGCGGAGGCGAGCTCAGGCAGGGTACACGGTACCTCGAGGTTGTTTGTTGCGCTAATGCCTAATTAGTGGAGTGGTATCGCGTCGCGACGAAAGCCGTAGACGTCGCCGTAGTCGTCGCCGTCGCCGTCGCCGGCCGTCGCCATCGTCGTCGTCGTCGTCGTCGTCGCCGCTATCACCATTGCCGACTCTCTATCCCTCTACTCATCTATCGTGAAAATATCTCGCACAGCGCCAGTCGCGCGGTGCTTCTTTTTCGCTTCCTAATACATGTTTATCCATTTTTGCACTCGATAATGTTGCTTCTTTAATTCGGTACATACGTACCTTATTTTAGTTATTTTATGTAGTGATACTGTCGTTGGGGTAAATTATTCGAATTTGCCTCGACAGTGATAAAATAATTAATAAGAAAGATATGTCATTGATATATATTTTTCAATGTTTATTAAATTAAGATTTACGACATGTTGCGTAACTTTTATAGCGACTTGAAGCATTTAGATATATATTAATTATAGCGTATATGGGCTTTTCGTTTGCAATAGCTCAAGTTTCAAGTAAAAGACGGTCTCTTTTTTCGAGGCATAGCATATACCTATCGATTTCGTGCGCAATAGGAGTCCTTGGAGAAAGGACTTCCAAGGGTGCGAGGTAATGCACCATTCGTGTCATTCCATCGACCACCCGTTGATCGGCTCTTTTCATTTCAATCTGGATACAAGCGCGCGATTGACGCCTATCTGCGAGCAATAACATAGCGCACCACGTCTAAGAGACTGTTAAGTATTCTTTTAACGTCGCTGAAACTTAATCAATATTATTTTATTGTTTTGTACCAACGACATGAAGATCGAAGATCGCATGTATGATAGAAATTTTGCGTTCTCCCTTTTCTCGCGGTATTTTCACTTTCAAAAATGTTTATTTTCAATGAACATTTCTGAACTGAAAGCTAAACATCAAAGTATTCTTAATAGTTGAGAAGGACGCGCGAACTCCTCGGACATACGAGACCATCCGTGGCTTACACGAGCTGCCTGCCAATAGCCAGCGATCTCTTAAACTCTAATTCAGCCACATAGTGGCCGACCGCCGCAAAGTGGCCACTATGGCACCTAAAAGACTCATTTTATCGTTCCGCCGCCACTGTGGAAGGAAAATAAGCAATTCCCTCTTTATTCGGTCGCGACGTAGTCGATCCGAGCGAAACGCAAGGTCAATTCGCAGTCAAGCTTCGACATTAATACTCATTTCCCCGTGGATGGAAAGCGACTGTTTTACATTTCTCATCGGTAATTCGAGTGGTCTTTTCGATTCAAAGCGAACTGTACGAAATTGCAAAACAGCGCGGTATAATATTTTCTTTCACATTTGATATGAATTGTATAGCAGCTACAAAATTGTGCACTCGTTAATCGAATAGCACAAAAGTTTAAAGATGATTAAATAACGTCATGTTTATTACAAGCTTGTGTTATCTGACCTGCACTAATTTATTCTTCGATTCTTTACTGGTAACTTTGTTACACGATCAATTGTCAAATACGTGAAATGATCGACCGCGACGCGGGCAAATCCTATAACGTCATCTATCAACAAATTATATATTTTATACACTAACTGACGCGCTGAAAGCAAATGGAACTCATGAAGGGAACTGTATTTGTTATCCCCTCAGGCGGGCATTCAGGTAAAGGTATTCTGATTCGGTAGTTAATAGTTTAATCGTAGAGAATTTCTCGAAAGGAGGACCGACAAAGTGAGCGCAGTTACAAATGTAGATTTCGCCGAGTACTCACGTGGCAGATAAAGTTCGCGGGTTATGAGTTGTTACGAGTCACGTGTCCACGTGGCGCCGGGAAGCGGGGACGAAAATCGGTATCGTTAGTACGAACGTATTTCCATCAAGTTTCTCGCCGGTGTAAGATGAAATATTAACGATATCCAGCTCGCGGTTAACGGGATCAAGCCCGGTGCGACCTTCCGACGACCGGCGCGACCTTTCGAAATTTGCTTTACCGGCCTCACGAGTTCGTATCCATGTAATCAACGCACTCCGCGGGGACGCGAGCGGTCCGTCGACGATCGCAAATAATCTCGAGAAAGTTTTGGATGTTGTAACTGATCGTCTCCGATGACCACGTCGAGCGATGTTACGCGGGATTCTGACGCCTAGTTCGATATTGCAGGAATCTTATCGGAAGATGCGTTTACACGAAATACACGTAAGGGAACACGTAAATTATGAATAAAAGAAGCAAAACCTCTCTAACATTGAAGCTTGATATTATAGATACTGCATGTATGCTATTAGGAGACAGAATTCTCTCTACTACTAGTATATAAGTATTTATATTGGTTGTAGCATGGACTCGCGCTTTTTCAACAATTGCTGATTGAATTCCTAGCCGAGTGCTTCGCTACGCGAGAATTGCGAAAATACGTACTCCCGGTCGGCGAAATCCGCTGAGAGCGTGATAAAATGATCCCCTTCCGAGTGTGCCGCGCCCGCGCCGGCCGAGTAAGGCGTCGTTGAGGATCGTTAATCATGCGATTCCACCTGCGGACGAAAAAGAAGAGCGAGAATGGCATTGAGAGATCTCCAAAGCCCGCACGCGCGCGCTTATTGTATGCCTGGCAGGTTTATCCGCCCTTTAATGCAGCCCATCGCGTCCGCCGCGTTATGCTGCTTATACACACATTTCTCTCCGTGCCGCAATAATATAGAATAGGACTCGAAAATCGTTGCTTATTCCGCAAAGTGCAGGATTATCGTATACGCTGGATGATGCCGCGTGGATGCGTGAGGGAGAATACCGTGACAATGCTGACCGAACAATATATGCCTGCGTTCACCGCGTGTCGTTAAGACGGCTCCCTTTCGCGTTAGAATTTTGATAGGTTTCTCTGTCGTTCGAGAGTCGAATGGAATGCCTCCCATGATTTTTGATCTAAGTAATCCGGGATACGTAACAATTTTCCGTTCTGAACACTGTCTACGCGCGAGCTCGTCGAGGATGACGAAATAAAGTAACACTCGCCAGTTAAATAACCAAATATCTACAAACTCAATTTGTCCGATACGTTACTTTGAACATTTCCTCTTGGTCGGTTCGATGCGAGGACCGAACATGGGATCTTGTAAAGTAAATACATTATCCAGATTTGTTATCGACAATCTGCGGTTCTTCAGCGATATTCGCCACATGGTAGTGTCCCACGACGTTTCCTTTTCATCCTCCGTCCTCCGTCCTCTGTCTTCCTTATCCTTCGATGTCCCTTCTCCTCCTCCCCCCCTTCTGTATTATAGCCGTAAACTCTCTTACCTATTTACGTACGGCCTCTTTGGCGTTCGTCCGTACGATCCCATGTGTTTACATCGATATTATTTCATTTTCCGCTAGTCCTGCCAACCCGGGACACAACGGGACCGACGCGACGCGACGCGACGCGGCGATCTCCCATCGGACCACAATGGGGGCGTAACCTTATTTACCGGTGCACGACCACCCCCGCTGTCTTGACCAAGATAAAGGCTGTGTTCATTTACTGGTGTTTTCCCGGTGTACACTCGAGAATCGATAAACTGTAAATTCGTTTATAGGACTGGCAGAATCGCTCTGCGATTTTCTTAAATAGGAACGCGCGAGGTCATTTACTCGATTTTCAAAAGTTATTTTGAAATCAGATTATCGGTACATTTTTAAATGATATTTTTTCAATATAATTAATAACAAAGAATTGAATATTTTTAATGACATATTTCCGTTTAAAATAGACCCTGTCAAAAGTCTCTTTCGTGTTTTTATATCAATATTTTGCTTTCTCTTGCAACTTTTAGGAAGATTCTTCGAAAACTCTATCAATCCGATCGTACGACAGCGACGTTGTCGTCGTCGTCGTCGTCTCTTGGCGGTCAGACCGATATATTTTCTCAGCACTCGGGGCTTTTTCCCGTGAACAGAACACCGCGTCGCCTTGAGAACGCTAGGACCCTCCACCAGCTTCTTCGGATATATCCTACCATCGCATCGGCCATATCCGCCCGGTCACGCCGGGTTGACCGCACACGTACAGACTCGCTTGCACTAACGTAAACCTGTACATTATACAGGATCGCTCAGGAATCACTCACTCTTCTCTTAGACATTTTTTATTTTTCGTGGTTTCTTTTAGCAGAGGATTGTTTGAAATTGTTAATTCCCGTAATTGTTAACATTCATCGTGAACGTTTGCTCATATGACAGTACAATATCTAATGTATTTATTTGTGATCCAGAAGGGCGCGTAACTTCTGAGGCATCCTATATACATATAGATATACGTACACATCAACACGCGTACACAGATGCATGTGTGTACATATATGTGTACGAGACTGATGCTGGGGCGCTGCGAGTTTCGTTTCATCCTACTTGTTGGATAGGGTCTTTCGAGTGGCCAGAGGAAAGGACTTCTTCCTTCCTTCCTTCCTTCCTTCCTTCCTTCCTTCCTTCCTTCCTTCCTTCCTTCTTCCTTCCCTCCTTGTCTCATCCTCTTTCCTTTTCTTCGAAACGCGTGGGGGATTGTTTGCACTCACCTCTCTTCCATCGCTTCACCTTAGTCCCTTGGTTCTACGCCCCGCGGGAACCCGCCACCCCGTCGTCCGAAGCTCAGATTGCTTTTATACCATGGATTGATTGACAATATACTTACGTTAGCCGAGTGGACCGTACAGTTATGGAGACTGCTACACCCTCTCCGTCTTCCTGTTTCCACCCTGTGCCATCGCCGTTAAAGCGTGACCCTCTTCTGTTCGCTGGAACATCGCCGCGGAATCTTTCTACTCTTCCTTTTCTTTCGTTTCGCTCTTCCTCGTTCATTCACTTGTGTGAAAGTAAGCGATTTTCGAAAGATACTGTTCGCCGAAAGAAAACACGAGCAATTTCTTAGACAAGCGTACAGTTTTACTTTCGTGGTCGGATGCGCCATGTGCTAATCAAATATAATACAATTACTTTTTATTAAAAACAATCTGTGTATTAAAGATGATAGTAAGATTGATCTATAGTTAGCTGTTTGTAAATATATAATTTACAAATAGCTTTAAGTTAAAACAGTTTTAAGAATATAGCTTACAACAACTTATTTTATATTATTATGAACGGAGTTTATTAGAATTCGAATAAGAATGATTTAATGTTGGTCATATACTATATTTGGGTGTTAGTATTACCTATTATAATTATGATTACGCGGTATTTCATCTTAATCCTGTTATAGTGTTATATAATTAACAGTGATATATAGTTTGATTATTTATTAATTCTTTTTCCAATAAGAATGCGAGATTTCTTGAAACATAATATATTTATTGGATTTATTTTACGATGCTTCTTTTGAATATTACCTTTCTTTTGAATATCCCTCACATTGTAAATCTGTCACACGTATGCCGAAACTGATTGTTACGAACTGCATCCGGCCAAAGGCGAGGATAAGAAAGGTATGCCCTAGTGAATATTCTCTTTCGCACGATCTGCGACGTAAAAGAGCTATATCTCATAAATTCATCGGAATTCACCATTCCGAGCGATGCGATGACGTGAATTTTCGGGGATAAGTGTTTCTTCTTCCACGTTACATTTATATTAGACCTTTTTTTGGCGAAGAAATAGACGCAAAAACTTTTTTTATACGTATATACATTTTTATGTGACGGATATTTCCTATAAATACTCGACAGTGAGAATCCTACTCTTAATAAAGTATAATGCGGCAAGCGTTGGTACATCGTTATAGTAAACACAATTAGTCGATAAAGCGATTTTGCGCTACTAACTTGATTAATCGAATGATAATTGTAATCGAATGATAATTATTACTGCATTCTCGATAGCGATTTCCGACATTAATGGGACTATGGTTTAAGCATTACGCGCAGTATGAAAAGTTTCTCGGCTGCACAGGGCGGCTTGGGACTTGTTCAGAGTCCGTTTGAAGTCCGAAAGTAACCCCTGCAATTCTTCGGCAGGGTGGGGGTAGCCCTATTCAATGAATTCAGAATGCGTTTGGAGAGTCTCCAGTTCCTTCTTTGCCCACCCCTTTTTCCAGAAAAGACGTATGAATCGTCGTCGGATGGTTGCGGTTCCCTGAGCGTGGGACACTTTAGAGCTTATGTCCCCGGAATACGTAACGTGGGATTTTGGTGGCGCATTCTTTCTCATCCCTCTGCCAACCTTCATTCGTTCCACCTTTTATTTCCGCCGCGATTCTTTTGAGCATTTTGGATATTAAAATCATCTTTCTCTCTTATGCAAGCGCGCCACATTTATTAGATTCATTGCATTTCGAATAGTTTTTATCGCATAGAAATTATAGATTTTTAATCAATTAGGTTTTTCATTATTGAGTTAGATGAATTGTCTGATCAGTATTCCGCCGTATTAGTGATGTATAAATATAAATTTTCGACATTACATCGGAATACAAAGAATATTTTACTTAAATGTTTTTAACGACAATCTGGTTTATGTCAACAAATTAAAAAGCGATATCAACACTTTAATCACAGCGATATTTTGTTGACCCTTTCTAATCTTAACAAAAAACATGGTTGGGTTTATTGGATGTTTGTCCGGGATTGTGTCGTCGCGAACGAAAATGGGATGCACCAGCCGCCTAAACTGCGCTTTACGACTGGCAGCGTCGTAAAACGTAATGCAAAACGTTTACGAACCAACGCCCGTCGTACATAAATTTACATGTCATAAGATTTCGGACTCACAAATGCATTTCGTATGTATTATTTAAGAACAATTGATTTTATCGTAACTTAGGAATAGAGATCTTCGATTTCTAACAAGTGTATATTATATCTAATACTTTTTTTACGCATATATGAATCTTGGCATAACTTTCCGGATTGCGTGTTATATCGACGCATGCAGCATATACATATGTACCTATGTATAACTATCTTCTTAATTATTTATTTATTAGGTACTGTACATCCTATTATTATTGCTATTATTTTTTAATTTTTTTAATTTTTTTAATAACGTCGTTAGAGGTTTTTGTATGTTATTATAAATTTAACTTATTATATTATATGTATTTGTATACATATGTGTGTGTGTGTGTGTGTGTGAGTGTGTGTGTAGATATTACTAAATTCTATTATAATCTCTTTGACAGTGTTTACAAAATAATATATATACTTTTATCGCACGAGAATGTTTCATCGAGTGTAAAATATTATTTAGTATAACAATATATAGATATGTATAACAATAATTTATGGTACACGTAACCAATATACGGGTTAATTGATACGCTAAAGGTTCGTCATATACTCTAGAAAATTAGTCGTCGTACTCGTACTTGTCGAAGGTATATACCTACAAACCCGGACTTCTTTTTCTATCGTCCTCCACCACACCTCTGCTGATCGCTTTTCTTTCTTCGGTTAAGGGTGGTGGCGTTGCCTCAACCTCGCCCTGATCCGTAAATATTGGCGACTCCGTAACAGCTCCTCGTAAAAATCACTTGATTACAACCCCTCCCTTCATCACCCAAACGTCGTTTATCAACGGAGAATTGCAATAAAAAGTAGATGATAGCGCTTTTTTTATAATTATTTAAAATATAGCAAAAAAGAATTATTTTATTTATTTATAATTTTAACCGTGACAAAATAATTATGACAAAAACTGAGAATTTTTTAGTTTGCAAATTCCATCTTATTTTAATAACTTTCAAAATAATCGCTGATGGTCATAGTCATATTTAATAATCGGGCTAGTTTGGTTTGAATAATATGTATAACGATGATTACGAAGAAAGCATCTTTTTTGCTTCGTGACTGAAAAGCGACTTAGAAAATAGCGTAACAAAAGTGAAGATTAAGAGATCGTATTTTGACATTTTATTCATCGTAGAACCGTAAAAGTGAATTAATTCTCGACGTTATGAGAGAGCAGTTTTATAATTATTTTTTAGGAATATGAAATTGTGTGACGAGAAGTGTGCGAATTTAAATCGAATTGTAGAATTGTTTAATCATATTAGTTAGAAATTCTGTAAAAAGTTGAAATATTAGCTTTATTTTGTCTATGGATTCTGTGTGTGAACAAATTGAGGATGATTAATTCTTAAGAAAAACTTCCAAGTATACCAACTAACCAACTACTCAAAATATGATATACTCGTGCTTGCATGCCGGTCGAAGAATTGTTCGTAATACTTTTCGATGCTTTTTACTTTACTTTTTATTGAGAATTGTGCGTGTCACTATAGTTCGATAACGTATATTGCGTTACCTACGATATTTTTTTCGGAGGTAATAACGGCGCATAGCCGCTAGCCGCGCAACGCATCACCCTCGATATTTCAATAGGCTGAAACTCGATACGATCTGATCGATAGTTCGTCCATATTGTTGCCACGGGGTGGGAACGTGCCATGTATATCGTTACGTTATGTAACCTGTTAAGTGGCTTGATGTTGTTACGGATTTTAGAGATTATCGCGTACATCAACGGATAAATCTCGCTGCATTCCGTAATTTTACGTATTGCGGCGCTTTAATTCGCTATTTATTCATATCGTTGCGATTTGCATTCACGATAACGATTATCATTTGTCTCAGCAATATTGCAAAAGCTCGTATTTTATTAATATAATTTCGAGGCAAGTGCGCTTTTCTCATTTCTGATGTCTAAGCTGTACGTCCCGTTTCTGTTTCAGATTCTTCTACTTGTATCACTTCTCTTTTTACGCGTATCATTATCGATTTAACGGACAGTACAGCAGCTTGGCGCTGGTCACATCTTGGCTCTTTATACAAGTGAGTATTTCGTAGTACCTACTTTGTCATATCATTAAACGCCAGAGTGATAGACGGATATATAAGATCCTTTGATTTTATTAAGTCTTTATTTAAGTTTGAGAAATCTATCTTGATACGTTCCCGCAAAGTATGATCAACGAAGAATGCGGTCGGGAATAAATTGCTTGGTGAAAGTGTGCGTACACAAGTACTTGGTAAGGCTCAAGTATTTATGCGGTGTATTTTGGGATTAAAGTGGCGCGCCGTCGCGTCGGATCGTGAAATAATCGTCTTCGCGATAAAAAAAAACTCTTACGGGAATAGAAAAGTTTTCTCAAGAAAAATTGTCCTTTTGCATTGAAACGGACATTGATCACGAATCTTCCGTGACCTACTTGCGAATACTTTAGTCGATATGGTCGGGCTAAGTTTAGCAAAAAAACTTCTCCGACAATTGAACTGTTGAAAAATTGTGTCATGGGTACTCTTTGTCTATCCTTCAATAATATAGGCATTCTACATTACATAGAATGTCGTTGATTAGACGATATTTGACTTTCAGATCGATGAACGATCATTGGGAAGTAATTGAATTAAAATCCGCCAACAAAAAAAAAAATCAAATTTTATAGTGCATTTCCAATATAAATCACATTTGAATTGAAGCATTAAAGAGAAAATACCGGAGAATATCGGAGATATAGATTAAATTTATTGTCCAGTGCGGTTTTGATAAAATAAATGTACGCCTGCAACATTAATCTTTTTCATTGTTTCTGTATTGTGTTAATTAATGTTAAAAACTCTCTTTGTTGGATTAAAAAATTTATTCAGAAATTGTATGAAAGAGACGTTGAGATAATTGAAAAAGATATGCTGTTTATTTAAAAAGCTTTATATTTATAATTATCCAAGACTGATTGTGAGTAACATGAATTTGATATAATTGCATAGCAGCATTTATTATACATATAATAAAATGACGATGATGGACAATCGTATCATGAAACCATCTTTTGATTATCGTATTTGGTGACGTAATTATGTCCCGAGCCCATATAAAGAATAGGGACCGTGAGTCTGGTTTGTGATCCGAGTATGCACTTCCGTATTGAGGAATCGCGTCGAGATAGATGAGGGAAAATAGGAGTGTAATATTTTGCATGCGATCTTGTCGGCTACCGTTGGGAGTCCTGCGATTGACAGCAACGGTAGCAGGACGAAGAACGAGCCGTGCCACGACCGTGGTCGCTTGACTGGATAGCCTAAAGCCGCTATCGCTCAAACTTAAGTTACGTAAACGCAACCGGGACAATGCTCCTGACAGCTCGATCGATAGAAATAATTTAATGCGGCTTCTTGGTTTCCATATACAAATGCGCGTACTTTAATACGGGAATCTCGTTCTCTCTCTCATCGAGAAGGGCGTGTTCCGTTTCTTCCATTAAGAACGCAGCCCGTTAACTAACCGTGAGGTATTGTCATTTCCCATTAGTGATGGCTGTTCCATTAGTGATTAGGAAATATACACTAATGCTCTTGACCTTAAAACTTACTCACTTTGTAACTTTGAGATTATTATTATTATCATCACGCTACCATTGTTTTTTTATACGCGAGCATAAGGTAGATTGTTACTGCTACGTTTGTCATATCAGTATCACGTTTTTTGTATCGCATTGTTTGCGACTTTATATTTACTGAAGATCGTCCGCTCTTTGCATTTCGCGTGGTCATGTTTGACGATAGTCAAACATCGGTTATAATTGTACGTTCCCTCTGCATTCAAGTCAAGTATCTATCGAGTTACGACAAACGATCGATCGTAATAGAACATTTGCTATAAGCCGCTGGAATTTTAGAAACAAATTTGCCTGCTATGCCAATAATACGATGGGTAATCTGATTGGAGAGCGTACTTTGATAACGCAATAACTTATAATTAGATGATCGCGATGGCCGTATTAACAGGTATTATTATAACGGCGTTACGATAGATAGCCGCTACGTTAATAACTACATTCGATATGTACATTTACTGTGTACATTTCACGCGTAAAAACTGAATACCATTAAAATTTAATGGAGTGGGTTAATTCACTCGATAAAAGGTGTAAATGCATCACGATACTGCATCATTACGCGCTGGGGAAAAAGATTACATTACTATGTTGTATTCGCTATTCAATTGTTGAACATATTTATTGTCGATTATTTTTAAAATTGTAGCATCAGAAGATTTATCGAAGTGCGATAATTTTGATAAAATTCTAGATGAAGTATAGTGTATCAAAAATTTCGTATTCTTCTTGCTTATTCTTATTGCTATATATAAAATAAATTGATAATTATTTCAGAATATAATCCATGATTTTACAAATTATAATATCTGCTGAAATTTAAGATTCAATGTCCGGATTGCAACAAGCGTTATATTTGTTATTGTTTTTTGGTCATTATAACATAATATTATTTTATTTTCAATAATTATTAGTAATTTTTTTTACTTTATATAATAATAAATAGAATATTATCGAATGTATGTGGTGTACTGGTGTAGGGATTTTTTATAAGCGCGTAGGTAAGATACCTAATAGTATGTCGAGTGTCGACACATTTGAGAACATGATCAAATATACCTATGCTTTGTATAAATAGACCGCGGCTTAAGCCATTACGTCGATGATGACAGTCTTTGCTCGACAAGCGGGTTACAGGTTCGTTAACATGATCGACCGTTTAACGAGCGACAATTATTTCCTGGCAACGAGTTCACGAATACCGTGTAGCGGCAAAATTCGAAAAGCCCGGGGGCACGTCGGCCGAGAATCGTTTTGATTCCCGGATGGCAAAGCTCTCGCCGGCTGTTGCTGTAGGTCAGAGTTCAGCCGATTAGCCCCGCGGCGTGATTATACGCCGATTCGATATCGGTGTCATTGGCGTTGATTATCCACCAAACGAAAACTCGATATACCCGGATCCCGCTTCCGTTCCCGCAACCGTTCCTACACTCCGATTCCAGTCATTTTTTCCCATCCACTTTGGGATATATCCACTTGCCGCTCTTCACCAATCTTTTCACCAGTCTTCTTTTTCTCAAACAGTGCGGAATCGTTCCGCTCTTGCCGACGAATCACCGAGAATACCATTTCCTCCGCGTCGTCGACAGGTGCCCAGACCCCAGACCCGAGATATCTATTTTCCATATCCAGGATTTTTCTTCTTGCTCATCCGCTCGCCACCTTCACTCCTCCTACCTCCGCCCCTCTATGTTATTTGTTCATGTTTCTAGATTTTTCAATCTTGGAAAGAGAGAGAGCGTAATTAAATAAATGCGATTAAATGATTCTCATTTGACACAATTTGTCATGTCTCAATTCTATAAATAATTCCAACTACGCGCAGCTCGCGGCTTGGTTTAATCAAGAGACGTCCCTAAATTAGGTACCTACCTACCTAAAGAAATGAAGTAATAGGCAATTTTGGAATAGAGGATTTGGTTCAGCGGCATGTGTAAAGAGAAGCTGCGTTATTGCAATCGTTACGATGCAGGTATTGCGATCGATACGGATCGGCAGAGACAAGGTTCGAAGCGATTGCGGAGAAAGAGAGCGTTGATATAGAACGAATTTGGCGAATTTCCATATAAATTTGCTAGGCGCGAGCGACACACACGGCTCACATACACGGAATGAACGAATGCATAGAGCCACGTGTGCCGGCGCGGCGCGGCGGGAGATACAGCTCGCCAGGTGAATTCTTGTTTTCGGTTTCTCCAACGGTGTCCGCGACACCGTGCACAGATGCACGAGAAGTGGCGAATTCTTGCAGCGTATTATTGACATGTACCTATATGGCGACAGAGAGATAAAATGCCATGCGTATTATAGATGTTATCCTTTTTTTTGTTTCAGCACTCAATGCTATACTTCTTTCATCACTATGAGCTACCAGTAATTCTGCAGCAGGCGCAGCTTCAGCAGCTCCTGTTTCGTAATCATGCTCAGCCCCAGGCGCAACCAGCAACGCCCAGCACGGCCCCAACCACCCCCCCGGGTCCGGGATTGTCGCCGTCGTCGTCGCCGTCAGCGGCGTTTTCGCCTTCGCCTTCGCCTTCGCCTACGTCGAGTCCGAATCCGTCGACACCTACGACGGAGCAGACACAGCAAAGCTACATTACCGAACTTTCTCAGCTTGATTTGGAACCTAGCAATGTGCAGGAGCAACATGCGAATGCGGATACTGAGCAAACATCCGCGACAACGACGGCTGATCGTCAAGACGATTCTGTTCGAGGTATGTCAATTTTAATATCTTCATTTGTTTGCGTTATTTCCTATTGAGTTACCGGCTAAGAAGTCACGATGCTAAAAGATATGTTTTGAGTGATTTTTTTCATCGTCTTTCACCGTTTCGATATAGCAATTATCAGTTAACTTTGATAATTATTTTTTAACGTAGTTAATTTGTTGACTATACATTTTTTCTCATAAGAATTGTGTGGGATTCTTTGTTCCGATTTCAATCAGTTGCAATTTTTAAATACAATTATAAGCAGAATTTACTTTTATAGGAATCATTTTCTTTTTATAAATTCTTTTATTTGAAGAGAGATTGTGAATAGATCAAGTAAAATTTTATTTCCTAGCGTTTTAAAAGAATTAAACGTACCATTGGATATTGTATGTTTGATCGAATTTCGATACCCAACGTACTTTTTCTATAAATCTAGAAAAATAAATTAAAAACTGGTACATTTAATTATATACATATATATATACGTATACCTACATATTTCAACTTTCATACAATGCAATGGTAGGAAAACACTTTTTTCTCTATGACGCTTGCGCTTTCGCGAGTTTAATAAAGCATATTAAAATTTACACATTAAGATTTATTGAGAACGATGAAGAAAACTATTATATGTAGGAACAACAAGCCGACAGCCGAAAAATGGTTTTTGGGGATTCAACGATACCAGAGAAATATTGAGTAATTTTTGAGATATCGTATAACGTATTGTTGTAATCGTCAATAATTCCGTGATTACGCATTCCGCGTGCCGATTCGCGAAACGCGCGGGTTTCATCGGTTTAGAGTTTTGAATGAGCACTTTGTAGATCCTGTGTCACTGACACTCGTCGCTTTGGAGCGCCTACATAGTTTGGCACGCGATACTGCAGCGCTATCGTGTTTCAATTCGAACGATCCAACTAGCACTGATTATTTTTCTGGGCTTTTAATTTCACCTCTCGTTTCGTGTTCGTGGCTCGGATAATCGATAATCGTTGTAACACGCGCGCGAGTGGTACGTAGGAAACCAGTTTGTTTACGGCTGCGGTTTGACTTACAGTTGCGCGCTGTTTATACCACTGTTACACCGATTGTTTGACTTTTATTGCTGATATTTGTATGATCTTCAGAGTATGATATTTCTTCATGTGGCGGTATATAATAAAGAAACAATCTTGCGTTAAATCGCAGTGTCGGGAGACACGACAATGCTCGCCACATCGACTTCTGTTGCGAAAACGGAAGCAGTTCCCTCAGCGTCTGGAGCTACGAGTTCCTTCAACGATACTCCGTCCTCTGAAGGCTTCGAGGTCATCGAGTCTGCGGAGGTGGTACGTAAGGAAGTGTATGTCGAAGACAAGAAACATTAGACTTTTTAACCATGCCAAGTGCGTGACAGTCAGAGCACAGAGTGTATCATTTCCACATGACTGCTTCCGTCGATTTCCTTTCGACGTTGAAAATCGGCGCAGTTATCTTGTCACGGAATTTAACTATAAAGTAATATGGTCTCTCTCTACATAAGAACAAGATACGTGTTCAGTGTTTAATTTCAATGAGGATAAACTTCTTTGAAAATGTCATATTAGGTATCACGCTTCGAGATCAGAACCAACGGACGAAGAGGCAAAGATTTATAAAGCGATATATTTAAGTAAGGGAATAAATTTTCAATGGCAGTAATATATGGGGATATATCAGGGATCGGGTTTTATGCAGTTACACGTATTAATGTTTAGATTCGTTAGAAGTCAAATATAATAGCAAAGTTAGCCGTTTTGTAATTTCAGAAATGATAAGACATGTTTTTAATTTATTGCGGTTGTACGTGAATATTATTCTTTGTAATGCAATACGTGTAATTTTTTAATGCAATATTCTATAAGATTATCTTATATTTAACGTCATGATAGAAGAAATTTCGTACTTATTTGTTGAAAGATACGTTAGACACAAATGCAAAATATATTACGATAAATATTATCTTCCGATTGAAATACATATTCGCGAGTAGTCTCAAGATTATTTTTAATTTGTAATTTGTTTATTTTACAAATATATTTCTCGTATTGCATGAAGTGAATAATTTCAGATATTTTTCTCTTCTATGTGTATATATTTCTGTTTAATTATTCTTCGTATTTCTTCTGTCTCACTCATTCGATGATTATGAAATTTTTATGCTTGTATCGCGTAAAGGTAAAATAAGTTAACGGTTAAAATAAGAAACATGTGCAATTATTACTTTTATTGAACTTCGAAAGACTATACTAAAAGATTACAAGATTGCTCCAAGATTACAAGAAGTTATATTTAAGTTTGAGATTTCTGGAAATATTTACATTGAGATTGATTGTGGGATGCGCCAAAATTCTCGATAAATAATTTTTTGTAAAAATTCTTACAGCGAGATAATTAAACGTTGAACTGTTGTTCGCACTTGTCTCTGCACTCTTCGTCTTTTGAAAATGTTAGGGAAGCACCTGTCGGCGAGATCGCTAAGATTGCAGTTTTTGAGCGCAATTAGAATGCCTCTGAATATTCTTTTTTGTCTGAATTCCCTTTTTTGTTTGTTCTACATATACATTACGACCTACCGGAATAGAGATGAGATAGTAGCTAGCAAGTACTTTTGCAAGTAAATTTTTTTAAAACAAGAATTGAACAAAGATCGCGCCATTAGAGAGTATAAAGCGATTTCTTCGGTTTATGATAAATGTATTAATTATATCAATAACGTTAGATCAACCGACACAACTACAATAAGTAAAATCGTACATGAAGATCATTACGCGATCAATTGCAGTCTTTCTCTCTTTTTTCTTAATAATATTTTTCGATTAGGTGCTCGATTGGGTTCACTTGATTAGACTCTGCCTTGATAGAGGCATAGATAATGGAGCAGACATATAATCGAGTTTTGACTAATGAACATTTTGAAATTATCGAATACTCATGTAATGATGTAAAAATTTGTTTAACTGCGTGAGAATTTTCTTGGTATTTTATATGTAGCTAATTTTGTGCTTAGTAGCAAATTATTCGGACGACAGCGCTACATATATAAGAATGTAGCGCGTTATTAAAACGAATACAATCGATAGTGTATCTTCCAAATACCTTTTTTCTCCTTTTTATGGTATATTTTATAGCGTATTTGGGATTTGGATTTTTTTCGAATGTTACATTCATTCCACGGATATTTCTAACTCACTATTTTATAATTATAATCAATGAGTTTAACGCGGGTTTAATTAGCTTAAGTTGCAATTGCCATTTGCTCATTTGCTAGAATGATAAAACGTTGCGCGCTGTTAGTATAACGATAAAGAAAATGAGAAGGATCTGAAACATATACCTAAGTCGCGAAAGAAACCGCTTTTGACGGAATCGCCGATGCCGCGTTCTCCACCTTGATGCGTTGTTACTTAGGATTAATGATAATCCTTGTAATGTAAGTCTACACTGTATAATTTGTCCGTTTCGGAGACTTGTATGATATCTAGTGATACCTATATATTATGTATCATTGGCAAGCGAAATGGTATATTTTTTTTATTATGTGGACTGTGACATGTATGAAATATTGAAACAATTCATGCAAAAGAAAACGAAACGAGCTAGCACACCCATTGGAGACCGACGTTAGGAACAAATGATGTGTATGTATTTATCACGTATATTGTTGATGTATTTTATCGATCTTGGCATGCATCACCGTACTATAAACGATATGCTGAGCTAAGCGGTATTCCGACGAATAACATAATAACGAGAAAAAAGAAACAATTGCGCGGAATTGTACAAATGTGCTCAGTTAAGAGATACAAGAAAGCTCGAAAAAAGAAGATTATTTAAGAATATTGAATGTAAAATACCTTTGATTGTCGTTTTGTTATCTTCCGAGTCACATTTGTAGACGAGCACTTCTGTAAAATATTTGTTTTCCATTATTTATATATCGTATATAGTTCTTTTGATTGTATATATTATCAAATAATATTGTTACTATTATCCCTACTGTGCTACTATTGCTGCTGTTATTATTAGATTATAAATAAATGCAGAGATCTTATTCTATGTTTTGCCTTTATTTATTATCGATTCAGCATTTAACTCATTCCATCCCTGTACTGTCGCGTCGCTTCGAACAGCACGGCAAATTCGAGATTTAAAAGCGATTCTTGCGAAATTGAAATTGATTGTTCAGCTTGGAACGTAAGGCAGAGGATGCGCAGTGGATAGGGAGAACTGTGTTGGATTCCGTCCACACAAGTCGTGTGGATGGGATTGGCGGGGGAGGCGGAACAAACCGAAATAGACAAATAGACACTAGTATCCCTTTGAAGGAATCAAACAGGTGGCGTGGAGTACGAAGATAACACGATAGAACGGAAAGATAGAGAGGGGGGGGGGGGAGAGAGAGAGAGGGGGGGGGGAGAAGGTGGAAGGGAAGACGAACTGCGTGGGCGAAGGGTGGAGGTACGGGTGATTCGTGGAAATGCCCAAAGAGACACGATGCTCCTACAAATGCAGCGATTTATTTTCATTAAGACATAATTAGGAGTGAGTCGCATCGCGATCCGACTCGTCGCTCGAATCCTCCTTCGTTCCGTTGTATCACTGTTCCATTGTATGGTATAGGTATGGAGCACATCGCGCGCGCGACACACCGTATTGGTGCCATTCGAGCTTAATATCTCAAAGATGTGTAATCTTGTTGCGTGTATGACATTATCACGAGTCTATATCTTCTTTGTCATGGAATATATATATTCTTAAGTGTCACAAAAAGATTTGATCGTTGCATATAAATGCCCAACTGATTGTATGTATCCCATGTGATAGCGATTCTTCGGCGATCTCGGGATTGGAAAGGGTCAGAATGAATAATCTGACGAAAGGATGAGACGCGAAGGAGAAGCAGGAGGGTATAGTGGGTTGTGTATCGGTGAACGGCTACAGGGCCACTTCCGTATGTCCCGGGAACTCGTACAGAGACTCAGCTCACAGTTGCAGAGCGACAGCGGGAAGAGAAGGAGGAGGAGGAGGATGGAAACAGAAAGCCCACAGGGGCTAAATTTGCATCCGGCAAAGCAACCTCGGACTACTTTATTTGATTGGCTGCCCGCAGGGCTGCTTTCTGTCCCTACATGGACGAACCTACACGGATCGTTCGTTCTGTGTTTCTCTTTTCCCTCTCACCGTCCACGTCTTATTTTTTTTTTTTTTTGCTTCTTCCGTCTTATTCTCTCTTGTCACTTTGTTTCTTCGGACCTTTTGCCTCTTTCTCTCATCTTCGGCTACCTTGCTTACCAGTCACCACTAGATAGGTTTCCCATCGGAATCATATCAGCGACGGCCGCGAGAAACGCACTTTAACGAACCATCTAAGAGCAGCTTCGTTCTTATTGTTGGAGCGTTCTTTTTGCATTGTAATTTAGATGACCGTGAGAAGAAAATAGACTGGTATCAATTTTTCTAATTTTTTATGAGATAAGATGCCCACGTAATACACGAATATAAGAAAATCGTTGCATTGTTCTTGCTTTTATAATTTTAATCGCAATTTCCCGCTTTAATTTTATATATAATTTAATATTTTATTAAAATGGAGACATATTCGCACGATACAAGAAATTGATATGAAGATATTCTTAATTAACTGACGAAAATTCACAAACGTGCCATTTGATTAATTTACCGATATATTTTAGAATAGTAAATTAAAATTTACTATTAAGAAAATAAATAACAAAAACTGGTCCTCGACTAAATTTTACATGAAGATTTTTCTGCACGATATGTATTCGATGTTAAATTACCCAAACATTGGATAATAAGTCAAATATGTAATGCTGCAGGAATAAAGGTATCTATGTCGTCACTTTGTTGCTTGATCGGATGTAAAACGCAAAGACGGCCAAGATGGTGGTAACGATAATGGTGGAGGCATCGATCGGCTTTCGGTCCTGTCCACCAATGATGCTCAACGTCGAGATAATCATCCGCTTTAATAAAAACGGCTTATCCGCGAAACAATGGACTGTCGCTCGCAGGACCGTCAAGCACGTGGTGTCGCGGCATCGTGGCTTGTCTTTCGTGAGAATACCTTGTCCGCTCGCTCGTTCATTCGGCTCTTCCTAAGAGTTAAGCCGTTTTAGCTTTACTTCGCTACGCGCTAAAACAAGGTATCTTAATATACGAAGCCACTTCAAGTTCCACGGCGTGCCTGAAATTAAATCTTCTTCCTGACGCAATTAAAACTTGATTCTTGAAAACGCGTTACCATAGTCCGAGCTATGACGAAAAAACTCACGGTGGCACATAAAAATACAAGATACCAGCGATCTATTGACTGTATGAGATATTGCAAGTTTTATTAAACCAGATCAAATCTGTTTTTTTTTTCTGTTTAATAAGACTTAATAAGTGATAAGGATTTTTTTAAAATTTAAAACTAGATTTCCAAAAACAATTGTTATTGCAGTTGCTAGAATTTTGTATTTTACATTTTATATTTTATTTTTTCATACATATATTTTCTATACATTTGTATATCTTACGTTTGAATTCTCATTCTGTTTTAAATAATGTATAAAAACAAATATCAGTTAAGATTTATATTAAATTATAAAAGATTAAATAAAGTGTGAAAAATAAATTTATGGGGTGGGAACGGTCGTATTTTATAAAAATGTTAATGCGATTTTAGGATTTGGTTTTCGATTTTAAAAACGAATATTAAAGTTATGATCACTATAGAAATATAAATTTGTTATAAAAATGAATTGCTAAATCTGATAGTTAGTTGGCCTTTCCTTGGGGCATCATATTTAGGGCGTTGTTTCCTTTCCACGCTTCGGCGCGGCGCGACGCGTCGCTCGATAACACCGAGTCCGCTTTCTTTGATATATCAAACCTCGCGTAAGCGCATGCACAAGATATACGTGATTATATCACTTTTGAAGCATTAAAGTGGAGTGAATGCAAATGTGAGTGGCAAAGAAATAATAAGATACTATAATAAGAGGCTTGATAGCTATGCCTTTCTTGCAGATGTAAATTTGTCATCGTATTTTTTTAAATAGTTTGAACTGGGATGAATGATAATATCCAGCCATATTCATTTCTTTATGAGTTTGTATCTTCATTTCATTTGGAAGCATAATGTAAAAAAAAAACTAAGTATTTTTGTTCTGTGTCTCTTTTTCACTGGCGCTCGAAAGTCGACTGCACAGTTTCGAGGGGCATTAGATACGCGTTTTCCGGACTTTAAGCCGAGCATCGCCGGAGGAGATCTCATTAATTAGCTAATGGCTTTCTGAGTCTTCTCAGGTATATGCACGCTACGTATGGTACATACAACAAGTATCAGTATTCTTCTATGTATCATTAAAGTGTCATGGTTGCGAATTCGTTCGTTAATAATGCGACAAACGAACTAGTGATTTTACCATTAGATTTTTTACTCACAAAGCTAAAATTGACAAGTGGTTTATATAAAAATAGAGATAACGACTGCACAATACAATTTCAAGTATTTTACGCTGCCTATATGCTCATACCAACGAGTCCATCCTTGATTTCCAGAGGTTACTAACTTTGTACCTCCTGATTCTGTTTCATCGAATTAATCCATTTCTAATATAATCATTAATCAAATTACTTGAATCGTCTAATTTCTCTAACATATACGATCTGTTTTCAGCGAACACCGTATCGATACTTTTCATAGCTTGCTTCGAACGTGTCTGAACGCTAGTACTTAATACCAGAGAAGCCAGATTTAAGTAGGCCTGACGGCGTTTCTCCCCTCTATTTGCGCACACAAGACGCTCGGTCTGTTCTCGGACGTGTGACGTATGCGTGCATTTCCATGCGACATGCGAGCCCATCCATTTCAAGGCAATAGATTGTAATATATTATAGTTATAATATATTAGTTTACTTGTAATATATTTTTAATATATTCTTAAGCATTATGTTTTAATTCTTTCTGTAATAACTGTAGGAATAAAGCCGGTCGAACGCGTAGTTTTTTGTTCGTAGCTTCCCCGCCGAAATTCTTTCGTCGCCATGTAATTAAGTACGCGCCACGTCGATCGCGAGATTAATACCGGGAGTGCCGTGGAAAGTGTCGCGCGCGGCGATTATAAATATAAGCGACGCTTTTATTATTTTTGCTCGTGAACGTCCGCGAGTGAGTGCGCCGACGGAGAATACGGAGATGCGACAACGAAGGAGGACCGACCGACCGAGGAGAAGAGGAGGAGGCCTTGGAGGCATCGGGCGACAGCGGAATTGAGCGGAGTGACCGTGGGATGAGTAATTGTTTATATTCGTTTATTATTTTTCTGTCCTGTGGCGGATTCCGCAACTTTCTCAAGCGCGACTTAATTCGCTCATTACGTGATACTGATTACTTGTACAATACTTACACCGTTCGAGGCTTAACTCCGGCATATTATGCGAGAAAAGATATTACGTCGCGAACGTCGCGTCTCTCTTATATTCACACGGTCGTAATATTGCTTGCACGATTTTTCGCGGATCGCGGATTAATTATGCGAACGAGTTAATGCGGAAATATGCAGCCGCTTGCGGCGGCCGCGATTGTTTCTCGAATTAGCATTTTTAAATCCCATATCTGTTAAAAATAACGTTTTAAAAATTGAACGTACGGGCGCAAAAATTATTTTACTTGATTATCTTAATATTGATTATTATCTTGGACACTGCTTTAATATAAAAATCTTTTATATGTTACAGATCAACGCAGTGATCCGCTGTTGCGCATCAGCCGGTGAGTTATTTTTTTATTTTAATGCAATATCGAGGCAATGGATTTGTAAAAATTATATTACAAACATAAATAAAATGAAAGATAATTAACGTAGCGGTAAAGTATTCTGTATTACTTATTTTCATGAAATATCTCAATATATTATTTATTCCTACAGTTATTACAGAAAAAATTTAAACATAATGATTAAGAATATATTAAAAATATAATATATTATAATCTATTGCCTCGAAATGGATGGGCTCGCATGGAAATGGACGCATACATGATACGTCAGACGAACAGACTGAGTGTCTTTTGCGTAAAAAGAGTGGAGAAACGCCAGACTGGGCTAATCTGGCTTCTCTGAGTAATACCCAATTATCTCGAATATTTATGATAACAAATTGGCAAATACGTAAACCATTGAGACATATCGTACGCTTTATATTTTGGATCCAATAAAACGTAATATTTTTATTATTTTCGAGTATATATGTCGAGGAATCAATTTGTTAGGTTCTACATCCTATTGTAATGCTCTTATAACAAAGGAGAGAGGATGTGCGTCTATAATATCTACAATATCTACATATACAGCGTTGTGTAAGAAAATGGGTGAAAATCTCGCGCAAGATAAAATGGTATAAAATAATATGTCAGAATAAAATAGTACATCGCTCTTCAGAATTATACTATCTCAATTGTTATGCAATTTGACACTAATGTTATCGTCATAGTGGTATCGATTTGCAATGACGTCAGTATAGCAATAGAACGCTACTTGGTTTCATCGTGTTTAATATTGCGTGCAACTATACAGCTATAATAGATTTACATTTATAATTTATCCTCAATATCCTCAATATCTTTAAAGCAAATATCTAATGGCTTCAAAGGTAAGTTATAACTTGTATTTATTTCGTTTACATTGCCTCCTTGTTACTTGAAATTATGATTAATAAAAGGAAATTATAATTATTTTGCGTAAAATAATGTATCGTAGTATTTATTAAAACGATAAAAGAAAGAGATAAAGATTCATATGCTATCGACATACGTGTCATTAAAAACGCATATGGTAGGTAGTTTTATAAGTTCTATAACTAACAGAGTCTTTCAAGAGCGCGAGAAAATAGCTGCACACAATACCTATTGTAAATTTTTAATTATATCAAATTATATCGAATGATCGGTTAAAACGCCAAATGCTTGTGGCAAGACGAGTTCTGATCTCTACTCGTAATTAACTTGACGGTATCAATCCAATTGATTTTCTACCGTAGACCGTAGATAGAGATTTGTCTTATAAGAGTGTTGAATTCGATAATCATCACGTCTACAATTACGTATTCAAAGTCTCTCTCCAGAAATTTTCGAAATAATACCTTGTCCGTACTATATCGAATTAAGTTTTGATTCGAATCTTATAAGCAATTGCTGTCATTAAAATGTTCATACACATGCCGGATATATATTTAATTTATTGTCTTCTCATGATGTATATTCTTTTATGGCTTACGCTAGTTCTCTGATAAAGCTAGTTCTTTAATGAAACATTGAGATATACGAGAGATTGAGTTTTATATATACGCAAATTATAATTATACTTTTTATAATACGAATTTCACGCCAAATCCTCGCAATGTTTTAATGGAGATAACATATCCGAGGTACTCTTCTGGCAAGCATAACTCCTATTCGCCGGGCTTCCTCTCAGCCTCAGCGAAATTATATGGGGTTCGATGTTACGCTATGTCCCAATTATAAAGTACTCATTGTGCACTGAAACAGCGTCGGTTCCCAGAACACGATGGAATTTTTAATACAGGCATGATATTCCTCATTAGTTATAATTTATTGTTAATTAGATTATGGACTAAATTTAATCAGCGTACAAGTTTTTATTATACTTTATTACCTATACTATATACTGACGGAAAGCATTTATTCGCTTCATACAAGTGTGAATTTTTTAACGAATATTGAACAATCATGTTTAAACGATAACGATATTATACATCATTCTTCCATTGAGATTTTTTTTATTTTTGTTATTGAATATTGAATTATTTTCGTCAGCATTGATAGCGATCATTAAATATCGCTAGTTACAATTGAAAGTATATCAATGAAGTATATATTTTCCGGCGCAATCCGGCGCGTGACCGAAATGAAACAATGACGCGATCTCATTTTTTTCGTCAGAGAAGCGGTTTTTTTACGACTTTGTAATGACAAGTTGTTTCGTGTTTGGATGAATTTTCTTCTATAGAAACTCGTTCGTTTTCTCTCTTACACCAAGTGACACATGAGCGTTGAACTGGAATTTCTCCTCTTAATCCAATGAGAAAGTATTTTGCGCTCAAGTAAGAAGCTCAAAATTCTGCGCATCTCTCTATATAATTATAATTATTATATAATAAAGGTGAAATATGTATATAATTCGTATATAATAAAGGCGAGAGACGAATGGTCTTATTGTTCATATTTATTGTCGATATTTTATCATGGTTCTGCATATTTTTGTGAAAATTATTATATAGTAGTAATTACATGTAGATGTAATATTGTGACAACCACATATACCTCAGAGTATTAAATATTAATAAATTTTGAAAAAAATTTCGAGGGTAGGGGGACGATCCCCTGAATTTAAAGCACTCGCTCCGCCTTGCTTCAACTTGACAGGTTTTCTCTCTGCTCCATTACCCCTTCATATTCTTCCCTTTTTCTCGCGAGATTATTCGCTTATCGGTTCATTGTGGATTCCTCCTATCCTTTATGAGCAGCGGTCGCTTCCCGTGCATGCTAAATATCTTTCCTCGTTACTTCCACCAGCCGTTTCAGCTTTGCCTTCCGCGGACGCGTCACTTCGCACAGTTGCGATAAAATAAGGCTTATATAGGGTAAGTAGGGTAACCAGTTATACACGAAAAGAGGCAAACAGAAAATATCGGCAAAGCGAGACGATATTGTTCTTTATTTAAAAGTACATAATGTATATAGCTCAATTATCTCCAAACGAAAATCGGATCTCGGATTTCTGTTAGAATGGACAAATTTTTATGTCGCAATATCCTATTCATGGTCATGTATCTTATATGTCAAGAATGTTTATCTTTTGACGGCATTGTAAGTATTCAAAAGTATCAGGTAAATGAAATACACAAGATTAAAACATATATGTGAGATAATTGTGTTTAAGGCTAAAATTCTGAATATGACGAAGAGACTGCTGGCCTAAAAAAATGTGTAGAGTTTATTGTTTATATTGCTTTTTTACATATTGTGCATTATGCGATTATTTATTTGATAAAAATATATCTATATTCAATTATTGTGTGCAGATTCAATTAAAATGATCTTTACACAGCGTCTAGATGTTAATATAGCTCGCACGTATTATAATGTATTTCACTGATTGTAAGTGTGTCGCCGCGCATCGTCATTATATTATATCATTAATGTACGCAAATTTCAAACGACACCTATTTAACACTTATTGTCAATGCCTGAAACTTGAGCTTCTGTTAACTTTCCTATATAAGTTCGTGCATAAATCGAGTCGTACTGCGCATGCACTCTCACAATCAGTTGTATGTTATTAATATATTTCGAAATTGTTTATAGTGTACTAAAATGAATTTATGTATAATACATCATGAGATAAATCTACATTATAAATTCAATTATAAACAAATTTATATAAATCTGGATTTTCCTGTATTATTCAAAATGCAGGACATATAATTTTTAAAAATAAATCTTCCGTTATGAGAGACTATAAATTCCCATCGATGACGTCAGGCTATTAGGTTCGACGTAGTACGCGACAAGAAAAAGATAATATAATTTCTACGTGCTTCACCCTCTCTCAGCGTTCGATTATCGATTCACGTCACTTTAGTTCGTTCTCGTTGTTTGGTGTCGCCGCTGCTGCTGGTGTTATGTTAAAAATTATACGACAAATTTTTGTATTTTTGAGGATACAGAAAGAATGTAGCAGCATTGAGCAGTCTTTGAAAAAGCGCGGTCTATTTATAAACCTTTTAAAATAACTTATCATTTCCTCGCGAATTAAAGCGAATTTAAGCGACTTTCACGATGCACGAATACACATTGAGTTATTCAATGCTGCTTTATTTCACACACATTACAGTACTTTACTTACCGAATTTCTTATTTAATTGTATTTTTTATAATAATAATTTAAAAATTTAAACAGATCTGAGATATTTTTTATTTATTTCTGTTGCATAAAATGACATATTGTATATACATATATACCTATATAATTAAAAAATTATTTTTGTTATTAGTTGAAAAGAATAAAAGTTTCCAATCTGTGATTTTTTAATACACATTTAAATGTTACCTCAATTATTTGCGAAAGATGTTATTGTCCGTGTTAAAAAAGTTTAAATTGTCAAATATTTCTACCATTTTGAGCGATAACGAGTTTGTTAAAGTGATTGAAGTAATTTCAACAATAAATATAAATATATAATGCTCTTTTAAAGCACGTGTCGTTCTGATCATTAGTTGATAATTATTAGTTTACGAATAAATAATTTAACCGGCTGGAGTTTGACAGAGTCCGTTTTTCTGAAAGCTTGATGTGTATTAAAACATATATTAAACATATATGCATAAATTGACAATCGTAGGTATCAAGTAACTTGAAGTTAAGTTTTAAAGTCGTAATAGTTTTGATTTTAGCGAAAACATTATAGATGTGTTCTCTAAAGGTCTAAAGAAAAAAGGTGACGTGAACGTAGCATCGTTATAAAAATGCAGCTAATTACACAACTACGGACGAATTAGTTGCCAGTCAGAAGCGAATCGGTGCGAACATCGCGAGTGTTGCCGGTAATGGGAAAACATTCTGAAAACTTTCTGTTTTCCCAGTGCGTATTAATTTTCATATCCGCGTCTCGTTGCCATAGCTACGGTCATAGCCAGCAGGAGTAATAAGTTTTGGAATAATTTTACGCACAGTCGATCGTATGAATTCACTCTCTATTCTCTACTCGTTCCCTCTCGTTTTTCTTCAACTTCACCACTCTATCGCAGTTCCACCCACGCGTGTTACACTCCGTTTAATCTTTGTATTCTGTTATTCTGTTACTTTCTCTCTCTCTCTCTCTCTCTCTCTCTCTCTCTCTCTCTCTCTCTCTCTCTCTCTCTCTCTCGTAGTACGCGCGCGGACTCGTAATGCAATCGACAATTATGTTTAAGGCAGATAATATTGTACGTTCAATCGCATAAATGAAATTCTTTGCCTTATTCTATATATGTATATAGATAATTAAATAGTCGAGAAAAAATTTTCTGCTTAGACACCTTTAAGTCTCGGAATTTTTCATCATGTCAATGCATCTCCCAGTTTCTTTTAAACAAAGACAAATTTTAGTAATTTCCTTATGCACATTGAGATGAAAGAGATGAAAAATGATTTATATCGATGGAATCTCACAGTTCATGTTAGCTCGGTCGTAATCATCTGTATGCATTCGCTCATCGCGTGGAATTACGTATTTCTGACTTTTGATCTTGCTTCGCGCGTGTTTGCGCTAAATTATGTATGGTGCGGTGAAGAGAATGTGTATCTTACTAAATACCGTTTATCGTCGTTCATCACTTTCCTCCCAAACTTCTAACGTCCATTTATCGGCGAATGTTTGCCGCTATTATTTGCGTACACTCTGCACTCGTGCCGTTTCGGTTCAAAGGCGATTTCTTTTTTGGTTTGATAAATTTGTCTTATCGACTCCTTTTATCCAAGCAGTTACGCAATGGAAACATTTTGGTCGTTTTCGCGAGTAAGAGATAAAACTCATATTAGCATACCACTGACCACTGAGCACTTTAATATACAAGAATTATATAACAGATATAACTCTTATGTAATTTAGTCTCATTTAGATCGAAAGAGCTTAACTGGAAAAAAAACACGTATCGAAGAAGGAAGTGATAAATGAAGCTGTGACTCTTGCACAAATATCTTACATTATCTTCCGTGGTAATTGTTGTTTACTAACGCTATGGTATCATACCTCTGAATTGGTTGTGGAGGCACATAGACAGCAATTAAGACCAAAATAGCAGGTGGCAACCGCATCAACGTCGTTACGTAACACGTGGTTATTAGCTATTAGCCGTAAATCATGTAAGCCGTGTTAATAATCCATGCATCCAGCAAGTTAACACTCTCATTCACGTTACCTAATAATTCCGCCTAACGTTAATCCACATTTCGAACTGTTTAAAAGAAGACGTAATGGATGCGCTTATATCTAATGCACATTATAGTCTGTTTTGCTGTTCGTGTATCCCGATACTGCTTTATTCCGATTCTGTCTTCCCTTTCATACATATCAATTTGTTGCTCTGATAGATAAATTAATTTAACGTATCAACGTATTCTAAATAATTGTATATATTGTATTGAGAGAAGATGTTTCTTATTCTTATTAGGGTTGTGACATGATAAACATGATATACGCGATTGAACGCGTGTTGATACAAAGAAATTAATAATTTATACTGCAATTATTTACTACGTAAATTATATGTAAAAGAGATAGAAAGGTTGTGCGCATGCATGTCATTGATCCCGATCTGTGAGAAAAGTTAACGATCGAAATCTTCGATCTGCACAATTTTTTCAGTTATTAACCCGATAATGTAAAATAGTGTTCTTTCGCGTAAATGTTAATTCGTTGATTGGCGCGGTTGGCGCCCGAAAAAGCAGGACAGTTTCTTATTTCGATGCAAGAGATATTATAATCATGTTGTACACTATCGATTGACGTATGCCGGAGGGTTGCAGGATGGCCTGGTACGAGGCAAAGGAGGGTGAGCGTTAGATGGAAGGGAGGAAGCAGAAGCCGGTAGAGGGAGAAGACACCCCCTAATAGAATGCCAATATGATTATGTGTGCCATGCTGCATCCAAACCACGATCTATGGTGCATCTAGTTGTACTCTTCAACACTCGCGCTCGACGCAATCGGTTGTCTTGCATGGACTGTCGGAGGGTGCGCGAAATATCGTAAATACTACGATTCGTTCTTTTGTTACGCTAATCGAGCGATTAAAATGTACAAGCGCATTAAACAACATACATTATAATATTGTGCCTTTGCTTTGATATGAAAAAATGTCAGATATTGTAGAACTAGAAACAGAAAGATATTAATTGTAACAACGTACAATATGTATTAAGAAAATAAAAGAATTAGTAGAAATTATCTGTAGACGCATTATCATATCTAAAATCGTTTGAATTTATTATGAAATTCTCATACAGCTTTCCTATAAAATGTGTGTATTAACGAGAGACGCGATTGTGTCCTCCCATCGGGTGTCTCTCCCATCCCATCGATTCTCCGCAAATTTATTCTATTTGCGCATAAATGTCGAGCGGCGTTTTGCATTAAATTCCCGATTTATAATGTTTTCCGCACAGAGAGACGCGCTAAATCAAGCAGTCATGTGTGGTGGACGCGTCGTCGTGCGTTAGCTCGTACGCGCTGAAGCGGAAAATATCATCGCTTAGGGCTTAGGCAAACGATCAGGATGTGTCGTTTCTACTGTTTCTAGTTCTATCTCTTATCGGCAAAACGTAATCTTGAAGGGTTCACTCATCGTGATCTATATTCGCACATTTGCTCCAACTTGTGTCTAACGAAATTAAGTCCGTTAATCTTTCGATAATCGACCAGTTAATCGACCATTTATTTATTGTACTTTGTCGTTAATCGATCACCGGTTTCACCGTGGTCAACCTTCGTCGTACGTCGTACGCATACTCTTCGTGCAAATTATTATATACGCTGATGCTATGCGGATGAATTCACGACAGAGTGGGCGCGATGGCTGTGGCATTTCAGAATGTGTGCTTTAAAGCGAGTGGTCGCGTCACGAAAAATCATGCGGCGCTATGCTATAATGCATTGTCGAGTTTTATGCAAACCGAAAACATAAGGCTAAGATATGAGAAAATGGAAAAAATAATAATAGGGTAAAAGGATAAGTGTAATTATTAGCATACGATGAAATAAGCGACTGCCGACTACACGGAAGAAAAACAGTCGATCGAAAAAAATATTACTAAACAATTAGATGGAGAACAATTCGAGCACATATGAAGCAAGCTATGCCTGGTACTTGACGATTGATTGAAAATATTTTTGAGAGTATCTTTGAAGAAAAAAAACCGAAAAGGAGAGCGATTTCTCTCTCTCTCATAAAAATATATAACTTGAAAATGGAGGGCAAAAATTAAGAAATTTTTTGAAAACAACGGCATGAGAACATGAAACTGATTTTTATTTTTCTTGAAAATAAAATTTCGTAAAAGAAATTCTATTCTATATTTTCGATTTTAATTTTTTTATAAGAAATTATCGTCCTTTTAATATCGTATCGCCACAATTCTGTAGCATTCTGTATAATATGAATAATATAAAATATGTATATTGCTTTTTAGATAAATATATGAAGGTAACGTATCATTTTGCGCTGTACGAGTGATTGGCGAGTGCAAGGCGTAAATAAATCTGGCATTACATAGTCGGCGGATTAATGGCATCAAGCGGAAGCGTCTATAATACTTATCGAAAGATGCATCCGGTATGGTACGAGACCGTACTCTTTCTCAACGCTGCGAGTCGCATAGGGGGTAGTGCCCGTCGAAGTTAACCTTTGTTTCGCGCATGACTGGCCTTTAGAGTTTATCAGTGTGTAGCAGGTGGTGTGGCGCTTTATTTATAACAGCAACGCGTCCCTTCTTCCTTTCGCGAAACTGCCGTGGCCGATCGCGTTAAGCCGCGCGAACAGTTCGTATATTGCGCGTACGAGCTATGTGACACGCGTGTATTCACGCGTGCCCGTGCCCGTATACATATACCAATACACGCGACATCGCGACGCGACGAACGCAACATACATAGTAAACGTGTCCCGCGTAAGTAGACCGTGCGTATCTGTGCGTGTGCGTTTCTCCTCTCACATACTATACGCTTCGTGCTCCCGATGATATATGCGTGCGTAAGTGCGTACGTGACGTGTTTATGCGTACATGAGTACGTCTTTCATACGAGAATTATCGATATTCGCCAACTTTACTGCTACAGGTATACAAAGCTAGTTTTTTAATTATTAGAATTGCATGAATTGTATGAAGAAATAAAAATGCAAATTGAGAATAATAATCGTCGATGCTCACTCGTTTTCGTTGTCACATTTGATTGGATCGATGAGATATATGTATAATTATAATGTATATGTATATATGTACGTAATGGTAAAGCATGCGAATTATTAACATCAAACTCATCGAAAGACACATAGATTCGCGCGAGGAAACGTGTGACGTCTCCCACCTCCCCCCCGCCAGTCTAATAAATATGGAATCTCTACGAAATTTTAATATCGCGTGCAAGGGCTGTCTCGCATCCATTGCGTCCTTCTTACAGATGGATGAACGCGAATACAAGATACAGATTTCCGCGATGCTTTGCATCGAATAAAATGCCGTTTTTGTCGCATTATTATCTTTCCCTATAGCTTTATTGACATATCAAATGCAATGTCGTATTCGCTATTCGCGCATTTCGTACGATCGCATTTAATTAAATTTGTATATTGTGCATCGCGAGAATGCAGATATTAAAAGTAAACCGTGATTATTATTAATCGATTAACAATAAGTTAAATCTTCTAGAAAAATTAAAATTTTAATCTTTCATAATTTATAATAGTAAATGTTTCTTAGGTTTTTCGATTTTCCGCAACTCGCGAAAATAGTATAAACCAAGAGAATAATATTCTAAAATAATGCTTCTCTCTACAATTTGCACACATTAATACACGCTATAATACATGATTGATTAATTTTCGCGCCTCTTGCTTAGGGTTTATTTCAAGTGATATTGTTGATCGCAAAGGCGTAGTGATGTCAAAAGGTCACAGAGGAAAGGAGACAAGGATGAAATTCTTAGCGAGGTTGTTGAGAATAGAAAAGCGCCATTCATCGAAAGAGAGATAAAGGGAGATAGAGAGAGAGAGAGAGAGAGAGAGAGGGGGGGGGGGGATGTCGGAATTAAATTTATTCAGGCAGTGCCAATAAGTCGGAAAAGTTGCGTCCTAAAAGCCGGAATCTGCGCGCTTGGCGTTCACCCCTTATCCCCCTCCCCCAATTCACCGTTTTCTCTCTTTCTACTTTGCCTCTGTCTTATTGTGAGCCGAAGGAGAAGTAGTCACGATACTAACGTTCAACTGGTATCTTTCGCATTTTTATATGCAATAATTTTATCTGATGTGTGAGTATATGTATAGGTACGTGAGTTGGAATATAAAGTGTACGATATGAGAAATCAGCTTTATTAATTATAAGACCGAGCGAGAGAGAGTGCCCATTGCGGACACTTTGCATCAATGATTTAATACGAAGGACGCCTTTAGTGGACACAGGTTCAGGGACGAGGACGGCACCAGTGAATAGAGCGCAGTTTAATGACTACGTTTGGTATATCCACGTCCCATTGAAGCGAAAATCCTGCTCCTAGTTGGTCTCAGAAGTCAATGTCTCGCGCGTCTCGTCGCCGCAACGGCGCTCAGGCTCGCCGCCGTGTACTAATTATAATTATCATCATGCTCGTTCCTAGGAAACTCAATGGTGCAACTCGACGTGGCACTGCTAATTGCGAGGACTTGGTCTCGATTGTACATTGTCGGACACTGCTCGGCACTTAAAACAAGGGTCCTCATGCCGATCCTATGTATGCCGATGTCACGTTAATCCTATCCTCGTTTACGGTAGCTAAGTGTAGACTTAATGATGTAACTTTCGTTATTTCGTGGTTGTTAGGCGGAAATAGATCGGCCGGCCGGGTAACATGCTATAGTAATGTATCCTCTGATGTTTCCGGATTACGTTTTGTCCTTACTTGTGATCGATCCTTGTTTTTATTTGTTTTATCAGAATCTCAAAACTGGTCTATTTGACAAAAGAAGTTAATTAATGGACTATAATTACGTAGAAATTAATGGCAAAAATACGTTTAATAAACGGGGATTGTGACACAGAATAAGAGATCGCAATCTCGAAGCTACCGCGGACAAATTTCTCAATTTTTTCATACGCATAATATCGAATTAAAAAACGCTATTTCTAACAAATCTTGTGATTTAATACTATTTGAATTGTTTTTCATATCGAATCAGTGCTTTTTTCGTCGTGAGAACGGCAATACGCATAGCCGGTCACAAAAAAGATAAAAGTCCTAGTAATTGGTGAAACAAAGTGCTGAGATAAAAGTAATTTTAAGAAAGTCGATGGGCCGGCGGGTAAGCCACGAGGATAAGATAATATATTGGAGGCGAATTGCAATGGACAGAATCAGCCCCTCGTAATTTGCTTCGAGGCACCTAGCCTGACCCCTCCTACGTAGACAACCTTCTGACAACCAATTACATCGAGGACGTGGCGCAAACGACGAAAAAAGAATGTAAAGATCCTTAGCGTTAACGGCAAAGCACGGCATAGTTGATTAATAAAAGTAGGATAGTGTAGCTGTAGCGCATGATGTAGGGTATTATTAATTTAGCAGTGCGCGTCAAGTATAAGGTATCCAATGGAGTTTAATCCAATGAATAAATCACAGATGAATAATGCGTTTATGATAGTGGAATATATTATATAGTGAACGTAAATTTAAAGTTAATAATTTTTACATTGCTAAATGATTGAACGTACCATCTATCTCTACAATTCTTATTCGCGTTTTTAATTATATTAATATGGAAAATGTGAGAACGCGAGCGAATCGATTTTGACATATAGCTCGAGGAGCGGTCGATTTGAGGATCAAATCAAACGATCGTAGTAGGGTTTCCGAAATTATATCCGACAATTCCTATGCAATTGGGGAGCAATGTCATGACTGTCTCACCGCCGCGCCGCGCCGCGCCGCAATCCAGTCAGCTGGATCGACATATATGGGGCGGACGCAGGGTGAGCATGGGGGTTTTCATTAAGGTAGGATTTCGCATGGTCTATATCTATATCCATCGGTGGCCGTGGAACCCTCGAATGCGGGATGGATGCACGCTATACGCGCTATCATGGGAGTCAAGATTGTCATACAGGGTTACTAGAAGTACCTATTGTCTTTCCACAATGTGCGATATACTGAAGTAAAGATATTGCCTGTCCATTTATCAAGTCGCGCTATGGAGAACGTCGACAAATCAGTAATAAAGCGAATACGCTCTCACGATATACAACGGAAATACTATTTTTCGACCACTGCAGTGAAATGAAAGTTCCAGTATTGAGAGTATAATAATAAAATCGTATACGAAACAAAAACAATGGATAATGCACTTCATGAGATTTATGATAAAAAATATTCTACATGTATTCTCGATTTGCGTTATATATTTCTGCTTATAAACTTTATTTCTTGCCTTTGTTGATATAACAAAAAATAACTGACTAATATGTAATCAATGGAATATAAACCATATTGTGTTATTTTTTTACAAAATATGGTTTGTGTTAATAAAAAAGTTTTGTATTTGATTTAGAAATTAAATATATCTCGCGTCAACATGGTCGCGAAATATTTTTTCTACAATATGCCATGTACAAATTCACGTGTAATCGAATGACGCATCCGAAGCGATGAACCTCGTTTCAGCGGACGTTGGGCGAATCGATCACATGCCATTCGATGATCGATCGGCCGTGGACGTCAAGCATCCGTGGTGCAATGTATTTTGTCATCCGAACAAATATCTCGCCGGTCGATCGAGTGCGAACTTTGTGATCGATCGGACAATCTATTCAGCAAGCGTAGGTGCCAATATGTTGCCACTTGGTAGGAAACCGCGCAAGTAAGTGAAACGTAAAACAATCCGTTTCGTTCAACTACCGGAAAGATGTATCCCCGCACGCTCTTTGATATAATGATGATTAAAACCCTTCAGCATGTAAATTAATTGTATCGTAGATTTTACAGTAGCCAGACAGGTGTTCTATAAAATTATAGATTTATAGAATATAGCAAAATGTGTTTATTAAATATGTAATTTATGAAAAAAAAGAAGGCAAGTTGAGGTCTAGCTTACTACCTCTTATTAAAGATTACTTATTGTTAGTGTTCTAAATAAAAGACACATTTTTAAGATTAAAATTCGGAGGGTTTTACTTTTGTGTGAAATATTCTCTCAATATTAAGCCAACATTTTTGGACGTTTATCGAAGAATTTCGGAGTCGACTTTAAACCGCAGAAAAAGAAGTATATGTCGACGTACGAGGATAACAATGTTAACATCAGACGTTATACAGCTACAGCCAAGGAATTTAATGACGTAATCCACATACAGAAGGAAGCAGACTCCTTGTATCCTACTTAGAGAACTGAAAGCCGAAGCTAGGAAAACGGCGCATAGTTGTGTGCATATCATACTTATATACATATATATGTATGCACTAAGATTGAATAATGGACGAAGCTACACGAACCTACTACGTACGTGGCATCTGTTTACTAGTGCGCGACTCGTCTTCGCTCCTGTTACGAATCTTATTTCTCTTCCGTCCTCTATTGCTTTCCTCTATTTCCGGATTATCCTTCGTTCTCCACCTGAGCTTTCTCGACATCTGTTGTCTCAATGGTATTCCAGGTGATTTTTCACGTTAACGAGTTTAAATCAGAACGTTTGAAAGAAACGAGTTCGCATAATAATTAAAAAATAATCAAAGTACATTGTGTTAATGCCAGAATACATTTATATTATAGATAATTCTAGTGAAGAATAAAAATTGTGCTTATACGGAATATATGAGTCATGCTAATCTGATTATATACATTTTTTTGCCAGTGTACGTTTCTTTTCTTTTTTTAAACAAAATTGAAAATTTATTCCAAAGAAAACATGAAAACGGTGGGTTTTGTCTTTCTTTTTAGCTATATATTCGACTTCTGATCTTTGTTTTCTCCAAAGACAGATAGGGCGATTCTTAACGAAGAAATTAAAGGCGGAGGGCAGCACACGCGAAAGTACTCTCGGTTTTGCGTTAAACTTTTACGATGCACTCACGGGTAAAGCTGCAGAGATTCTTCTCGCTATACGGATCTGGCTCGTTAAACCGATTTCGTTCGAGCTACATCATTTCGTTATTAACGAAAGGTCGACTTCTTTCTTGCTAATACTATATGATACATCTTTAATATGTGTTTTAACTTGTTCTGCAGATTAAATGCCAATTACAGTTCTCGAGCGGGATGTAGATGTTCTAAACTTTCTTATAAAGTTGTATAATTTACCTATTAATAATATTAAATATAAAACATTTTATAAGTTAATTTTTATAAGTTATGTCATTATCCGCATATGAGAAAAAAAGAGTGCGCTATTTTTATTAAAATTGATTTTGATGCTTAGGCATATTACCAAATATAAGCATTATATTATTTACCTTCGTTATTTATAATAAAAATATAAAATATAGATAATACGAGGATTGCGCCTTATATATATAGCATAAAAAATTAGACTGGTATCTAATATTTTTTGCTTCTGATAGTGCTTGATAATAGGACAAGATTGACTGCGTAAATTTTGAGAACTTTTGTACATCTTCAACAGAATACATTACGATCTATAAATGCGCGTTTATTGTTTATAGCTTAACTATATGTTTTTAAACCAATATAAAATAAGTTTATATAAGCATATTACGTCATCTGTAGCCGATACATTTTGTAAAAGAAAAATGAATATTTTACAGAGATTTATTAAAAATAAAATATTAACACAATTTAAATCGTATTCATTAAGGAACAAAAGAATTAATTAATAATCTGGTTAATTGTGTTACTACATCTTTCTTCTAAAGATCTAAATTAAATAACAAATTTTTTAGGTACGTATTTTTGCATAAAAATACTTATACAATTTTTGAGCAGCATTCGTCAAATCTCTCTTGTCACGAAAACCTGCATGATATCAATCGAGAAATAGACTTTCGTTCTTATCGTGCGATAAATCCCTCGTACTGTAAATTCGTACAGTGCATCCATTTGCCAGTCAGAATCTCCTTCGTAATATGTAGTCGGTTTATTTCGTAACAAATCCGTAAACGCGACTCCTTCTTTCCGGAGTTGCCTTCGTGGGTAAATATTTGATGCTCCAAGGATCGGCCGCCACATCAAGCAAACGGGAAACGCAGTTTTATCGTTTATACGCACTGCGAAATAAAGTGTGCCGAAGACGAGGACGAGAAACGGAAAATGGGAAACGGGATGCTGTATAACTGTATATTCTCGAAAGAGAATCGAAGGCGAATATCGTGCACTGATACTAAGAACTGATACGGGAGGACGGACGCGTTGAAAAGTGGATATGGGCATGCAATATTTGCGATCCACTCAACCGCGTAGCTGTCCTGAGATAAGCTTTATGATTTAAGTCAATGTAGACTTAATATCAATATACTCGTATCTCGTGTATATATATATATACATATATATTGCGCGATATACGCAACGTTTTCTAGCAATGACAATCTGTATTGCTTGGATTCGTATATATATTGTGGTTTTAGAGACATGAGAAAATAATGTGTTATCGAAGCACAAACATTATTATTGTTTTAACTCATAAAAAAAAAAACGTTAGTAACGCAGGCTTATCACATAGAGTTGGCAGAGTTATTCCTTCCTGGAAATATGCTCCTGTAATGCGAATTTCTCTACCGTTATAAGTATTTCTCACTAGCGTTCAAATAAGCAGAATTCATATAGAGAATCATTTCCATAATCCCCTTCGAAGAGGAAACTGGTACGATCTCGCGCATCAAAAATTCTATGCCTTCGTAAAGGAATCCTCTGAATGGATGACGCCATGCTACATCTGCTTCACAGTTTTAATATATGTATATATATATAAAATATTGCTGTAATTTTTCTAGGGATGCTTGAAAACTTTGTCATATGAATCATCCTTTGTTTTGAAATGATAGTTTTTGTACGAATGTATGGGATGTTCGAAACTATAATGCACAATCTGCCGATAGAATAACAACTACAATTTTGCTGCAAGTAATTAATTATTCTAGAAAAAGTAAGTAAATTTTGATTAATTTATGACAATGCATTTTAAAGTAAAATAATGTAACAAATTGAGAAAATTAATGTATAAATTTGTATAAATTTGCGGAATTCAAATAAAACGCAAAATGAAATAATCCATGAATTAATATTAGTCTGTTTCGCTATGACCTCTCTTTCTATAAGCCTATTATACATATATATTTGTCTCATACCACACTCGCGGTCTTAATATTCCATAATGGCAATATATCGGTCTATAATTGTTCAATGTTGGACAATTATTCGGCCTATATTACCAGGGAACTATATTATTGCCAGTAATTGCCATAAATGGCAAGTCCTAGAATAACTGTTCAATTTTTCGATTTCAAAGCAGATTCTGCTGTTGTTTTAGGAATGTCTTACATTTGCGGCGAAATCGATGGTCAGTCACCCTTTCCCGAAAATGAAAAATAAAAGAATGCAATGTTGGATTGCATTCACTGTGAAGGAAAAGAGCTCCTTCTGGATCTCGCTTGGGTCCTGCAGGTATTGTTAAGTAAGTATGCCGCGAGCTTCGTCGAGTTAATCAACCTTCCGGAAGAGGGAGAAAGGGACTACCAAGGATGGATAAGAGGATGAGAGATTCCATGGTCAGCTCTGCATTCTTCGCATATTGCCAGAGGCTCTCATTTAAGCATTTGGAAACTGAAATTGTCACATCTTGTAAAAAATTGTTTAAAAAACTTTGAACCTTAACATTGTATTACAACAATATAGTTTTACATCTTATAATAATAATAATGATATCATTGAAAAGATCAAACATAGAAAAATAGTATTTTATAAAGAAGAAAAGAATCTCGATCTTTTTTATTTAAGTCATAAAAAGAATTTTGCGTTATTAGTAGTTTGGAATTCACGATCAATTGTAGATAAAAGGAAAATGTAGATAATAAAAAGCAAAACACGAAGAGATTAATGATGTCTCTGTAATTTAATAAAGTCTTGTAATAAATAAACATTTTAATTACTAAAACATGCTGTTTTCACAGGTTTCCTCTGTTTTAAAGTTTTCTTTTGTCATGTTCGGTATATATAGATAGAAACAACGAAACCATATCGGACTGCAACGTTTCGTCGTTGTATCGTGCTAAATGAGAGAATATTCTGAATCCACGTGCCGACGGATGCTGAATATCTGTCGCATTGTTGCGCGATAGCTGAATGGTTTTCTCGTTTGGGAAGCCAAGACTTCGCGGCAAGAACGAAGAAATCAAGAAAAAATTGTTGAGATTTTGTTTGGAAAATTTACACACAAATAATATAATAAAAGAATAATTTATAATAATAGATAATAAAATATAGAATTGATTTACTTTTTTTTGCCATTTTTTGATAAACGGACTAATCGATAATCATCGAATCCATATCGGCAGAAGCCAATCTGTTTAAACATCACGCATGGGATTCAACATTGATTTTAACTTTTTTACATCAAGCTCCGTCAAAAGTAAACGGTAGTATACGTATATTTTTGCATCGCTCAAACTATGAAATACTCGGCCAGATATCGATATGGTCGAGCAATTTGCTAAAAAAGAATTTCTGTACCGCGATCAATCGTTTCTTCGGCAGTCGCATTGGGTTCCGGTAGAATCGTACAATTTGTACGCGCCAGGAAGTGCGCCGTTTGTGTATTTTTCGGACGGAATGCGAGCTCGAATCGGACACGGTTTTATCAACTACGAATGGAGAATGGTAGATTCATGATAGGAACGTTTTTTGGAGTTGCATGTTGGGTTGTACGTTTACCGTTAAAGGGGGCATCAAATCGCAAATATGCAGTTTCGTGCACGTATCGATAGTATCGATACTGCAAATAACGTATGATTGTAAGTGGATTTAATAGAACTAGAGTTATATTAAAGTCTCGAGTAATAAAGATTAGATAAACGAGAGCTTATATTATAGCAGTTTGTTCCGACAGAGTTTCTGAGAAAGGAAATATATATCGTTTTTTTTAAAAATAATTTTGTCGAGGTATGCGTTATTAAAATTTAACACAATAAAAGCACAATCATCTTCCAATAATTTTCAAAACTATTCTCTGCAAAAGCAAAGTTTTACGAATAAAAGAATTTTATTTTAAATTTTAATTGATTTTTTTCATACAAAATTATCCCTTTTGCGATTGTACCTATCGCTAATTATTGTGATTAGTTTAGAGGCACCCTCATATCGATTACTTCACTTGTGTTTTAGCAATTTCTTCATTGCTGGATCCGATTCTTTTCAACGATGAACGAATTTCCTTATGCACAGCGTCGGACGAGGACGACGACGTCGACGTCGACCGGCGCCGGCGCCGGCGCCGACGCCGACGCGGACGCCAACGCGGACGCCAACGCGCTTCGTCGTCCAATTTGCCGTCGTGTGTACGTCAGAACTCAAAGCCAATAGCCGTCGTCGTCCGTGTTCCGTCCCGAAAAAGGAACGTCCCCGCGTAGCCGGCGCTGTCGCGCCGTTATCGAATATTTGTGGCCGGAAATAGAAGCAGGTATCGTATAAAATGACAATAAGGGCGTGCCATCCACGGGGCCGACGTTGTACCGCGTCGCACATCAATAACATTCGTTACCCGCGTTACACCCTCTCTATACACACATGTACCGATGACTCGGTCTTCCTCATGAAAACGTACATACATGTACGCGTGGTAGACAGGGAGACATGGGGGTGTCGGGCGCGCGGGGACGCCTGTGCCCTTTGTATCGAAGTCGCGGTAAAGAATAGCCGACCGTGCGGGAACGTAAGAGGCCACTTTATGTAATGTATGTCGCCTTTGTTAAGGGGCCCGTTGTCCGTCGTCCGTCGTCCACCGTCCGTCGATCGTCGACCGTCGACCGTCGACCGTCGATCGTCGATCGTCGTGTGACCGCCGCGTCGCGAGATGCGCTTTACGAGATACAAGACAACGAGCGCGCATTCGCCTATCGATATTCTCCCTCTGAACAATTTGACCATCGCGCCACTTTCCTGCAATTAATTATTTTCCATCAAGTCGAATTAGGAAACAAAAAAAATCATTTTCACATAAAATATAAATAATATCTTTTTGATATCTTTCTTCTGGAGTCTTTTGTTTTTTTTATTTCTTTTTCCTTTCAATTTCAGGTATTTCTGATTGTGTCAGAATGCGATATAGCATTACTCGACTCTAAGAAAGAGATATCCTAAGAAAATATGTAAAATAATTGTTTGTACATTCCGCATTTCTTTTATATCAATTTTTTCATTGTCGTGTTTATTTTAAGCAGAGCTATATTGATTTAAATTCTTTATTGCACTATCGCGTTTATTTTCCGCGAGCTGCGAATGTAAAGAGGGAACGAAGGTACGAAAGTACGACAGTAGTCGAACGGATTTTGCTCGCGTAACGTCGAATATTTTCACTTGAAATTATAAATGTGTTATCATGATTTTTCCGTACTGTAATTTTCACGCTCTAATAATATTTGTAGAGAAGACGTGTGGTCGGCCAGTGTCCGCAATGTCGTTAGGGAATGTCTTTCGTCCCTTTCTCAGCTATGTCGGTTTTCTCAGCAGGCAGCTTAAAAGGCGGATAAAATAATTTATTTTCGCAGTCTAACACGTTTACACGATACACCGTTATGTTCGCTCCTGCGTTGCTTTCAAGCTGGCTTGTGGTATAAATGCGTCACTTATTTTTATCCTTACAGTAAAACTGAGAATTATCTCAAATATATTTATTCTAAAATTTCAATTAATTCTAGTTAAATAATCGTTGCACTATTTTTCCGTTACCAATTTAACTGATTATTATTCCTTAAATTTATAGTAACATAAATATTGCATTTGGGTATATAGGTCGATTAAGCTAATCTGCAAAATATATTTCGGGACTAAAACCGTCAACGGTAACGACTAAAAATCAGTAGAGAATTTTATTTTTTCTCCAGCCAACCAGACGACGTCTACTTTCCGGCTTTCATGTCACACAAATGTGTTTCTTAACTAAAGTTTCTTTCGGTAGAAGATCCAAATATTTTAGAACCTTTACTTACCAAACTCGATATATACACTTCTGGGAGTTTCATCGGACCAAAGCACATCGGAGAATGGCAAATCATTTCAATCGACAAGTTCGTAAACTTGGCGCGAGTCTCTTGCATACATGCGAGTCTCACACAAAAAATTCACTTGTCTTATATTTTTTTAATTTATGAGATTTGTGCGCTCATCTATAATAGATCAACTCTGACTTTTTTACATTTTAGATTTTTAAGTGCTTCTTCATGTTCATTTTTTTGTATTAATATTCTCTGAGTGCGTATTTTCTTTCTTATGAAATTAACGAAAGAGACACGGCAACGTAACTATCGAGAAATATGATATTGTCGACTAGGTAATGAACGCCTATTTTGATCAAAACGCAAATCCGAAGAAAAGCGCGCTTTTCGCGACAATGACGGCCGTGTCCTAACGACACCCTCGATACGCGTTTACTGTCTTTTTCTCGTCATACTCGTCGCTTCTGTACCCGGTTTAACAATTAAATTAGTCGGTGCCCGTGGAGTTGTCCTGTGGAGCCTGGCAAAAAGGAAGAAGTGATCCCCCAATGTCTACCGGAGTCACGAACGAAGAGGAACCTCTCGAGAGTGTTAAGAAAGTCCCCGCTGTTACTCCGTTTTCCTCTCGCAAAAGCAAGGGGATTGTAGGTAGGCAGGCAAAGCACAAGCCAGGATATTGAAATTTCCCTCCCAGGAAGTATTTTTCTTGTTCAATTTCTCCTCTGTTCACGAATCTCCCTTTTCTCTGGCCTGCTTCGTCTTGGGTCACATTTTACTTATTCCCCAAGTTCTATCCTTCGTTTCTCGATTAAATATCACATGATTCTTCTGAGAAGATTCGATAATAATCCTCGAGTGATTAATTTTGGCAAGAATCTTATTTATGTTTCATCATAATAATACTGATATAACACAATCACACACACGTAGTAAATATATTAAAAAGCCTCGTAAAAAGCTTTATATAAATTGGACAATATACTTTTTCACAAATAAATAAAGATATTCCATCTTCGGCTGGGCTGGTTTATTGTGACCTAATAATATTTGTGTGAATTTTTATACTTTTTAATTTTCTATTAAAACAAATAAATAGGAAAAATTTAGCAGGCTTTGCTTATCATATAAATGTTCTGTAATCTGTAGCAACGTGCAAAGTAATTAAATGACATAAAATATATAAAAGTGAAGACTCTCTTTTTATTAATTTGAGTCGACTGTAGCGTTTCTGGGAACTTTATTGTGAACACGAAAGAGCACGTATACCGCAATGTTAGTGGCCAGGGATAGGCCAACATTGTTAATTACGCGCAACATCGCGTAGCTTCATATTACTTCAACCCCCTCGGTGAGGTAATGTAGGGTATAATGTCATGGAGTAAACCAGTTCTTATTGCGGGGAAAACTATACGTAACCGCATATATCTTAACTTTTACCAGAAATTACCACCCGCTTAATGCGCATGGATAGTGTGAGTCGCAATCAAGCAATCAAGCAAGTTCGGTTCTTTAATTTCACCTGGTAAAAATATTCTGTAACAAAAGTGGCTATATTAGGAATATTATTAAATCGGGCAATGGATATTTCAATTTTCTGTTTAAAAAATTTCTATGTAGGTACTTGATGGCGTACAAACAGCATATTTTGTAATATTAAAAATGTTAACATCACCCAAGCCAGAGAATGTGTAGTAAACAATTTTATTCGTTAATCTTTAAATATATACCACCTATAACTGCTCATTTCGTTTCTTAATTGACACAGCACATTTAAATATCGATTCGCAATCAACACTTAGGCCCATATTCTCAACTCTTATTTATCGATAAATGCGCGCATTTATTTCTAAGATGCTATAGTTCATGTTACGTATACTATAGCATCTCAGAAATAAACGAGCGCATTTATCGATAAAAGTGTGTTCAAAATACGAACCTTAGGAGACAATTAAATATTTAGTAGATTAAATTTTTTGTTCTTTGCTGATCAAATAAAGCCAGCTATCAAGTAATTGTACGTAGTAGAATAATATCAGCGCAATCATTTCTGTATTGTCGCGGAAGACGATTATCGACGAGGATCATTACTTAAGAAGAGTTTTTATTTGCTCGTTTTGCGAGCGTTCTTATATTCTATCATCGACATTACGAATAGCTTTAACTATAAAACACTATTAAACGAATACTCGATCGAAATTTGGATCAATATGTGATAAATAATGAAAAAAGAATGTTACGCGGTTTCATTCTAGAGATTTGTGTGAGAAGCAAAATGAGAGACCTATAGATGTACTAAAAACTCGAACAATTATTGTCAGAAAATCCGCGAACTAATAAGATAATGATTCGTAAAATAAATGTTAATTTAAGATGAAGTGAGTCATATAAAATCATCGATAGCTATGTATTGATAGAATCAGATATGACACTAATACCTTTAAATATATAGCCGGAAAGAACTGCTGCGGTGAATGTGCGTGTGTTGTTTCTGACCAGGCAATAAAAGAAGTTCAGTTTCTCTCGTAAATAGACTAGAAAACTCTAATGAAGACGTGCCAAGAGTTTATCTTGGGAGTGGATATAGCGACGATTGCTTGATCCCTTAGGGAAGATAATTTCAAGTACAGCTTCACTTCCGTTCTTCTTGATCGGAATCTATCTATTTATTTATCTAACCTATCTGTATATCGATCTATTTATCTATCTATAACTAATTGTTTATAAAGAGATCTGTATTTACATTATTATAGAATATTCTTTTACTACAATTTTTGTTTTCAATGCGGGAGAAGGGATATTTCACATAATACTCTTTTTTTATTCTTTATATTATTCATGGAAATAAATGTAAAGGTCATTAAAGATTTCTATTACTTGATGTAATTAAAATTTGGTTGTTTTGTAGTTCATTGTAGTAAAAAATAAGATATTATTTGTTAAGTTTTGTACGTTAAAATTTATGTAGAGAGAGAGAGAGAGAGAGGGGGGGGGGGGGGGGGAGAACGGTATCGCTTGTTTCTTGTCTAATGGAAAATCGAAAATTTATGACATAAAGGGTGGTTTGCATTTTCACAATATGATCCGGAATATGTTTTGATGGGTGGTACTTAGGCGCAGTAGAATCGAACATTTATCATTGTAACGATTGCTACTAATGCGATGTTATTCTTTGACATGTGCACGCTACATCTAGGTATATTACAACAGAGCCAAGTATGTTAAATTTCTGAATATTTTGTCTGATGGATGTGATTACATTTAGACTGATATTTGCAAAGAATATTTGCAAGAATTCGCTTGCAGCTTGCAGTTTATAGCTCTTGTGAAATTACCGATGCAATGAGTTAAACAGTCATGTCGACTTATATAGAGTATATTTTTATATATTTTACGGTTAAAGAATCGTATTGCAATAATAAAATTTTGCTACTTATTTTTAAGAAATATTTTGTGATATAGATACGTATAATTTAATGTTATGATATAATTTCTTAATTATTTTTATTTGCGTGAAAATAAACTGATTTCGGTTTCTCACGCAAAAATGGTTTTATCTTGGAGTGTACGAAGAAAAATGAGATTCTCATAAAATCATTTTCGTGGAAGCTTACTCGCACGTAACGATCGACCAGGTAGACGGTTCGAAAATTGTAGGCGCATTAGCTATTCAGGCGCATCAGACCGCTGGCGTGAGATATTGAACTGCACTATCCTATTTAAATATTCATGAACGTCTTTGTAATCGATGTAATACGGGTCTGGCGTAATCTCACGTGTCAGAAAGTAAATAGGCCTGCATTTTCAACTGAATGATTTGACTCTCGCGACAGATGGACCGCGACGTCGGAAAATCTTAATTAATGCGCTAGAGATAGATTGGTCTATTCGTAAGAGCGAAAAATATTTTAAGAAATACAGGTAATTTCTTAAATAAAAGTTAACAAGTAAAGGAATATGCAGCTAATCAACATAGAATCCTCGAAATTGACAAGACATGAAAAAAATTTGATGCTAAATTGGCAAATTGCTGAACGTCTTCATTAAGTGACTTACTGCGAATTTACTGTAATGAAGATATGAAGAAGATCGCATTGTAAGACGTCATTTGGATGATCTTTATTTTCTTTCGGGACGAATAGGAATTAAATTTGTTACGTCCTATTATACGCGTGGTTCGTCGTCTCTCGTTTCGCTGCAGGGTGTTTAGCAGCTCGTACTGAAATAATTCCGGGCGAAATTTGATTTGCTAATTTGACATCGGCTTTCACCGTTGTCCCCCCGTCGCCATCCTCGCCGCGCAGCTACCCCACCTTTTACCACCGCAATGCAACGACAATGGCATTATAATTATAATTGCACTGCGGCGCCGACGTAAACAGCCGGCTTTGTACAGCCCTGCGTACGAACTTCTTGCTCTTATTAAATGAGGCGGTTGTGGCGCGGCAGCTCGTATGTACCGACATTATTGCGCACCGCAGTAATAGGAGTAATGTACCGTCTTGCCTGAAGCCAAGGTTGTACAAGATCAATGCCGCAGTGATATTAGTATAAAATTATTTCCACTAAAGTATACTATATGTACATATGCGTGTACGTTCTCATGCTATCAACGACAATGTCTAGCGGCACAGAGATGAAATATACATATATTTTGTAATTTATATATCTTGTAAATTATTTCAAATATACAACAAGTCTGACTATTCGAGCTTTAAAGAAAAATATAATTACGATAAAATTAATTTGTTATTTCCGTCTCTTACTTTTGTGCTGCGATAATTGCCTTAAATTTTATTACATAGTATGTTTCTTATCAATCGATCTATCCTACCATTCGCTAGGTAAATATGAGATATATAAAGGAGATCGGCCGTTTAAAGCGCAATGTGCCCCATGGGACACGTAGCAGTATCGGTGGTAATAAATATGTAAAAGACGGTTTACGAAGTGTACACACAAGCGCCCCGAGTGTATCTGGTAAATGTCGTATTACTTCGAAAAGTGCATATGAATGGCACGGGCTTTTAAAATGAATTATCTGATCGAATATATGATCGATAGTAGACAGTTCATAAGAGACGTAAAACGTGAGTGCTATCATGTCTATATTCCTTAATCAAATCGATCGATTTGAAAGTTTATCGCAATAAAACGCACATTATTTTTATTCTATTTAACAAAAAGGGAAATTGTAGAAGATTTGTGTGTGTGTGTGTGTGTGTTATTATTATTATTAGAATTATTATTTATATATTCACCTAAGTGTTTAATTTATAATGTTACCTATATGTATTTTTATCATTAAACGCTAGAATGGTCGCCATAATCTAATCTAATGCCGCATACTAATTGTAAATCGTGCAATCCGGAAATATCGATCGGTAAGAGCCAGAAGAACTTGCAAGCTTTCGCTCGTTTCGGTTGCGGAAACAAAACTAAAACGAAAATATATATTTGTCGCATGTTCGATCATGAATATAACTTGTTGCAGCGTGGACCATTTGCGCGTTTATGGTTATACCTGTTTAGCTTTAGTTAGTTAGTGCCCAACTAAGCAACCTATACGGCATTATCCACCGTCAATTTGCTCTCTCGACAACATCTACATCAACTCCATATCCTATCCCGGTGCTACGGGATGCCAAAGCTAATCGGGCCTTACTCCAAGATCCCTTTGATGATTTGGACTAGAGGGTGTCTAATAAGATCTATCCCTCCGTACATCTATGCGCGCACGCACACGTGCGTCCAAGTATAGCTGTTGGAGTCTGCGTTTCTCAGTGTCGCGCATTCCCTCCGACGCGTCACAACGTCGTTTAGCTTTCCTCTTCAATCGAACACAATTAACGCGATCGTGTGTTTAAGATTTGCGTTTAATCTACTATTGCCTGAGCAATCCTTTTCCGAGCACGTGTGATAATATCTGCAAAATCTGTTATCAAGAAATCTCTAATCGTTTTATATCTTTTTAGTGGATGCAATATTTAAAGAAGTTACACTTATATAGATTTATTTGTTGAAAGTTCTTTATCGCATATAAACATTTCTCTTTTCAGATTTCACTCTCTTTATAAAAGATCCTACGTTCTTACAATTTTATTGAACTGAAATGACTAAATCTGAACAATAATACATTTCAGTCATATCTTACACATATCTAAGTGCTAGATAGAGTCCTTATTTCACGTATACACATAGACACACACACACACACACATATTAACCATGTATGCTTTATGTTTGCGTCTCTTTGAAGGCAGCTTCTGGAGCGCTCTTGGTATGTATTACTCCTCATTAACTGCGCAATATTCCCTAATATGTATGTACGTTTGATCCTATTGAGGAGAATATATCCGTGAGATTTGCCAGCTGCATGAAATGATCGACAATCAACAAGCGGTTGCCATAATTTCGCTCTGTAGCCCAGATTATTTCTATTATTTTGCCGCGATACTGATATTCCTGCGTAAATTCGAACGCATCAGATTATATCGATTTAGACATGAATATCATTTTACTAATATCAGTTTACCAAAAGTCACAGTATTCTAATAATAAATTTCAATGGTACTTTCTTTGTCTAAAATTAAGACCGTGTTAACGAATAGTAATAAAAGCATCATAGCATAATACTTGATCAAAATTGTCTATATTTATTCAACTCTCTCTCTCTCTCTCTACTCTCTTTGCTCTTTAGCCTACGCTTGGGCATAATAAATAAATCAATCAATCAATCAATCAATCAATCAATCAATCAATCAATCAATCTCTCTGAAATTCAAAGAAAATCATTTATAATGGGTTTAGATTTTTTGTATTAAATTTAGACTTGATTTCTTTTTTTAGAGTCAGAGAATGTTAGGGAAACAATCATTATCTATAACAAGAAGAAAGTGACACAATTTTCGTCTTTCATGTAAAGCGTGACACCTTTAGTTGTATGTACATCGGTAGTCGGTTATTCAACGCCCCTCCAAACAACTTGAAAGCATTAAGTAAAAGCACTCCTGAGGCGCCAATGTAGTCCGTAAGGCGGGAAAACGGCCTGCTCATTACTCGGCCTGTTAAGTTTTCAACAAAGCCCACGCTAGAGTGATTTACACGCCGGGATAAACTCCCTCTTCGCCATGCTTCTATCGCGGTTTTTGTCCGGTTGTATTGTGCCAGCTTACGATTTCAAGCAGGCTATAAAATCCGAGACCTTGAGAATATAGTAAACTCGCAAATTGATCATTTAAGTGGAAATTATTGCGCAATGATAGTGGTCAATTTAACCGATTTTTTTAAACATCTTTATTTAAACATCTAAAAAATCCAGTTTATTTAATAAATTAAAGATGCTCTTGATTACTAATCAATTTTTATAGTTTTAAGAATGTAGAAAAATTATACACGTGGTTACTATGTATTATTTAACACGATTATTATTATTAGTTATCTATGCAAAGCCAATCTTTTGTATTCTTCACCTTCTCATTCGTGAAAGTGTTTATATGAATACATCCATTATCTGCTTTGTAACATTAAAAACACTAACTTAATTATTATTAGAATTATTTATATATTCACATAAGTGTTTAAATTATAATGTTATATATATTTTACGGAAAATATAATGTACGCAATTGAATATAATCTTGTTTTATTGGAAATAGTTTCAAAAAAGATATTTTCAATAAAAAAGTCAACAGAATTTAATTGGCATACTTATTGTCAAAAGTTTGCATGTTACCATAGACTCATTTTTTTGAAGGGACAAAGTGGAAAAAGAAGGCGCAGTAGACCATCAAACAAATTTTTCTGATAAGGAAATACAAAGAGCGACAAATTGTCGTTAATAACTTTAGTTTTTGACAACTTATTGTTAGTAACACGAATGAATGATTTTTATACAGAAGATTGTATCTTTTATTCTGCTAAACAAATTATTATCTAACTTTATTTTCTTACTTTTTACTTTATCTTATTCTATGCAATCGCTCGAGCCGCGTTACAACACACATATGTATACAAAACATGTTTAAATGCATGAAAAAATATAATAAAAATAAAAAGAAAGAATGCTGTCTTTCAATTTTAGAGTAATCGCTTGAGTTAATTTTTCTAGAATTGCTCTATCATTACGCTTATATAGCATACCGCTGAGCGCGTAATACTTATTAGGTATAGTATTTCGTTGGTACGCAATGGGGAATAGTTTCAATTCCCTCACGTGCCTGATGATTCATGAGGAATCTAGCGGACGATTATTCGAGTCGCTGCTTGTGTGACGTGACCGGCCAGGCCAAATACGTGTATTCTCAAGCAATAACATCGCAAATGTGTGTTAATTCCCCAAGAATACGCGTCGCCAACCTGACCTACGAAGAAGCGTCCGTTGTCTTCTTTCTTGAAGGTCCAAGTCGATACTGCTTCCTGGATATATAGAATGACAATCGATGACACTTGATGTTGATATATCGATATATTATTTCTTTCACACACACACACACGCGCGCGCGCAAACATAAATCGAGTTGGAAAGGAGCTAGCTGTAATCAAAGATCTATTTTGGATAAACTAAAGATAAATCGAGTCGGGAGGCTGCAGGACTCAAAATTCCGTTCTCGGTCGAGTCATTCGACTCTTGTAAGAATGGAAAATATGACATCGCGACAGCGACATAGGTACAATTATATTTACCATGTCCATAAAAAATTTCCAACATCAATCTGTTGTGCTTGTAATCCGTTTTGCGACCTATATAAATATTTTTGATACTCGGACCGCGACGCATCCTGCAAAACGTAAAAAATATAGTGGTCTATAGGAATTATGGAGAATTACGGATGTTAGAAATAAGGATTTAAGCGAGTGTACGCGACTCACGGAAGAGATGGGACATTGATGCGCGATTAAATAACTCAGTGAAATAAATCACACATGGAAACCATAGCCGGACATACGATGGTATATGTGTCAGATTTTAAGCTCATGAACTGAGTATTACGAGGAGTTAGAAAGTCAGCAATAATATTCACTTCGTCTATTTTAGTCGTTCCGCTTGCGCGTATATATCCGTGTTTTAGTATCCATCTCCTCACGGATACTTAAACTCTCGTTATGTGTGAGTATACCTACCGTGAGTATACGCGCAACGACTTTCGAGTTCATTCCGTACGACTTTGTTCAGATACACCCATATTCCATTAGTTTTACGCTCGGATCATTGAGATTTATATATACTGAAGGCAAAAAGGTATTAGTATCAAAATCGTTAAGTAAAATCTTAACGATTTCGATACTATAATACCTTTTTGCCTTCGTAACGGGAAATACGATGCGATAAATTAAACGGCGTGATATTGTTATTTTATTCTTGCGGTTTATTAATACGATCTATTTGCACAGAATGCATTTTAAATTCGATCGCAATAAACTACTGGCAGTATGGGAATAGTAATCAAGATATTAAAAGTGTTAGTCTTAAACGAGGCGCATTATCTGCGCTAATTATACAGGCATTCAATTTGGGAATTGTTGTCCGATAAATATGCCGGCGACGCCGGCGTTTGGTAGAAACCTGTACATATTTCGCACCCTCACTACATCGCACTATCCGTAAACATCTACGTTATACATATCCAAGTTGTACGTAAACGCAGTATTTCACCTCTGATCGAAAAACAGAAATAGCTGCGGGAACAATCGGAACAGTGAAAAGAGAAACGGTGCTAGTGATTCGACTGTGGAATGGTTTACCATGCATTATGAATACCTACTATTCGCGCCGCGCATATAAAGACAAATATTGTATTTAGTTCGTAAATTATATTAACTTTTGTCTATCTAAAGAAGGGAAGGAGTTCATTTCCAAAGGAATCCAGAAATTAGTAGGTTTGTTCGCTTTTGACGATTTAGACATCTTTCAAAAACCTATTTCATAACCTGACCTATTATAGCTGACACAGTTTATAGTTTTTGGTTCGTAGAATTTTGCCGCGAAGTTTAAGAACGTTGAAAACATCAGCGGTCAAATGCTGCCGATTGTTAAATGAACGTTGGACACCGGCATTAAACGGATCCATGGATGGTTACCACAGGACCAGGAATCAAGAACATCTAATGCCGAGCACTTTACGGGAAAGTGATCTTAAAGGTGCTCACCCGATTGAATGGAAATAAAACGTGGACACAACTGCCAATACACTTAGGTGAGATTCGCTGTTCTTGCTGGTCCAAAAAAAAAGAGAAAGCTCGTCGGCGGCGTCGAACTGAGATGAGAGGGAGAACGGAAACAATTCCGTGATAACAAGATCCAAGTACGAAAGAGCGTTCGTACTGTAACGTACAAGACGGAACAGAATGGCGTAATGCTAAGGCGTAATACCTTCTTGCAGCAGCGTGGTAGCAAAAACTTCGTATTAAAAAAAATTTATTATCTGCATTGAAAATTATTTATGATTCACCTCATTCATCCCAATAGAATAAATTTGAGATATTTCTTTTTATAAAATATGCCCAATACACGCGCAAAAATGGTTGGCATACTAAGCGAATAAAAAAAGCACATAACGTCGTGTCACGTCGTGTCTTGCATACTTAAAAGCGTACCATGTTTTAGCTCATTGCTTTTTTATTGCGATGTCTCGTATGACATACTAATTAATATAATACGTACATAATCTTGATATTAGTGTCTATGCTACAACTCAATAGAATGATATAGTTGCGAGACAAATGGCTATGACATATAAGAATAAGCTTCTCTCTCTCTCTCTCTCTCTCAAATAGAGAAAATTGTTAAAGAAATTGAAATAAAACCTACGTGCAACTTCAAAAGGCGAAGAGATCGAGGTACCGGTAAGGTATATAGAACGAATGACTAGAAGAAGGGTGCAGGATAGGGGACGCAAGAAAGATAGGGGAGAATGCGAGAGAGAAAGAGAGAGGGTTGAAGTAAAGACAGACGGACGGACTGACGGACGGCGGATCCCCGACAAATGGATTAAGCGCAAATTGCTAAACTCTGTTTAATTTGGCCAAATGAATTTTGTTCCGCCAGCCCTCTCCTGTTCTTTCTCCCTCCATCCCTTCCTGTGCATTCTCCCATCCCCTTTTCATTTCTCTTACTCTTTCCTACTTCTGCGTTTACTCTCGTGCTAGATAGATCAAACTTTCGGTCAAAATCTTGTTTCCCGCCAGGAAAGTAAGTCGGATTCAAAACAGGTATACACTTTTACCTTTTTGAGATATTTTGGAAGATTAAAAGAATTAATAGAAGAAGAAATAAAATTTTTTATTGATGAGAAATTACTTCTTATTTCCCTTCATACATGAAATAAAAATTATTCTTTTTGATATAGATTCTTTTATATAAAAATGGTACTTTTATACATATATATTTAATGTGGAAGTGTGAGTTCAATCGTAAGAAAATTTCTTATTTCCTATATTTCATTACTTACATCTCGTGAAAAAAGTAGGTACGCAACAAATATTAATGGCGCGATCATGTCTTTCATTTTAATGTTGACTTTTCGGCCTTTAAATTTGCAGTAAAATATTTATGTCTAATTGTTAATAGAATGATTGGAAGTCAAAGCAAACTTGCGAATAACGCAATTTAGTGTGTGAATTTACATATATAGGTATGTTCAAATATAAGTCAGTTCGCATCAAAGGCATGATTATGTATCGTTACATGTTGGTCCTGTATATACCGTATGAGGGTAAATTCATACATATAATCCGGTTATACAGACATATTGCTTCACAATGTTTGGAACGTCCGCCGGATTAATTTTCAGATATGAGCGGAACAATTTTTTGAATTTGCATTATCAGTATTAAAGATCAAACGAATTATCGCGAATAAATAACGCGTTTCTTTTTCATATATCGAAGAATTTACGCCATCTGGATTGCATAAAAGGCGATAGCAATGCTCGATCGATAGTATGCTGGTATCAATGAAGCGGCGAGCTCAATTTGAGGTTTCTACATTATAGTACTCGCACAGCAAATATTCGGCGTAACTCATTTATCATATGATGTAATTCACTGTGTAATTCACTACTAAGTACGAGAGTTTTCCGTTCTAATATGAGAACATTAAGGTTATAGCATTATAGAAAACATTATCAGCTGTATGCTACTGATTAATGATACAAAATTTTGCATTACCTACATTTTATAAACTGTATTTCTTCTACGAGATTTTTTATTTACTTATCAATTTATTAATATTGATTTTTAAATATTATGTCAACATTTTTTACCTATTGAGAACATGTAATATAATATGAATTCTCTCTCTCTTTCTCTCTCTCTTCTCTGCGCTTGAGGGGATTTTATCCCAGAGCGCATAATAAATAGCGATTCATCATCATCATCATCTCTCTCTCTCTCTCTCTCTCTCTCTTTCTCTACATAATTCTCTTAAATGACATCATGAAGTTGCAACGAGCCATTTAACAAACAACTCTGTCTCGGTATGAACAGTCGTGTGCGAGGATTCCAAGCGAGCAGATCGCTTTGACTTGATAAAACAATCACGTTCAACATATTGCATTGGATTATAACCTGAGGGTACCTCACACAACTGCAAACAGTGATATTGACACAAACTTTCACGGCACTGGTGTTTAACTTTATCTCGAACGAAAGGAGTAATCGGGTATTCCGATTAAACGTCTATCATGGAGTACTGGACGATAGCCTTATCAATATTAGCCGGTATACTTGCCATTTATTATTACTCGTCCCGTGAAGATTCGAACGTATTTCGGCAACATGGAATTCCATATGCAAAAGAATATTTCTTGTTAGAAAGGATTTGGAAAATACTTATACGTCCAAAAAGCTTCGCCGATATGATTACAGAAATATACGAAGTGCATTCTGATGCTAAGTACATTGGTGCTTTTGATTTCACGAGATCGATCGTAATGATCCGTGATCTTGAATTGCTTAAATCTGTCACTATCAAAAATTTCGACGCGTTTCAAGATCACCTCTTCTTCGGCGACGAAACTCAAGATCCGCTTTTCGGAAGAAATCTGTTTGCCCTTCGCGGCGACAAATGGCGTGACACTCGAGCGCTTCTGAGTCCCGCTTTTACAGCTAGCAAAATGAAAGCGATGTTTCAATTAATATCCGAGTGTGCTGTGAATTTTTCGGAGTACGTAATGAACGTACCGTCAGACAAACGCGTTATGGAAATAAGAGACACATTCACGAGATACGCTAACGATGTGATCGCCACATGCGCCTTTGGTATTAACGTGGATTCGATGAGGGATCCGGAGAACGATTTTTACGTTTTCGGCAAAAAAGCGACAGATTTCGGCTTCATTCCTCTTATAAAAATTTTGATGTATCAGCACGTGCCGTCGCTCATACGTCTGTTAAATCTTAAGTTAATAGATGATCGTACTAATGCATTCTTTGTAAATCTGGTAGCTGATAATATAAGGATCAGAGAAGAGAAAGGTATTACTCGCCCAGATATGATCCAGCTGCTGATGGATAGCAGAAGTAAAAGAGAATCCGGGAGAGAATTGACCATTTTGAACATGACATCGCAGGCATTCATTTTTTTTCTTGCTGGTTTCGAGACCAGCTCAACACTGATGAGTTTCGCGGCACACGAAATTGCCGTCAATCCAGATATCCAAGAGAAACTGCAAAATGAGATCGACAAAGTTTTGGAAGATACGAATGGCCAACCATCTTACGAGGCGATAAACGGAATGAAGTATTTAAATGCCGTTATCAACGAGGCTCTCAGGAAGTATCCAGCACAACCAATGACGGATAGATTATGCGTGAAAGATTTCGAATTGCCTCCTGCACTGCCAAATGCAAAGCCATATGTTGTGAAAAAAGGAATGTTACTCTTCATCCCGTTTTACGCGCTTCAACACGACCCTAAGTACTTTCCAGAACCGGATAAGTTCAAGCCTGAGAGATTCCTCGATGAAGGAGATCAGTGTAATTTTGACGCTTATTATCCATTTGGATTAGGGCCGAGGATGTGCATCGGCAATAGGTTCGCGTTACTAGAGACGAGGACATTGTTATTTCATCTTCTAGCTCGTTGCCAGTTAAAGCCGTGCGAAAAGACTTCGACATCTGTAAAGTTAAAGAAAGGCGGATTCTCAATGCGGATTGAAGGCGGTTTCTGGTTGAGTATTGTACCCAGAGAGAACCGGCATCCTATAATTACCGAAGCAAACCAGTCGTGTCGGTTCCAAAGTCGACAGTAATTCAAGTTATATAAGAACATAGTTAAACACAGTAGGAGTATTCAAACCATAAAAATCTACAAATATAGAGAAATCACGTACATATTTTATTGTATGTTATATTATGATAATATGTTACATTATTATAACAAATATATATTACATATATAGGTATATATATATATATATAAACAATAATAATAAAAAAGATTAGTACGTAGAAATTTGCGGTATGTATTGCGACGATTCTACGAATCGTTTTAACGATGCGCAAGCAGTTTTGATCATAACAGAATCATTTATCTATTTTCTATTGTCAGAAACAACTGCGATGATTAGCTAGAACTTGACATAGTCAAAGTCGTTCGTCAGGCATAGACAATCTAATGATATTTCGTGATTTTACACTAAAATGGATATTAATCGATAAATCGATATGAATCACACATTACATATAAAAAATAAGTTTTTAAAAAAGGTATAGGTAAATATATTTGCCTAACATGATAAATATAGATTCTTGAAAATGTTAAATAAACGGTAACCTGTCGAATCCATGAGTGTTCATCTTAATTATAAAAATTTATCATGTCAATAATAACGAAAACACTTATGATTAATATGACGCAACATACTTGTTAACTTCACTTGCGCAAGCGATGACGAATCGGATACTATATCTGAAAGATTGTGTCAGTGCAGCAGCAGTCGACCGTCAGCTTTCGACGCGTAAGGTTGCGCCTTGGTATCATCTTCGCGGTTATCAACACAGCACGATAGATAAAAATATTCAAGAAACAAACTGGTTACGAAAAAGTGCAATAATTGATTTCACTTTCCACAAAACTATATGGTGTATATTAATTTAGTGGAATAGCGGTGATTTTAGTATCAATATGATATATATAATTGTTTTGTCGGTGATAGCAGGTGCTTTAGGCCTTTATTATTTGCTCTTCAAGGATTTGAATTACTTTAAAAAACATGGCATACCGTGTAAGACACCTATTCCTTTATTGGGAAATATGGGACCATCGATCTTTCGTCGTCAATCTGTAGCCGAACTTGTCAAGGACATTTACAATCTACATCCTAAAGCCAAATACGTTGGCATGTTTGACATGACTATTCCACTTGTAGTGATACGCGATCTCGAGCTTATTAAGACTATCACGTTAAAACACTTCGACCAGTTTCCTGATCATCGCAGTTTTGTAGATGAAAATCAAGATCCATTATTTGGAAAAAATCTATTTGCTATTCGCGGAGAGAAATGGCGGCAAGTACGATCTTTATTGAGCCCAGCCTTTACATCGAGCAAAATGAAAAGCATGTTTAAGCTGATGTCGGATTGCGGTGCCGACTTCGCTAATTACTTAACGCAATTGCCACCAGAGCAGAGGATAATGCAAATGAAAGACGTCTTTACGAGGTATACTAACGATGTGATTGCTACTTGCGCTTTTGGCCTTAGTGTTAATTCTATGAAAAATCCGGAGAATCAATTCTATGTATACGGTAAAGAAGCGACTACTTTCAACAGTATTGCCTTAATAAAGTTATACATATTTAGAAGCTTGCCTTGGCTGGCACAATTAATCAACTTGAAAATTATTCGTCAAAAAATAGCAGATTTCTTCCGAAATCTCATAGAAACCACCATAAAAACCAGGGATGAGAATGGTATCGTTCGTCCTGATATGTTGCAATTGATGATGGAAAACAGGGGTAAAGAAGGCAAGCCAGAATTGTCTATCGATGATATGGTAGCACAGGCATTCATCTTTTTCTTTGGTGGTTTCGATAGTACTTCAACGTTAATGTGCTTTGCCGCTCACGAAATCGCAGTAAACCAAGATGTACAAGAAAAACTTCAAAAGGAGATCGACCAAGTCTTGGAAGAAACGAATGGACAAGCACCTTACGAAGCGATTAATGGCATGGAATATTTAGATGCTGTGATCAACGAAGCTCTCAGGATGTATCCGGTTGCTGTAGCAATGGACAGATTATGCATAAAAGATTTCGAGCTGCCGCCGGCATTACCAGGATTGAAACCATTTCCTATAAAGAAAGGACAAGGCGTATGGATACCAGTTTATGGACTTCAACGTGATCCTAAATATTTCGAAGATCCGGAAAAGTTTGATCCCGAGCGGTTTCGTGGTGAACGGAAAAAGGACAGTCTCAACTGCGGAGCCTATCTTCCTTTCGGCCTTGGTCCCAGAATGTGCATAGGAAATAGATTCGCGTTGCTGGAGACAAAGGTTCTACTTTTCCATCTGTTGGCCCGTTGTGATTTAAAACCCTGCGAGAAGACGCCGATACCACTCAAGATCGCTAAGGACGGCTTCAATATGAAGGCTGAAGGTGGTTTCTGGCTGAAGGTGTTGACACGAAAAAATACACATCGCACTCTTGCAGCTAATCTTGTTAATGGAACACACTAATTGTAAATGTAAGAAAATTTTAATAATTTTTTATGATTTTCCTTGAAAATTTGGAAATAAAGGAGACACTTTAATATAAAAAATAATTCTCTTATTTTTTTTAAATAACAAAAATAATAGTCTTAATTAATATTGATTTAAGAGAAAAAAAATTTTTCATTCGTAAAATTGTTTAAATTTTTCAAAATATATTATGCAGAATCTTATAATTAAAAAATTTGATATAATAAAATAAAATAGCATTTACAAAAATGAAAGATGGCCCCAAACGTAGTTATATTTTTATATAATATAATGTTATTTTTAAATTTCAGATAAAATGGAAACAATGAAACCAATGAACATGAAATAGGACATTTCTTTCTTAATGATCCGGCAAGAAGACGTTGCGTGCTTACGTTGCTGCAAGCTCAAGAAATATTCTTGCATTAGAAGTATTTTTGGCATATTAAGTACAGTCTTATCATATTTTGTTTCTTTTTTTGAAATGATAAAAGGAGAGAGTATGAAAGAGATTAACGGATTAATAGTATATTGTGTACCTAGGGAAGAAAGCGACGTTTTTCAGACGAGTGTGAAAGAGCTTTCTTCCCGTGGTGCACACGATATTTTTCACAACACCTCCCTAGGGAGGGAATGATACTTTCCCTCCCGCTGGCGTAAAATTAGCCACTTTCGTCTCGCTCTACAGGCACGGAAAGTCGAACTTTCTGTGGAGGTGTTGTGAAAATACTATTTCTTATCTCACGTTGTTATTATCGATCAATTTATAACGCTTTTCTTCGTAATATAGATAACTGTACAGTTATTGTTATTATAATAACCACTTGTATTTTTCCATTGCATTTCCTTGATTTTTGTAATAAATACTTTCATAATCTTTTACATTAATATAAAAATGTGTTATACAAACAAAAAGTTAAAAATGACTTAGCAAATGGTTATATAACTATATGATTAAAAACAAAATCTGGTTAAACACAATAGTTATACAAAAAGATATCGTATAAAAAAATAATAAGTAAGTTCAAAAAAGTTATAAAGATTAGTTACAGGACATTATTTTGTTACAAAATATTGTTTTTCTTAATCTATATGTATCTACACAAAAATGTATATAAAATAATGTATATAAAATAATAAAATGTATATAAGAAACATATTTTTGATACATTTGTTATAAATAATTTCATTTAACACATATCACAAGATAGAATAAACGGGTTAAAATTTATCATTTTGCAATAGACAATAGATATCATATTTTAATTAATTTTCCCAGATTTTCACATTTCATTAGATTTCGAAATAGTTACAATGCATGCTTTTACAATATTTCCGCATTTTTGTAATATTTATTATTAACAGAAATATGTGCCTATAAATTTACTGTTACGTAAATTGTAAAATAGATTATTTTAATTCTCTAGAAATTAATTATACATTTCTAGAGATAAAAAAACTTTAATACAAAAATATCGGGGTTATAATAGTTGTTAATTTAAGTTTAATTGTTGTTAATTTAAATCAAATTAAAATTATGTAAGTAGTCAAGAGTTCAGAGTTATCTTTCCCTCAGTCCATAGCGCTTGTCAGCGCATAGTGAGCCTCTCTCATATGCCTGTAGCGCGCACGTTGATCATGATATTACAGGCATATGGGACCTACTGTTTTACGCCGATTCCGAACGGCTAAAATCGAGAGGCTTCTCTTGGCAAAAATACTCTCAGTGGTTTGCCATTACCTTCTGAGAGGGAGCACGAGCAAAAATTTTTAGGTCCTATCGGAAATCGAACCCGAGACCTCTAGCATAGCAAACCGGCTGGCTGCTAAGCCACGCTAGGCTCAAAGTTATAAGCAATTAAAATTAATCATTGATATTACGTAGAGTGCTCAAAGATGCATAATAATGAGTATTCATTTCAATACGCTATTAATTTTCACAACTCAGCTAATATTGTTTTTGCTTGTTATGTGGATATTGCGCGAAATATAAAAAAGTGATTAAAAATTATAATTTATATTTTTCATTCTGGCATAAAATATGTAGTAATGTTTTAAATAAAATGCAATTGTATATTAAACATACATATATCAATGTAAAAAAAAAAGAAAAAATTATTGAGCTAAAAATTTAAAAAATTTAGTATGGTATAATTTTTTATTTAAATTTAGAAAAAAAGACAGTTTATTCTTAAAAAAATTCCTAGATTTACTTTGTATCTTATTTCATCAAGAGAATGCTCCGTCGAGTTAAGGTAGGTATTGTAAATAAATTATTATGAAAATCTAACGTAAAGTCGTACTATTCCTCCACCAGATCCCTCCACACATAATGGTATATTGATGCTTATTCATTAAATATGAGAAGAACGTTACTCGTGAAATGGCAGTTGATCATCGACCGACGGTCGACGTCGATCGTACACGAGCGTTTTAATCACGCCGCATAAATATTCGAATAAGATTCATCGAGTGAGCTGCGTATTTCATTTCTTCGAGAATTTAATTGCATTGTGTAGAAAAAGTTATTAACATGGTGTATGTAATTGTCTTCTCAGTGATACTAGGCACTTTAGGCCTATATTATTTACTTTTCAAGGATCTAAATTACTTCAAGAAATATGGAATTCCGCATGCAACGCCTCTTCCCATTGTGGGGAACCTAGGATCAACGATTATTCGTCGTCAATCTGTAGCTGAACTTGTCAAGTCAATGTATAATTTACGTATTGACGCCAAGTATGTCGGCTTGTACGATATGACCAAACCACTTATAATAATTCGCGACCCCGAGCTTATTAAATCCATAACATTAAAACATTTTGATGCGTTCACGGATCATCGTAATTTTATCGATGAAAATCAAGATCCACTTTTGGGCAAAAATCTCATCGTTCTTCGCGGAAACAGATGGCGAGAGATGCGATCAATACTGAGTCCGGCTTTCACATCCAGTAAAATGAAAAATATGTTTAAGCTAATGTCGAATTGCAGCGTCGACTTTAGCAATTATTTGGCGCAACTGCCACCAGAAAAAAGGATAATGGAAATGAAAGACGTTTTCACGAGATATACAAACGACGTAATTGCTACTTGCGCTTTTGGTGTCAATGTTGATTCTATGAGAAATCCGGAGAACGAATTTTATGTGTATGGCAAGGAGGCGACTGTTTTCAACACTTTTGTCCTTTTCAAGATCTACATATTTAGAAGTTTTCCTCGGCTGGCACGAATAATTAAACTGAAAATTGTTCGTGAGAAAATATCAAATTTTTTTCGAGATCTCGTAGAAACTACCATAAAAATTAGAAGTAAAGAAAATATCGTTCGACCAGATATGTTACAGCTGATGATAGATAATAGTAACAGAGATGGCAAGACGGAATTGACTATCGACGATATGGTAGCACAGGCATTTATTTTTTTCTTTGGAGGCTTCGACAGCAGCTCAACGTTAATGTGTTTTGCCGCTCACGAAATCTCGATGAATCAGGATATTCAAGAAAAGGTACAAAATGAGATTGACCAGGTCTTGGAAGATAACAGTGGACAAGCACCTTACGAAGCGGTTAATAATATGGAATATCTGGATGCAGTAATCAATGAGACTCTCAGGATGTATCCAAGTGGTATAATATCAGATAGATTATGCGTGAAAGATTTCGAGCTACCACCAACATTACCTAATTTAAAACCCTTTACTATAAAGAAAGGACAAGGTATATGGATACCGATTTATGGACTTCATCATGATCCTAAATACTTTAAAAAACCGGAGAAGTTTGATCCTGAGCGGTTTCTTGGTGAGCGGAAGAAAGACACTCTCAACTGCGGAGCCTATCTTCCTTTCGGCCTTGGTCCTAGAATGTGCATAGGTAACAGATTCGCGTTGCTGGAGACGAAGGTTCTACTTTTTCACTTGCTAGCACGTTGCGAATTAAAACCCTGCGGAAAGACATCGATACCAATAAAAATGGCTAAAGATAGCTTTACTTTGAAACCTGAAAATGGCTTTTGGCTGGATGTGATACCAAGGAAAAATACACATCATACTATCGCAGCTACTAATGTTGTGGATGGAACATGCAAATTGTAAGGAAAATTGTGGTTAATTTTACTGTATTGTTGAAATTTGATATTGAATATATCAGAAAGTATCAGAAAATTTTTTTATTATTGCATTAATCAGTAACATATTATACTAATTTTAAAAAGAAGAATTTATAATTTATAATAGAATTAGTTTTAATTAGTCAAATTGTGCGTAATGTACAAAATATATTGCGTAATTTTGTAAAACCAAAAGTTTAATATTCAAATGTTAATAATTTCACTGCGATAAAATAAAAAAAATCTGTTGTAAAATATATATTAAGATAAAGAGAGCATTATATATTTTAAATTTTATTTAAATTTTAGATAAAACGAAAAACAATAAAATCAAAATGATGACGCAAGGTTTATTATTCTTGACTTTCCGATAAGAAGATGTTTACACTGCTGCAAAAAGTTAAGTGAAGTAAAATCGCTGAATCATTGACACTCATATCACATTTGCAATGCTAGAACGATGTAACTATCGCAAGAAACACATGAAATATGCACAAGTATTATTACCTAATTAACAAGGTAAAAAAAACAGAAAGGAGGACAGTATATCCTGATTGCATATGTACACGTAACGTAGCTCTGATTAGCTTTATAATTTATTAGGATAATTGCAATTAATGTATTAATTTTTATAATATCTTCATCTAATTATAATTTTGACGTTCTTTAGTACCGGTTTGTTTGTTTCAGTTAAAATCGTACCATTTTTGCGATTTAAAAGGTAACTTTAAAAGATAATGTAATATTCCTCGAATGATAAAAAGAGTTGTTATTATCTTTTGCTAAGAAGATGATGAAAGAAAACGATATGGAAAGGATTAAAGATCGAATGTTGCTTATCATCTTGTGCCGTGATCATCGATTAATTTCTAACTTGTAATATAAACTTTTTCTCATGCAATCAATTTTTTGCGCAGTTATTGCTATTATAATCGTCTACATTTTTTTGTTACATGCTGTTGAATTCTTCGAAAAGTATTTTCATAATTCGCCGTATTTTTAATGTAGAAAATATATTGTATATGTATAAATGTAGAGCATATTAAGATATTATGTAGATGAAATTACCTTATCGCTAATTATTGTTTACTGTGAGCAACCATCAAATATAGATGACACAAAAATGTACATTACATTAGCATATACAGAAATATTTTGCTTATAATATTAGTTGAAATTAAATCTCTTCAAAATTATGTTAGATTTTATATTCGCGTTTATTTGAACACTTTCGTTTACAATATTAATTTGACTCCTTGCTTTGCTCTGTTTAAATAACCTTAAAATATAGGCCGTTGAATTCGCAGAGAGAAAAGAAATATATAACTCCATAATATTATCTCTTCAAAGAGAAACCTCCTCTTACTATACGAAACAATTATCGAAATAGAAACGGTAAATCTGAATGTACTTGACTATACGTTTCGCTGTTTCATCAAATTTTGTAATATAATATTTTATCGAGGCTATCTCACTAATGTACGATATGTCAATTAAAGTCTATTAAAGTCAATTAAAGTTGTATGCGAGATCCTAACACACAGTCATATGCAGATTTCCCCCACACGATATCATGTGCATCGTATACATATGTATATAAGAGAGATATAGTTTGTGTGGATAGCAATTGACCGTTGCTCTTCGACGCGTAACGTCGAGCACTTTAATAACGTCACATATATATTCAAATAATAGATCTGTCTAGTAAGCTGTGGGTTACGTTTCTTCGTGAGTTTAGTTGCATGGTGCAAACACGATTATTAACATGATATATATAATCGTTTTGTCGGTGATAGCAGGCACCCTAGGTCTCTATTATTTTCTCTTCAAAGACTCAAATTACTTCAAGAAACATGGAATACCGCAAGTGAAGCCTTTTCCTATAGTAGGAAATATGGGATCAACGCTCCTCCGTCGCCAATCAATAGCTGAGTTTGTCAAATCGATGTACAATTTATATCCTGACGCCAAATACATTGGCATACATGATTTGAAGAAGCCAATCATAATGCTTCGCGATCCTGAACTTATTAAATCCGTGATATTAAAACATTTTGACACGTTCATGGATCATATTACTTTCATCGATGAACAGCAAGATCCATTTTTTGGCAAAAACCTCGCCGTCCTTTGTGGAGAGAGATGGCGCGAGGTACGATCTATATTGAGCCCGGCTTTCACGTCCAGTAAAATGAAAAATATGTTTAAGCTGATGTCAAATTGCGGTGTTGACTTTAGCAGTTATTTGGCGCAATTGCCACCGGAGAAAAGGACAATGGAAATAAAAGACGTCTTTACGAGATATACAAACGATGTAATCGCTACTTGCGCTTTTGGCGTCAATGTAGATTCTATGAGAAATCCAAAAAACGATTTCTATATATACGGCACGAAAGCAACCAATTTCACAGGTTTAATTTTTTTAAAGTTCTACGTACTTAAAGCCTTCCCTTGGCTAGCACGAATACTTGGATTGACAATTGTTTCTGAAAAAATAGCGAATTTTTTCAGAGATCTCATAAAAACCACTATAAAAACTAGAGATGAAAATGGTATCGTTCGTCCAGACATGTTACAATTGATGATGGAGAGTAGATGTAAAGATGGCAAGACAGAATTGACTATCGACGACATAGTAGCACATGCGTTCCTTTTCTTTTTTGGGGGCTTCGAGAGTACTTCAACGTTAATGTGTTATGCCGCTCACGAAATCGCGATGAATCAGGACATACAAAAGAGACTTCAAAATCAGATTGATCAGGTCTTGGAAGATACGAATGGGCAAGCACCTTATGAAGCGATTAATGGCATGGAATATTTAGATGCTGTAATCAACGAGGCTTTGAGGATGTATCCGGTTGCTGTGGTGTTGGACCGATTATGCTTAAAAGACTTCGAGTTACCACCAACATTACCTGATATAAAACCCTTTACTATAAAGAAAGGATGCGGCATATGGGTACCGGTTTATGGACTTCAACGTGATCCTAAATATTTCGAAGATCCGGAAAAGTTTGATCCCGAGCGGTTTCGTGGTGAACGGAAAAAGGACAGTCTCAACTGTGGAGCTTACCTTCCTTTCGGTCTTGGTCCCAGAATGTGCATAGGTAACAGATTCGCGTTGTTGGAAACAAAGGTTCTGCTTTTTCATTTGTTAGCACGTTGCGATTTGAAACCCTGCGAAAAGACATCGGTACCGATGAAGATCGCTAAGGATAGCTTTCTTATGAAACCTGAAAGTGGTTTCTGGTTGAATGTAATGCCAAGGAAAAATACGCATCATTCTATTACATTTACAACTAATGTTATTAATGGAACACGCCAGACGTAAAAAGAAATTGGTTTGTTCAAATCTTTAAAGTCAAACATTTAAAATTTATAATTAAATGTATCAAACTATCTTCTAATTTTTAGTTAACATAATGCTGAGTAAAAAGAAAATTTTTTCAAAACACATAATTGCATAAGTATAAGAACAAAATAGTATATTGTGCACCTAGGGAAGAAAGCGACGTTTTTCAGACGAGTGTGAAGTTTGCCGTCCGAGCCAAAGGCGAGGGCGACAATCACACGAGTCTGAAAAAGCTTTCTTCCCATGGTGCACACGATATTTTTCACAACACCTCCCTAGGGAGGGAATGATACTTTCCCTCCCGCTGGCGTGAAATTGGCCACTTTTGTCCCGCTCTACAGGCATGGAAAGTCGAACTTTCCGTGGAAGTGTTTTGAAAAATATATTGTTATATGTTAAAACTTTATACAAAAATTTTATATATATAAATATTGATATTATACAATTATATTAGAATTAGTTGATCAACATTAGTAAGGAAAATTAGTTCACGTTATATTATATTGTGTTAATTGTTGTTATAAAATATTATGCATATTTCAATAATTTGCTTATTTATATGTATATTACGAAGTATGTATCTTTAAATAATACGTCTGCCATTTAATTGGATTATGCATATTTGGAAATATGTTCGAAAAATCGAACAACAGAATAATCTGTTCTTGCGAAAAAGTTTTCATGTGTCATTCATATTATTGCGATTGAAAAGGAATAAAACTACATGCATATTTATACACCTGATAATATTTATCTATTAATTTTTATGATACATCGTCTCATTAAAAATGTACTGTAGCTGACGATTGAGAACAGAAATAAGAAGGAGAACAAAAAATAATTCATTATCGAGAGTATAATTAACATTTACAAGCATTTGCTTCTTTTCCTTGATGGTTTCTCGATAGCAATTCGACACTGATAAGTTTCACAAAATTGTCATCAATCGTGATATCTCAGATAAGTCTAAAAATCGATAAAACATTGAGGGACTGGAACAAAAAACATTCTTAGCGATTAATGAGGTGGAATATATTTGAATGCTGTAATGTATGAAATTCTCAGAATGTATATAAATGGTATTGAACAAAATATATGTAAAGATTTTTAAATTGCGGCCCGATCTTTCGAAGCAAAATATTATATATAAGAAAGAGTAAATATTTTAGTATCGATTTACATTATAACATGATAACTTTTAACATAACTTTAAGTACTTTAAAGAATCGCAAAGTTCGATTCTGGGCGATTTCACAGTGTGAGCGGAGAAAAAGTTAATTTTAACTCCAACACTTATCTGTCCTTCGGTTTAGATTGAAGAACGTGTATAAATGATAGAGTTACTTTCTATGAGACGAAAATTTTGTTAAATTAAATACTGTTATGAGATGAATTGTGACTTGCAATAATTTAATGCTGCTCAAGTTTTCTAAAATAAGCTGTGAAAACTGAAAGTGGTTTCTGAATGTAATTTTGAAAAAAAATTTAACATAATAATTACTTTAATTATCACAAATATGACACTTGTAAACAAATTTTTTTATTTAATTGATTCCAATTATAAGTTTATATTAAAAAGTATGTGTGTGATTAAATATAAATATTTTTAAAAATATTTATATATATATATTTTTGTATCTATTTATATTTATAGATACTTATATTTTTGTGTAATAATTTTTGTATGATTAATGTAACATTGATCTGAGAAAAATGTTTTTTAACTGTATGTTGTTTGTAGTCTAGTTTTATTTTGATATGTAAAGCTTCTTATTAAATAATGATTTTAATAAATATTGAGTATGTATACAATATACATATATTATATATTGCTTCAATTATATAAATATCAGTTAATATTAGAAACTGCAATTTATATAGATATCTATTATCCATAAACAAAGTAATAGGGATATTATAAATTTTAAGAGAAAGAAAAATAAGAATAAGAAGAGAGAAATTTTTTTTGTACATATAAATCTATTCCATAAAGCAGTTCAGATTTATCGCTGTAACAAACGCCGATTATCGGAGTTCTACGTGACAAGTCTGCGACAGACCTCTTGCATTGACCAAAGAGGATCTGCATTGGTTGCACGTTCTCTCATGCAGTTGCATGGTGGATATAACAGTCGTATAATGTATTCGGCTACGTGATTGGGCGTTTCCAGAGACACGATACGAGCTTGTGAATGCCGCTTTAATGAGCGGTCGGAAGAGCGTGCGCTTCCTCGGCCACTGATGCCAAAGGAATCGCGGCTCGTGGTCTTCGACGGACAAACCGGTTTCTATCAAATAAGATGCTTGCGTGACGCGTCGTCGCTATTGAACCAACTGGACACTTTGCTGCATTTGATCCACTTGATCATTAGACGCAGTTATCCTTCGCTGCTATGGGAAGTCCTTGTAATTTAGATAATTAGTGGCCGACTGAACCACTTAATTATCATTAGTCGAGTTCTATCTAATGCATTCTAATGAGCAGGATAACAGGCAAGAAAGGCAAGAAATTTCTTTATTTATATCTTGTAAACTAGTTAGAAATAGTAAAGAGAACAATACTTTTTTACAACGATATATAATCTAAACGCATTAAAAGATACGTAATTGAAAGAAAACTATTAATATTAATAATGATGTTATTACAAAAAATAATAATCTAGTGAGCAATCTTATATGTCTTTTTGATGAAAAAATACTTTAGATATAAGTTACATTAAATTTAATATGTAACATATAAGTAGTTTGCATAAGCAGCGCGATTACTTTGGTAAAAAAATAAGTATTATCAGCTTTCCGAGATGTGTGTTCGAAGAAGCATTCTCTGACTCGATAAAAGTATCCCTTCTAATCTAATTCACTTACTGCCGTTGGAAAGGGACTGCATGTTGGAGAAGGGCCAAGAATTGATGAAGTGGAGATCATAAGGGTGGCTCGAAACGATGTATTGTCTCGCTACGAAGAAATTGAACAAGGTAAATGGCAAAAACACTCTTACAATTATTTTCGGAGTTTCTCGCACCATGCTATTTGCATGTAATTGCAAAATATGCACTGTACTAAATATTAAAACTAAAGTTATACGATTGAATCGATTTATCGTTGAATTAGTATACAGAAATTTATCTCTTAAATTTTAATTTTATTTTAAATCTTATTTTTTAATACAAAACAGTTTATTTATTTCTAATTTTACAGATATAATTACAAACAGACCATATCAAACTTACTAATATGTAGGTGTATTAGATGTTAGCTAGGAATTTCGCAAATTCAGTGATTCCAATTAAAACGCATTATATATATAATAAAAAGCTACCATTTTGCCTATTTAAATAAGACATGTATTGAATACATGTGCACGCATAATATAATAAAATAAAAAGTCATTCTTGTAAATAAAAAATATTCTGCTATAACGTAATTAATATAATGAAATTAATATAATCATATCTATAAAATGCATGATTGCGTTAAAGTTACAAAAAAGTAAATTATAATTATAATGACAATTAATAATTTGGCAAAATTAAAAGTAAGAAAGAGATATTTTTATAAATATTAGATAGACACACAATTATATACATATTTATTGTAGAATTTTTGTAAGAATTTATAATTTGAGAAATTAATTACTCAGAATTGCGCAATATATGTATTTTATATAAATTATTTAATATTATTAAATAACAATTTATATTTAATACTATTATTTAATAATAAATATCTCTATGCCCTACATGCATTTGTTCTTATCGTTTCTTTCTTTTTGCTTCTACAAAAATATATTTGTATAGGTATCAACAAATTATAAAAAATGTTCATACGGAGAAAGATTATAGGTTCGATCCTATAAATAGTAGAGAAAAATTGCTATACCTAATCTATCCCGATTTTGCTTTCGTTGAATTGTATTTCAATAATACTAATTATTAGATAATATTTGCAACAAATAATTTCAATACATAATTTTGAATTCATTATTACTACATATAGGCCTAATACAAATACCTACTATATGTATATAACATGTACTTATATTAATTTCTATTACAAATCAATTTTTATTAAAAAGGTACTTTTTCGTTATTATTATTTGAAATGTTTTCTAACAATAAGACTTATTGTTAGCCATTCACTACTGTAGACTCCAGCACAGGATGCATATCTTTTCTACACTGAATATTCAACCAGAACCCATTCTCCGGTATCATTACCAGACCTTTGGAGAATTTTATTGGGGATGTAGTTTTCGCGGGAGGTTTCAATTCACATCGCGCTAATAAGTAAAACAGTAAGACTTTGACTTCCAGCATGGCAAACCTGTTAGCTATGCACATTCTTGGTCCTAATCCAAATGGCATATAAAATGAAGAATTATGGTACATCTTGTTGTTTAGAAATCTTTCTGGAGAAAATTTCTCCGGATTATCGTAGTATTTTTTATCACGATGGATTGCGAAAACCGGAATCAAAATACTCATACCCTTCTTCACGATGAAAGGTTTCTCATTCGGAAATGTGGGTGGTAATTCATAAGTTTTTTCGCATGACCTTTCTAAAAAGGCGACTGGTGGATATAATCTGAGAGCTTCGTTTATCACCGCATTTAATTATTCGAGTCGGTTAATGGCTTCGTAAGACACGTCTCCTTTCGACTCCTCCAAAACATTGTCGATCTCTTGCTGTAATTTAGTCTGAACTTCTGGGTTAGCTGTGATTTCGTGAGCTGCGAAGGACATCGCGGTTGAGTTGGTGTCGAAGCCATTGAAGAAAAAGATGAACGCTTGCGCAGTCATATTGTGGATGTCTAGTTCTCTACGACCTTCTTTGCCTCTAATATCCATCCTGAATTGTAACATATCCGGGCGTGTAATGTGCTCTGCATCACGAGTAACGATTGTAGTCTTTATAATGTTCTTGAAAAAGTTCGACACGTAATCATTTATAATCTTTACATTGAAAATTCGCCCGAGACTTGGAAAAGTTTTAAGAAAAATAAACTTTATGGGGCGTAAGTTAGTTACTTCCTTGCCGTAAACATAGAACTTGTTCGTTGGATCCTTCATAGAGTCGATCTTGATTCCGAAAGCACATGTGGCGATGACATCATTCGTATATTTAGAAAAAGCATCTTTCGTGTTTATATCGCTTTTATCTGCTGGCAATGTCGATAGAAATTTAGAAAAATCCACAGCACACTCCGACATCAACGTGAACATCATTTTCATCTTGCTGGATGTAAAAAGGGAATCAACAAAGTTCTCATGTTCCGCCATTTTTCTCCGCAAAGAGAAAACAAATTTTTATCAAATAAAGGGTTATTCAACTCGGAGGAATCATGATCTGGAAATGCTTCGAAATTCTTAACAAGGATAGTCATGAGTTCCGGATCGCGAAGCAAGAAGATTGGATTTGTCATGGCATAGAATCCAAAATACTTTGCGTTTGGATTGAAATTGTATATCTTTACGAAGAGATCGGTGACTGATGTTCGGCGAAATATAACCGATGTCATGGCTCCGAATATTGGAACAGGCGGTATGTGTTTAACACCATGTCTTTTAAAGAAATTAAAATATCTAAAAAGATAATGAATGCTGATCGCACCGATCACTATTGATAACAATATTGACCAATATTCCATGGCAAATGTTATTTGAAAATTTCTCTACGATTTCTTCGTAAACGTTTTGTATAACGCAACGTGGCACAGCGATACTGCCGACACGAGTCTTTTCAGACAACTGCTCCGTACAGCAGTTTCCTGTCTTATAATATACCAGCTATCTTTCTGATGTAAGTTTTCAGGCTGACATTGTGTGAGATCAATCGTTGATATATATATATATATATATATATATATATATATATATATATATATGTATATATATTTATATATGCAAACATCTAACACATATAAATAGCTATGTAGTATTTAGATGTTATTACATTAACATTGTGTATATTATAAAAATTATATAATTAAAAGGATTATTTAAGATTGATCAATTTATACCGTAAATATATCTTATACACACACACACACACACACAAAGAGAGAGAGAGAGAGAGATATGTAAAATTAAACTGCTTACATAATTCGTAGAAGAAAAATAAAAAAACTTACATAATTGTATTCAATTGGCAATTTGCATGTAAAATCAAATTAAATAAAAAAATAAATAATGTATAAAAATATGTCGCTTCGGGTTATTTTATGAATCATTACGTTGTACATATATTTAATTTTATCAAAAGAAAACTCACCAATGTCACTAAAAGTATTTTATTTGAATCTGAAGAATAATGAAGTTATACAGTTTATAAGAGAACGAAATTTTATAAAATAGCGTTATATATAGACACAAGACACTTTATTATTCTACTTTATCTTATATTTCTTATCATTATGTTTCTTTGTTATATCTATTTTTTATCACTACTTCTTGGTACGAAATGAATATCATCGATAAAGATATCATTTACGTAACAATTTTGCGCAGCATGCCATTTATGGATCAGATAAAACTGCATCACAGTTTGGTTTGATATCTAAAAATTATTATTCCCATTATTATTCATTGGCAATAAAAATACTTCTCATCAACTACATCAGTATTCAAATGATAAATTATGTAGAATGATTGTGCAATTTTTTGTAGAGGTATATAGACTTAATGAAATTCACATTAGGTGTTGCGTCGAAGTATAAACATGTGACAACTGAAAATAATCAGCGGACTACGTATTACACCACTGTGCATGTATACATATATAACAAAATTATATAGTAGCTCTTTTTATAAAAAAAATTTTATTACGGCAATCGTCTTAAGGTTAGATTCTTTGGTGCATTGAAAACATTGATTTTTTTTAGTATAGTTATTTAAAAGATTTATAAAAGTAAAATATACAAATTATCAATTTTCTATTTTTGATTTTTAGCTTTTTTATCGTTATACTGATTGCATACATAAAAAAAACTTGTAGAGAGTAGGTACTAAAGATTGTTAATTTTAAAAACGAGAATATGTTATTCAGCGTCTCGTACTATGTAAGTTATTATGATACACTATTAAAATTTTAAAAGATTTTAACATTAGAACATCAAATCACGAATGTTGTTAACGATATTCTATTATGGTATACATATATGTATTAGTAGCAAACATATTATATAAATATCCATTATCATCAGTAATTTTTGCTAATTTTTGTTACTGACATACTTTCATCATAATCTCGATTTTACAACTTTATAATGCCCATTTTCCTATTCTCATCTTTAATTCTGTTATGACATATAAATCGTTTCGACCTTGACTTCCATCACATTATACAGATGAGAATATATCATTCTGACAATCATTCAATTAACTCGATTGCTTGATAAGCATTGCTCTCAATGACTTAAGGTGAAAACAAGGTTGCAACAAGGTTAAAACAAGTTATAATGTCAAAATGTTTTTAAGGATCTTACAATTTTTGCGCATTTCGAAATTTGTGAAGGAAAAGGTATTACAATTTAAGTCATCACATAATCATCAATAAAAAATTTTTTTACTTTGTATATTTTGGTATTTTAAAATTTTAAATAATAATGACTATCCTTTATATTATTTTTCGCTTTAATGACCGTCTTGATAAATCGTTCTTATGTATATATGTCATAGTAAGTGTATTAATTCAGTAAATGTATACGCTTAGTAGTCAATGTATGCACCTACATAATTAATAAGTAAATGTATTCACAAGCAATGAAATTTGAACTTTTACTAGTAGAAGCATTTTCAGACCTATCTTATTGTTAGTAAAAGTATGTACAAACAAAAATTGGGTGTCTAATACTGAAGGAAACGGGCTCTCTCACCGATTTACAAAGTATATGCGTGGGCGGGGGGGGGGGGGGGGGGCGGATGGAGTGCAAGAGGGGGGCTTCGCCTGTACGGGGTGGACCTCACTTCAACTTACAAAGCATACGCGTGCTCCCTTCTGTACCTCCCTTCCATGTTTGTGCTTTGTAAGTTGAAGTGAGGTCCACCCTGTACAGGAGGGGGGGGGGGGGGGGGCGGGGGGCCGAAGCCCCCCCCGACTCGTGTGGAACCCGCTCCTCTGTCCACGCATGTACTTTATAAGTTGAAGCGTTATGCTTTCTAACACATAAAATTGTATATATACTATTCTATAACAACTATTCTCTGCTTTAAAAAAAAGAGTGCTCAATATATTAACGATTCACTGCCTTAAATGACATATTTTTCTAAAGAACGTTACCTACTTTGATGAAAAAGATTTTTATTTTAAACACGTATTTATTTTACTTTATGTAACTAAATGTTAGTAACTAAACTTACTGTAATTAAATGTTCGTAAATTTATTAAATAAAATGTTATTTAGTTTTTATTTTCATTTTCTACATAGAAAATTAGATTGCGATATGCTTTTACTAATGTATTGTAGCAAATGTATGCATTGTTCAGTAAATAAATACATTTACTAGGAATAGTAAACATTTTTATATTTAAACAATATTAAAGTTATTCGACCATACATATCAAACCAAATTAAATTAGAATAATCGCCATAACGGTCCAAGCTTGGATCTTAATAGCCTAATATTATTTTTATTGTGTGATACACATATTATCCCTTCCTTCCCTTTAATTAAATCAATTCTTACCTCCAACTCTTGAAAACTGTGCGCCGACTAGATTTGTCAGACTTAAAAACACAGCCCCCGTTGGAATAGCGAAACGATTCAACTTATGATGTTAAAGAAATTATTGCGAAAAATATTACCCCAGCCAGGGTTTGAACCTGGAACCTCCCGCTTTCCGTGCAGGCGTAGTCCCAATTCGATTACATGTGGTAATATTTATCGCAATAATCTGTTAATAATAATTTTGGCCAAGAAAGAAGACGCTCAAATTATTATTAACAGATTATTGCGATAAATATTACCACATGCCTCAGTGTGGTCGAATTGGGACTACGCCTGCACGGAAAGCGGGAGGTTCCAGGTTCAAACTCTGGCTGGGGTAATATTTTTCGCAATAATTTCTTTAACATCATAAGTTGAATCGTTTCGCTATTCCAACGGGGGTTGTGTTATTAAGTCTGACAAATCTAGTCGGCGCACAGTTTTCAAGAGTTGGAGGTAAGAATTGATTTAATTAAAGGGAAGGAGAGGATAATATGTGTATCGCACACAATAAAAATAATATTAGGCTATTAAGATCCAAGCTTGGACCGTTATGGCGATTATTCTAATTTAATTTGGATTTTTATATTTAGTTCATACTTTTGCTAAAATCTTACGTAAATGCATACATTGACTAGTAAGTGTATACGTTTACCATATACGTTTACCAAATTTTGACCTTTTACTGTAACATAGATATATAAAAAATTAAAGATACTGTTATACTATTATTAATACTAATAATTTTTCATGTTTGATTAAAGAATAACATGCTCTATTTCTTGGATTATATTTATAATACATAATATATGTTCAACAATATTTCTATGCAATTTTTTAAATACATTATACAACTTTCCGGTGTTCTTTCATATTTTAACAACTTCTTACATATAAAATCTTTCGTTTTCTATAGAATTTCTATCGCAATAGTTCACATCGAGGTTCACATTATATTTAAGATGATTTAAATTTCAATTTTTCTCTCTAATATAGAAATTTATATCTACATTTAAGAATTAATTCATAAAAATTTCATTATATCAATATATTCATCCACAATACTAAACAATATAAATAAAAAATAAACAGATAAAGAGTTAATGTCATATTCAATCTCCATAAAACTTTAATGATAAAAAAGAGATAAAATTATGGGCAAATAGAAACATTATTGCTTTGCAAATAATTTGAATATTAGATATAACGAAAAAAAACTTATTTAAAATAAAACTATGCGTGCGTATCCAAATCAGTCCAAATGTTATTTCTCTCAGTTAAATGATATTGCGTCAAATTTATATTTATAAATGCAAATTTTATTCATAATTTCGTAAATTTAAATATGGCCATTAGTCGCACTAACAACGTTAGAGGATATACTAGGATTGTCTCTCGCTTGGATCTTTAGCCAGAATCCTCCATCCGCTAGCATGTTAAAACTTGCCTTGCTCAATTGTAACGGATACGTAGTTTTCGTGGACATTTTTAATTCGCAACGAGCTAATAAATGGAATAACATGACCTTGGTCTCCAATAATGCAAATCTGTTACCTATACACATTCTTGGACCAATTCCAAATGGAATATACGCGGCTGAATTTATATCTTTCTTTTTCTCATCCAGGAAGCGTTCCGGATAAAACTCGTTCGGTTTCTCGAAATACTTTGGATCTCGATGCAGGCCGTAAGCAGGGAACCAAACGTTCATCCCTTTCTTTAAAAGAAAGGGCTTGTCTCCGGGTAGTGCTGGAGGTAACTCAAAATCTTCCACACATAATCTATCCAGAAAAGTAGCCACAGGCCACAATCTAAGAGTTTCGTTGATCACAGCATCCAGATACTGCATTCCATTCAGCATGTCATAGGTTAATTCTCCATTGGTTGTCTTTAGAACCTCATCTACCTCATTCCGCAGTTTTTCTTGAACACCTGGATTTACGGCGATTTCATGAGCAGCAAAGCACATCAAGGTGGAGACAGAGTCGAAACCGCCAAAGAAGAAGATAAATGCCTGCGCGGTCATATCCTCGACAGTCAATTCCTTTCCGGGTCCCCTTTTTCCTCTGGTCTCCATCATCAGTTGCAGCATGTCTGGTCGTACAATATTTTTCGTATCTCTGGCATGTATTGTGCTCCTTACGAGATCTTTGAAAAATTGACTTACGTGATCGTTAATAAGTTTAATACCTAACATTTTTGTAACAACTGGCATACTTCTAATGAAGTAAAATTTTATGGTGCGTGGAATATTGAAAGTTGTAGTTTCCTTTCCATAAACGTAGAACTCATTGTTAGGATTCTTCATAGAATCGACACTGATACCGAAAGCGCAAGTTGCGATTACATCATTCGTGTATCTGGTAAAACAGTTCTTCATTTCCATAACATTTTTGTCCGCAGGTAACTTGAAAAGAAAGTCAGTAAAATTGGCGGCACACTCGGACATCAATTTAAACATGGCTTTCATTTTACTGGAAGTAAAAGCGGGGCTTAGTAGAGCCCTCACATCTCGCCACCTTTCGCCGCGAAGTGAAAATAGATTCTTGCCAAACAAAGGGTCGTTAACTTCGTCGATGAAACCGCGATGATCGGGGAACATCTCAAAGTTCTTAACGCCGATGGCTTTGATAAGTTCCGGATCGCGAATCATCACGACTGGATTCATACCGTCAAAAAAACCAACATATTTAGCGTCTTGATTTAGATAGTAGATTTTTTGAACAAGTTCGGCCAACGACAACTGGCGAAGAAAAGCTGGTGCCATATTACCAAAAACAGGCAATGGTGGTATATGTATAATCCCATATTTCTCGAAAAAGTTTAAGTTTTTAAAGAAGTAATAATAAATAGCGATGACGCCTGCTAAGAAAGATAACAGTATCCAAGTGTCCATCGTGACGGCGAGACGTTTCAATAGAACACGTTGATCGTTCTGCCTCGATGTTGTTAAATCGCATGTACACCAATGACTGTTTCGGATGTGAACGACTACTTCCTTATATAATCGGCGCGAATTGATCGCTTTACGTAAGATAACTACGCTCGTTGCGCTGATAAAAAACGAAGGTGGGAACGATCGTACCGATATCGCGTAGGTTAATATCTAATCATACCATATGTAGCAATTATTTACATTTTTCTTTGTATAATTAATGGCTATAATAACAATGACATATGAGGCGAGTGAGGAAACAATCGAGAGAAAAAAACGTAATTACGTGAGTATATAAACTCGATAATTTTCAATTAATAATAGTTTTGCAAAATGCTCATCACTGATATAATTCAATGTGTTATGATTTTAATAATCGACCTAATCTGATAAACAATTTATCGAGACATTTACTTTCGTTTAGTATTGTCATAGAAATCGTTTTTCCCGTGCAAATGTAACATGGCAGAAAATTATATAAAATATGATATAAAAAATTATTGCGTAATATAAAATTATGTATAAACTCTTTAGAGATTTCACATGCTTTTTGATATTCTCCAATTACAATGTCTATTTTTTTCATTAAATGTCTGACTAAAGCGTCTAGATTGATTACATTTTAAGTGACTTCTTTTTGATTCGACAATCTAACATTAAAAGTATACCTCGCCGCTTTTTAGTTTTTTTCTCGAGGGTATTTGCTTCGTTGGTGTCATCCCTTTTCCCAAGTCCGATTTATACTAGATTGCCGGGTAATACCGCAGGTTATTTGGCTTTCTCTCTTAAACACCGTGGAACATCGCCTTGGATCCAGGATATTGCGAACGATGGGATCACCGTACGGAAACAAAGCCAGGCACTTAGCGGCAAATTAGCGATGGCTAGGGGCGCCACTGTCGCTCTTCATTACACCGATACCCTCCTACCTCCTCAACCCCTCCCATGACATCCCCTAACTCGGTCTAACCCTCTTAACCCCATCCAGACAATGCACGCGCCATCCGCTCTTCGCGTATATCGGCAAACGAAATGTCGACTGCACGTAAAAATTCTCTGAAATATGATGGCTTGATTTTTTCCCTTTCGTTCTTATGTTGCTTTCATCCGCATTATCTTAATCCAAATGTATTCATATAATTCTCATGTCGTAATACCTCTTGTATAATACATTAACAAAATTAATCCGAAAAAAATTCAATTTTCGTTAAAAATGATGAAGTCTCGTCATTATTGTAACTTACGATAAATAAATCAAAAAATATATTCTTTTATTTGTATTTAATGTATTTACTGCATATAGCTTAGCGATAGCTCTGACGAATAATTATTCTATGTTACGTTGTCGCAACCACACAATTTATTTTCTAATTTGAAAGTTTCGGATAGTGCATACACATACGATTCGCAATTGAAAATTGAAGAAAGCCGGCAGATTAAATAAACAGTAATATATCTAGAAGTTTACTCCAATCGCGATGGTCCTCGAAATAATTTTTTTCGTTATCTTGCCAGAATTTTACAATACCAAATAATACTCAAATAATTAGATTAACTAAATATTTAAATTACTAAAAATAAAGCTTCTCTTTGATCCATAGATTAATAGATAGCCCTCTAAATCCTGATAAATTGTCATAACCATAGTCTGTTTCTATTCGAAATGTAAAACACAGACTGAATTATATTTACTTTTACTAACACAAATGTAAAACATATGCAGATTGAGAATTGAATACATTTACTTACTTCAAATACAAAACTATTAAAAAGGATGTTTTTTTTGGCATATTTTACTAATTTATATTATCGAATGCAAGTGGTGGCACATAAAAAGATTAATTTATTTTAACATATAAGTGCGTATTAACGTATTTAACATATAAGAGAAAGCTTGACATGATTTTTCACTTCTAATATTGTTGTTCAACATGATTATATCGTCAGGGACCAAGAATCTTGAATCCAAGATTCCAAAGAATATACTTAAATGTCGCGGAAATTAAAAATTTTCACCTCAAGCGCTTTGTCCGTGAACACTTTTAAGGATGTCAAACTGTGGAAACGAAACCTCAGCAACGCGAAGCACGATGGATACGTTCCTGGGGAAAAATGCGAAAACGTGCCGAACGAAAGTACGACGAGACGAAGAGAACTGAAAGAGCGAACCGGAGAACGTGGGGCTCGTGTAACAGAATCCATTGTTGAGGCTTATTGAGAATCTGCCAATAGCCCGGGATTCAATTTGACTGGTGAACCGTGAACACCATTTAATATACAAGCGGGCGCAAGACGCCTCGCCGCACCGCGCGAGCTTCTGCAACGCAACAGGCACGTGAAACACCTCGAAGCATGATGCCATTCTCGCTCACTCCGGAAGAACGAAGAAAGGGAGAAACGAAACTTTCGGGATATTCGATATTAGCGGAGTTATCGTCGAATCTTTTCAGTTCGCGCGATATACCACTGTCGCGTCAATGGATTTTGAATTTTTTCTCCCTACATTCTTCTCTTTTTTCCCGTCTTTTATCCTATGTCATTTCTTTCTTCATAAATACTCCATAAAAAAAAAAAAAAAACTTAGAAATATAAATTTATATACTATAAATGGTAAAATTATTAGGCACAAAAATTAACGTATGTCGTACTTATTTTCATTAATTCATCGTTATCATTATGTAACAGCTTATATAATTTCCTTGCTATATTCCATGTTTCGTGCATCGTAGTGTCGTTGATCGTACCAGTTTCGCTGGTATCAATGGCTCTGTCCGGTTTCTTTTCATGATGTACATAGTAGACTTCGGAAAAAACTTGCATCAGCCGCAGCAACCGGTATTTGATGCGTTACGATTATTATGACTCAAATGAATGAGAGACTAAACTGAGAGAGAAAAGTGAACGGGAGGCCGATGCTCTTAAGTGGTTCTTATGCCGTATTTCCCGGAGGAATATTTCGTTTTGGCTCAGACAGGAGTAATAACTAGCGTCGTAACAGAACGTGCTTCTGGCAAAATAGACATCACTTCGCCTTTCCAGCAGTTGGACTTTTAATTTCCTAATGGGCTAATTATCGGTGAGTCCGAGGGAGTAGCTTGCCGCGATCACAGTGCAATCAGCTTGAGAACAAAGCATTTGGAAATCAATGATTCCAAGAACATGTTTTATTGTATGCGATTTGTGTCGAGAATTACAGATTATCCTTGATATGTGATAACGGGAATGGTTCAACGAGAGAAAGAGAGAGAGAGAGTGTGTGTGTGTGTGTGTGTGTGTGTGTGTGAGAGAGAGAGAGAGAGAGAGAGAGAGAGAGAGAGAGAGAGAAAGAGAGAGAAAGAGAGAGAGAGAGAGAGAAGTGTGTGTGTGTTAATCGGTTACATATACGTATAGATAAGCAATAATAACCGTCTTAAATTGATAATTTCGACCTCTTGATACCAAGTGCCCAAATATTCACGCGTGTGTGTAATGTACATATTATCCGGTTTGTTATTCCTTCTTAGTAGTTACATGTAAAGATTTGCTATAGAAACACTGTTGAGTTTGTGCTTCGACATACTCACATAAATGCAATGATAATTTTAGCATTTCACATATCGAACATTTTGATAAAAAATTGAAATCAGTACAATTTCAATAGAAAGTCTACAATTTGTGGAAAGCATGCATTGTTAAAATTTATCTTTATAATTTGTTTATATTTTTGCATCACAATTATTACACTGATCATATTCCCATATAACAGAAATCATTCGTGGATAATTTATCTCTTGACTTTCTGACTCCTCAATAAACTGCACGTAAGTTAGCGGCATTATAAGAATTTTAAGACAGTATGTACGTCATCATGACGATGCCGCATATCCAAACCGATTCATTATCTATAATTTATCCAACGCATAATGCAATTTGGATATCCGAGGAACGTCGAGGAATACGGTCACGATGATGGTGGAAAAGATCGTTGCAGAATGCGCAAAGTTTTCCCAATTGAAGGCAATGAATTCGAGGGTAATCTTTAAAAGGCAAGGTCTGGACTCTCGCGATCCAACGGAGAGTTAATGGGGTCGCGCGGGCCGGCAGACAAGGTTGCTCCGGGCAGAGCCGGGAGTTGGAAGACTGAGACTGGCTCTGCAGGAATCTGCATAACAAAACGCGCAATTAATAAAGTTCTGCGGTGTAGAGGGCACCGACAAAAGAGCGTTTCGTCCTTTCAAGCTCGCTCCTGCAACCTTCCTCTTCCGCCTGTTCGCCTTCTCCTCCCCCTCCCCCTCCCCCTCACCCTCACCCTCTCAGAGTCAGAGTACCGACGTACTCCGCCAACGGTGCAAACCGAGTCAAAGGGGCGGCGAACGGGGGAGGGAGGTATAGAGAGGTGGCGCCCATCGCGGGCCTGGGGCTAAATAAGTCAGGCTTTGTAAGGAATCCTCGGTGAAACTTCGCAATCTTCGCTGTGCGCACGCCGCGCCGCGGAACTGCGATCGACGGAAAACACCATGCAGCGTACTTTCCATCGTCGCGGTCGCGTCGCCTCGAGTCGCTAGAACTTTGGCCGCCAACGGCAATTGTTATAACATTTAGACAATGACTGAAGAGACGGCTAGATCTACCGTCACAGATAGATCATATGTCATCGATATAATATGATTCGACCGGATATATTCAATACATCCATCAATAATCCATCAGTGGTCCATCAGCGATATGGATGTATTACAATATCTTAATGAGATTCTTGAGATTCTGAAATTTGCGAAACCTTCGTACAAATCTTGCCTGCCAAGTTGCACGTTTCCAAGATTGCTTCTAATCGATGCGCCTGCACGCTGCAACCGCGACGCGGATTTAACACGCACGTAGCTTTCAGCGGATCCTGCGCTTCGCCGTCGCGTCGCGCGGCTCGACATCCGAAAGTTTTCGCGCGCAAAATGCGGACCGCATTATTTATCAAACGGAGTAGCAGTAGGCAGTCGGCCGTGGTTTCAACGGCGGCTCCGACCCTCTCTCTATCGTGCCCTCCAGGGTAAACAGTTTTCAGACCTCAGCATGAAGAGTCTAGCTGCTTAATATTTCAGACAACCCCTAGCTAACTTCATGCATACTTATGTCGCGGCTCCTCGCGTGAGATAACCCGCGTGCGATATTCTCTGCAACGTATTCGGATAGACAGCCGGTCCATTATTTATTTTTCTTTGTTACGCGTTGCCATTGCTAACGTACGCGTAATCAGTTATGGCTCATACGCTTCTCCTTAATGACTGCGAGTGCAAATATGTCCTTCTAATAGCGAGATATTTCTTTGCTATTCTGTTTTGTTGATACCGATATAACATTGCTATCTTGGTGTACATATATTGTTATCTTGATATATCGTTAGATGAGCAATACATGTACCTACGTATCTCGTTTCTTGAACTTCAATATTTTCATTAGTATCTATTTCGTATATAAGTCCGGTGTAATACAAAACAATAGTTTCGTGCTTTTTGAATTGATTCTCTTCGAATCGAGCTCCTTCAGTTCGTCAAATCATATAAAACCAGTGAAAGAAAGAGTTAATAATATACATGTGACAATTTCAATTTTAATATTGTATAATGTAGAAATAGAAGAGAACGCTATCTTTCTCTCACTAATGTACGTAATACATAACACGCAGGCAAAATACAATTCCTGTTATTGCCACTGTTATTTTCAAAAAGTTAGCCTTCTTGGACGCGGACGAATCAGGGATCAAATAGGGTTGTGGAATGGTACTCCGAAATAATCTCGCTTCCATGGCTCTTTTTTTTTTGTTCGGCCTTTCGCTGCGACCATATATGAAAACATCATCAGTCTCCGGTCGATGCAATCGCCGTCAGGTTAAACCGCGTAATAAAAATAGTGGGCCTCTCGTCTTTACCCTCCGCCACTAGGGATTCAACCAACAATATGGCAAGATGTTTGATGACCCGATCGATCACAGCTCCCTGTCCAGCTTTCGAAGCGAACGACACGACGTCGCGTGCACATACACGTGCTTCTCTCGAGCAATGGGACGCGAAACGAGACCGAAACTCCATCGCCAAATATCAACGTGCTACTGATGAGAGTTCCTCATCTTTCTTTTCGCGAGCGATTGATCGATCTTGTGCGATTATTCCTTGCACGAAAGATTTCTTATATTTTTACTTGTATAGGTATATAGAGATTTCAGATTTTCCGCATTCTATATATATATGTATGCAGTGTGTGTATATATATGATATATGTATATAAATATGATAGTGTGTGTATGTGTATACAGTGTATACACACTATATATATATATATATATATATATATATATATACACGGTCACTGTAATTTTTTATATAATGTACAGAATGTAGTATAAATATTATATTTTGTTCTTAGCCCCAGACAGAAATTAACACATTTGACTGGTTTATCAAAATTATTTCTAATGATGATGCATATTCATTAACATAATATGTTACATTTTATGCGTATCAATTTAAGTACACATCATTTAATTTTAAATACATAAAGCTCAATCTCATATATCCTTTCAGTTATTTATCCCTTTGTTGAATTCCAAAATTGGATTATTATTAATTATATCCATACTATTATTAATCATATACCTGATTGTAAATTAGAAAGCAATAGAGGGTATCATAAAAATGATTCCGATCATATCTATCCGAATCGTATTGCAAAACAATTGTACTAGCATGAGTATTAGGATTAATATCGAAAACGTTAATTATTCGAATAGATTACAATAGGATCGGCATAATGACCTATCGCTGAATAACGACGTGTAAACGGAGTGTGTTGATGTCAGATATGAATATGTGCAGCAAGCAGGCTACAAACGAATGCTGGTACAATAACGAAATTATCATTTATTCCGAATTATTGGTTAGGTTTGACGCATTGTTTAGCTTTCGGCAATGTATTGTCTGATGTTGGATTAAATGTACATTATTAAAGAACGACAGCCTCTTCGCGGCTCCGGAAGGTAAGCAATTCTCAGTCGCGAAATTGAGCAATTTTTCTGTATTTTGTTTACGCAACCGTGCTTGTGCATTATTCCCTGGCACCACTGTCTGAAGCCATTTGCATTGTTAATAACAGGAAGAGTATGTGCGCGAGGGATCATGCACACGCTCGCACGCACAAATACATGTATATACGAACATCACGCGATAGAGAGAAAGAGATGCACTGTGCACATACAGTTTCGCAGGAGTGAAAAACATTTTCTTATCAGCGCGCATCAGCTTTCTAGAGAGCGACCATCGAATGCTGCAGATGTAGAGGAGAGCATATTAACTATGCACACGCTCTCTTTGATTGTCTCGCGATATGATTCTCCACACAATACAGTTCCGAGAAATAATAGAATATAAATGTTTTATCAGTCTCTTTTTACAGACCGCAAAGTACGCTCGCGATAGATCGATACGGAAAATTTCACACTCGATTCTTTTGCGAAAAGACGACAACAACGTTCGACGCATTTAAAATAATAATTAAGCGATATCTTTGTTAAATTAAAAAACCGCGAGAAATTGTTCAATTGTCATAATATATCATTTGTAAAATATAATCTGTGTGTGTATCATCATATAATAATTACTTTGTTTTATTATAAATGTAAATTAAGTCTTACACCAATCTTAAATACTGTAAATATGTAAGACTCTTAATTTACATTTATAATAAAATTAAAATAATTATTTTAATAAAAATTTTTAGCTTTTTTTGGTACAGCTATTTCGTAGTTTATATCTCCTACTTCATATCTTATCATGTAACAAGACGATGTCTCAGATGCATAATCATCTTTATCTTCCAAGACCAGTATAAATATTCAAAACGAAGATATTGTTATGCATATGTTTGTACAACTCAGTGTTGTCTCATGAGAAATGGTAGACATTCGAAAGCTCATGGCATGCACACTGTACGCGATTTCGACGCAAAGGTCGAGATAGCGCAAGATGACTGACTGTACCATTCTACTTCCATCCTTGAAAAATGATCGCATTGTCAAAATACCGTCTGACTTATTGTTAGTCTCTCACCTGTTTTCCTCTTCATTATTTTTCTTTATGCTCGTCTATGTTCCCTATTTTTCTCCTTATAAATTATTCCCGAAAAGGACAAAATGCTTTGGACGAGATTGGGAATTGCACGGATGACTCTCCAAATTATTCATGTTCCTATTTTTGGCCATTTTTTCTTTCGCGAAAAAATTTAATACAGTACATTGGCAAGTGTTAAAAATCAGATTTTTTTGAATATATAAAGCCAAATTCTCTTTGGAGTAATTCATTGTATTAGCGATGAAAGTATAATACTTAGCGATAAAACAAAAATATTTATCAAAAATATAATATTAGTTATAAGATAGAATATCTATGTAAATAAAAGTTGGTTAAAGATAAATTATATATATCGGAATTTTATCTGTGTACATATTAAAATTAAGAATATAGCAAACTAAACGAAAATATTACTTTATCAAGATTATTTCAATTCTGCAGTAGTATTTGCACATTTTTCTCCAGTACCTGATACAGTCTTGAAAAATGGTCTTTACTGTCAAAAATAGCTTACGCTCGACTTTGTCAGCTGCTCTTTCCTCATAATTCTTTTTTATGTGTCAGTTGCACACATGTACCGTGCACAGCTTATTTTAAAAATGCTTGCACATTGAAGCACTTTATCAAACAAGATGTACTAAAAAAAAAAAAAAAAACGGTTTGCAGCACAAGGGATATGCATATCAGTATTGTGATTTCATCGAATTGACAGCTGGATACTCGATAATATGCGTCTAATGTTCTCATGTAGTAATCTTTTTATTGATTATGAAAAATTGCTGTTTGTGTAATCATAAGCATGTGTGAATATAATTTAAAAAAATTCTCTACATATTTTATAACTACAAAATATATGCGCTTGTGCAATAAGCCGCTGTGCAACTTCGTTTCGACGTTACAGATTCGCGTGAAATGATCATATCCGTAAAGTAGAAGCACGAGTGTCTCATGTCGCATTCTATTCAGTTTTCATCGTGGTACGTTTGAAAGCCGTCTTTTGCCAGCGAGGCAACAGGTTGCACAAGTGGAAGAGATTGCAAACTTTGCGAAGGTCAAACGTAGCCGTGCGTCGTCTTCGTTCTATCATCCTCGAAAGATGACATATGTATATTGAAATAACGCGACATCGCTTCTCTCTCATACTCATATATATAATTTTCTGCGTAGTGACCACTCGAGTGATAATACTACAAAAATTTTGACCAGATGATTTTTCATTCTATATCGTTCTACTCTTTTTTGATAAAGAATTGATAAGAATTGAAAGTGATTGACTGAAGGATCGTATCAAGAACAGAATATCAGTATCGTGATCAAATAAAGTTAATCATCAAAATTATCGTATCGTAACTGTTAACTATTGAATCGACGTTAATTAAGCTGTAAATATTAAGTGCGATGAAACAAAATATTAATTCAAATTTCTCTGTATAATGGCGATAGCTAAATAGACAGTATATCGATTACATAACGTTCAATGGGATGATGTACCAGCAAATATGTACAAATAAATCTTCATAAGATAATGGGAAACTGCTTTACTGCCCAGTGAAGTAAACCCGCCGCTGCTGAAAACTGAACTAGCCTGCGCAAGCGGGTAATCAGAGCCAGAAACTTTGCTCAATTTAACTTTGTTAATAAACTGCTTCGACGCATTTCTGTTGAGAATAAAATTTTCAAGATGGCTTCGGAATTGGTCGAACTTGTACTATCCTGTACTATCCTGTACTATCCTTTAAATGAAGTTATTAACATAATCAAGCATCGCAGCTAAGCCGCATAGTGGACTACTCAGTAGATATCGCAATTACAACTCTAGGTAATCATGAAGTTATTAACGCTCGTGTGGAGATTCACGCACGAAAGGGATGATTACTTTCTAATGAGAAAGAGAGAGAGGGGGGAGAGTTTTAATGTTGTAAATTAAATAACGCGATGCGAAAAATCAGGATGGTACAAAATAAAAGTCAACAAATAGTATTAAAAAGATACTAGATAAGTAAAAGCGTATAGAAGTGCAACATTTCTTATTGTAAGAAATGACATACAGTGCCATACATACCTACAACGTACGCATACAATTTTATTTTAGAAAAGATAATTTATATCGTAATTGCAAACGGCCAGTATCGCGTCGCGTTTTATCACTTACGAGGTTGCAATGAATGTCTTGCCTAGAGGAAGAATTATTGACCAGAGACAGCTAGACAGGAACATCCATGATACTCATCAAGCTAATACAGCGGACGCAAAGTGAAGTATGGCCTTTAGATCTGAGTACTTTCTCGTAATATAGTAGATTGATGACTTCGGTGTTTGTATTCATCGCATTAATGCACATAGCCACATACGCCGTATCATGAATTTACCAGTTCACCGAATAAAGTTTTATTGCACTGCATAACGATTGAAAAGGTCACAGTTTGAATATGCAGCTAATATTTTTTTATTATTAAACAAATCGACATATAAATATTAAAATCTTTCTCTTTTGAAAGAAAATAAACGAAGAAATATTACTTTCACCAATTTTTAATTTTATATCATTAGTAGATTAAACAAAGAATATTATTTACGCGGAAAAATTTATTTAAATTAAATAAGTTGCGCAACAGACAGAGAAATCGTCGTATCACGTTTGCTAATAATGCTTATATAGCTTTCAGAAGAGTAACGCCTTTATAGTGGCAGTTAAACTTGTAATCAAATTTTGCTAAAAGCAAGTCGGTCCTATATTACGACGATTAACCGTGCGCTCGTTACAACTAACTCAAATGAAATGTAGTGTTGAATCATCATTGTTATGTTGAGTTATATATTTTCAATTATAAAGTAAGATAATGCGTAATATAATTACTCAATAAGGAAAAATTTATATATAATTTACGACAAAAATTCTGAATGATTTTCCAATAATTCATAACTTTTTATTTTGATAATTCAATAATGGCGAGTTTTAATAACAAGATACTTACAATTAGTATATGACATACATATACGTTGTGTGTATGAATGACATGCGTTACAAATAATTTATGCAAACATCAACAAACACAGATAACAAAACATCAATACTTACGTATAAAAAAAGGTCATCAATTTCACCAAAAAACCTCATCATAAAGAATGAATAATAATTATTCATAAAGAGATACGATAAACAGATGTAATCTGAGTTAAGTGTGAAAAGCTCTTACAATACAAATGTCATATATATCAAAATAAAAACTTTTGTCAAAACATCTTTGATCGTTTCAGTACGATTGCCTATATTTATGATAGAGTTAGTTATCAAATAAATAAGAATTTTAATTTAATGAGAACGCAAAAATCGCTTTAATAACGAATAGATAAATATTAGATACAATTTTTGTTCTTTCGTAATAAAATCGTATAAAGAAACACGTTAAAAGGGAGCAGAGATATCCTTAGAAGAAGATGCAAGATTTTGTCTCCTAATGAAAGAAGCTACGTCGCACGACTATACTAATTTGCATAAATCGCAACGACGACGAGTGGTCGCAGCTTCGCACTTCGCTAACTACTCGCTTAGTATAGGCCACGAAATACCGGAGAAGTCGAGATCTTTATGGCGGTGATAAACCCGACCTCTCGCCAGCTTCGAGTTACAAATGACTACTGGTAGCTGAAAACTATTGCTTCGCGACTCTATATACGGAGTACTTGGTTTCACCGCATCTCTCTTTTGTATCTACAGATTCTTTTGCATGCTCCTGCATGGCACTCTTTGCTTAATAAATATTGTGCGGGAGGTCATCTATTTTCCAACCAATAAATTTTTCAGATTCCAAATTAAATGTCTTTGTAATCGACTAGGAAATATTCGAATCAAAATTCAGGAAACGTAGAATTTACTTTTAAGTAGAAGGCGGGCAAAGTTCGATCAATATTATATTTACCGTCTCGTTCGAAGATGATAGAGAATATTAACAATGTAGAATATTTTATTATACAAATGCTGATTTTTTAATTTAACAAAAAACTTTTTGCGTTCAATTGCTTACAACTGTATAATAGGTTATTATTGGACTTTAAATTTTTATAAGGAAAATTATTGTCAATTTTAAATATAACCCTAATAAACCCTGTATATACGTAATACGACGACTCGCACACTTCCTGATTCTAACCTTATATTTTCTATCCTCCTTCATCCCTTCGTCGTTCCCTTCTACATTCGCTGACCCTAGTAGTAGTAGCAGCGAGTCCTCGCAGCTGGTTAGACGCGTGAAATAGGACCGCTCGTAAATCCTCGTAACGTCTAACCACCCCTTTCCAACTTTTTCCGAACCCCTCGCATTCCCTCACTCCTTCTATGTAGCCGCAACGAGTTTGCGAGGATTATCAGGATAGTAATTGTTATTAAATAGCTGACGTTATGATCCGGAGCAGCTCGTAGCTTAATTACTAGCACGGGCCAAACGCATGCGAGAAAACTTTGTATCTTCGCGCACTGATCTAAAAGTAGCTTATGCGCCTTTTTTATTATAACAAAAGTTGATCTTTCCACAACCAAGCCGAAATATTTTCACGATAAATGAGAATTGAACTAAATATATCCGAGCGTTTGTTCTCGCTGCAAGTATTGTTAATAGTCATTTTGGTGTGCGTAAAATCTATGCGACGCGAATCCGGCTTTATCCATCCCTATTGGCTGACATATCGACAACCAACCGCGCATAATTAATAACATATATCGCAAGAGGCATGCGAAAGCAGCGACGGCGGAAACACAAATATGCGTTTAATGAACACGAAATGGAATTCGATGTGACTATGAAGTAGCGACATGGTCGATGTTGGGCGCTTTGGCGCGTTTTGTAGGGAACGACGATTGGGACGAGTCTCATATTCGGGGACGAGCAAGACAACGCATATTTATCACAGAACTAATAGAGCCCAGCGTGAACGCAAAAATTATCGCAATAATCGTAATTCTCGTTAATCGTGATAATCGTAATTCTCGATAATGGCATTTACTCCTGTTTGTAGACTCCGATCACCTTATATAATTATAATTGTTTTGTTACATCGCATTACACGATTTACTATTTACAACGTAAAACATCACCTGTTAACGGCGATATACAGACATAATAGAAAAAATGTATGGTATTCGGTATGCTCGCCTATTTGAGAAAAATGTCATTTAACCATCGGGATAAGAGGGAAAGGAATCTCCCAATGTAAAAGAAGATGGAGGCAGGCATGTAAACTGAAACGCCGCGGAAATTAATTGCCAAGACCTCTCCATTCTTAACTGGAGCGAGCAGCACCACCAGTAGCTGGGATGGGCACCTTTTCGATCGAACGGAAAAATTGACATTCCCGTGGACGATGTATAAAACGTTACAATAACCGGATGCCACCGTCTGCTTAATATCCGGCCAATAAGGAATTTTCACAATGTATACGCGGTGTGAATGAATGATCGTATAAATAAAATGCATGGGGAAAAAATTGTAAAACGAATAATAGTATATCGATCGATTATTTCATTTTGCCGCGATATAAAGAAGAAAATATGTTTCTTTCTTTACGAAGATTCTTGTTTAGCATACGAGGATCAATGATATAAATAAGATTCGAGTGACTATATGATCGTCAAGGATGAAGCTACAGTATCGTGACAAGTTTCACCATTTCGAACAGCAATCTTTCATTTTTCTTTTTTATTTAAAGAAATGAAAGGGCCGAGGAATTTGAAGACGGCGCCGTGTTACGTTGGAAAGACGATATTGCATAAAAGTGTCTATTGATTTGAGATATAGCGTCGCGGAAGAAAAGAGGACGACGCGACGGAGGACGACATTATGGGGGTTGGGGGATAGAACAGGAGGCGTCGCTCTGTCGAACGAAAGCCGGTGAAAGGCAGAGAGAAGCGGTGTAATAAAGCGAGCCGTGAACGAAGCACGCATCGAGGAGGCAACGGCCACCGTTACAGTTACGGCCTTCTTCGATTTCAAGGGGTCGGCAAGATCGGACTGCTTACGCAATACTCGTCGTCGGCTCGTCGCTTCATTATAAGGACGCGGCGAAATCGAGTAATCGCGTTTCCGTGACTTGCGCGCTCGCCCGTTTACGGAACAAAAACGGTTCTCCTGGAATAAATTAAACGCGCAATTAAATCCCAGGACGAGATACGCGCGGGTTTACAATTGATATCGCATTACGATTGATTATAGAGCCAAAACCTATTCCTACTTTTTCCTAATGGGCATTCGATTTTTGTCTCGTTTCTGTTTCTATAAAAAGATTATTGAAAGTTAAACTTTCAATAATGTTGTGATATTGTATATATAACATATAAGTGCGTCTAAGATCAATTCTGTAAAGCACATTGGAAACTGATTAATATATTTATTACTTTACCTATATATTTGCGGAATAAAAACAATAATTAAGGTTCTAATGTATGGATGGAATAATAGCAAGAGAGAGAAAACCACTGTTATTCGCGTGACAAGAAAATAGGTGTGGTATTCCAGGGTCAACGAACGTGTTGTATGCTATATACCTATGTTTTATTATACAATATCGCCAAATATACATTACATATCCGACATTATTGATATCTTTTAAGAATTATACTTCTTTTTTGTTTTAAAAAATTACTCTTTTATCTCTTATATATATGTATTATAAATTAAAATGCCCTGCAGAACGGTCACGAGATATCGATGCGTAAGACAGTAATATTTTGACTGTCCCTTGTGAACGCTATAACAAAATGCATCGTAGAGAGAACATGAAGTCAACCAATCAAGGCTACCGTGGCCACCGGCTGGCCAGACGGTTCGACGGTAATTGGCCAGTAATTGTGTTTACTAATTGATATTACGACCTTACCGGTTGTACGTAACTCGAGCACACCCCTGATGATATCGGAAAATTTATCGCGACATGTTTGCTGTCGAAGAAAGCATAGCGAGTCGATATGGTATCTTTTCACCAACTTTTCTACTTAAATTTTAATCACGTTTTTTTAAAAAGCATAGGTACTTGTCAATTGTACAGTGAGCCTGTACAGCCTTGTTTGTACGCAATTTAAGAGAAATTATTTAAGAATTAAATTAATAGTATAAAAAATGATAGTAAGACTACCAAGCTATACAGGAATCTTCCTTGCAATTTTTACATATAATTAGAAATAAGAATCACTTGTGTTTTCTATAAATAATTTAAAATTATTAGATTTACAAATTGCGTTATGAAGAAATAAAACCGAAAACTCATACAGTTTAGGAAATTGCGACGTCGGTTTCTCGATAATAATAATTTAAAAAAATTTTTACTGAAAATTTATATGCATTGACATTGCATAATCGAAAATTTACGTAGTATCAAATTCAACGATTTAACGCAAGGGAAATTAATGTTGATAATGTTTTATTGATGTTACGATAACATTATCGATAAAATAACATTTTCATGCAATTTGTGTAGCGGCGGCTTTATCCGGGATTTTCGTGTACCCAATTTTATTAATTGCATACGCTTATTAGCACGAGTTAGCGTCTCGTGCGTACAATCCCTGTTTCATGTATTAACTTTTTCCCCCTGTCATGCTTTCGTTATGTTTATTCATTGAGTAAGACCCTTTTAATTAAATTGATATCGGTATGCCCTAAGACTATAGGTATATTAATAAAAATGTTTAAAATGGTGCGTACTTATAATCACTATAATATCGAAAAATGTCTACACAGCACAATAAATTTCAAAACCTACCAAAAAATGATATTCTATGTTTCCGTTACTTATTTTAATGCAATTCAGTTATTAAGTATCATAAACATTCTCTCTGCGATATAATATCTGTTTTTCGTATAGTAATCTATTCAAACCTAATATTGTATTTTATTCTGTTTTATAAGTTGTATATAATTTTATTATCATAAATTATATGCCACATGATACCTTTTGTTGATAAATCTATGTGAGTGCATGTGTGTAAACGCACAATTATTACTATTGACATGATAAAATATTGTGCAAATGACGGATTACGGATTTATCTATTATTATTATTATAATATTATTACACTCGATTTTTCTCCATCGTGTCGATCGCGAAGCTCTATATCCGTAACGTGATTTTCGGAGGCGACACGGATATCGAAGTAAACTAATACTTGTCCACGACGCTACGTCCGGTCTCGTTAATTAAGCCGTGCAGAGGTTACAATGACGTATCGGAGATATGCAGCGTTTGAACTTTGATGAGAACGATGTCCGTATAGGGGTGGTTAATGCGGTGACACGCACTGGGACACCCCAGGAGGGAGTGGCCGAGCCCGGCCATCCTGGTCACTGCTCAGTCGATAATTACTTACCCCCAGCTTAATGCGGGGAGCTCATCAAACTGTGTGTGAAATATCGTTTTCGCGCGCGTACCTATATGCCGTGCCGCCGACGCGACGCGGACGTAACGACGAGATACATATTACGAGGCTCGCAGCCAAAATGCATCATGCTCTCGCGTCTGATATTAACTTAAATCATTAATGTCGAAAGCATTGTGTTACAGCAAAACTTTGTGTAACCGTAGACGCCATAAACTTCCAACATACTTTTTTTTTATGTTTTCTTCATTGGGAAGATATTCTATATCTTTTACGTGATGTATTTAGCATTATCTCAACTTAACACATTATTCTAATTTAATCATACTGTATTTTTTGTTTCAGGTAACGTTTAACAATCGTTCATGATTTAATCATGACTTCTTCTGATACGTGAGTACAGACAACCCTTCTTTACAATTACGGATAAAATTGCACTACTATAAATAATATTATACTATCGAGAAAAAAGAGATAAATGCAAACAATTTAAATCGTGAAATAGTAACAATATAAATTAATCGAAGAATCATTAGTTAGTTTTACTTTAATATTATTTGTAAACATCCATTAACAATGAATCGCTTTAAAACATTTTTTTTGCAATGCCTGTCGCGAAAGTTGGATTTTTGATTGCTGTTTAACGTGCGGAAAGTGGCTTATTTCTCAACGATTCAATGTATGCCTTACTTTACCGCACTAGTGCGAGAAAAGCACTTTTATGACTTACTTTACCGCACTAGTGTGTAAAAAACCTCCTTTTTTATCACGATTGATAGTTTTTGTTTTACGATTTTCGACTGACATAACAAACTTGAACGAAATTCACGCGAGACAAAACGTCAATTCGTTACAACCGTCATCATTCAAGAAGGATAAAATGGATTTTTTAATCTCAAATCAAACTTACGCGACAGTAGGCATTACAAAATATATTGTATGTGGCATGTACGGAAGACAACAAATTACGTCGCGCGTGAAGTTGTCGCATTCGCCTCAGCTTATAATGCATTCACACTCGTACTCGTGTGAATGCACCATAAGCCTTCGGCTCATGCGGCAACTTCACGCGCGACATAATTCGTTGGTTTCCACGCTTGCCACACAAAATACTATTTTACGCACAAATGAATTTTAAACAGAAATTCAAAGAAAAAATTTCGAAAATAATTTCATAAGATGCACGAAATGCAAGATACAGTCAAATATACAGTAGGGCGATAGCTATATAGTGGATGAAATTTTATTTACCGAGAATTGCTAGCGGGGATTGGACTACACCTCCTACCACTATGCACTGTCTCGCAATGAAGGAAGACAACCTGCAACCTCCACAACCTTTTCCAATTACAGGCACGAGATTGTGTTGCGGTATAGTATTGGCCCGACCTAACTAGACCGCCTGGCTTTAAAAGTAACTGTGGAAATAATTAAGAAATTCGCAAAATTAAAAATCTATCCTACCCAACACATTGTGGCGAAGTTGCGGCAATCCTCTCACGATTTCCCGCTCTTTCTACTTCTCATCTTATTATAAGATGTATTAAAAGTGCAGTGAGAAAAAGTCTATCTGCCTGACTGCGAAGCTTATCGCATCTATCATACCGAAAGTTTGCATCTTTCATTAATTATTTAATTGCAACCACATACCAAATTAATACTTGTTATTAATGATTATATAGGCTTTTGAAAATGATTCGACGATCGATTCTTCTTGTCTATTAAAAAGAAGAAATTGAGTAGTATTTAATATTGCTTAATGTTGATACAGCGATTCTTGTAAGATGGAATCTAAATTTGATGCGAACGAATCTCATGAAGAGAGATGAAATGGAGCGTTAAGCGATAGTAGCACGATAAAATGAATTTTGGCATACCTACTCTTCCGCGATCACTTCGATTTCTATTCAAGGGGTCCTTATTCTCCCTCAGGAACGTAGAATCGTCTGCGTGGTCTCTGGAAGTCGGCAAAGTTTTATTGATCGAAGCTGCGTACGTGATCGGAATAAAAATCGCTGCACCTCGATCGCGCGCTCGCAGATCACTTTATGGATGTATAAAAGCGACGATATAATGTAAAGTCTTTTTCTTGAACAAATTAAATATCTTTACATCAGAAAAATGCATTTTTAGTAAAAAAATTGAAAATATGAATTTTTTAATTTAATTTATATAATTTAACAAAATTATCACACATTTTTAGAAATGGATCTTACTTCTCGTAAGTAATTAAAATCAAACGTTCAAAAAAGAAAAATATGCACGCAAACTCCTTAAATGTATATAAATATAGATAAAAAATAATATATAAATATAGATAAAAAATATAGATAATAACGTAAACCTATACATAAATGGTATCTATATTACTACGTTTCCCATGATATTTATGCACAGTTTTCGACGTGTATCATATATGTGTGTATATATATATACATACATATACAATATATTTCAAATAGACTTACATTTTTTAATATTTATAATTTATATGCATGACTATAGCATATTCCGCTAATCGGAAATAGATGACACTTTCTGGGCTTAATATTGTTTAATGAGAACTCGAAGAATGAACTTCTGAGTCGAGCGAGAAACAGGATTTGACGCGGGTAAGAGACTAAGATCGGGACAGGAATCATTTTGGGACCATTTTACCGATTTGGCCGATAACATCGTTAAACTTCGAGAGTAGAGCACTCTTTTCTCCCTCGTGGCTCGCAATCAGTCGATTTCTCGACGATGCGACGGCAGCACAGCGTCCAAAGCTTCCTTTCGAATTACCACCGAGAGAACGGTCTGGTCCCGCCAGAATCAACGATCTCTCCTTCTTTACTTGCCGAAAAAAAAAACAGATAAAAAAAATTCGGTGAAATTGGGATCAAGAACTTGCGAGTCTTCGAAGAATCTCGTAATGATTTATAAGCCGAGTATCACAATATGCATTAATTAAATTCATGCTAACAATCCACTCTAGTGCATTTTCAAGGTATATTATATACATATATATGTGTGTAAAATATAAAAAATATGGCTATTCAATCGGAATAAATAAATAAGTTCTATCGATATCTTTATCTCTCATTGCATCTCTTTAAGTTACGCTTTTGTCCTTGATACAAAATCCGTAAAAAATTACAAGCTCGTCTCTTGAGATCGTCTTTTTATCAGCTAATAACATCGACGCGACGCTATATCCGAATATCCACTTGCTTTGAGCTGCGATGAGAGCCACAATATTAGTTCCTCTCGGTAGACGTAACAAACGCAGGTAGGGGTTATTTTATTCCTCTGTTCCGCGTGCGCGAGCGAAGAAAGAAACTAAAGGCTCGCGGCGAAGCGTGGCAAGGTAGGGCGGGACGAGGGGAGAGATCGGCACAGGAGGACGAGGACATTATGAAAGCATTTTCCTAACCGACTGGCAAAGCCCCGAAGACATTTATCCCGCGAAAAATGAAGTAAAATAAATGTAATGTAAAAGGCAAACCGCGATGTCGGTACCAAAGAGTACGGTGTGCCAACGCACAGGCAGAGCCTCCGTTTCTCTATCTCCGCTTCTGCGAAGTCTCCGACTTGTTTTCGTGCCCTCCTTGGAGCGCGCGGGGACGAAGGGCGATCTACTGCGAGCTGGTACAAGAAGTAACGGAAAATGAAGAAACGGCTGACGACGCGACGGGATGAAAGAAAAGGGAGGCAACGGGGGCGAATCTTCAACGACTCGCCTTGTCTCGTCGAGGATGCTCGTTCCTCTTCCCCCTTACCCCTATCTGCGCCCGCGGAGATTTTTTCTTCTTCGGGCACTCGTCCTTCTTTATGCCTCTTTCAATATGCTCTTCTAGCCCTCCACCGACCGCTTGCACCGGTCACGGAACTCCACTTTTCAACTTGACATTTTTAATTCTTTTTTTACTTCTTTCACGTAATCGTCTTATGAGAGAGCAACCGAAGCATCCATTCGAGAAAGAACGCGCGACGATATGCCGTGGACTGTCGGCTTTTTTACGATCCTGTCTACTTTTCACCAGTCACCGGCTAGCGAGCGTCTTCGGGACGATTCCGCGCTTTGCACTCGCGCGGATTTGCCTCATGGTTCGCCGAAGATCATCTTATTTCTCTACGATGAAGAAGGAATTTCAGGAAACGTATGTTGCACGAGATCTAAAATAATGAGTTTTACGAGCGAGATATAGCTCATATATCTATAACGCAGCGCGATATAAACTGTTACAAATACGTTGTAGAGAGACAATTTATGTAATAATGCGGGTATTTATATTTTATATATCTCACTTTAATAAACAATATTTACGGAAAGCAATTTAATTATGCATATCACTAATAATTCGTAACGCTTAAAGTCCAATTATTAAATATGTATATAGGAGTTGCTCTCACAAAAAAGTAGTTTTTAATTAATTGATGATAACTCCTTGTAAAAAAAGACATCGCGAATTATCAATTATTAAAATATGAAAAAGATGTTCGTACGGTCAATTAAATCGGTTATCCGGCTTCTGTTATCGACATTCGTAATGTTCCATACTGAATTAGCAAAAATACGATTATTCTATTAAATCAAGTATCCCGAGGAACACGAGGAACACAAGTAAGGGAGAACTATTGACGATAAGATGCCGCGCTCTCGAAACGCAGGTGTAGTTGCAGCCAAACGGATCGGATCGGTTCGTAGGAGCGACGATGTGGATTGGGACGACCGGTGACTGCTGAAAGGAACCGTGGAAGGAAGGCAGAAAGATATTTACCAGCGTCTCCTCTTACAACCTCGGCAAACTTCAATTCCCCTTTTCCGCATCCTGGCTCCCTCGTATTTACAATCGGTTACCCGATGCCTAATCCGATGAGAGAGGAGAAGGGGACAGACTGTCGTGTCGTAATTTAAGGTGAACGCACGAGAGGCACGAGGGTGGCGCGACGACGGGGTTCAACTCACGTTCATCAAAGAATGTCACGGAGCGAAGTAGAAATTGCGACGTTTCGTCAGCCGCCGCGCTTTACTGAATTTCGGTACTTGTCACTTGTTATTGTGGAGAAAAACAATCCTAGTCATCGATTACCATTCGATTAGAAATCAAAGTAAATCGTCCGGAATAAAGAAGTTTTCAGACATGCACATGATCTTCTGCTGCTCTATAAATACGATTCGTAAAAATTCTATGTCTATAACGTCATGGCGACAAGAAAAAATATCGTTTCAATAGAGATATATTTTGTGAAAGCCAAAGGAAAGACATGCGCAAAAATAATCTGGGAATAGAGCTTGGACAAGCGGAGCGTGTTAAAGTCAGAAAATTGGAAATAATCTACCACCGATGAGAATTCATGAATTTCCGAGAATAATTAGCGATACATGGCACGCCCCATCTGCATTTTGCTACGTGCCGCCAGAATGCCAGATCCATGATTTATTTTCGCACAAATGCGCACAATTAACGCAATTCCGGTATCAATCCAATATTTTAGCCGACACAATCTGATACACGTGCGAGCAAGTATATTTTTGTTTATTTCCCTCTTCATGCCGCACCCTCGCTGAACGATATTTGTAACAGTCTGTTACGCGTATGCGCATACGTTGCACGCCGGAATGCACTCGATAATTGCTACTATTTAAAATTGCATCTCCCACCGCCTTTTTTTTACAAATTTCGTGATAAATATCCAAATGGTGGCATTGCTTTATGCGGATTGGAATGTATACCGCCAACCAATGATTTTTTTATGCAAAAATATGCAACGGATCATGGAGAAAAATATGATTCGAGCGATCGCGCACACCGACAGGATCTACACGCGCAGAATAGAATTAAGCTGCACTGTCTGTGGAATATTGAGGAACCAAGTTGCCTTATAGGAGGTTGAGAATTTTCAACCTTGATTTCCTCATTTGCTCAAGTAAATGTCTATATTAGATGATACTTTAAATATCGAAAATTCAAATATATGTATAATGGCAAATAAAGGAGGAGCAAATACAATAGTCAAATTTCAAACGGACAACTATTTCTCGGGCACAAGTCCATTATATGTATTATTTGTTCGTTTTACGTATCATTATTATTCGCGACTCGAATAGTGATAGGAAATGCATATCGTTCGACGAACAGTGAGTTTCTCAAATTCCATTAATGTATTCAAAGAACGGCCAAACTAGCGATATCTGCGAAGCTACTCGGGTAGTTCGTGAGGCCTCCTTACCTTATAAATATTCAAATTGGTAACAACCCTTTCCTCGCGAAGGGAGAGTCGTGCGCTTGAATTTTTGAGAATTAATCGAGGCGAAATTTAGTGATTACTCTCATTTAAATGATCGTTCTTCGCGGGAAAACCATTATTTCAGGTAGCCACCGGTATCAGCGAAGCATAGTTAAACTGCCTATCTGACTATTGAATGAGATTTCAACATAAAAATGCGTGATATTATTTTATTTAAACATAAGTCATTAATAAAAATTGTCTAATGGCATTTGTGATAAGTATTATAGAGATAAAAAAGAAATTAATAATTAAAAAGGCGTATTATTCCGATATTTTATTTTAAAGTTTTGGGAAGTTTTAGAAATTTGCATAAATACATATCCGAAAAATGGTTGATGATATTAAAAGTGCAAACTATAATAACAAGAGATGAGTACAATTTCATAACAAATATGCTATCGTTTTAGACATAACAGTATTAAATCAAAAAATAAGAGATTGATCCGCCAATAATAATTTAACAGAAAATAGTGTTTATTTGTATCGACTCAATTGGCAAGTAAATAATTTAACACTCTGTTACGACGTTTCGACCCGAGGAATTGGGTCCTTCTCAAGTAATCTCTAGGCTAACACAGAACCATTGTTCTTACATTAACATCTTAAGATTATGATGATTTTCGCAGAAAAGATCATGAGTCAAAAGATGCTCAATGTTAACGAGTGGTACTGTAGATCGCTTGATGAAAATTTCGCAGTTTACCGTGCATTCGCACATTGTCAGAACAAGTAAAATCGGAGCACCCCCCAAAACTATAAGATGTCAACCAACCAAGAGTAAACGAGCGACTGACAGTATTAATCAACAAATTAATATTTTGAAGGTAGTTTTACGTAGGCAATCTGACAGATTAGTCAATCAACCCTTTCGTTTTATCCTTCCCATTAAACTGTATAGTGGAAGAGTAAATCGATAGTAAAAAGTAGAAAAGAGAGTTATTTTATAAATAATTAGCGCCTCTCGATACGCGCATCTCAAATATAATAAAAACATTAAATACAATCTTAAATACTGATTTATTAAGTTGGTACTCTCAGAAAAGTTCGTATTTTGTAACTTTTCTAATTTTTATCAAATATAATCATTTAAAGTTGACAAACATAAGTTTTTCTTAAGCGGCGATGTTATAGCTATAGCTATAATATCAAATCTATAGCACATCTAATAATTATAAGAAAATCTAACAAGAGAAGAGATCTAAATCGAGTTGATGAACGTTGATGATGTTGCTTGTTTCAAACATGATACGCGAACTCGGAAAGCGTTGAAAGAATTGCCTAAACCTCAAATAAGTACACTCTATCTTTTCTGTAGACTGACACCGATTGAACGATTGAAGGGCTAGTAAACTATAGCTGTGTTTTGGAGCGATTGGCGACTCAGAACCTCAACCGTGTTGCGGTGTGTTCGCAATCCCGCCAACCCCTCGAGCATGTGGCACACATCCTCTATTCTCACTCGCCGCGCTGTGCAGTGGGTTCAAACATCCCGAGAACGGCGTCGAGGCCAAAGCAAGACCGAAACCAGAAGCGGAAACAGAGACGAGCACAAGGGCGGTAGAATGCCGCACGACGCGAGAGGCAGAGAGGGTGTAAGGTGGAAAGAGGCGATGGCACATCGGGTGCATCGTTCCGTGTTGAGCTTGCTTCTATGGTCTGAGTGAAATCGTTTCCTGCGGAAGAGCAAGCACTCCATACCCACCGCCGAACATCACGATTTCCTCCGCGAGCCAATTCGCCGAACATTCGTCGACTTCCGGGATGTTATCGGTTCCGATGATCGGCAATGTACTTGAGATTGAGATTTTCACTACACAATAATGTATCGCGGGAGATTGAGATCCAGAATATTTTTTCTTATATTTCTTTCTTTACATTACAAAAAATATATTACAGTAATTCGTATGTGTGTCAATTAAATGTAATAAATAATAAAAAACATTAAAAATGATCAGAGTAAGAAATATATATATAATATTATATATGTATTTATGTAAATATGTCATATATGTATTTCTCTTTATCTAATCTCTTTAACAGATTTAATTATTTGTTCACCAGCAAAATAATTATATCATATAAAAAATTCTTAAGCTTATTTGATTTCACAATTTTTATTTACATTTAACTTTTCACTTAAATAAGTGCTCCAATTTAATTTAAAACACATTAAAAAAATTAGTTAAAACCAAACAATTCTTATTATATATTCCAAGTAATAATATCAAAATTATTTCATATCAGTCATTTGCATAACGATAAAATTATCGCATAACAAGAAATCGTGATACGACAAAACAATTATCTCCAATACTAATAGTTCGTATAGCATGTCCTCCAATCATATATTTTCAAATATTTGACTATGCAATCAGATATATTTGTCACAAACTTTTTTGTCGATAATTCTATCGAAGAATATACGCTTTAATAATAAATCCCTGTTTCTCTTCAATTATTTTTGTGTTTGTAATTTAAAGGTTAATTGGTACCTGAAGATATTTTCTGTAGAAATAAATGCAACTTACTATACAAAACAGTTTAATAGGGATTTACAGCAGTAGAATAAAATCTTTTATTCTGGGAATACATACCTTAAAAATGGAAGTATAGTATAGTACAAAAGTATAGTACAAAAAAGTACAATAAACAAAACTGTAAGAAATTAGCATAAAAGTAACGTAATGAAAAGACGGGTCGATAGAGAACAAGTTGCTACGCAATTGGACTTTTTTCAGTCATTAGATGTTGTGATCGGTGCTGCCACAAACAATGCCATCACCAATAGACATCGAGCGGATCCGATGGTATTATGGCGTGTGTGTATCGCGATATCAGGTCTCGTAATGCGTGATGCGGGTAAATCCTCAGCATCGCACAAAAAGCACGACTACCAAAGCTCCCGGGCGCGCCTCTCCGTTTATAGCAAACAGTAGTATCGACATGATGTGGCGAGCGAGGGCTGTGAAGCGGCAAAATAGGGTGAAAGAATGTCGAATAACCGGGCGTTACCGAAACGACAACACTGATGCGCGCTGTCAATAGATCGAAGAGTGCATGAGAATATCGAATCTTTAGTTACTGATTCGAACATCTTTACGCGTGCTCACGCGTGTCGACTTTACTTACTCTCGATGTACATTTTCAAAGATTGTCATTAAAAATGCTGGAAAGGAAGAAGCAAAACAAAAGCAATGAATGATGGAGATCATGCGAGTTCTATATATGTATATTACACTTAAAATTATAAAATTTTAAAGAAGATTTTAAAGAAGCGTGTACATTCCTGTGCAGTTAGAAAAGTCTTTCTCATCTGTATAAAAAAATTATCTATATAATATAGGTATATCCTACCCCTAAAAATAGATTAGAGACATTTTTGAAGAAAAGAATGATGTAAAGTGCAGCTGAATAAGGTGATAACTATTGTTTCAACAATAGAATAAGGCGAAAAAAAAGAAGAGAAGATAAAGGAAGAATAGGAGGTAAACGAGTAAGATGGCGGCTGTCAACCCTTGAACAATTTTAAATGTAAATGTAAATTAAAGTATTGGTCGCGTTGCTTGTCTAGATCCAGGTTGGGGACGAGTGACAACAGCCTGCCTGCCGTTACGGTGCATTTGCATATTAAGTGGCTGCGACCCAATAACATCTCGCTCCATAGTTTCACGTACTTTATCGTTCTCTGCCGATGCCAACGTCGGCAATACGAGACTCGATATGGATCTCGTGTCATCTCTGATATTAGTGGCGATAGCGTGAATTAAGAATCTGACTATGGTATCATAGCAGCGGTTAATAATTTGTGACACACACACACTCTCTCTCTCTCTCTCTCCCTCCTCTTCCTCTCTCTAAATATTTCAAATTTTATGCATTATCAACCGTATTTGTATAATTACCGATTTTTTAAATATTTCGCATTATTGCACTTAATATCTTGTTAATATTTTATTTCAGAAAATCGCTACTGCACACTGGAGACAACCTGTGTAGAAGCGAGCATTATACACAAGATCAACCATAAAGGCGCTATTCGCAGAGTCAAATTTATGGACGCGTGACATCGAATATTGTTTTTCCTTTATCGTACGCTAAGTGCACATACAGTTCGATACGAACGATGTTTTTCAATATGAGTGATGTTTGTTGACTCTCAACGTCAAAATAATGAAAAAAAACATAACGGTATAAACTACAACTAAAATTGTCATCAGTGGGATACAAACAGCTAATTCTATAGATACAGTTATTATAGAAAATTTCAGTGTTTTATTATTATTGCTATCTTATTGGTTGACTAAGCAGTTTTAAAACAAAAATGTTTACTTTCAATAATACCTTTTTTAATAACTTACACAAAAATTTTAATTAAATAACGTAAATTACGTTTAAAATGCAGATGTTTCACTTAATAAGCATTTTTTTCTGCAATGTTTATTTCGGTCATGATTAAATTAAGGATCAAGTTAATTAACAACGGAAACGAAAAGTGCTGGTTGGACGCTCGTATATATATATATATATATATATATATATAACCACGGAGATTATCTTTATCCTGCGGGTGACTTTCATAGCGTGATCTGACGACAGAGAAGAGAATGAGAAGAAAAGAATGCCAAGCATCTTATACTACTGTGAGGGGTGAGTTTTGTCGTTTACGCAAAATAAACTTCGACAAACGATCCGCCGTCCCATAACGTGTACTGGAATATGCGTACTAGAGAGAAAGAGGGAAAGAGAGAAGAGAGAGAGAGAGAGAGGAGGGGGGAGGGAGAGAGGGAGAGAGGGAGGAGGAGGAGAGCGAGAGAGAGAGAGGGGGGGAGGAGAAGGAGAGAGAGCGCAAAGTACAGATGGAAGGACAAAGAGAAGCAAGAGAAGAAAAGGGCAAAGGAAATAGGCGACAAGAGTAAAAATAGCTTAATGGGTGGAGTTAGGGAGCGAAGGCGGAAAAGGGTCTCTTGCGGTACATTTGGGTTTTATTGAATATAACGTGCGTGTGGAACTTAACTGGCTTTTCAAGACCTACCCCTTCGAACCACCCCATTCGCGAACCACCCACCACCGACACCACTAAACCTTATTCCTCGCCGACAGTAGCGGTCGCTACGGTTATTATGGCATACACTGGCTTATGGCATTTTTGCGTGCATTTGGACAGTTCTCTTTTTTTCGGTACGTCTTTCCGTCCTTCTAGGCAGAGGCGTGCGGAGTTAACGGCCTCCCCGAGCGACTTCGAAAGTAAGCGTAGCTCGGCTGACTCCTCCAGCCTCGTTATCGAACTCGACTGCACGATCCGGACTTTTATACGGTCTCTTACCGCTTTCCTGATCCTTGCCTCGAAAGGTTTCATTAGGGAAGGACCACGCGCGCGGATACTCCTCGCTCGTTCGCTAGCTCCCGAGAGTGAATGCTGCGAGAATCGCGGAATTGGGAGAAACTCTCGCTTCGATAGATCGAGAGGTTCGGGAAATAATAAGCCTCGTATATACCGAGCTGTTCGATTCGTCTTGCGCTTGTAATTATCTTCGAGCCACGGATCTTATAGAAAATGTAAGCAGTTTCAAGACGGATGAAGACGAATCGAATTCGAAAGCAAGATGGATGACGTTAAAGAGGCTAATATTTACATTTAATTAAATGTACGATAAAAACTTATCGCGCAGAGAAGAATCAGAATCAAGTGGATATCAAAATTTAAAGTTTCACACACGTATCCCAATCTCTAGACAGCTCACTCTTCCGTGTGCGTTCATGCGAGTCGCATTTTCTCAGGTGAATTAGCGACAGCTCGGTCACATAACGTGCCATCTCCTTTCCGCACGATAGGGAGGAGCGTTCGAACGGCAGTAACAGGGGGGTGGAGCTTGACTCTACATTTTTTCGAAGCTGCTCCCGCTGCTCTTTTTGCTGATATTTGTGTGTAATCGCGATGGAGAAATATATACCAATACCGTGAGATAAGAAAAGACGGCATCTTTCGAAGCATCTGTCGATCGCGTCCAAAAGAAGAACGGAGGAACGAAGCCGGAGGTTGGAGGCTTTACGCAAACGTATTGCATAACCGTATCGTGCCGTTTCCGAAGCACATCGCGCATTACGCGAGGATCAGAATGCTATGCCAGATGCAATGCCTACGTACACCCTTCTATGATGTATGCCCATCTCGACGCATTTCAAATACCTATCGGAAACAGGAGAAAGATGTTTACCAAGCTTTAACTATCAATATGTTTTGCAAGATACATCTTTACTTTTCACTGTTCAAATTTGTAATTTCTTTATTAGCGATAAAAAACAATATATTTTTCCATAAATTTTATAAAATTTTCTATAAATTATGTTTTTACCATTACCATAAGATTCTCTCTTCAGTACATTAATGTGTAATTATATCTTTTGTCGTATAAGAAAAGCTTAATATGTATTGTATGTGTTGTCGAGAACCAACGTTACGAAAATAATTATCGAAATAATTAATACGCTATTGACATTGAAAAAAAAATCTAAATTAGAAACAGCTATCAATCTGAAATAAGTTTAAATAATATTTTAACATTAATCGTAATCGATAATTAAGAGCTACGTTCCATTTGTGTTCCTCTTCGTATTCCACTTAAACAGAATTTTATTTAATAAAAGACAACATTCGGAGCACATCCAGTCTGCGGTGCGGATGCGAGGGTGGTGAGGCCGGATCAAACAAAAGAAGTTATACACGAACGTGCTACGGTATCGAGTTTTTCTAGTGCCTGAATCAGAATGCAGACTCGGCTTGGACCTACATACCTCCAGAAATATGCACATGATATTTGCATCAGTGCATGTGAATGGATAAAGCAACGTGTGCAATAGTTCGACAGAGTTTCTCAATCGCAACACTGGCTCGGGCAACAGGTATTGTCCTGGTTTCTGTTCATCGTAATGTGCAATATATCGTTTAACAAATTGTTGACATTGTACAAAATATCACTGTTCCAATAAAGATTTTTTAAATAATGCATGATTAATAATAAATAAATTAATTTTAATTATCGCAAGATAAATCAATTCTCGCGAATCTTGCATCTGCAATAAGTGGTAACTAAAACTGACAGTTATCTTTAAAGAGTATAAAATATTGTGTGTGTGTTACAGTAAAAAAAAATATATATGTATATATGTATGTGTATATAGTATATTTAACTTGTTGTTACGAGTTGGAACTTTTTCAAACTTATTAAGACTGAGATAGTTCGTCTTTTAAAAAAAGACGATTTATCTTTCTCCTGTTGACTTCATCAGCCTATGTACTCTAGATGTCGGTGTGGTTTCGTTGCGTGACAACCACTGATCGCCGGACAGCCGAACAATAAAGACCCACGTACAAAAGCCCAGTGGCATTCCTATCCATTCTCACATGCGGGGAGGTCGTCTGGACAATGCTAAAGCTCGCAAGCTCTGTACCAAGCCGGCAGGCTCGATATTAAAATACTTCGGCGTATCCGCCGACAGAAGGACGCAAGCGCCAAAAAAGTACGATCAGCAAACTCTTTCAAAGAAATCGGAAGATCTCGCTCACGCCTGCAATTCTCTGCCATAGCTACGAGAAATTCCACGGATTCTCTTCGAGCGTTGTCACAATGTGTCTGCTCGCGTTGAAGCGCTCTGTATCCTTTGATGTCCGGATCTGCTTATTGTTAATAAAAGCTTACTCGCGAGAAAAGAGCTCGAGAGTACATTGAATCTGTCGTTCCTCGGAAGTGGAAGTAAAATGCATGCTCGATCCTTCAACGATGACTACGACATCGCTGTATTTTGCGAATACGTCCGTTCACATTTCAATACCTTTCTATCAACGATAGGTATTTCGTATTTCGCTGCAGTCTTATCCATACAATAATGACGTTTTGCGAAATATTGAATCGACCGAACACACAACAGATAAATAGAAGCCAAATTCTTTTTAATTATCATGAATCGTTATTCTTTGATACCTACTCATATTCTATATACTTGTTCAAAAAATTTGACAAGAAACAATATTGCTCGCATTCTCAGTTATTTCTAAGTATATTATCATAAATAATTTTTGGGATAAAATAACGGAATTGTACCCTGCTAGCTACTCTTACAAAGAGAATAGAATCGAAAAAATGCATTATCGCGTACGTTTACGACGACAATATCGTGACACGGGTCTTTGTAAACGTGGGAGAGTACTACGAACGTCAATAGAAAGAGAGAACGAGAGAGAGAGAGAGAGATCATTTTTGGAGGAAATATATTTTTATCGAAGCGCAAGCTCGCGTGATACTCTGGATAGGTATGCGGGATACGAAAAATACGTACCTACGACATTTACCGCGAGTGAATTTTTGCGAATCTCGTTGCAAATCGGCGGCCCGGTAAGTAAATAACAATATCGTAAAAATTTATTGAAATACTCATATCCATTTCAAGACAGTCGACAGACAGCTACGCGACAGATAACTACGTAGTCGATATTATCACAGCAGTATGCGACTGCACAAACGAATTATTTTTCCGCGTTTATTACGCATGAATATTTACAAACCATAATTTAATTGCAACCGCCTCTTTCGAAACCTTATAAATCTGGAAAGCGCTTAGGAGTGCGTGAGGCAAATTTCTCGCTTGTAATAAACTATGGAATTGTGTAGCGCCCAAGAAAATGACAGCGCCTTTGTTCCTCTACAATGAATTTACAGTCCTGTAGAAAACCGAAAACATTTTAATTTAATGCAAGAATATTACCGATGAAGAGGAAACAGTACACTTTGATGTTACATTTATTTGTCAATCCTGTCTGTATTTTATTTTAACAAGCGCATAATTTTTTCTCTATTTTATGCAGTTTTTTAATTTAATCGCCTTTCTATTTATGTTCTTATATATATTATACAGGGTAGTTATTTATGTTAAGTGTTACACCTAAAATATCTTCATTGTTTTTGAGAGTAGAATATAATGTCTATATAGTATATAAGTAATGTTTTTTACTAACAATAATAAAAATATATTATATTTTAAGATGTTAAGATGTTCTATGACAGGAACATGATCATACACTTATTTTTAAAAACTAAACTAGTAATATAGAATAAAGATCGAATTTTTATTTTTATTATTTAATTAACGATATATATAACATACGTATATAAATGATAAAAAGATTTATCTTATATGTATATTGCAACTTTACGCGCGTTTTAGACGCGCGATTCTTATCAGAATAAGATAAAAGTATTATAGGATCAAAGATGAGCGTGCGACCACTTAGAGCATCACGCAGTTTATGTAAGATAACATATTTATGATTATAATGTTGTATCGACACAAGCACGTACCGCATATTTTAAAATTTTTACCGCTCTTTGACATCTCTCGTGTCCATATATACAAGACGCAACAATAAATAACATTTTATATGCAATTAAACCGTTATTTAATCTCTGACAATGGCAAACGATCAATCTTTTCAGCACTGTTATGCGTAATTTAACGCAATAGATGCATTGATTTTTTTTCGTAACTGTAATACGGTAAAGCAAATATAGATACGTATAAAAATAAAAGTGTAGTAAGTGTATCGATTATATATATAACGTTTTCTTATTATTTCAAATCGGAATTCATAATAGATTGATTTTTCATGAAAATAGGAATTAAAGCTGATATATAAAAAAATATTGGAATCACGTTTGATTATTTTACATTTATTTATTTATTTGATATTAAATAGAATTTATCGATTCCTGTTTTATGATATTATTCAGTATAATTTACATCATGTAAAATAATAACATTTGTAAAATAATATTTGGGTTTATATTTTTTGTCATTTTGCGTTTTATTTTCTTCTTAGCAATTAAAATATCGTACGCTGTTTACGCAACAACTCGGTAGTTCGGTGATCACGAGAGTTAGCTAATTTAATTTTAAACAAACGGTTTATTCTGCTGCGATTTGTACAAGGAACAAATCAACGTATCGTAAATATTAAAGTTTCTCTGCCTGGTCCTAGCCTGTTGCCTACTCGAAGACATCCTATATCTCGCACTTGGGATCAGAAGGCGGAGCGTGGAAGCTCGAAGGTATTGACTTCAATATATATATATGCTTTTGATATGTTTTAATTCGTGTTGGGATACACGGCTCGTGAGTGGTCGGCGATTGGTGTGGGTATAATCAGTACGGTGAGCCTCTGCGGCTTCTCCAACCCTCTATCAACCTCCGTATCAGCTCTCAGGAGAGCTCAATCTTTCTCTTTTTCTAATCCTTCGTTCTTTTCCTCTTTTCTCTTTCTCTCTTGAAAGAAATTCAGAGACACTCCTGTGTGCACGTCTATCGCCATGTATATTGTACATACAAACGCACGCACAGCATCTATACAATATACTGATACCAATACTAATGGGTATCAGTATATAGATCTATATACCTATGCGTTTATACATATACGCGTTACTCACATACGTGTGTGTTTGTGTGTATAAGAGCGTGTAGGAGCGACAGATGAAACGCCAAAAAGACGCACGGCACCATTACAGAGAGGGTGACGAGCGTATAACGGCGTTCCTCTGAATAATTGAAGTTCGATCCTCGCTTGTCGAGAATATTAATAGAACTCTCTCTCACTCTCTCTCTCTCTCTCTCTCTCTCTCTCTCTCTCTCGCACACGCATACACACACACTCTCTCTTTCTTTTTCTCTCTCTCTGTCGTTCTAGCAAACTACCCCTTACCAAGATTTTAAGGTATACTTATACTTTGCATTTTTATAGCTTTTATGAGAATTTGCGATGCCATACAATTAACACACAAGTGATAATTTGCCTAGTGATTATTTACAGCACAATTGTCATAAAACATTCATATTGCACATCAACTTTGCTTTTCTAGTACATTCGAGAGATTGACTTTTCTCTACTATATTATTACTTCATTGTAACGGGGATAGCAAACAGGTGTCATTTACGGTTAGCTAATGAGAGGTACTTGGCGCTTGAGCGTTGACATTTTCATTAAACCTCGAGAACACGGTTACAAATTGCCTGCAGGTAGAGAAGCCGTTGCAAGAATCACATAATTAATAAAAGTCAATCAGTTGCGCGAAGGGAAAGCGGACGCCCTTCAAGTATCTTAAAGTAATTAAAAATCCCCATTCTCGGATTTGACGTTCTCATTAACGCCCTTACTACACTTCATATCTAAATATAGACACAATGTCTATAAAATAAATATTTATTAATTCTCCCATTATCGAACATGTATATCGTATCGTACTAATAATAGATATGTATATGTCATCTTCGACCAAAATCGTCAGTATATTTCAAGCTGATGAAAGTGATGAAAAAGGTGCAGAACCAACATTAGGAAGAAAGAAAAAGAAAGGCAAGGTGCTAGTGAAGATTCTGAGTAGAACGAAGAACTCTTTAACTGGCGCAAGACTTCGAAGAGAGAAGACAGGACGCAGGGGTGGCATCTAAAAGGATATTAGTGGACTTCTGGAGGACGATGGAGGTGGTGAATGCACACCAGGAGAGCCGCTTCCATTATAGACATAACCGCACTTTGCTACATTAGCTTTTATGTTAGTGCATTCCACCACGCGGCTCGTCTATCTGTTAGTAATGTCCGGCTCTATGTTTCGTCCACAGTTACGTTTTCCAGTTGTATAACAGCGTAAACGTTCGAGCGGTAGTAACCATCGCTGTTCACGATACTCGGTCTGCGATCATTATTTGCAAGACGCCATAGATGTTTCACGAGCTGTCTGACAAGAGAAGACGCAACTCGCTTAAACCCTCGTTATCTCTTGGTGATCTTCATTTAGGGAAACGACTGTCGCACAAATTTCTTTATTCGCAATTAGCTCCTTGATAAGTCCACAAACCATTTCATTGCATTGTGAGAAAAGAATACAAGAAAACAAATAAATTAGCGTCTACATTAAATAAATAACTTTTTTTTAGATATGTCAAACATATCGTACACGCTATCTAATATTTCTGTGTGAAAATTATGAGAATTTGAACGCTTGACTGAATTCAAGAATTGAGTAAACTTAGAGGAAATTAACGTTATCCCAGTTATTAACGAAACGGATACTTCCGCGCAGACGGAACATATACCGGCCGATGCGCGCGGCAACCTCTGCAGACGCATTTAATAAAATCCAATTTGGCGATGGGTCGAGCAACCAAAATTAGGCGGTCATGCAAGGGCGCGTATACGCGGTTTGGTCCGGCAGGCACCGAGGATCCACCCTCCAGCCAACAGTTCTGGAAATTCCTGCAAATAACTCCCGCGCTTCTATGGCTCGGATCGACCACCACTGGGTTGGCCGCCGTGTCGTGAAACCAACGATGGAAGGAGCATTGCGGAGCTACGACTTACGAGCCTTTGATTACATCGTAAGATGGTGAGAAAGAACTAGAATTGGAGAACGGAGAACATAAAAATGAAACAAGACGAATTGTGTAAGTTATTGTAAAAAATTATTTCATATCATTCTAACATATTACATATTTTTATACACATAATATTAATATACATTAAAATGCAGAATATAAAAAAGATGAAAAAATAAAATAAAATGCAAGCAGATATATTCTCATAAATCTGTCGTTATTTATATGTAGAGCAACGTATAAAAAGAATTTAACAAGGTAAAGTAAACTTTACTTTTCTTGATTATAATAATTTCATGTTTTCATAATATGATGCTACAGAACCATATTTTCCTTATAGTACATGCGTCGGCAAACTAAAAGCAGATCGTACCGTACCTCGGATATTTCATCTCGCAATTCATTTCTCTTCGTACATTACATTACTCGGAATTATTCCGGCATATAATCACGTCGGTATGACGTTACGCATTATAATGATAAAATTTTTCTTTGTACGAAATGTCAAAATGGACAATACTCTTTGTACTACAAAGCAATTTTTTATATTTTAATATTATTAATCTACTCTCCGTACACGTGTTAGAACGTTCCATCTGTTTTGTTGTGCAAAACGATTACATAGAATATGCACGTTTGAATTCAAATAAATTGATAATATTTTATTGAAATTAAAAGTCTTGGGAGCAAAAGAGAATGAAGAAGAATAACTCGCTAAACCACAAAGAGTACAAAAGTACAATTATTTTAAAATGTACTGAATAATGAATAATGTTTAATGCTAAATTATTAGTAACATTTCAAAAATATGTTTTTTTTTATTGTATCCTTTAATCTTCTGTTCGAGACGTTATCCCTAAAAATGTAAAACCGTTTGATAGATATCGTAACAGTCAACAGATTTTATAAATATAAACTAAATTGAAAACTTTACATAATTTTTCTTGTGGCTTAATATGCTGCTGCTGCGAGCGCTTCATTTCTCGATAAAATCAACGTAGCGTAATTAATCATACATTATTCGTTTAATAATTTAGACTATAATTAGTATGAGAAACATAAAATGTGTAATACTAGACGAGAAACTTGATCGTTGTTTTTATTTAAATATATAATCCTTATCTAAATAAATATATTTAAAGATAAAAATGACATGCTTATGCACGATTACGAAAAGTCGTCATCGCATGATATTTCACGCAAATGAGTAACCAAAAGTGAAGCCTTCTTTCCCCCCACCAACTTCCTATGGTCTGTAATACGAACGGCCAGAATACGGGTTCGAGGATAATTAAGGTTCAGGAGAAGCTGCCACGGCTTTTGTACCCGGCCGAAGCGCACGTTTGGCCGAAGTGCGGCAGCAGGGCGGCGGCGAAGAGGCGCCAGGGGTGGATCCTGATTTAGCACACGAACAAATTTATATCAGACTTCTGCCGTTAATTAAGCAATCTCAGAAAGATTCTAACGGAGCGACACCTCATTCGCTTTCTCTCTCACTCTCATCCGCCACTCTCTCGCCAACTCCCCTTGTTCTTTACTACGCTCTTCTTGTCCTCTGTCGCTGCATCCTTCGTTTACCATTTCCCTTTATCCCTCTGTAGCTAGATTTGAACTCGGTAGTTCCAAAACAGAGTTTTCGCCCAACTCCTGCCTCGACCTCCAACGACGACTTCTCCATCACTTCCACTCTAGACCGCTCCCTTTCCAATTCGCGTTAGTCGCTTTCGTTCTATTTCTCTTCCATCTCTTCGCGTCCCGTTTACTCCATCGAAATTGTACGTAAGTAATTTATAATTTAGCTGTTAGCAAATGTCAACGCTGTGTGTACATGCGTGCACGCGGCCCGATCTCGCTTTAATTTTTATAAGACGCCTCTCCAGAAAAAGAAAATTATATATTAACGAAAGAAAAAAATTGTTATAAATCCTTAGCAGTGGTTCTAAAGATACGTATTAGTATCGGTATTATTAAATTGATTATCAATTTAATTATGTGATTGTACTATTCTAACTTTCAGCTTGAGACTGCGTTTCAAAATCAACAGTAATCGGCGTGTAGTTTGTTAAGCAAAAAATACAAATTTACGCAGAAAATATTATTATGCACAAAAGATCCAGCCCGACTGTATATTGGCATATTTTCTATTTACTTGATAATCATGTTATCATAATGGCCATGTCTCATTATCACTCATTAAGAAAAAATTGTTGTTTTAATTGCAAATTATTGAATATAAATCGTCACTTTCTGTTAGAATTGACAATAGAACTCGTAATTTCCAAAAATCACATTAATCTAAATTGCTCGCGACACAAGATTCGCGGGGAACCCGCTTTATGGATTAAGTCGAAACTTTGTCATCATTCTAATTGCTCGAGTGGCTGTATTATTCATCGACGTACAACATCCGAAACTTTGGCGGCAGTTTATGTTATGAGAGCTGCGGCACGGTACGATAATCTTCTAGGAAAATCCCTCCAACATAGAGCCATCACTTGGCATACCACTTCCAACATTAGTTGTCAACACCGCCCAAGTTAACTCAAGCTCACACAGCGTTACAATTTTTACTAAATTTCCTATGCTTCCTACTAACCTCGAGACTTCGACTACATTTCTTATACGAGTTCCTTTTACCCTACTTTTTTTCTACTTACAATTAGTCCCTCATTACGTTAAGGAAGAAGTCTCTTTTAATAAGCGCGCAAAAAGTATTTGTTTAAACTATAACTGACTATTTCCTATAGTATCCTTAAGAGTGTCATCTAGGAGTACTACGAAATTACCTAATCCTGTCGACAGGACACGGGAGCGGAACGAGATTCCGAGAGACGGTGAAAATTGCATCAGGGCTCTCATCCCCTTCCACTTCCGCTTCGGTCCGGAAAAATATTCAGAGTGGACCCGAACCGACTGGGGATGCGAGCGAGGTGGGCTTACACGGACTCACCCTCACGAATGCCCCGTAAAATATTCGAAATCCATATCGGGATATTTACAGAGGTGGCTGAGCCTCTCGGTGTGTCATAACGCCGACGAGGTTTATTATATTTCAGACGTGTCTCTTCCTGCCGACTCCGCAGGGGGTGACACTTTCCTATCGAGGAAAAATGGGAAGAGAGAAAGCCAAGTGCAACGAGGTTGCGAGCGAGTGGAAGAATTCTTTCACGTCAGGATATTTACATCCTGCCGTGACGCAAGCGCTGAGAAATAATTAAAGAACCACTGGCAACGCGAAAAACTTCCCTGAACGTGTAATTGACATGTAATTCGGTGGGCATTTAACTTCGTAATGCAGGAATGACGGGCCGATAGACGTGTCATTTTAAATACGAGGATATATAAAGATTGTCTTGATGAAATATTGATAAGATGTAATAACGAGTTTTATGCAAGAGAAAAGTTGATTGCTTGCTCATATACGTTACAAGTGAACGTTATCGGAACGCGGCATACGCAAATTCCGCGTATAACCAGTATTTACAAAGAACGGCTGAGATCGTATGCATCGCAACGATAGCAGGGGATGGTTTATTATATTTTCGACATAACTCGTCTACCCAGCCAATAAGAGGCACAGACGCGTCTATCGAAGGAGCTGCTCCCGTATCGAAAAGGAACGATGCGATGGGAGAAGAACACTGAAGAAGGGAAAAACGCGGAAAGGAAAATGCTACGCTACGCGCCGCGCCACGCCGCGCGCCGCGTCGCGTCGCGTCGTGCCGCCGGCGAAAAGAAGCAACATTTTTTAGTCTGGCATCCATGAATCTGAAATTGAGTGGATCAACCATCTGCGTCGCTGTGTTTTCTTCTTACTTACGGATAGACTTTTGAATGTACAACAGCAAGTATACGATGCCCTCGGATAGATGCTGGATGTTGCAGATTCTCCTTTTATCAATGCATTTCTCATTTCCAATCGCATTAATGATAATTATATACACGACAAATATAATTATTTTTAAAAAATGAGCGGGAGAAATAAAAATAACACTTACGAAAAAATATTGCCGAAAGATTTAAAAACACAAAATTTTTGAAAATATAGAAATTAAAATGAATAATATTCTTCTATAATAATAAAATTTTGACTATATAGACAATTGATTCTGTTATTGAAAGGACACGCGATAATGTCGTACTGGCTTGCCCATTTTGCAAACATTGGTAGAAATACAGTGAAAAGACAAGGAAGCTGTGGAAACCGCCGAAACGCCGCGTGACGCACAAAAAAATAAGAAAGCGCAAGGGATGGATTCACCCTGTCGCAAAGGGGAACTGCTGGGTCGGCGACACAATGGAGAGCAGACGCTTTGGACTTTGTCGCCTCATTTCTCCGTTTAGTGCGCGTCCTCTCTTCCTTCCTTTAATATCATCGGCTTTCCGGGAACGCGAAGCTCTCCCTCTCTCTCGTCTCTCCTTATCTCTCTTCCTTTCCTTTTTTCCACATGTTTCCGTTTCTCTTCTCACCCTTCTCGCCCTATTCCAATGATAAAACCGAACCCTCTCTTCTTTCTCGTTCTCCTGTGACAGTCCTTTTCGACTTTTTCTGCTTCGAGGCGAACAAACGTATACAAACGGGAAACGCATTGAAATTTGTACCCGTTACTCGCAAGAATCCATATACCTGACCAAATGGACTAATCCACCACATTATATCTCATTGTCACTCTCATTGCTAAATTGCAGATAAAACTTCTATCATCGAATGTCCTTCCAATTAGAGTTATTAGCTTCTGGGATAAACCGAATAGATTCCTTTCCTGAGGATAATTTCTTCGAATTGAAATTTTATCCCATTCCTAATCGGAAATAACGCAATCGCTGCAGCTACGTAATTGTATAATGTAACGTTTGTGAAACGAAATATTACACATTATATGTATAAGTGCGATTAAATGCAAGTTTCGTTATTTATTGTATCACTATCTTTTTTTATTATACACGATGATAAAAAAGAGGTTATAATCTGTTTTTTTATTTTGAATATCACATTCATATTTATTTATTTATTGTTCGCAAAATATACTACCTTTTCCTTAAAACTTTTATCCTCTTGAATTTAATAAAATTCATGTCGCACGAGTAGTTAATAAAACCCCAATATCGTATAAATTTTCGTTCGTCTATGCTCATTCTACTCGCTGCTTAAATTCTATTTCGTGCAAACGACACATTAATGTCAATAAAAAAATATATACGATACGTTTTGAATGTATTGGAATATCAGTGCTGTGACAAGCATTCGTCTTTCTGTAGCTGTTATCAACCAACTACCAACGAGCGATATTCGTTAACATTATAACGATAGAGAAAATAAACCCGAAATGTTTACGCGCCGAAAATTTTCCGGGTTTATTTTCTTTCGACAAAATTATCCATACTCCCGTGAGCTCGTGCGCTCTCTCTCTCTCTCCCTCCCCCTCCCTCCCTCCCTCCCTCCCTCCTCCCTCCACTCTCCTCTCTTCTCTCTCCTTTTCTCTTCCTCCATTCTTTTGTTCGACGACGTGAAACCGAGAGTAAACTCCGGGAATTCTTTGTTACCTTTGTAATCGCGAACGCACGATAAAGTAATTACGCGGCATAGAACAAAAGCTGCGCTGCATACGATTCCAAAGATAACAATTACTTTGTTAGTATGTCTGCTGCAACTTCTTGGTATCTGATTTTTTTCAGGACACAATTCCAAATCTTTAATAAGAAAAGAGATTTAAAATAACTGCACCCCGATAAAATAACAAAATTATAAAAATGTTAAATAAACTGTGTATTCGTGTTTATTTAAAATCTCGTGGAGATAAAACCCACTTTCGTAGTTAAATATATTAACAGATATTAACAGAAAAGTATATTAACTTTTCATCTTAAAAATATAATTTTCTGTCTTTTATCAATCATTCGCAGTAATATGTAAACAAAAACAAATCTGTAAATCCTATTAATAAAGATATATCTTCTTTAAGAATTTTCTAAACCGTCAAAAAATGATTTAAAAAAACATAATAAAGTATTATGAAATGGTAAAATAATAAAAATATTTTTTAACTTTTTAAGAATAACTTCAAAGCTGACGCAAAATACAAAAATGTGATATCAGATATCTCATTACCAAAAGGGCGAACAAAGTAAATAAAAAAATAGAAAAATTATACTCTGGTAAAAAAGCAAGTCAAAGATTTCGTTCAGCTCTCGAAAAGATGTTCAAACACAAAGCAGTCAAGATATAATAAAAAATGACGGCCTAAATCATTTTTCGGTTGATTTAACATTACCGTATATAACAGAAGCTATCTGTTTAAAACCGCTAAATGATAATTGAATATGATAATCAAAATTAATGCGAATTTTATCGTTTCCGTTTGCTTCCTCCTCCTTTCTACTCTTCGTTCTCTTTCTCGTTTCTCACTTTGAACATTTCACCTTTTGCCTATTTTTCTCATCTCCTACACCGCCGCCTAAAGTGCCTAAACCACCTTCGAAGCTAACGAAACGAAGAATAAATGCGGGCCGGTCTATTTTGAATGTACCCGAGTAGCGGCGCCGACAGGAAGATAAGTATTCGCGCCGCCCCCGCCAACCTCGTCGCTCCAGCCGCTCTGCCTTTCCAACCTCCGACCAAAATCCACGGAAGCGCGATAAAGTAATTGCGGTACAAAGTATGAAATATGCAGGAGGTCATGGGGGACGCAGGCAACTTCTGGAAGATGAAGAGAGGAGGCGCCGCAGAAGGATGCGCAGCCAAGGGTGTCGGTGGATGGATCGGTGTGAAAGGGATGAGGCTCGAAGCTCGACGCGGACGAGGGCTGCCACGAATTATAAGTTTTAATTACTCGAAGATGAGCGGATGGATTACTTCGTACTTCTTTCTGGAACTCACTTTTAACGGGTTGTCGGTTCTGACTGCTACTACTGACAGCTTTTATATATTGCCGTTAAGAGAGAGAGAGAGAGAGAGAGAGAGAGAGAGAGAGGGGGGGGGGGAGAAGGGAGAGAGTACGCGCGCGTCCCTAACATCGTCGTCGACATCGTCGTTGGTCTTCGGCCGCCCGATAAAAATCGATTGGGGCCGCGTGCTCGACGGGCGCGACGATAATTTATCATCGCCGGAACCGCGCACGATTTTGCGTAACCGGAGGGCGAGCCAAAGCCGTTGCTCGCAGAAATTGGCCGTTCGTGAAATTGATTACGCAATGTTCGCCAAAGTGTGGCTTCTCGCTACCCCCCCCCCCCCCCCTCTGCCCCAGCCAGCGCTCATCCCCGACGCTATCTTTGCTCATTAACCGCACGCTGCGTAGAAAATTTAAGCGACACGCTATCGTCGCTCGAAACTGATCTTTCGAAATTCGTTCGATGCAAATGGGTAATAACAGAGAACCTTGTATGCTCGGTAGTTTTGTTTAACGCAACGCCAACTGAGAACAATGATGAATAATTTTAGTAGATATTGGAGAAGAAATTTTATCACATGATCGCTAAATAGCCATTATCGATCTATTATATCCGTAAGATAGCTTATATCTAGGGTAAAACTTTTAAGCGTGTCACACGATCTGTAGACACGTAGACAACGACTTGTCCGCATCCGGCAATGGATCTGGTGTAAGCTTTAAATCGGTATTATCCATTCAAGACAGTCGGCGGATAGAAACAGCTTTTTCACGAGGGAAATCGCGCGCGGATGTCTCTAGTCGAGGACAGAGCCGGGGGCCAGGGTGGCGGTCGTCGAGCTCATTAAGGACAGACCGGGAGCTCGAACCAGCGCATCTCCAATTAACCGGCGATGTTCTAGCGCGTGCTACCGGGTAATCGACCCCCTCGGGGCACACGTACTCCGCACTACTATCTACCATCGAAGCACCGACATACGACGGCAATAAAAGCCGAGCCGCACCGAGTTTTCAAACCGTAAATTCAGTTTTATCGAAACGTCTTATTGGCTCACGTACAGTTGCACCGGGACGCGCTGGGCGTGCGTAAAAAAAACAGTGAATTTCAGGTCACAGCCGATGAATGAAGCATTCATCTCAATGTATTACTTGCTAAAAAATTAAAGCAAATCACTCTGTAGGAACGTCATTATTTAGATTCGCTAAATTATCAACTTTGAATGCAAGTACTAAAGTACAGTACTAAAATATTCGATACGTAACTTGAAATTTCTCCCAGATATCGTAAGATGAGATTTAATGCACAAATTAGCAACATACTGAATAAACAGTATAATTCAATAATATTCTTTTTGTTTATATAGATTAATTTTCTTGATATTATATATATATAGGTATATATATATATATGTATATATAATTCTAAGGTCTGTATTTGAGAATATTGCTCGTAGTGTTGTGTTGAGTTTTTTTTATAAATATATAAATATGCTAATATACTAATATGATAATGAGTAAATTGTTTACGGAATGTATGTCATGGTTTGACAGTCACTGGTCGGAAGTATATCGATTTCAATATCGGGGAAAATTATCACTCAAACGAATATGCCAGCGTAAATCATAAATGTGCGAAAGAAGAAGAGCCTTCCGATATAGTTAACATACCGACTCACAGATAAAAAAGTGTGTGTACCGATAAAAAAAAACTTGTAATATGATTGGAAATGTAATACTGCATATTGCTAGGTGCATATAAGATTCAAGAAAAATACTTTGCCTAAACGGCGTACCTAAACGGCGGCGTTCTTTTAAATTGGTTCATCCATTTAGCTAAAAGTTTTCAACGTCAAAGGCGAATGTGTCGAAAGCCGACAACGCGCTTGCAAAAGTGCTTTACGCCAAAAGCGCAAGATTACTTAATATCAACCCTCGTTAAAGCTGCAAAATATTAATAGAGACTTCACGGTCTGACGTCTTTGAAATCTCGCTGATACTTTGAACGCCGCCTTACATAAGATATAAGGCGCTTACATATTAATCGACTCATAAATACCCGAGACGCCTTAACACGAGCTGCCATTAATAAATAACAAACCGACTTGAGATGAGACGCGCTGCAATCCGTGGATATTGTCTAAATGGGATATTATCAGCTCCGTGTGTGATAAGAAATACTAAACGTTTTCTATGCGTTCCGAACTCACGCGTGCGATTTTGCACAACTTTGATAAAAGACTGTACATCCTTTGTTTACAAGACCTGTATTTTAATTAGAGGCACTTTGGCTCGAAGAAATTGCTGTTTGTCAGCAAGATAATTAATGAATTTATTTGACGTTGGGCATCAGGTCGGTAAATGAGTCCCAAGCGATTGTCAAGATGACCCACTTGAGAAACTTACCGTGTAATTTAGAGACATGCGAGTTTCTAAGCATGCAAGTTTTTCACTAGAAGTATAAAATTGTGCGTTTATGTTCTTCATTAATGCATGGAAGAAAACGTAATCCTATCTTTTATTAAGCATTTGTCTCTTTCTCTCTCTCGCTCATGCCTCTCATGTCGTATTTCATATGTGCTCGCACGAGAACTCGCATCGAATAACGAAGAACTTGATCGGAACTGAAAAGGGTTAATCGAAACTCGATAAAAATAACCTCTCCAAATATTTGACGCTCTGTTTATCCAGAATAGTTGAAAACATATAATACCGTTCCTGTTGGACTCCGGATAGACAGGCGCAAGTATGTGAAATTGAATGCAGCGACGAGCCTCCCGCGCCACGCTCTCTGCGAATAAAGTATGAAAAAAAAGGGACCGACGCTGGCGTATTATTTATCTCAAACAATACGTGAAAAACAATGAAACAGATATCCGCGGATACATGCAGCAGGATGTAACGCGAAGGGATGATGTGGAGGGAGCAAGCTCGGCCAAACAAATCGCGGCGTGAATTCTACGTCACGTCGGATGCATGCTGAGAGAGAGAGAGAGAGAGAGAGAGAGAGAGAGAGAGAGGGAGGGAAAGAGAGAGAATGCATATGTATACATATGTGCAAATACAGCGTGACGAACCAATTTTCGGGGCATCGGTTGTTGAGAGGTCGAGAATGCGAATGCTGCGAGTATATGAGTGGAATAAAATAAAATATAACCGTAAACTTTATCGATCAAAAAATGGAAGTGAGAAGAAGAGAAAGAGAAACAGAGCGCTTTACTGTGCGCTTTATTAATAACGATTTACGTGCAAAGTAGCTCGCTATTAGTCAAAGTAGAAGACCACTCATTTTAAAAATTCAATTTAGTCGCGTGAAGCTGTTAATTATTGGAGCGAATCAGATTTCGTTTGGGAATTCGATGTCTTTGAAATTTAATCGTATAGTCACGAAAGAGAATAACGTTCAATAATTCCTCACTGAAGACAAAATGAATCAAATATTACACAGTTTTATCCTGCTTTTAACATCAATATACATATTACGCGGGACAATTTAGTACATTACATCCGCCAGGAAGTTTGATCGCGCGTACATATTCCGTAAAATATCACGAGCGTTTTCCGCGGTAGATTCTACCTGTGAGTTTAGCGAATTTGTCGACGCTCATAAACGAAAAGTCGGCGCATCGAACCGCTACCTCGCTTCAACGCGTCCGTTCTCGCTCTCTCGTCGCGCCATTCAAATATACATTCCAAATTTCAGCGGAGCTTTCCCCACGCGTATCTAAATTATGTAAACGATAACGCACAACATAATTACGCGTTAGAGTACACACGCGGTCCCCGTTCACATACGTCACGCCGAAATTTTAATGATTTAAACGGTATCTGGATAATTAACATATCCACGGCCCTAAACTAAATCGGCATCAAACGAGGATCGGTCGCACGCATTGACCGTATTAACTTTCGACCGTTTTCGCGAGCAATATGCATCATTTTTTAAATATCAAGTCATCGACTAAAAAATATATAAATTTAGCACCAGGCTGCGGTAAGGAAGTAATTCTTACCGCCAAACTGTGCTATATCCCACGAAATACCGATGTTCCCACGGTGTAGTGCAACGTTCGACGTTCGCATAAAAACTTGAGCAAAAAGTGGAAAAATTCATGACAAAAATATTCTGCGGATATATACCAAGCGCCGAAAATATTCCACTTCGTTGGATGCAGATTCGTGCTGCGCAAATCATCATGCTTGGCATTGCATCACCGCGAATCGACAGGAAGCGAGCTGATTTCCGTACTAGTGCGTTTAAAGTGGAATCGAGGAGCCACTTGTCATCTAGATGCCACGTGCCGTTTTTTGCTGTGTAAATTTATTTTGTCCAAACTTTCGATTATCTCATGATCTAAGCAGAGAGAAAGAGAAAACACGTGTATCGTGTAATACATAAGATTCTGTCGAGATCTTCTCACGCAAGTTATTATTCGAATCTTTATTATTCGTTGTTTACGGAATGTCTTCGGATTACAAATAAAACGATAGCTAACGTATATTTTATACACACATAATGAACGTGTAGGTATATGCAAAGTCCAGCAGTATATTTCAAGCAATCTGCAATGACGAAATTATTCATCTTTTTACGCTGACCTGAATTTTATATGCTTTTCATAAAAAATATTATGCAGTCGTAGCCGTTGACCCGTATTTTATAAAATGTAAACATAAAAAAGCGGTGGTGGAACTCTTGCGAGTTATGAAATGAGTCTGACGTTTCGCAAAAGGATCGTTGCGCGCAGTCGGCTAGTATTTCATTCATATATACACGCGTCAACGTTTGCTGCATGAAACACACGATCATAAAAGTAAAATCGGGATGTAAAATAAAATTATACATATAATTTTCCGTCTGTAGATGTGCAAATAGTTGATACATATTACAAAAGCATTAAAAAATCAGAATTCTTGACTATCCTTCAACCGTCATATCATATTTTAACCGATGTAAAAGATGAAGGATGTAAATACAAAGTATATCCAGAAATCCTGGTCGTACACGTATAACCCAAGTTTCGCGCCAATCCCAATCTGACAGATATAGACAGGTATACTAACCGACAAGCTCGTATGTAATGTGTAACTTCGATAATGTGTGCCGAGGCCGGCACCCGGCACTCATAATCGTCATGTTGTAACCCTATATACACGGTGGTCCGATAAACCGGTATGATAACGCGGCGTGCGTACGATACCATATTGTGACCTATTGTTGGCGGTTGTGACCTATGGACGAGCTCTTTTCTGAATGCAATTTCGCGCGGTATGTCGTGCGATGTTCGTAGCCGGGCAAAGAGCCCGTCGTTGTGCCACACTCCACATTGCGAGAAAATGTGTACACCCGCACGAATGTGTGGCGGCCTGTGGCCGGCCCTTTGGCCGGCTCTTTCGTCGCGTTCACCGACACACATACACTGCATACACACACACAAATCGCGCACACGCGCATCTACATTCGTGCACCGCAAACCCGCACCTACGTACACACTCGTCCGCCTCGCCATGGGCTAAAAGGCCGTGATCCAAACCATTTCCCGAAATTGCTCGTGGACGGCAGGCGCGTAACTCGTCGATTGACATTTCACTGCCGGCCGCGGGCCCCGGCCGCGCCATCGAGGGCTGCCGCCCGTAGAACGGGTAAGAAGCTTAAAACACAGCTGACCGGTCTCTCTATTGAGCGTCGCGTCGCTTTGATTCTGATTTAACACGCCGGAGGATGTTTCGTCGTCCGTTTAATTGCTACGATTTTACCCTGGTCAAATACCAAACTCCGTTAGTTTTTGCCTAAGCACTTAAACTGCCATATCGTTCGACTTTACACACGAAATAAGAAACAGGTGAACTGCTTAACAATCAATTAATTATTTTTGTATACCGCTCCTCCATTTCCTACACGACAATTTAACATCACTAATATTTAGCATACCGTACAGTATTGCGCCGTGTTGAAAGAGAAGCGCAACTTATTAACAGCTATAATATAAACTTCCGTCAGTTGCGCCATGGGCCATATACAACCATACTATGATTGATTGCGGTACCGCTGGCAATTTTCAGGTTGCTGTATCGTCGGAATCTAGTAATTTCTGTGGTTAATTAACGATTAACTTAAACGATTAATTATATAGAGTACAAGATACAAAAGATTGCAGTAACATACCGAGCGTGGTGTAATACATGATAATGCAGTAATACATCCTTTTCAAGATCGTGATACAGCAATTTCTACAATTTGCATTTGCGCGACAAGTTCATCATTATTGCGTGAAATAATTTTCCATTGCTACTTATTTTTATCCGGACGCAATTAAAAGTTTAGTGAGATCACTTTCGTTGGCGTGCATGAAATATCGTTCGTATCGCTTCGCATCGTGTATGTACAGCTGAAAAGTTTAAAACGCGACCGACTTTCTCGTAGGTATATGCGTTAATTTCGTTTCAACAATTCGTGCTTTTGCGACTTTCTAACAACACGCTGGGCAGTTTGCCTTTAACGCGCCCGAGATTAATATTTATAATTAAAAGTTCCGCTCAGGACGTTTATGAGTCGCGTTATTAAATTAATGAAAACGCGCAGCCATATCGTAATCTTTTATCGCGCAATATGTAGCGGACGTCGGTTTTTATTTTATTTGTGCTATCGTCAATTGTACAAACGATGATCAATCAAAATAGATTCTTCTTCTCTATACAGTAGCACATCTATATAGATTCGACATACCTAATTTCAAATTTCATTCTATAAAAGCTTTGTAATCGTGCATTCACCAGGAGGGACGAACGGAACAACAGTTTCATATAATCACAACGAAAGTGTAAGCTTCGACGCCTATCTCTTGTAATTAAGTGTAACCCAACTCGCGAATCGCTCGAAATATCGATCGAGTTTGAATCTCGGTTTCGTCAACATAGTGGAATTTACGACCAAATTGGGCGGACGTGTCATTAGACTCACGCCTATTTGTAATGAATGTAATCCACGCCTACAATAATGTAGTAAATATTTAAACTAATTTAAATCGAAAACATAAAGTTTGCACGCTATATTATCACATTTTTTATTTTTACATCAAATCTTCAAGTTTTTTTTAAACATAATGGAAACTTCTCCAAGCTGTTTGAAGAAGAATGAGAGTTCTATCGATTATATATAAGTAAATTTTGAAAATAAAGTGCTAACTGATCGTAAAATTTTTCATTTGCATTTGTATTATGTTTACAGGAAATAATTTTGTTCAAACATAGGGTGTTTTGCATGTACCTAAAGTAAATTTTTCCATTAAAAAAAACACATGTAGGATATAATACGATTCATTACTATGCAGACAGAAAAACAGATGTATGCACTTATGGATGCGTAGTTTTATCACACGATGTAAAACTGTAAAGCTGTAAAACACACACACACACACACACACACGCGGTCCTTCCATGATACAACCAAGTGAATTTATATCACCGAAACATTTGCCTCCACGTGAAATCGTTGCAAATGCAGGGGCAACCATATCGATTACGCGTTTTCACACTGCAACGTTAATCTGATGTTACGCACGTCCGCGTAGCCTATCGTCAAATGTCAATATTAACACGGCGTATCGCGCGCGATATTATTTAATAACAAACAACGCTTACTTTTAATCCTGGTAGTCGGAAATTTCAATTAAATTTTCAACAAGCGTACTAGTGAAATTCAGCATCGAACGTGATTTTTCGCAATCGATAGTCGAATGACTGTACAATTATATCGCAAAACTTAAATGATTATAAGCGGAATATGACCGCAAGTTTAAATGGAATGGGGAACATTTTTCAGATCGATGCAATAACATATCTATGATATGTATGAAAAGTAAATATAAGATATGTATAAAAATTTCCCAAAAAATCCCAAAGCGTCCACATATGAGACAGATTCAAAAGAATTCAATTTTTTTTATTCTTTTAATAAATATGTGTATATACTCAATGCTAAAAATTCATTATGGTAGCTCGAGAGACGCTCGAAGAGATAAATCATCCCAGAAAGAACAAATCACATCCTTCGACCGATTCGTGCGTAACGAGCCTTAATCCGTTGCGAGTTTGACAGCTCACGTTGCGCAACAGCCAGCAATGGGACGTTGGAACAGCGACAACTCATTTACTAATCACTGTCACTCGTTTTCACGGTGTTACGGTGTTTCATCATCAGCGATAATTCGTTATAATACGAGTGGAACGTGATCACAACGACGAATGCCCGCGGCACGCTTACTATATTCGCGAGACATAGGCATGTTTCGCGTCGCCAGCTGCGCTCGCGCTCACGACACGTATGTGATCGGCAAACAATGTTGATCTACGCACAGTTCGACCGTTCGAACGGCGAACGGCTAATGGCGATTAACGTAACGTTTAGAGCATTAATCGGTGGCATTAATATCTCTACTACCCCGCCGACCGCGCCGCACACCCTTCGCCCTTTGTGCATAGCAAACTGCGGTGCACGTGGATGTATTAATGCCACGTACATGCGGTCGGGGAATCGACTCCTCGCAATCTGAGGGATTATTTCTCATCGGGAAAATTAATTTCGGCTGGCGCTGCCCGTTTACCTCCGATCACGCTCATACGTGCCAATTCCGATTACTTTTTCGATTTCGTAAAATGCATAAACAAGTTCTAGCGGTAACGCGAGCGTATTGCGATAGAAATATATTTTATTGCAGCGAATAAATGAAAAAGAAACACGGTTTACATGGTATTATTATTTAAGCAATTAAGCAATAAGTGTGCCTTTTACATGCCTATGTATATATTCTCTCTTTTATAAAATATTCAGATTTTTATATGCGTCATAAATAGCGTATTTCGACTTACTCTTTGTTTATCCTTCGCGCTGAATGTTTGTTAAAATACATTGTCACGTAAATAAACACTCTAAACGCATGCTGCTTTCGTATCTAAAAATCGTTTATCTCCACTACAACGATTATGCAGATCAAACTTGACGATACGAGATTAACGTTAAATGAATGTCGTCGCATTGTTCTTCCGTAATTAGTTGATATTTATTAATTGTTTCTTTAAAATTTTTTTATCTATGTGTCATATGAGATATTAACAGACAGATACGTAGCGCGAATAAAAGTAAATTCAAGATCAAAAATAAAAGATAAAAATCATTTCTCATCTAACACAATAATCTTTCATATGATCATACGTATTTAAAAGCTTGCAATTTCAAATTTTACATGTTACGTTTCAATGTTAGCTTTTTTGTCAGCCTCACATTCGATATACCCAGATAAACGAATTATTTATTTTAGAGTGGACAAATGATGAACACGAGCGTTATACTTCTGCGAACGGAAGAGGAAAAAAGAAATGTGAGGGACGACCTGTTGAGATGTCACAAATATCTATCATGCACATCCACAACCAAAGCCTTTCCGGCGGATATGCGCGTGAGCAAAAGGTCTGAAGTAGGATTAATAGCCAGGCAAATTCGCGCGACGCTAATAGGTAAAACCGGCACGAATTGAAAAAGTTTTCCGGCGGAAAGGCGGAAGGGTGTAGGCGGAAAGGCTTGCGTGTAACGTCACGATAAATCGTACGAAGACGTTGATGGCCGACAGGTAGCTTGGATATTGCGCGTTGCATCATATACACACACCGATCTACAGCCGTCTACTGCAGCGTGGATCAGAAGTCTGCTACCTAGATCGATATCAGTAACATCCACATCGCAGTCATCGTGGTGATTCAATTCGCCAATAAAAATGAGCGAGTCTCGTTTATCTTCGAAACAATCTCTAGAATTAACGCCGCGTTTCTAATGATCATATTTATTGGGTCTATGGACATAGGCTTCTTGGCAAGCTATGTTCAGATTTAATTATTGCATGAAACGTTTTTGCAATTGCTTTTTTTACACTTAAATATTCTAATTTATAGCAATCGATCTTTTTATGATAATTTCTACTTTATTCACTACCGACACACCTTGTGTATGTGTTAAACTAACACATGCGCACTACGCAGAAATTATATTGCAAAGACGAGTACGAATCTAGGTTACACTATATACCTATTACTGTTACTTGACAGATAATTATTACCATATAAAGCATGAGTATAACAGAAATGTGGCAAAGTGTGTGTAGCATGGCACACATAAAGAGAGCGAAACATCCTGGATAAAAATAATTCAAGTCTTAAATTATTCTCGCATTTGTGGTTCGTACATATTTTTGTTTACTTCATCATTTATCAATTAAGATAAATAAATTACTCCTTATTATCTACAACGCGTGCAAATCCTAAAATAATTTATCCGCGAATATTTGAGTGTAACAAATATATAAAACGTTTTAAAATATAAGCTGAAGAAATATATAGACAATATTTCAAATCACGAGATCCTTGATTATCAGCTTTGTATGTGTCTTTATCAAGTCGCAATAATAATCGATTTATTTAGATAAAAACTTACGGAGGAAGAAACGTCGTGACCAGCCGAGGTGAGGCAGCGTGGCGGCAGGATTTTCGAGTTATCATCGACCCCGTCTATCGGGCTCCGCAGCTCGACAGTTTCCTGTAACAGAAAGAGAATGGAAATCTTGCTATGTGCGGTATTGTATATACACGTGCAATAACGCACTCGATATCACGGTAACTCCTTCGCGAAAGAAAGATAAAACGCAACGTAGGTACGACGCGCGACGGAACATCGACGTCGACGATGACGTCGCCTTAGTTTTATTGTGCAACCACGCGCTTATATCGCGGTAATGCCTCGCTCGCTCGCTAAATGAAAAAGTTATTATTTTCCATTCTATTCTCCTTCGAGTTCTCTGGTCCGTCCTCCAAGTTCCTCCGGAGGGCGAGGAATACCGCGTGCACGCAAAACCGCATCGTATAAAACATCTACCGCGAGTATACGGCTTGTAAACTCGGTAAATATGATACGCGATTTATACCGAGTCTACCAAAATCATTTGCGAAGCCGACCGTAAATCCGAAACTTAGCGGAGAGGAAAGCTACGCGAAATCACTGATCTCTGCGAAAGTATAAGCTTAAAATGAAGCCCGAGAGACGAATGTCTTTTTTATTATATTAAGCAAGGATAAATCTAACATAAAGATGTATTACTCTTGATGTCGGACTGCGGTGCAACACACGCGTTTTTTACAAGACTGTGATAATCATGTGGAGCAGTTTTGCAACGTTCACTCACGCGCAGCGACGTCGTGGCGCGTTCTTGTAATAAAAAAAAAGGGATCCGCGATGGACGGTACAACTTGTATCTCTTTAAAGTTTAAAGGACGAAGGTAAAAGCACCTGCAGAGTCTGCGTCGCTCGATTTCGGTATCTTTATTGTCGTGCGTAGTCAGTGTGGCTTGACAGGCCTAAACCCCCTATGATTGATATCTACGTCATCCTCTTTTGCGCTACATGTATAGTCCCCGCTCTCGCTCTCTCTTTATCCCACTCGCACGTCATCCTTTTCGATTATATCGCCCCACCTATCCGTTCACACACAAACACACACACACACACACACATATATATATATATATATGTATAAACATTTACATGTATGTTATATACGACCTTGGTTCTACGCTTGCTGGCGCAGACCGGTCGATATGGCTATTATGAAAATTGAAAATAAGGACACGTTTACACCCATTTATACGTACAAATGCTCGACCGCAGACTGCGACCTCCTATTACCGGACGATCATTGCTTGATAAAATTCAACTCATTGTAAAATCTTTGATTGATGCCTCGAGAATGTACTAATGATGAATTACAAATTTCTTTATTATCGGAAGGAAAGTATCAATTATTAATCAATGCATTAAAATATGCATTTAATTTATATATGTATATTATGGAATATTACTATTTTAGAAATTAAAATAAAAATAAATTGCCTTTTTTTTAATTACCTTTTATCTGTCTCCTTTTATATATCAGTCATAGTAATTTGGATATATTACTATACTTTGTACATAATGGGAAAAAAAAAATTACTTGTTTCAAATAAAATTTCATTGCAACAAGGAAAAAAATTACTCAAATAGTCCCTAGCAGGAATTTACTTCTTACATAGAAACAACTTTTTTGTTGCTAGTAAATATTTTTGGAACGAAAGAATTATCTCTTTAAATAAAAATTATATGTTATAAAAAGAAATAAAAATTACATCAAAATAAGAAAATGTTATCTGCGGGGAATATTTATATTTCTTGAAACAAAGGAAATATTTCTCACGAGTAGTAATCTTATTTTTGAGGCAATGGAAAATTTTTTTGCATTAAAAATATCGATTCTTGTACGGTAATAATATTTTCTTGCAGTAACGAAATATTTACTGCAATAAGAAATTAATTTGCTTGCAACTAAGAAACAGACTCTTGCACGGTTATAATATTTTCTTGCAATAAAAATATATTTGTTGCTGTAAGAAATTAATTTTCTTGAAACAAATAAACAGATTCTTGCGTGGTTACAATATTTTCTTAAAATAAATATATTTTTACTTCGATAAGAAATTAATTTGCTTGCAACTAAGAAACAGACTCTTGCACGGTTATAATATTTTCTTGCAATAAAAATATATTTGCTACTGCAAGAAATTAATTTTTTTGCAACAAATAAACAGATTTTTGCGCGGTTACAATATTTTCTTGCAATAAATATATTTTTACTTCGATAAGAAATTAATTTATTTGCAACTGACAAAGATTCTGGTACACAGAAAGAGTTCTTTGGATTTAATAAATTTAAATGTCTGAAAGCAATGTATTGCTTCACACAAGTTACAAGTAATTAGCTTACTTTAGTTAAACAATTATTTAATATTTATTTATTTATATATGTGGCGGTCGGTCGACCGCCACATATATAAATATCGCGAATGACCAGAGTCATAAGCGAATTATTTACTTATACGGATGATTCCGTATGATGCAGTGTAGAACTGCGAGTGATTAAACGCTGTCGCCGTACGGCCTTGTATATATACTGTCTCTGGTCAGATTTTAAATTTGAGAAACTAGGCCATCTATCGGTGGAAAAGACATCACATTGTTACATATTCATTATAATCAAATAATATATTATTTCAGGTAATTACATTTATTAGTTTCGATAAAATAATTTTCTACTGACAAGTAATTAGGTTTTGTTTCATGAAACATTCTCTTCATTGACAAATTATTTGTTTTGGAGATAATTTTATTGAAACAAAAATAAATATTATTGTTGGAAGTAATTATTTCTTTCAATTTAGAAATCATAATTTAAGAAAATATATTTACTTAAAACAAAAAAATTTTTTTTCCGTAAAGTAAAGCTAAATTTTTTGTAACTAGAAAGACAAAATTTGTAGATTCTAGAAACGTATTATTTGCGTAAAGTAAAATTTTTACTTGAAATTATTGTTGTATAATACTGTTTACAGTATGGAGTTATTTCTCTTAAGTAAATTTGTACTTGCGGCAAGAAATAATTGTTTATACATATGTATTATTTTATACTTTGTACATAATGGGTACACTGAGGAAAACGCACATTGTCATACGTTCTGGCGCAAGTCAAATTTATATATTAGAATAGTATGCTTTGCATAACCATTCGTTATACAATTCGATTTGAAAACTTAGATACGGCTCATTTCTCGTGGATCATATACGAGAAGAATTTCGGATATAAGAAAGAATCAGTGGAATACAATATTCTTCTTTAGCGAGGGAAAGAATAAAGAAAACGAAATATTCGCGGACGTGCTGAAATAATCAATATTATTGAATGTTACAACAAAAACTGTTGATTTGAATCCGATAGCGATTATTAAATTTTTACGGTGTGCAGATAAATTCACATTTTATATTTAAATAAACATGAAAGTCGATTGAGCTTTTCTACACTGTTCAAAGTAGTTAGTCTTGATGTTAAACGTATACGTATACTGCTTTTATTTTTGTGGTATCAATTCACTTTATTTTTTCGAAGGAAATTGCCGAGTAATTAGGCGCAAATTTACCGCGAGGAAGTGCTACTCGTTGCAATTTCTAGTAACAAAATTTTTGCGAAAGCCGCATTAATTAAGCCAACGGCCGTTTTAAACAGACTGACGTGCATTTTCTTGCTCTCCCGTGGAGTATTATTTAAGAGAAAGCGCACGTTAATGCGCCTGCCGGTGACACGAGCATTATTAGGGCGGAGGGCGTAAAAAAAGGAAGAAGGACGCGCGCGAGCCGGGGGACAAAAATGTCGTTTCTAAACGGTTTACGTAAAGCGACAAGTACGCTTGTCGGTTACGCTCTCTGCTATGTCTCAGTGCAATGACAGGTTTAATTACCGGACTTGCATATATGCAGGTGCGCATGAATTTTTTTAGCATATATTCTAGATACCAATCGACTTCGTAGCGCGACTGAAATACTTACGCTGTTACGCATTTGACTTTGATCTCGCGCAACATTTTCGCACCGGCCGGTTACTCTGAAATATTTTCGTCCTGAATATACGCGCTCATCTATCTAATTAGAATTGGACAATGAAAAGTGTGAAATTATTAGCGGTCAAATGCAATTCAGGATTATGCAGCCAAGATAGGATCCAACTGTTCGCGAAACGAAAGAAGTTGTCTGTCGCCAAAGTGCGTGTCAAAGGACAATTTACGAGTCCGTCGCGAGTTACGGAATTTGGAAAATGCGTTTAATCCAGGCGTCGACGACGAGGACGACGATAACACCCGGCTTCGTCGACTTCACGCGCTCGGTAGTGCGCATTCCAAAAGAGAAATTGAAATTGCAAGGCAACCGGCAAGAGAGCGACCGCTCTCTCGGGTCAATTGTATTAATTAAATCTCTTTTGCGCGATCGTGCATTGCGACTCGACAGGCAGAACGTGTTCGGGCAACGAGCGAGCTGAAGAATTCAACGGCCAATCCGAATTCTCTCGCGTGACGATCTAATCGATCACGCCGCAAAGCACCGACAAAGCGTATCTGCGAATTTCTGAACGCGTGCCAAATTAAATTAAGTTGAACGATATGCTTGCCGGTCTCTTCGAATGGTTCAGCGATTTGTGAATAATTCAACTTTCGATATTAACCTCTTAGTGATTATATGGTGAGAATTCGAATGTTACTATTCTAAATATGTACTTTAATTAACAAAAAAATAAACGTGACAAGATTTTTAACATATCATAATAAAAAATTCACACAGCCGATACCATAAACTGTTGATTCTCTTAAACCCTTTAATGACAATGCGCATTAGAAATTTACATTTAAGTCGAATTAATCGTCAAAAGTATACTATGTAAACTTTTCT